>CM065589.1:569815181-570415181 GCA_033119425.1 Bufotes viridis
TTCACACATCATAATAAATTCCTCAACATTTACTAATGTCTTACATATCCAATGTCTCAGGATAACCTGTGATCCCGCATGATTCAAACCACATGTTCAAGCCCTTATTACCTCCTACCACTTCCACCTTAAAAACATTTCTCAAATCTGAAATTCTTCAACCTGAAGTCCACAAATATGCTTGTACAGTATGCACCCTCATAATAGACTGCCGAGAATCCTGCAACATCCTCCACTGTTGCCTCTCCTCCACCAATCTGTCCTCAACTCCGCTGATGGTTTAAAGGGGTTGTGGCATATGAGGGGATTTCAGCAAACCCTCCCACTTGGCCGGACCTGTAAAGGGAAGCTTACTTACCTGCTTCTTGGCGCTGGCTTCCTGCTAATTCTCTTCCAGGCCTCCGATGCTCCGTTGCGCTCTTAGCTAAAAACATCCAGTTTGACATTGGCGCAGCCAATCACTGGCTGCGGCAGAGACCAGAAGCCCTTATACCATGTGACAATTTGTCATGGCGTGAGGGGAACCCTTCACTGCTGTGGCCAGTGATTTGCTACAGGCGATGTCAAATTGGATGTTTTCAGCGAGGGAGGTCAGAGGAGAATCACAGGCCTGGAGGAGAAGGAGCGGGGAGCCAGCACTTCTCCCTACTTCTTCTTAACACCCCACCCCTCCCTTCACTTCCTTCCCATTGCCCCGCGAATACATTTGAAAATACTGACAAACATAAAAGTCTACATACAAGACCATCCACAACTTCTCTACCCCATACATCTTTACACCTTTAAGAACAACTTGACTTAAATGAGTGCTCATGAGCTGTTAGAAAAGTAGCAATAAGGGTCACAGACTAAGCCGTCAGAGAAGCTCTGTGACAGATCCACTGAGAAGGAGATGCGACAGTCTGTAGAGGCAGCGAGACTAAAGGCTGTAAGGAAAAACTGTTGAAAATGTTTAATAAAGAACTATTGAAAAAACAATTTTTAGCCCAAAATAAGTAGAATACAATAAAAAATGTTAAAAAGTCAACTGCATTTTAAAATAAATAATAATCATATATAATAATTTACCTTTCTAGGGTTTTAAACGATTGGATCACATCTTTGGAATGGAACCATAAAAAGTAGACCTAGAATAAAATATATCATGAGTTTTTATTAGTAGGGACAAATAGACATACAGACAGACAGATCAACAGATATAAGATAGATAAAGATATAAGTATGAGATGGATGGATGGATGGATAGATAGATAGATACTGTAGAAAGATAGATGCTGTAGATAGATAGATGTTAGCTAGATAGATAGAGACAGACAGACAGACAGACAGATAGATAGATAGATAGATAGATAGATAGATAGATAAATAGCCACCGATTGAGAGGTTGACAGCAGAGGGTGGAGAAAGCCAGAAGTTAATAAATATCCAGGAAACAACTAGCATGGCCTAGCTAAAGCTGAAACTACCATCTAGCTAAAATGGCTGGTGGTGTGCCCTTAGCCATGATCGTGGATAGGCCTATAAGAGGACAAAAATCAGAACCAGGTAGCGAAAAGCTTTATTTAGCAAAACAAATTTACAAAGCCAAGCAAGTGAAAGCCTTAGAAATTTCGGTCTGAGGGTTTGGTACATAACGCGCAAAACAGGAAGATTGCCAACGTCCCATTTTTCTGATGATGTGGGCTGGGACTCCATGTCCTGAGGCTGTGGATGCTGCTCTGATGCGGAAAAAGTGTCCTGATATACGTTTGGGGTCGTAGCCAAGACCCGACGCTAAGGAGCGGATGTGAGTGAAAAATTGGGAAGGTGTGAGAGGACGATTGTTGAATGGAAGCAACGGGGTGTCTGGAGAGGAGCCATCCAATACTGACAGTAGCTGCTTTAGGACCTTGACAGGGCACCATTCATTGCAAGTCCGGAAGTGGTTTACTTTAATTGGCGGCCCTACTTGGGAGGTTTTGGTGGAGTACAGATACAGCGTGAAATGATAACTGTGCAAGACTAGTTGGCATAAAGACAAACCTTTTACTTTAGATGAAGAGCTGGTGAATTCTCCGGGTCTTAAGAAACCATAAAAGCTGACATACATGGCAGCCTATTGTACTGATATAGTGCCCAAAAGGATTGCCGTCTAGTGAATTTGAAAGTTTCTAAACAGTTCCCCTGACACAGGCTGTCTACCTGGACCTGTACACATGGAGCTTTTCTGATTGCCTCTTAAAGTAGCTTAGACAGCTTGCGAAGCGAAAAAAGACCCGCAATCTGGATGTTTTAACATGTGGTAATATTGAACCCCTGCCAAATAAAGCCTGATCGTGTTGTAAGACAAATGAAGCTCCTCGTGGCAGTGTGCTAGGAAAGCCGTGATGTACGTGGTGAGAATGACATTGTTTTGGGGATGGAGCCGAGAAAATTGAGTGAAAATATTCCAGCCGGTTTTGTAATTACGAGCTGTGTTGACCGAAAGTGACTTATGGATGAGAAACTTGGCTGTCTTAAGATATGCCTTCTTAATCCATTATCAAGTCCCTGAAAGCTGGTGGGGAAATTCCTGTTTGGTCTGCTTCTGGCATCGCCTGAAAGAAAGTGGGAAAATTGAAACATGAGAAAGTGTCCATCGCGACATTTTGAACTCCCTGAATATGGTGACAAGAGAAGTGGAAATTGAAACGTAGAGCAAGCCACACTAATTTGCGTACAAACGGCATGATTTGCGGAGATTTAGACCTGCCTTTGGAGAGGATGTCAACAACTGCCTGATTATCTGTGATGAAGGCAACTGAAGAGTTTTCCCAATGCTTACCCCAAACTAGCGCAGCGACAACTATGGGATAGATTTCGAGTAGCAGGGAGGATTTTAAAGACTCTTTTGATGAAGAGAGTTCAGGTGGCCAACAACCGGCAAACCAGTGACTATCGAATATTGCCGAGAACCGCCGGACGCGGCCGCGTCAGAAAAGACCGTGGGAGATGCCGGACTCCACTGTGGCATGAATAGGGAAACCCCATTCCAACCGGACAAGAAGACGTCCCACATGAAAAGATCAGAAGAAGCTTCATTCTAGGAACTCTGATCTGGAGCTGAGGGTAGAAGTTACAGCAATCTGGATATAAAAGCCCTGCCTTGGGGCATGATCTTGGAGGCGAAATTTAGCATCCCTAACAACGATTGCAGCTCTAATTTCGTTAAAGGGAACCTGTCACCTCCGAAACACATTCCAAGCTGGCAGCAGTACCTGACAGTAGGCAGCATCGTGATTCTAACGATCATTGTCTTCCTGAAGCCACATGGAGGAAAAGCTGTAAAAACGTTTAATCCCCGGCTGGAGCACTTCTCAAGTCAGGTTTGAATTCAAGGGGGCAGCGGCCTCCTTGCTTCAAGCTTCAGTAACCACGCCCCCTTTCCTGTGACTGACAGCCGGTAGTTCGGCAAAGCCAGCTAAACTGTCGTGCACAAGAACTGTCAGTCACGGCAAAGGGGCGGGGAAGGGGGTGTGGTTACCATGGCTTGAAGCAAGGAGGCCGCTGCCCCCTTGACTTCACCTGACTTGAAAAGCGCACCGGTCGGGGATTAAACAACGCTTTTACAGCTTTTCCTTCACCTGGCTTCAGGAAGACAATGATCGTTAGAATCACGATGCTGCCTACTGTCAGGTACTGCTGCCAGCTTGGAATGTGTTTCGGAGTTGACAGGTTCCCTTTGATGTCCTGGAGGTTACTGATTTGGCGATATTCTCTTTGATTTTTGTCAACTTATCTTTGGTAGCCTAGCTTGCATTTTTTGGGTATCTAACACAATGCCCAGAAAGAGTACCAGGGTGGAAGGGACTTCAACTTTTGACGGAGCTACTGGAATATTTAAAGCGGAGAAAATCTGTAGTGCAACTTGACGGGATTATGGCTAGGTGGTTCTATTAGTAAGAAATCGTCCAGATAATGAATAACCATGGGGATGCCGGCATAGTTAACCAGAATCCAGTGGAGAGCCTGGGCGAATTTGTCAAAAAGTTAGACGATTTGCAAAGTAATAGAGACCAGACCATTAAATCCCGTAAAACTTCCATAACTGTGGGTGGACTGGAAGCAACTTGAATGCATCAGCAATATCAGCTTTGGCCAACCAAGATCCCCCTACCCGCCTGTATGATGAGCTGTATGGCCTCGTCAATGGATGAGTACTGCATCGAGAATTCATCTGAAGGAATTAGAGAATTAATGCTTGGAATGTGGGAGGCATGAGGCGCAGAAAGATCGTAAATTAAATGTTTTCATTGGTAAATGCTTTACTTACAAGCCCGATGGGGCTAATTGTCCAGATGTCGAAGGGGGGTATAGAAAAAGGCCCTATCAAGAAACCCTATTCTACTTCAGACTGGATTAGCACCTCGACCGAAGCCGAGTCACTGGAAGCCAAGAGGAGGTTGGGACCCTCCCAGGAGGATTAAGGGAGAGCTACCAATCCAGTGTGAAAACCTTCCCTGAACCCGGAAATTAGAAACTGAACAAAATTGGGATCATGGTGTTCTGATAAGAGAGAAGCTAACAAATCCACGTTAATCCCGGCTAGTCAGGAGCTCCTGGATAGCCCCTGCGGACAAGCATACTGAGGATGTTCCCTAACACAAAAGGAGCAGATGTGAAGGGACCTGCACCTATTATAGTTACAACCAAAAGATTGTAGTTATTGCAGAGCTGTGTTTTGCCTAAAAAGACTATAGGTCTGCCTAGTTTGTCGAGCGACGGGACGGGCTTGGGTGAAGCCGGAGGGGCAGGAAGAAATCTATTCTGGGAGCCTTGAGCCCTGCGAAGTGCCGGCAAAACAACTCCATATCCATGAGAGCCCAGTTAGTAACGCGCTGGAACTGGACTAAAGCGGCGGCAACTTTTGCGGAGAAAGACCAATGATAATAGTAAAATGCATGCCCGCCATACTTATGACCTAGATCCGTCACCCTGTATAAATATGTCTCTAACTCCTCCCGCCTGTTAGGCTGCGCAGAACAAATGATATCCCTAAAAAGGCCAAATGCTAGCACAAACTCTGGGATGGTAAGCTTCTTGTTGAGCCGGGCGTCTTTGGATCTGAGCACGATGGAGACATTACCGCAGGCAATGGTCTTATTATCTAGCGAGTCATGAGTGGCAATGAGGATGGATCCCAGGTTGACATTTTTGCCTGACAAAATGTCCCTCTTAATGTTATCAGGGACAAAATGCGAGGTGACTATGTCGGGTGTACAGGAGACCCTACCTGGGGAGAGAGGACGAGGAGCGGAAGGGCCTGGGATGGGTGAGGTTGGGCGGCTGGGGACCGGAGCCCTGGCTTCCACCGCGAGTAGGCTGTTTTGTATGTCGGAAACCGAGCTAGTTATTGATAGCGGCATGTGCCTGCGCGAGGGAAAGCTAGATGGTAGATATTGAAACTTGTTCAGATGATGAAGCAGATGAGTCCGAGACCAACAGCCTGTATAGTTCCGCCTTCCAAGCAGATGCAGAATGACGAATTTCTCTCCTATTTAACTCCGCGATCAGCTTAGGGATTGTCTAGCTCCTGAAGGACAAGTTGCTGGCGTGCATCCTCGATATCTGAGGCGTGTGACATGGTTGGCTGTGAAACGAAGCGGGTTTTAGAATAAAAGAACTTGAGAACCTAAGCACCAAAGAAGTGACAGAACTGAAGGCAGAAGAAAGTGAACCTGATAGCGTAGACAACGAGCCGGCAGCGTAGATGGTGACGGGCTCGATCCCTACATGGGAGCGAAGGATGAGCGGGGAAAAGAAAGGCGACGGTAAGCGAGAGGTGAGCAGCTGAAGTAGTGGAAGTGCAATAGTTAATATGTATTTTTTATTTTTTTTTACCTGGACCTCAGGGCTGTATGAACCTGGATAAAATGCGGAAGAAAAGAGAAGCCTTGAACCTTAATCTTTTCTACAGAAAAAAACGGCCTGGAGGCACCAGACAGCAGAAGTAAGGAACTAGGATCGGAAAGAAAAATAATGGAAGAACTTGACCGTAAGTTTGACAGAAAGAAGACGTGTTTAAATATATATTTTTTTTTTTAGACAAGCACCAGCCTGATAGTGAGGCGAGTGACCAAACGAAAAGCCTGAAGTAGGCAAACGGAGAAGGGAATGATGCATGAACAAGGGGGTGGGAAACGAAGACTGAGGTGGCGACAAGGGCTTGGATTGTGCGGGAGGCTAGAACGGGACAATCAAGTGCATGAAAAAAAGTGTGAAAAGGACCTAGTGGAAGATGGGGAAATAACGTGATCTTGTGAAGCATGGGAGCAACTACCAAGACCTGAAGAGACAAAAATGTGAAAAAGGAAAGGCATGAAGTTAAACAACGTAAGCCTGAAGAAAGTGACAGGCAATGAATTACTTAAAACAACGTAAGCCTGAAGAACGTGACAGGCAATGTATTACTTTAAACAACGTAAGCCTGAAAAACGTGACAGGCAATGTATTACATTAAAACAACGTAAGTCTGAAGAACGTGACAGGCAAAGCTTAACCAACGTAAAACTAAAGAGCGTGTTAGGCAGTGCCGGACTGGGGTACCTAGGGCCCACCAGTAAAATTTATTTTGGGGGCCCACCGTATGGATACATTCAAATATAATAAATAATTTAACAAGTTTTTTATATGAACATAGGCTGGTTGAGGTGCTGTACATTGAATATATGTATGTGGTGCAGTAAGTCTACTGTTTTATGTGCCACTTGTGCAGGGGGTGGGAGACTAGGGGCCCACCTTGCTCAGGGGCCCACCGGGGGAATCCCCTGTACCCCTGTGGGCCAGTCCAAGCCTGGTGTTAGGTCATTTTGGTGACTTGACTGAACGTGGGCCTGAAGAAGATGACAGTCATGAATTAACTTAAACCATGGAAACCTGACGTACGTAGGAAGCAAAAAGTGACGAAGCCTCTGGCAAAACGCGTTGGGTAAGGTGTGGGGACACTGGGGGGGAGGTGTTCATGTCACATGTTATGATTTTGGTTTGCATATTAGTTTTACCGTTGTGAGCATCAGGGCTACATGTTTTATTGAAATACTATGGTCACTTGCGCTTACTTGTGGTTTTTTGCACATACCTACCTGCTATAATTTTTGTATATGTGTACCCTTGATGGTGCTCCATTTAAAAGGTCCATTTAGGTACGTGCAATTTATTCACTTATTACTCATTCAATTTATGGCACTACTTTGTACATACTTATAACAATTGTGTTATTGTATTAGCGATCAGTGATGTGTTGGCTCCCATCCCGGTGTCCTCAGTCTTTCATGTGTCCACTGGGTCATACATGGTTTTAATTTGTATATTTTATCATATTGTATTTAATAAAGCATATATTTTTATTGATGATCATCAGCTTCATGGTTATTTATTTGGGCGATACACATATTTCTTGTAGGTAGACATTAACTTAACAACGTAATATAGCTTAAAAACGTAGCCTGGAACGTGAACTGCTAGACATTAACTTAACCAAGCGTGAGCCTGGATGACAGACAGGCAGTGGACGTGAATGTAATAAAACGTGAGCCTGCAAATGCGGCAAGTGATGACGATTGAGCACTAGTTGGCATGGCTCGGGAAGGTGGATGAGACTTGAGCGGAGTGGTGCCTGTCTGAGGAGTGGATGAAAGGCCAGGAAAATGCGGTATACAAGGGCCTGCTGGAGGCAGTGAACTTCTTTGTGGAACTGCCCTGTCACGGTGATCATGCTGACATTTAAGATGACATCGTGAGGCGCTGAGGCAGTTTCTACCCCCCCCTGCACTCTCCTGTCAGATCGGGTGAGCCCTTGGGTTGCGGGAATGCAGTGAGGAGGGAGAAGCCGGCGGGGGATGGAAGACAAGCGGCAGGCGTTTTTATTATAAGAAAAATTATATTTTTTTTTATTAGACTGGAGCACAGAGGCAGGGCCTGTGGAGAAGCAGCGTAGAACCTGCGAATGGTTGAACGCTGCTTCTCCCGCCCCTCCGTTGACCATGAGGAGCCCGGTCACCGATCGGTGTGAGCGCAAGTACCCGTGTGAAATCTCGCGATAGCGGGAACCAGCCGCCCAGTGACCACGGCTGGCGTGCGAAGTCATGGGGACTGCGAGCGCCGTACCCCGGGACTTGGCCCGAACAGCGGGGGAGATGCCTATGGCGTGTGCGGCCGCACTTACCCGGATGCTGGGAGCTGACCGGATCGTATTTGCGGTGAGTCAGGAATACTTACCCAAACGACTCCTTGGGACTCGAAGCAGCGTGCAGGTTTTGTTTGGGAACGCCCCTCGACACCGGAAACGCACGAGCACCGGTGTGAGGGAGCCCATGGAATTTAAAGGCCCTACGCCCCTCCCACAAATGCAGGCTGAGTACTCAGCCTTCCCTATAAGTCAACATTTCAGATAGCTTTTCATAATAAGCTGTTATGTGTGTATACCTGAGTGATAGCACTAAATCTGGCCAATATACGACTTGTATCTGGCATTTTTTAGCAGTTCTTCCCTCTGGACGCTGCATTTCTAAATTTTATCTCTCTCTGAGCTGGTGGGTAGAGACCAGCTGTAATAATGTCTGCCCATTGACTGCACATGGAGACAGCAGATTCTCTCTCTCATTCATGTGGAATCTCTCAGTGACACCATAAAGAAGATGTACTGATCAGTACTGTCTCCTTCCCCCATACCATGTAGATTGTGGGCCCTCACGGGCAGGGCCCTCTATCCTTCTGTACCAGTCTGTAACTAGTCTCGTTCATGCTTAATGCAATTGCCTGTATTATGTATGTGCACCGCTTATTATATGTACAGCACTATGGAATGAATGGCGCTCTATTAATAAATAATAATAATAATCAGTATAGTTGTGAATAAAGCATTTGGGGAGAGACACATACTAGTCAGTTGCTCCAGCCCTGTCTGTGAGTCTGTTCTTTCTGTCCTACTCTGCTGCTCACTCCTCCCCCGCCCCATAAACCTCTTTGGAATGAGTGACTGTTAGTTTAGGAACAAGGCATTTTTCTCTGGCAAGATATACCTTATATGGACAAAAGTATTGGGACACCTACACAATACGCCTATGACGTTCCATTCTAAATCCATAGGCATTAATATGGAGTTGTTTTTTTGTTTTGTTTTTTAAACAGCTTTAACTCTTCTGGGAAGGCTTTCTACAAGTTCTTGGGGTTTGTTTGTGTAAATTTTATTAATTCTAAAGAGCATTTGTGAGGTCGGACACTGATGTTAGACCAGACAGCCTGGCTCCAATCTCTGTCAGAGTTCATCCCAAAGGTGTTCGATGGGGTAGAGGACTCTGTGAAGTCCAGTCAAGTCCTTCCACACCAAACTCACCCAACCATACTTTTACGTAGGCTGCTTTGTGAACTGGGGCACAGTCATGCTGGAACAGAAAAGTTTCCACAAAGTTGGAAGCAGACAATTGTCCAAAATGTCTTGTTAGGAAGGTAAGAAGTAAGATTTTCCTTCACTGGAACTAAGGGTCCTAGGCCTATCCGTGACAAACATCCCCATAGCATTATTCCTCCTCCACCAACTTTACAGCTGGCAAAATGCAGTCAGGCAGGTAACGTTCTCCTGGCATTCCCCAAACCCAGACTGGTCCATCAGACTGCCAGATAGGAAGGCGTGATTCGTCACTGTCACAACCCACACTGATTACTCTATCACCTGATCTCCTGCGTCTTCCATTACTGCACGGAGGACACACCTTATTGCTGAGATATGCACATGTCTGTTGGCAAGACTGTCTTCCTCTGACCTTCTTATCTGAACCTCACCTTATTCTGGCAATATTACAAGAGTGAAAACTTCTTTGGTTCTTTGTTCTGTGGCAAGGCTGTTTCTATTGTGCTAATCGGTGTCAGTTATATATACCATGCTGTTTGTCATATTTTCTTCGAAGTGTCGATCTTCTCTTCTCTGTTCCTGATGGCAGCCTGACTGGTCTTCTGACACTCTTAGGCAAGCCACGTTGGATCCTGACCAAGTCTGTTTCAGATGCCAGCCAGCCTGTCTGCTACGTCCGTTCCTGGTCAAGTCTGCTCAGCTACTCCAGGTGTGTTTCAGATCTAGTTCATCTTAACATTGTACAGCACCACTACATATCAGCTACTCCAGGGGTGTTTGAACTCTGCTTCATCTATGTACAGCCACGGCTATTCATTATATAGCACTACTCCTTTTTAGCTATTTTAGGCCAAATCAAGTCTTGTTTAGTTTGGTGCAGTTTTTGATGCCAGCCTGCCTTGCTTTCTGCACAGTGGCGTACATAGAGAAGTAAGGGCTGCATAGCAAGGATCAAACCAGGCCCCCACACAGGACAGAAGGGTTTCCGCCTAAACCTCTTTCAATGACCCTTGGACCATTTTTCCACTTGCCTCATTTGCTAAAAGTTGTTCCTTTAGAGGGTAGAATCCTGAACAAGTTTTCACCTTCAGTAGAAGAGGAGATAATCCCAACTAAGAGTGGGCCCCTCTTGTCCTGGGCCCCATATCAGGGAAGGGGGGCCCAAGCTGAACTCTTGCACCAGGGCCCATGAGCCGTTAGCTATGCCCCTGATCACATGGTCTGCTGCTATAGTAGTTACGCCCCTGCTTCTGCCACTTCAAGTCAATCCAGTTGTGTTGCAAGTATGCTGTTGTATTCCATGTGTCAGTTCTGTCTTTCTATGTTCCTATTGCAAAGTCATCTCAACTATAGACACTGGTCACCTGGGCCTGCTTGTTTTCTCTGGACTCTTTTCCTGTGCCAAGCTGGCTATCTATCGTATGTTGTCATTTCAAAGTCATGTCAACTATACTGACTCTGCTCACCAAAACCTGCATGATTCCTCTGAACTCTGTCTTAATTCATGGACTCTATTCATACCTGCTTGTTGTTCTTTGTTGCATCCACATTTATATCTTGTGTTACTCTATGATGAATCTGAAGTGTTACATCTGTACTATCAGTTTTCAATAAAGTAACGTTGAACCATGACAGTCACTTTATAGAACAGGTTTCCACTGCTCCGGACTCCAGTAGCGGCGTGCTTTACTCCATCTGAAGCTTGGCATTGTGGTTGGTAATGTAAGGCTTGCATACAGCTGCTCGCCCATGGAAACCCATGTCATAAAGCTCCTGGTGCACAGGTTTTGTGCTGATGTTAATGACAGAGGAGGTTTGCAGTTATGGAGTCAGTAGATCATTGATGACTTTTATGCACTATGCTCCTCTGCACTCGCTGACCCTGCTCTGTAACTTTACATGGTCTCCACTTTGTGGCTGAGTTGTTGTGGTTTCTAAATGCTTCCATTTTGTAATAATACCACTCACAGGTGATGGAGGAATATCTAGGAGGGAAGACATTTCATGAACTGACTTGCAGTCATGACATCCTATTAAAGGACCACCCTAGAGTTCAGTGAGATCTTTACAATGAGCCATTATTTCACAAATGTTTGTAAAGGCAGACTGCATGGCGAGGGCCTGGATTTTATACACCTGTGGCAATGGGACTGAATGAAACACCTGAATCCAATGATTAAGGTGAGTTCCAGTACTTTTCTTCATATAGTGTATTACAAAGTTTCTTATATCTAGGGGAATCTATATCTCTTTGTGGATAGCACCTAGTAGGCATAGGAAAGGTTAGAGGCCATGCAATGCTCCTCTGGGAAAAGGGTACCCAAATTAGCTATCCTACAAATCAATGTTTGACCTTTAAACATCCACAGACCACCACACAGAATAATCAATATGAATAATCAAAGACCTTTATTAGCACACATCAATAATGTTAATAATTATGGTTGAGCGAACCCGAACTGTAAAGTTCGGGTTCGTACCGAACATTACGTTTTTTAGCACCCGGACCCGAACCTGTAAAAGTTCGGGTTCGTTGTACAGCGATTTCTTCCCGCTTTTTGAAAGGCTGCAGGGCAGCCAATCAACAAGCATTTCACTACAATTCCTTCACCACCAACTTCACCACAGCCCAGGGTAAACGTCAGCAGGCGGTTTTAAAACTCATGTGTTTGGGGGACAAACCCCACACCGCACAGGAGCTGTGAAGGGGCATAGAAGAACAGACTGATGAGTGGTTGCTGCCAGTGAGCCTCAAGCCCGGCCTGGTGGTATGCAAAATCTCGTAGCAGCTCTGGGACTAGCCGGTTTGACGAACATCCCTTGCCTGGCGTATGTGTTGAATTTGGTGGTACAGAAATTCCTTAAAAACTACCCAGACATGTCAGAGCTGCTCCAGAAAGTGTGGTCCGTCTGTGCGCACTTTCAGCATTCTCACCCAGCTGCTGCTTGCCTGTCTGCTCTGCAGCGTAACTTCAGCCTTCCAGCTCACCGCCTCATATGCGACGTGCCCACCAGGTGGAACTCCACCTTGCATATGCTGGAGAGACTGTGTGAGCAGCAGCAGGCGATATTGGAGTTTCAGCTGCAGCACGCATGGGTCAGTCGCTCTGCGGAACAGCACCACTTCACAACCAATCAGTGGGCCTCCATGCGAGACCTGTGTGCCTTGTTGCGGTGTTTTGAGTACTCAACCAACATGGCCAGTGCCGATGACGCCGTTCTTAGCGTTACAATACCACTTCTATGTCTCCTTGAAAAAACACTTAGGGCGATGATGGAAGAGGATGTGGAACAGGAAGAAGGGGGGGGCATTTCACAGGGTTTCAGGCCAGTCATTCAGAAGTGGCTCAGAGGGTGGGTTCTTGCAGCAGCAGAGGCCAGGTACACATGTGGCCAACCAGGGCACAGTTCTGGAGGAGGAGGAGCATGAGGTAGAGGAGGAGAAGGAACCAAGTTCACAGCAGGGTGGCACCTAACGCAGCTCATGGGCATCACTGGAGCGTGGCTGGGGGGATACGGAGGACACAGACGATACACCACCCACAGAGGACAGCTTATCGTTACCTCTGGGCAGCCTGGCACACATAAGCGACTACATGCTGCAGTGCCTGCACAACGACCGCAGAGTTGCCCACATTTTAACTTGTGCTGACTACTGGGTTGCCACCCTGCTGGATCCCTGTTACAAAGACAACATGCAATCTTTAATTCCCTCACTGGAGCGTGATAGGAAGATGCGCGACTACAAGCGCACGCTGGTAGACGCGCTCCTGAGGGCATTCCCAACTGACACCGGGGGACAAGTGGAAGCATAAGGTGAAGGCAGAGGGGGAGAAGGAAGAGGTTGCCAACGCAGCTGGGTCACGGACAGCACCTCACAAGGCAGGGTTAGCATGGCTGACATGTTGAAAAGCTTTGTCCCTGCACCACAGCAACCGGCACCACCAGCTGATATGGAATGTCTTAGCAGGAGGCAGCATTTGAATAACATGGTGAAACAGTATGTGTGCACACACCTACACGTACTGACTGATGGTTCTGCCCCATTCAACTTCTGGGTCTCCAAATTGTCCACATGGCCTGAACTTGCCCTTTATGCCTTGGAGGTGCTGGCCTGCCCTTCAGCCAGTGTATTGTCTGAACGTGTATTTAGCACAGCAGGGGGCGTCATTACTGACAAACACAGCCGCCTGTCCACAGCCAACATCGACAAGCTCACGTTCATAAAAATGAACCAGGCTTGGATCACACAAGACTTGTCTGTACCTTGTCCAGAATAGACATTTATACCCGCCTCAACCATACATTCTTGTACTCAAGTGCACTTATTCTTTGATTTCTTTTTTTTTTATTTGTCCCATTATTTTGGGAGCTACCCCAATTTACAAAAAACAAACAAACATTGTTAGCTGGCTACCTCCTCCTCCTCCTCCGCCATCGCCGCTTCCACCTACAATACCACATACACCGCCTCCTCAACCTCCGACTCCACCTCCTCCTCCGAGTTGCAGGTTAATAATTTTTAATTTTTATTTATTTTATTTTATTTAAGTTATTTCCCTACCACATTTGTTGGCAGAGCACTTGCCTCGCTCTTAATAAAATATTTGCTGCCTTTTGCAGCCCTCTAGCCCTTTCCATTACATTTTAGGGCCATTTTAGTGCCCAAAAGTTTGGGTCCCCATTGACTTCAATGGGGTTCGAGGTCAAGTTCGGGTTAATTTCGGATCCCGAAACCTGAACTTTTTTGTGAAGTTCGGCCGAACCCGTTGAACCCGAATTTCCAGGTGTTCACTTAACTCTATTAATAATATTAAAATCACAACAGCGGCATACATATCTCCTTAAGGACACATGACGTATGGGTACGTCATGTGTCCAGTCCCTGAAGATGGCGCCCGCTCCTGGCCGCTGCGGGGGTCCGGCTGATTCCTGTAGCTGACCCCCGCAGCTGATGATCGCGGTCGGCAGCGCTGCCGATCGCGATCATTTAACCCCGCAGATGCCGTGATCAATCCTGATCACGGCATCTGCGCGCTCTAAAACCGAAAGTAAAACTTTCTGCAGCGCTCCGGCTCCCCCTAGTGGTGATCGGGAGAATCGGAGCGCTGTAAGGGATAGCCTTAAGCCTTTCATTCAGCTTAAGGCCCCTTGCACACGAACGTTTTTTGCGGACCGTATACTGGCAGTTTTTTCAGTTCAGTATACTGACAGTATACTGAACCATTCACTTCAATGGGTCTGCAAAAAATACTAAAGTGTCTCCGTATGCATTCCGTTTCCGTTTTTCCGTTTTTTCTGTTCCGTTTAAATATAGACCATGTCCTATTCTTGTCCGCAAATCACGTTCAGTGGCTCCATTCAAGTCAATGGATCTGCAAAAAAAACGGAAAGCATACTGAAGTGCATCCGTATGTCTTCCGTATCCGTTCCGTTTTTTGCGGAACCACCTATTGAAAATGTTAAGACCAGCCCAATTTTTCCAATGTTATTACTGTATACTGTATATGCCAAACGGAAAAAAGGAACGGAACAACGGAACCAAAACGGAAACAAAACGGAAGCAAAAAACGGAAAAACGGATCCGTTAAAAACGGACAGCAAAACACTGATAAAAAAAAACGTTCGTGTGCAAGAGGCCTAAGGCTATCACTTACTATTTCCTATGGAGCCCTTGTTAGCAATAGGGCTTCATAGGAAAGTAGTAAAATGCTCATAAACTCTAATACAAGTGTATTGGAGTTTATGATAGAAGCAATCAGGTAACTGATTTATATAGGTCCCTATGGTATCTATATAAAAGTGTAAAAAAAAAAAAAAAAAAAAAAAACCTAAAAATTTAAATCACCCCCCTTTCCCCAAAATTAAAATAAAATAATAGAAAAAATAAAAAAATACACATCATGGGTGTCGCAATGTGTGAAAACGCCCATAGTATAAAAATATAAAAATATATTTCCCATACGGTAAACATAAAAACGGAAAAGCGCCCAAATGGCCGATTTGCCGTTTTGGACGCTTCATTTCCTCAAAAAATTTAATAAAAGCGATCAAAAAGTCCTACACACCCTATAATGGTATCAACTAAAAGTTAAGATCGCCCCGCAAAAAATAAGCCCCCATACAACGCCATACACTTATTTACAAATACGTTATAGCGGTCAAAACATGGCGACAAAAAAATATAAAAATTTCACATTTTGAATTTTTTTTCACTATCAAAACGCAAGAAAAGCTATACATATTGGGTATCGCCGGATTCGTACTGACCTGTAGAATAAAACTAAATGGTCAGTTTTATCGCAAATCAAACGTCGTAATTTAGAAACCCGTAAAACTGTGGTGAAATTGCTTTTTTTTTGCAATTTCACCCCATTTTGAATTTTTTTCCCGCTTCCCACTACACCGTATGCATTATTAAATGATGGCGTTGGAAAGTACAACTTGTCCCGCAAAAAATAAGCCCTCATATGGCCATGTGAACGGAAAAATAAAAAAGTTATGGCTCTTGGAAGGCATAGAGCGCAAAACGAAAACGCAAAAATGAAAAAACCCTGTGTCCTTAAGGGGATATACAGAAAAAAGGATGTTACATTGGTCATGTAGTAAGTGGCTTCATATTTCACATGGGCTTAATACATCATAATAAAGCGCCCAAACCTATCATCTAATCACATAAAGAAGAGGCCATCATTGAAACAGATGTAGTTTTACCTGTACTTTTTTGCAATTTTGCTACGTATGTAAATGTATAAAAAGCTTAAAATAGCAGAACCCGGATTTAACGTCATCTCTGCAGCTTTCTAGCAGTTATGAGATTATCTTCAAATAATTGTTTTAATTTGACATGGACCATTTTTACACAAAGGATTTTCATTAGTGGCGAGCAAGCATGCTCGGCCGAACACCAGTTCGGCTCGAGCATCACTATACTCGGCACATAGTGGTATTTATCTGTGACATACAGTGTGCTTTTTAAATAGACGGTGTCTGCTTCTGACAGTGACAATACCAGTACCACATCTCCAGTGTACCGTGTGCGCTGCAAAAATGTATCTGTGACATACAGTGTACTTTTTTAATAGACGGTGTCCGCTTCTGACAGTGGCGTTACCAGTGCCACATCTGCGGTATAACGTGTGCGCATAAAATTTTTATCTGTGACATACAGTGTACTTTTTCAGTAGATGCTGCGGACAGTGACATTACCTGTGGTACCTCTCCTGTATAACGTTTCCTCATCCCAAATACCTGTGACATTCCCTGTAACTTTTTATTAGCCGCTAGTGACAGCATTGACATTATCTGCGGGATATCTCCTGTGTGGACGTTTCCACATCCCATAGACCTTTTTACATTTTTTTGCGCATACACTTCCAAATCCTACGCTACTGTATGTGTAACATACTTTCAAGCATATATAACATTTAAAATGAAGAAGGTGAGCAGTAAGGGATATTACTGTAAGGGAAAGCTTAGGATCCAGTGATCACCAGTCAGTGAGGTTTACTATAAGTACAGTGACTGAGTCACTCCACACAAAAACAAAAGTTTTAGATTTTCGGAAAACAGACTTTTCTAAAATGAGATCAGTGGTATACGAGTCCCTATCAGACTGGAACAATTTCAATGGAGTCCAAGAGAAATGGGACTACTTAAAATTGGCACTACTGAAGGCAACAGAAAAGTGCATTAGGCTTGTCAGTAAAAGCAAAAAAAGGAAGAGACCACTGTGGTACTCAGCAGAAGTGGCCAAAATCATTAAAAACAAAAAGATGGCATTTAGCAAGTATAAAAACACCCAAAATGAGGATGACCGGGAAATCTGTAAGATGAGGCAGAGAGAGGCCAAGCAAGTCATAAGAGCTTCTAAAGCTCAGGCAGAAGAGAAATTAGCTCAGTCAGTGAAAAAAGGTGATAAGACATTCTTCAGATACATAAATGAAAAAAGGAAATTAAAACAAGGAATTACCAAATTAAAAACAAAAGAAGGAAGGTATATGGAAGAGGATAAGGAACTAGCTGACTGCCTCAATGAATACTTCTGTTCAGTTTTTACAAAGGAAAATGAAGGAGAAGGACCTCAGTTAGGGAGGAAGACTAATGAATCCTTTGATGCATGTGTCTTTACAGTGGATGAGGTTCTAAGTCAGCTGTCTAAAATTAATACAAATAAATCACAGGGGCCTGATGGGATACACCCAAAGCTATTAAAAGAGCTTAGAGGTGTACTAGCAAAACCATTAACAGATTTATTTAACCAATCACTGGTAACAGGTGTCGTCTCAGAAGATTGGAAATTAGCAAACGTTGTGCCAATTCACAAGAAAGGTAGTAGAGAGGAATCGGGCAACTATAGGCCAGTAAGCCTGACATCAATAGTGGGGAAATTAATGGAAACCATACTCAAGGAGAGGATTGTGGAACATCTAAAAACCCATGGGTTGATTGATAAAAAAACAGCATGGGTTTACTTCAGGGAGATCATGTCAAACTAATCTTATTGACTTTTTTGATTGGGTGACTAAAATAATAGATGGCGGAGGTGCAGTAGACATCGCCTATCTGGACTTTAGTAAGGCTTTTGATACTGTCCCACATAGAAGGCTTATCTATAAACTGCAGTCTTTGAGCTTGAGCTCACATATTGTTGAATGGATTAGGCAGTGGCTGATGGTCAGAAAACAGAGGGTTGTAGTCAATGGAGTATATTCAGACCATGGTATTGTTACCAGTGGGGTACCTCAGGGATCTGTTCTGGGACCCATATTGTTTAATATCAGCGAAATTGCAGAAGGCCTCAATGGTAAGGTGTGTCTTTTTGCTGATGACACAAAGATTTGTAACAGGGTTGATGTTCCTGGAGGGATACACCAAATGGAAAAGGATTTAGGAAAACTAGAGGAATGGTCAAAAATCGGTCAACTAAAATTTAATGTCGATAAGTGCAAGATAATGCACCTGGGACGTAAAAACCCAAGAGCAGAATATAAAATCAGTAATACAGTACTAACCTCAGTATCTGAGGAAAGGGATTTAGGGGTCATTATATCAGACGACCTAAAGGTGGGCAGACAATGTCATAGAGCAGCAGGTAATGCCAGCAGAATGCTTGGGTGTATAGAGAGAGGCATTAACAGTAGAAAGAGGGAGGTGCTCATGCCGCTCTACAGAGCACTAGGGAGACCTCATTGGGAGTATTGTGTGCAGTACTGGAGACCATATCTGCAGAAGGATATTGAAACTTTGGAGAGAGTTCAGAGAAGAGCTACTAAACTAGTACATGGATTGCAGCACAAAACTTACCAGGAAAGGTTAAAGGACCTTAACATGTATAGCTTGGAAGTAAGAAGAGACAGAGGATATGATAGAAACTTTTAAATACATAAAGGGAATCAACACGGTAAAAGAGGAGAGAATATTTAAAAGAAGAAAAACTGCTACAAGAGGACATAGTTTTAAATTAGAGGGGCAAAGGTTTAAAAGTAATATCAGGAAGAATTACTTTACTGAGAGAGTAGTGGACGCATGGAATAGCCTTCCTGCAGAAGTGGTAGCTGCAAATACAGTGAAGGAGTTTAAGCATGCATGGGATAGGCATAAGGCCATCCTTCATATAAGATAGGGCCTGGGGCTATTCATAGTATTCAGCATATTGGGCAGACTAGGTGGGCCAATTGGTTCTTATCTGCCGACACATTCTATGAAGTGGCCGTGATGCTGATGGTGCACGCAGAGGCTGTGGCTCTGGAAGCATTGAAACTGTGCCTGCTGCCAGAGCACAAGAAAAACAATCATCCATGATACCTAGCTTAATGTCCCAGTTTTCAGGGCGGCACAGGACACTATTCTTGATATCAGACCAGTTTGGATTGCAGCAGATAATGCTTCCAGTCGGTTAAGCACCATCCTGTCTTCCACCAAGTCCAGTCTCAATAGCCAAAGCCCTCGCAAATAATGTTTTACAGGTTCAGCTCACCTGCAGGCCCTCGCATATAGTTTTTTACAGGGTCAGCTCACCTGCAGGCCCTCGCGTATAATGTTTTACAGGGTCAGCTCACCTGCAGGCCCTCGCATATAATGTTTTACAGGGTCAGCTCACCTGCAGTCCCTCACCTACAACCTTTTACAGGGTCAGCTCACCAGCAGGCCCTCACCTACAATCTTTTACAGGGTCAGCTCACCTGCAGGCCCTCGCATATAATGTTTTACAGGGTTAGCTCACCTGTAGGCTCTCGCATATAATGTTTTACAGGGTTAGCTCACCTACAGGCCCTCACATATAATGTTTTACAGGGTCAGCTCACCTACAGGCCCTCACCTACAATCTTTTACAGGGTCAGCGCACCAGCAGACCCTCACCCCTAATGTTTTAGAGGGTCAGCTCAGCAGCAGGCCCTCGCCGCTAATGTTTTTGAGGGTCACCAGCAGGCCATCAATCATAATTTTTCAAGGGTGTGTATGATGCCCTCCTTTATGTGTAACAAAGGATGTATTAGAGTGCCGGTTCCTTGTAATTTTGGGCAGCCCTTTCACTTAGTGCATAGGCTTTATGAGTGTAGGAGTCCCACTACATAAACAATTGTACCACAATGTGAATGAGGCCTTCCTTTATGTGATATACAGGTTGTATCTGTGTGCCTCTTGCTTGTAATTTTTAGCAGCACTTGCACTTTATATACAAGTAAATATACAAGAAAGAATGTTTCCTAACAATTTTTTCTCTAAAATCGATTTTATCTTTGGTTTTATGCGTATTATTTTTAGTCTGTAAAAGAGGCGTACTACTTGGACAACATCGTTCCCAGCAGCGACCTGGGAGTCCAAGAATCCAGACATGCTCCGCATGCTGTTCCCGATGATTTCGGTAGTGTTTCCATCAATTTCTGACCTTTTCCCATGAACCAGGCACCCTCCACTCTTCAGAGCAGGGGGTACCTGGTTTAATGCTTAGGTTCTCCCATTGACTTCCATTATACCCAATGTGTTCGGCCCGAGCACCCGAGCACTTGGGTGCTCGATCAACACTATGAAACTTTGAATGGGAAATAACTTTCCTAATGGTTGTATTGCTAGAATTAAAGAAGATAGAGAATATAGCGCTATATTCAAAGTTTCATTTGCAGTACGCGAATATTACATTACATAATATTTGCATACAGCGAATGAAACTTTAAGCGGGGTATAACTTTCCCATTGGTTAGCTTGCTAGAATTAACGAAGATAGAGAATATAGCGCTATATTCGTTATCTTCGTTAATTCTAGATAGCCAACCAATAGGAAAGTTGCCTTTATACCCCGTTCAAAGTTCAATTCGCAATACGAGAATAATTAAATCGCATATTATTCGCGATAAATAGAATAATGACGAATATTCGATATCAATGAATATATGACGAATATTCGCGAAATATCACGAAATCGAATATGGCACTTCCCGCTCATTACTAACCTATAGAACCAAAAACCACCACACTGAATAATCAATATGAATAATCAAAGACCTTTATTAGTACACATCAATAATGTTAATAATATTAAAATCAATCACAACAGCGGCATACATATACAGAAAAAAGGAAGTTACATTGGTCATGTAGTAAGTGGCTTCATATATCACATGGGTTTAATACATCATAATAAATCACATAACGTCCATATGAGCAAGTAAAGTGCATAGTGCAAACCAGAAAGCTAGTATAAGTAACGGATATCACAAGACAATAGGAAATAAGAGGCAGCCATGCATATAAACCACAAATTAAATTAAATATTAAAAAGACAAAGCATAGCCCATAATGAATGTAAAATACAGACCAGTGTGCCTCCAACCCCGACGTACATTTCACTAATAAGCCTCTTCAGTGTTTTTATATTCTGAGTATTCATTTTTAATATCTGGTTTTATCTATTTCATTTAGGCCCCATTCACGCGTCCGTGTGTGTTTTGCGGATCCACGGATCCGCAAAACACGGACACCGGCAATGTGCGTTTCGCATTTTGCGGACCGCACATCGCCGGCACTCTCATAGAAAATGCCGCAATGCCGCAAATGCCGCAATTGCGTACAAGAGTAGGACATGTTCTATTTTTTTGCGGATCCGGGCGGGACATAGAGTGTCCCCATAGGAATAAATGGGTCCTCAATTCCGTTCCGCAAAATGCGGAACAGAATTGCGGACGTGTGAATGGGACCTTAGGCAGGGCCGGCGCTACCCTAAGGCAGACCAAGGGGCTGCCTTAGGGAGCACCCGGCGCAGAGAAACGGTGGGTGGAAAAAATCACTTGAAAGTTGCGCCATCCGCATACCCCCCGCAGCGGCAGCCCCCACTGACAGGTGGGGTCATGTGACTGACGAGTGGCGCCGCAGCAGGAAGCAGGAGGCACTGGAGGCTGGAGCTGTGTTAACTCACACAGCCACTGCAGTAGGTGAGCAGAGTGCATGATGTTTAAGTTTATTACAGGGGGGTGGCATGATGGGAGGGGGGACAATGTAGTCTGTGCCATGGAGGGGGAGAATGAGTAATGTGACTGGGGGGGGGAGTTGAGACACAATAGGGGGTGATGATGTGGCACAAAGGGGGTGATTTGACATGGATGGAGGGGGAAGAAATGTAACATGGAGGGCTGATGGCTGACATGGAGGGATGATGGCTGACATGGGGGGCTGATGGCTGACATGGGGGGGCTGATGGCTGACATGGGGGGGCATGATGGCTGACATGGGGGGCATGATGGATGGGGGCTAATGGCTGACATAGGGGGCTGACATGAGGGTATGATGGCTGATATGGGGGCATGATGGATGGGGGCTGACATGGGGGGCTGATAGATGGGGCAGGGGCATGATGAATGGGGGCTGACGGCTGACATGGGGGGCTGATCTGAGGTGTGAGTAACATTGGAGGTCTGATTGCTGGTCTGACCTGAGGTGTAATGGAAAATATCGTTTCTTATTATCCTACTCTAAAACCTAGGTGTGTCTTATAGGGTGAAAAATACAGTCCTCAAACCAGCGATTGAAGCAGAGCGAAGATACCAGGACCACACAGAGGAGAAGCCAGCAGGGGGCGGGGGGTTTAGGAGGTATTGCGCCAAGATGTAGCTTCGCTTATGTTGCCAAAAATCCTTGCACCGGCCCTGACCTTAGGGTTATTTGGCTGTTTGGCAGTTATGATCATTCATCGACTGTATTCCATCTCGGATTATACAGGCACAGATGTGCTCAATGGTTGACTTTTTCATATTTCCTGGGGACATTTTATTTGTGCTACGCATTACTAATTTTTTTTTCTTTATATATATATATTTATATATGCTGTATATATATATATGTGTGTGTGTGTGTGTGTAATAAGCACCCTGTTTTTGAATACATGATATCTATTTGGTATATATAATTTGTTTAGATGATTGTTTTTTTTTATTCACTTTAATTGCAATTTATCTATTTATAATCATATATTTATTATTAATCTAATAATTATTGAATAGTTTTTTTGTATATTATAGTTTTTATACATAAATTATTATGAAATTACATATTATACTTTATACACGTGATTTTTTTTTCTCACTTTATTTCTCCATGTTCACTTTCACTGTTGCACTTTTGTCACCTTCACTATTCCAATCATGATTGTTTTTTTAATTTTTAATTTAATTTTATTAATCACTGTAATTTGAATAACCTTTAGTCTGTCCATATAGAGGTATTTGGATCGTTCTAATATGCGTCCTTATGTCCAGGAAGTATAAATCATTGCTTTCTGTAGTGCGTTCCAAGGTGGCACGCACAGAGCGGCATCCCGGACTGATGATGGCGTGATCACTCGATACCTCGTTGTGCTCTGCTGTGGAACGCATGCCGGATGTTCCGGTTTGTGTTCTATGGCCGAATGCGATCTGGAGGGATCTCTTTATTCATTTTTGGGATGCTTATGGCTTTGTTGCCTACTGTAGTGGTGCTATATTTTTTTCACCTTGTCCTGGCCTTATGTTTATATAACTATAGGAGCATTACTATGGTATGTGGAGCATTAGGGCATTCAAAGAGGAAGTGACATCATGTGTTCCATATTGGAACGCAAGCCTTATAATCGAACAGACCCAAATGGTTGAAGGTACAGCCTCTTATTCCCACCTGATTTTAATTACAAGGCAGCTTATTAGCGAAACGCACCTTGGGGTTGGAGGCACACTGGTCTGGATTTTACATTCATTATGGGCTATACTTTGTCTTTGTAATATTTGATTTCATTTGTGGTTTATATGCGTGGCTGTCTCTTATTTCCTATTGTCTTGTGATATCCGTTACTTATACTCGCTTTCTGGTTTGCACTATACTTTACTTGCTCATATGGACCTTAGGTGTGGGTGTTTTTTTATGATGTACTAAACCCACTTACTACATGACCAATGTAACTTCCTTTTTTCCGTATATGTATGCCGCTGTAGTGATTGATTTTAATATTATTAACATTATTGATGTGTACTAATAAGGGTCTTTGATTATTCATATTGATCATTCAGTGTGGTGGTTTGTGGTTCTATTGGTGTGCATACTTCATATGAAACCATACACGACCTAAATAGCAGTAGCTAGCTATAGTGGGTTCCCCCACCCAAAAAAATCTGATCTCAGTGGGTGGCTTGATATGAAAACCCTTTGTGTAAAAATGCACCATGTCAAATGAAAACGATTACTTGAAGATAATCTCATAACTGCTAGAAAGCTGCAGAGATTATGTTAAATCCGGGTTATGATATTTTAAGCTTTTTACACATTTACATGCGTAGCAAAATTGCAAAAAAGTACAGGTAAATCTACATCTGTTTCAATGATGGCCTCTTCAAGGGCATGTTTAGAAATTGTGGAATGTGGATCTATCTTTTCCACACCCAAAATCCACAGCAGGTTTACAATGTACAAAGCTTGCGAGTCAGGTTTTACAAAACCTCATTCACACATAGAAGATTATTTTTTCCCCTCTGGATTAGATTTGTCACCAAGCTTTTCAAGAACCCTGAGACTCTTCCTAGAAATAGAGGCTTCCAAGACATGAAAATGGCTGAACCAATGAGTCAGGCTGGCATCTGTTTCCAACTTTTTATTTTTTTTAACCAGTCACTGACGATGGAACTGATAAAAGTCGATGGATCTGATACCAACTCAATGGGATCCAGACCAGTATTAAACTCTGTTTGTATTAAATTCTGCTGTGGAGGTAATGCGTGTAGGGTGAAATACTGTCGCTAATAATCTATTAGTACGTTGATTATAGTGCTGCTCCCAGCACATTTGTAAAAGTTAATATAAAGTGGCCAACCCCTTTAGAACAGAAGCTTTGATGGTGATGTGAACAAAGTCTTAACAAAAACATACCGCAAGACATTCTAGATTCATCTGCTTGGCTGTCTTATACACTGATAATCCAAACCCAAACCATTACTCCTACACTTAAAACTTTGCAAAGCACAAAGCAAAATCATACAAAATTAAGACAAGAAATGACCCATTAAGAGTAACAACGACATAGTAATAACATGTCTTGTAATGAAAGGACAATGTCTTAAGAATATTCACTACCCAACAATTAAGGTTCATCAGATGGAACAATGAGCAATTCAGTCAGTAGAGACTGGAAACAAGCAACCATAGAACTTAATGAAAGATTAAAAGGATGCATAGGAATCCCTCCAGCCTCCTACCTGCAGAAGAGTATGGATGGTGTGAGTAACAGGGAAGATCCCCTCCGTAATCGATAAACATTCCGAATATCCAATGTAATAACCAATTTTGAAAGAATCCAATATGAGAGTGATGACTGCAAATAGGGTGATTCCACCTTTAAGAGAAATATTGAAATTATTATTATTAAGGATTTTCATATTACAGGATGTTCAATATTACAACCCATATAAATAACAATCGCTGATTTCTCCTGTTGTTTGCTATCCTTTATAACTCTCCTTTAGTGATTGTTTCATGCTATGTTCCTCCAGAGGATCCCACTATTACATTACAGCTTATTCACTAAAAACTCTCTCTTCAACCTAATGCCATAATAACCTGGCCTCTTGATTTCAAAATGTCTCTTGACATGTCTCCCCGATGCTGATGGCTATCCCTGCCATGGAGGCAGGTGGTCTGCATTATTTTAACCAACACATGGCATGAGCTAATCTCATGAGAGAGAAGTTACATAGTCCTTTTTTACCTACCCATGCATGATATTTCTGGATCAATCACGTGTTGGTGTCTACTTCCCTATTGCCAGACTGGGCCCTTACAAGACACATCCCATGCCCCTAGTTGGACCATGATCTGGTTTTGTCAACTTTACATTTTGGTCCACCAAAACCCGTCATTTCACTATGGTGGTTGAATGAAATACTGCTCTCTGATCTTCATATTGTCAACGCTTCTGTCAGAGGATTTTTGTCCCAGAATATTTCCAAAAACTATGATCCCCCCCTCCCAATTGTCCCAATAAGACATGCATTAGGGGACACCTTAATAGAATAACATCAGAGAAAAAGAAAGAAAAGCCGGGAAAGGAATGGACCTTCGAACTATGGCTGAAGATTTTAGAGATCTCTAACCAACAACACCCCAACCTGTCCACTACTAAGCTTATAAGGGACATGAAACTCCAGTTGGATGCAATTCTCAGGCCCAGAGCAGGATGTCCATGCATTTGAAATTGCAACCAAACCTGACAAACACTTGCTCTTCTAATCTTAAATGTATTCACTCCTCTAAAAACATATTCACTCCTTGAACATATTCAAGCTATCTTCCACAACGTCAACCAAAAACTATATACCAAGTATCTCAGAATTTCTAGGTACTATAGACTTTAATTGTCCCCAAAGAAAATTTCCCAAAAGACCTCAAATTAATGTCAATCTTACCCACTATCATAAGAGATTTGGGGGGGGGGGGGCGGCTATCTGTTTCCCATCTTTAAGTTATCATGTCATTTCATGGCACAAATTGCTGAGCTGACAGTGACAACTGGACTTCATGTCCTGTTATGGGTTTTCCTGGCGGTGACCTTAGATAGCTCTTTGTACCTTGTGATGTGAACAGAGGACCAATGCTTAGCAACTTACTGTCTCCATGGCCCCATTTCCCTCATATTGCTCATGTATGCCAATTGTTACATAGACAAAACAACTGAAAGGTGGCATGAAGCAGGATGTGCTCAACCCAAAAATGCAGTTGTGCATATATATACAGGGGAGCAGATCCTGCATTTGTGGCCCGTTGCTAATGGCGATCCCCAGCAAAAATACATACGGTGGAGGATGCCCGCAGCGGACCACAAGTACCACAATAGACATCCTACACAATAACAAATGACAAGACAGGTGCACACTGCGGTCTTACTAAGCTCTTAAACTGATGTGAAAATTGAGAGATTAGTCAACATGTCCTGCAGTGGAGGACATGTCTTAAGCCCGAGCACCACGCCAAGGTCTCTCAAGTAGCTCGGGACCCTACTTAGCTTGGCTTAGTAAGACCGCAGAGTGCACCTGTCTTGTCATTTGTTATTGCAATTGTTACATAGCCCAAATTTAGCCCTCCAACAGGAAGATAAACATTTGGTGATTTCATAATGGACGTACACATTTAACTTAACTGCTTTAGTTTTTCAACTCAAGTTTTAACTAGTCAACAAATCCTAGATAAGGGCCCTTTCACACTGGCGTTTTTGTTTTCCGGCATAGAGATCCGTCGTCGGGTCTCTATGCCGGAAAAATCCTGATCAGGATCATCCCCATGCATTCTGAATGGAGAGAAATCCGTTCAGGATGCATCAGGATGACTTCAGTTCAGGACCGGAACGTTTTTTGGACGCAGCAAATACTGCAGCATGCTGCGCTTTTTGTTCCATCCAAAAATCCGGAACACTTGCCGCAAGGCCGGATCCGGAATTAATGCCTATTGAAAGGCATTAATCCGGATCCGGCCTTAAGCTAAACGTCGTTTCCGCGCATTGCCGGATCCGACATTTAGCTTTTTCTGACTGGTTACCATGACAGCCAGGACGCTAAAGTCCTGGTTACCATGGTAAAATGTAGCGGGGAGCGGGGGAGCGGCATACTTACATTCCGTGCGGCTCCCGGGACGCTCCAGGATGACGTCAGGGCGCCCCAGTGTATAGATTACGTGATCGCATGGATCACGTGAACCATGCGCATGGGGCGCTCTGACGTCATTCTGGAGCGCCCCGGGAGCTGCACGGATGGTAAGTATACCGCTCCCCCGCTCCTACTATGGCAACCAGGACGCTAGTAGCGTCCTGGCTGCCATGGTAACCTGAAAGCAATTCGAAGACTGATCAGGATCCTGATCAGTCTTCTAATGCTTCAGGCGACTTGCGTTCTGATGGATCCGGCGGGACGGAAGTGCCTGCCGGATCCTCAGAACGCAAGTGTGAAAGGACCCTAAATACGATCCTCCACAAACCATTTTTTTTGGCCAGGTTCCTTAAGACCACTATTGGAATCCCAATATTATTTGCTGCTGAAAATTGCCTTTTATGTGTAAGAGGGAAGAGGATCTCCAGATCTAATAGTCACTTCTTAGAAGCCATCATTACTGTTCAACGGAGTCAAAGGGAACCCATCGGGTGTCTGTAGCGAAAACTGGCAAAAATAATAATGTTGCCCTGTACTTATCTGGTTCCCTAGTGGGTTCACATATCTTCTCACCGCCTCATATGCGACGTGCCCACCAGGTGGAACTCCACCTTGCACATGCTGGAGAGACTGCGCGAGCAGCAGCAGGCCATAGTGGAGTTTCAGCTGCAGCACGCATGGGTCAGTTGCACTGCGGAACAGCACCACTTCACCACCAATGATTGGGCCTCCATGCGAGACCTGTGTGCCCTGTTGCGCTGTTTCGAGTACTCCACCAACATAGCCAGTGGCGATGACACCGTTATCAGCGTTACAATACCACTTCTATGTCTCCTTGAGAAAACGCTTAGGGCGATGATGGAAGAGGAGGTGGCCCAGGAGGAGGAGGAGGAGGAGGAGGATGAAGGGTCATTTTTAGCACTTTCAGGCCAGTCTGTTAGAAGTGGCTCACAGGGAGGTTTTTTGCAAAAGCAGAGGCCAGGTACAAATGTGGCCAGCCAGGGCCCACTACTGGAGGACGAGGAGGATGAGGAGGAGGTGGAGGAGGATGAGGATGAAGCAGGTTCATAGAAACATAGAAACATAGAATGTGTCGGCAGATAAGAACCATTTGGCCCATCTAGTCTGCCCAATATGCTGAATACTATGGATAGCCCTAGGCCCTATCTTATATGAAGGATGGCCTTATGCCTATCCCATGCATACTTAAACTCCTTCACTGTATTTGCAGCTACCACTTCTGCAGGAAGACTATTCCATGCGTCCACTACTCTCTCAGTAAAGTAATTCTTCCTGATATTACTTTTAAACCTTTGCCCCTCTAATTTAAAACTATGTCCTCTTGTAGCAAGAGGTTCACAGCGGGGTGGCACCCGACACAGCTCAGGCCCATCACTGGTGCGTGGCTGGGGGGATACGGAGGACGATGACGATAAGCCTCCCACAGAGGACAGCTTGTCCTTACCTCTGGGGAGCCTGGCACACATGAGCGACTACATGCTGCAGTGCCTGCGCAACGACAGCAGAGTTGCCCAAATTTTAACTTGTGCGGACTACTGGGTTGCCACCCTGCTGGATCCCCGGTACAAAGACAATGTGCCCACCTTACTTCCTGCACTGGAGCGTGATAGGAAGATGCGCGAGTACAAGCGCATGCTGGTAGACGCGCTCCTGAGAGCATTCCCAAATGTCACAGGGGAACAGGTGGAAGCCCAAGGCGAAGGCCAAGGAGGAACAAGAAGTGGCCAACGCAGCTGTGTCACGGCCAGCTCCTCTGAGGGCAGGGTTAGCATGGCAGAAATGTGGAAAAGTTTTGTCTCCACGCCACACCTAACTGCACCACCACCTGATACGGAACGTGTTAGCAGGAGGCAGTGTAGCATCCCCAAGTCAGGGCAATGTGTGGGACTAACCTGGCGAATGCCAGTGATGGAGAGGCCGGCACGCTGTACCTCTGGGGCACTCTCTGGGTTCTGAAGGGACACAGCCAGGTGCAATGTGAGGTGCCCTTGGTGTTGTAGTTTAACGTGCCTATGGCTAAGTCCCTGATGTTTCGTGACGCCAGTGCCAATAAACGGTGGCACACCGTATTTATAGTAGGAATAATAGAGGTGCAGACTTGTAGCTTGAAAACAGAATTCCAACTTTACTGAAACAGTGGCAATACAGAAGGCAACCTCTTAAAACAGTTCTTGTTGCAGACAATAGACTTTTGTACAGTCGCAGTTACAGCAGGCTTACATCCAGCAAGGTAAAATAGAGGGTAAAATAACAGGACTTTGAATTGCAGGTGAACCTTACTTTCTTCCTGGCTTGTCCTGACTGGCAATTATTCTTCAAGGCCCCAATGCCCTACTTCTGGCTTATATCCTTGAATCTCCAGTTTACAGTGTACCTCCTCTTGACATCTCAGTACCTCTTGCTCTAGGGATTGCCTCAGCTTGGCTCCTGCTGACTTGCCTAGGCCTATGACATGTGACCTTCACAGACTCCAGGGTCTGCACTGCTTCCCAGGCCCAGGGCCTGGTGTAGACTTCACAGGCTCATGGCCTGGAGTAGACTGAACTCCCTTTCCTTCCCTGACTGGGCCTTATATAGACTAGGGCTACCTAGCTCCCTCTAGTGACTAGAGCTGGAATTAAATCCCTAGCCGGCCTGCACATGGCACATTTCACTGTAACAGGGAATTAAATACCATAAATTACATTGCATTTTAAGAATAGGACTTTTACCAGCCTCCCCATAAATGAGAGGAACGACAGCATCCAAGTGACCCTTCTGTAGTGACGGGCATTACAACTCCCGTACACTACAGCAGCATTTCACTAACATGGTTGAACAGTACGTCTGCACACCCCTCCTCGTACTGACTAATGGTTCGGCCCCATTCAACTTCTGGGTCTCCAAATTGTCCATGTGGCCAGAGTTAGCATTTTATGCCTTGGAGGTGCTGGCCTGCCCGGCGGCCAGCGTTTTGTCTGAACGTGTATTCAGCACGGCAGGGGGCGTTATTACTGACAAACGCAGCCGCCTGTCCACAGCCAACGTGGACAAGCTGACGTTCATAAAAATGAACCAGGCATGGATCCCACAGGACCTGTGCCTCCCTTGTGCAGAATAGACATTTATAACTGCCTCCCCCTCAACCATGTATTCTTGTACTCCGGGGCACTTCTTTATTGAATCCTCATTTTTTTAACTTTACCATGATCTTGTGATGCAACCCAAAGATGAATGAACCTCTCCTCTGTCTGGGTGCTGGGGCCGAAATAACTGAAAGACTGTTGAAGTCGAAAAAATGCTTGAAAAAGACTGTTGAAGTCGAAACGTTGCATTTTTGGAAGAAATAAAAGAAGAATCCAATGCTACGTGAGTGCCGCAGTTGTAATTTCTTACTGCATGAACAGGGATCGGACCAGGATCCAACACCGTAGGCACCGCCATCCAAGACTTTACAAGATAAGAAGTTAAGGTAGTGCTGCCCCTAATTGTATATTTTTCTTCTCCAGTGGTGGGTGATATGACGCATGATTCCTTGCTGTGGAACCTCTCTCCTCGGTCTGGGTGCTGGGCCGAAATAACTGAAAGTGGCCTTCTCCAGTGGTGCGTGATATGACGCATGATTCCTTGCTGTGGGACCTCTCTCCTCTGTCTGGGTGCTGGGGCATAAATAACTGAAAGTGGCCTTCTCCAGTGGTGGGTCATATGACGCATGATTCCTTGCTGTAGGACCGCTCCCCTTTGTCTGGGTGCTGGGTCCAAAATAACTGAAAGTGGCCTTCTCCAGTGGTGGGTGATATGACGCATGATTCCTTGCTGTGGGACCTCTCTCCTCTGTCTGGGTGCTGGGGCCGAAATAACTGAAAGTGGCCTTCTCCAGTGGTGGGTGATATGATGCATGATTCCTTGCTGTGGGACCTGTATCCTCGGTCTGGGTGCTGGGCCGAAATAACTGAAAGTGGCCTTCTCCAGTGGTCGTGATATGACGCATGATTCCTTGCTGTGCGACCTCTCTCCTCTGTCTGGGTGCTGGGGCATAAATAACTGAAAGTGGCCTTCTCCAGTGGTGGGTGATACGATGCATGATTCCTTAGTGTGGGACCGCTCTCCTCTGTCTGGGTGCTGGGGCCGAAATAACTGAAAGTGGCCTTCTCCAGTGGTGGGTGATATGACGCATGATTCCTTGCTGTGGGACCTCTCTCCTCTGTCTGGGTGCTGGGGCCGAAATAACTGAAAGTGGCCTTCTCCGGTGGTGGGTGATATGACGCATGATTCCTTGCTGTGGGACCTCTCTCCTCGGTCTGAGTGCTGGGCCAAAATAACTGAAATTGGCCTTCTCCAGTGGTGGGTAATATGACGCATGATTCCTTGCTGTGGGACCTCTCTCCTCTGTCTGGGTGCTGGGGCATAAATAACTGAAAGTGGCCTTCTCTAGTGGTGGGTGATATGACGCATGATTCCTTAGTGTGGGACCGCTCTCATCTGTCTGGGTGCTGGGCCGAAATAACTGAAAGTGGCCTTCTCTGGTGGTGGGTGATATGACGCATGATTCCTTGCTGTGGGACCTGTATCCTCGGTCTGGGTGCTGGGGCATAAATAACTGAAAGTGGCCTTCTCCAGTGGTGGGTGAAATGACGCATGATTCCTTGCTGTGGGACCGCTCTCCTCTGTCTGGGTGCTGGGTCCGAAATAACTGAAAGTGGACTTCTCCAGTGGTGGGTGATATGACGCATAATTCCTTGCTGTGGGACCTCTCTCCTCTGTCTGGGTGCTGGGGCCGAAATAACTGAAAGTGGCCTTCTCCAGTGGTGGGTGATATGACGCATGATTCCTTGCTGTGGGACCTCTCTCCTCTGTCTGGGTGGTGGGGCCGAAATAACTGAAAGTGGCCTTCTCCGGTGGTGAGTGATATGACGCATGATTCCTTGCTGTGGGACCTGTATGCTCGGTCTGGGTGCTGGGCCGAAATAACTGAAAGTGGCCTTCTCCAGTGGTGGGTGATATGACGCATGATTCCTTGCTGTGGGACCTCTCTCCTCTGTCTGGGTGGTTGGGCATAAATAACTGAAAGTGGCCTTCTCCAGTGGTGGGTGATATGACGCATGATTCCTTGCTGTGGGACCTCTCTCCTCTGTCTGGGTGCTGGGGCCGAAATAACTGAAAGTGGTCTTCTCCGGTGGTGGGTGATATGACGCATGATTCCTTGCTGTGGGACCTCTCTCCTCTGTCTGGGTGCTGGGGCCGAAATAACTGAAAGTGGCCTTCTCCAGTGGTGGGTGATATGACGCATGATTCCTTGCTGTGGGACCTGTATCCTCGGTCTGGGTGCTGGGCCGAAATAACTGAAAGTGGCCTTCTCCAGTGGTGGGTGAAATGACGCATGATTCCTTGCTGTGGGACCGCTCTCCTCTGTCTGGGTGCTGGGTCCGAAATAACTGAAAGTGGCCTTCTCCAGTGGTGGGTGATATGACGCATGATTCCTTGCTGTGGGACCTGTATCCTCGGTCTGGGTGCTGGGCCGAAATAACTGAAAGTGGCCTTCTCCAGTGGTGGGTGAAATGACGCATGATTCCTTGCTATGGGACCTCTCTCCTCTGTCTGGGTGCTGGGTCTGAAATAACTGAAAGTGGCCTTCTCCAGTGGTGGGTGATATGACGCATGATTCCTTGCTGTGGGACCTCTCTCCTCTGTCTGGGTGCTGGGGCCGAAATAACTGAAAGTGGCCTTCTCCAGTGGTGGGTGATATGACGCATGATTCCTTGCTGTGGGACCTCTTCCTCTGTCTGGGTGCTGGGGCCGAAATAACTTAAAGTGGCCTTCTCCAGTGTTGGGTGATATGACGCATGATTCCTTGCCAGTGGGACCTCTTTTCAATTGATATTGGTTAAATTTTATTTATTTTATTTTAATTAATTTCCCCGTCCACATTTGTTTGCAGGGGATTTACCTACATTTTGCTGCCTTTGGCAGCCCTCTAGCCCGTTCCTGGACTATTTTACAGCCTTTTTAGTGCCTAAAAGTTCGGGTCCCCATTGACTTCAATGGGGTTCGGGTTCGGGATAAAGTTCGGGTCGAGTTCGGATCCCGAACCCGAACATTTTCGGGAAGTTCGGCTGAACTTCCCGAAGCAGAACTTCCAGGTGTTCGCTCATCTCTATTTTTTTTTAATATTGTGTAAGGATAGGGATGTTAAACATTTTTGTAATATACTTTATTTGGGAAATATGTTTCTTCATACTAAAAAACAGTCTGTCGGATTCGTCCTGCCGCTAGTGAACATGTGCCCACGGACTTCCGCTCCAGCCCCATTGACTATAATAGGGGCAGGGTGGAGTTCCGAGTGCACGGCGAGAGGCTGCCGGAATAAATGTCGGACATGTCGTAGTTTTATTCCGGCGGCCTCTCGCGGCACTGCCGTGCCTCCGCCGGAACTCCGACCCATCCCCATTATTGTCAACGGAGCCAGAGCGGTAGTCCGGGGGCACACGTTCACTAGCGGCAGGACGGATTCGTCCTGCCGCTAGTGTAAAAGTAGTATTAAGCAAAAATCTAACTGAGCGTTACTATGGAGAATCTGTCTGCATTCTGCTGACCACTGAAGACGTCTGTCTGTAACTATTCAGATAGGCAGGGTGATACGCAGTGATCGTTAGGGTACATGTACATAGAGTATTCAGGGACTAGGTTAGTGACAAGAGGCATGCAGGAAGCTTCTGTATGTTACACACAGGTGTCCTCAGCTCTCAGTAGAACTGAAGGCTGAAGACAGACTATCCTTAGCAACACTCAATTAGATCTTTGCTAAGAAGACTCTTTACACCCTTTTTTATTGTACAAAGAAACATCTTTCCCTAATCTAGATATATAAAGAAGGACCTATATATGTGTGTATGTATGTATGTATGTATGTATGTATGTTCCGTGATTACTCAAAAACGCAACCATTGATTTCAACTAAACTTGGTATACACATCCCTTGCTACCTGGAAAGAAATCTTGTGGGGGTAATAACTCTCTAGGATGTACCGTTCCTGATATATTCCCAAAAAATGACCTGCATTAGCCAATACAAGCCTGCAAGTCTTTCTCTTCATATCCCAACTGCTATACACATGGTCACATGTCCCTTATCAGCCAATAGAAGCTCGCAGCCCCTTAGTCTCCATATACAAATGGTTTCACTCCAGGTTTCCATAACAACCCAGCTATTTTTCTTCATTGCTGTAGGTCAGCTTTAGGCTAGGGCTACATGACGACATGTGTCGCGTGACAATAAGTCGCACGAGACATAGGGCACAACTACACTGCTACATGTGTCGCGCGACATTGATGTCGCACGACAATTTTTATAATCATAGTCTATGGTGTTGCACTGTGACTGCAACGCGACAGTCACAGAAAAATCCATCTTGGATGGATTTTTTGCAACTGTCGTGTTGCAGTCGCAGCATGTGACATGTCGCAGTGCAACACCTTAGACTATGATTATAAAAAATTGTTGAGAAAAAATGTCGTGCGACACATGTCATCGTGTAGCCCTAGCATTAAAAGGGCAGTGCGCTGTGGAGGTCATTGTTAAAGGGGCGGACACTGTGGAAGTCACTGTTAAGGGGGCAGTGGACACTATTAAAGGGGAAACTGCTGTGGAGGTCACTGTTAAGGCAGCAGGGTACTGTGAGGTCACAATTAAGGGGCGGGCCCCTGAAGAGGTCACTGTTAAGGGAGTGGGGTGCTGTGAAACTCACTGTTAAAGGGGCGGGCTGCTGTGAAGGTCAAAGTTAAGGGGATAGACTGCTGTAGAGGTCCCATTTTAAAGTGGCAGGGCACTGTGGGGGGTCAGTGTTAAGAGGTGGGGGACTGTGGAGTTCACTGTTAAAGGGGCGGGATGCTGTAGAGGTCACTGTTATGGGGGATACTGTTGATATCTTTTAACGACGCACACAAACATTAAATGAAATAGATGAAATATACCCATGCGAAGCCTGGTCCTTCTGCTAGTAAAGTATATTACAAAAATGTTTAACATCCCTCTCCCTGCACAACATTAAAATGGACTGAAACAAAAGTTGCACTTTAAATAAAACCATTCTTCAGGTGTTCTTTTGAACTATGGATAATAGAAGAATGAATTATAACAACACAAGATCCTATGTGATTCTTTGAGATCTCTTTGAAATATTGTAAATTAATTATACTATCCACCTATGCCCATTCTATCTATCTATCTATCTATCTATCTATCTATCTATCTATCTATTATACACCCATCCATCATCTATTTCATTTATCTTTACAAGCGGTAAACATGGGAAACAGCCCACTCCATCATGATTCCCTCTTATGATAATGTAACTCATAAAGGGTAAAGGTTGTCCAACATACTTCAAACATGAATGGCAGGCAGGAGGGTGTGTAAAAAACAAATGAAAAAACTCACCTTTTAAAAGACCCTTCTGTCCAGCGCCATTACTCCTGACGTCTTCTGCTGGACCAGAATTGATGTGTTCCCATTCTTGGTCATAGACTGTGCATGCGCTAGTTCTCCTGTCAGTCCCCAGTGTAACTGGAGGCCACTGATGGACGCCATCTTCCACCAGCGGCCATGTTCCCAGGGCAGCACTGTAGACATGAATTATTCATATTAAACTATCAGACATCAGTGCCAATAGTTTAATAAGTATTACCAGCTGTATACTTGTGCTGTTACCAGTGTGCAGCTAGTAATATGACCTCACCAACCCCTCTAAAGAAGTTTTACAAGATGTAATATTGATGCCATCAATGGGAGATTTGTAGGAGTTCAACCACTGGAAAGAGAAAAAAAAGTTACCGCACCCCCACACCACCGTGAAATCTATAGTAGTACAGACTTTCTTACTGAGAGGGGGCTATTGAAGTTCCCTTAAAGAGGGTCTCTGGGAACCGATGGGTCGCCCAAAGCCACGTTGATTACACATAACACACCTGTAGGAGAAAGTCTTTAACATACCTACTGCTCATAATACGTGTGGATCACCCTCCCGGGAACCCATCCATGTGGCACTCCTCTTCTGAAAATCCAGCTTTTACCAAAGTCATGTCCTTTACCAGGTTTTCCGACTCGGCTATGGACAGGCTATCACTTCTTCTGAGGATGGGGCCAAAACTGTTCCTCTGCTTGGTGCATACACAAACTCCTGATTCCACCTCAGCTTCATATGCTCCGGGGAGATGAAGAGTTCTGGCCCAGTCCACAGCGGAAGCGATGACCGGCCTATAGTCGAGCCCGGATACCTGGTAAAGGACATGACGTTGCAGGAAGCTGGATTTTCAGAAGAGAAGCAACCCGTGACCAGGCCCCACAACTTTAGAATGCTAGTATATTACAAACTTTCTCCTACAGGTGTGTTAAAGGGAACCCTTCAAGTGAAACAGGGTTTCTGAGCTGAAGGCAGCAGGTTATAGAGCAGGAGGAGCAGAGCAGATTGATGTTGTATAGTTTTATAGGAAAATATTCTGAATACCTTATAATTTATACATTTATATTTCTGCTCATTCTGGGCTTTGAAGATCAGAAGGCGGTCCTATCAGTGATTGACAGCCTTCCCTCTATGACTGTGTATACAGTCAATCACTGATTGGACCACCTCCTGGACTTCAAAGCCCCGAATGAGCAGAAATATAAATGTATAAATTATAAGGTATACAGAATATTTTTCCATAAATCTATATATCAAGCTGCTCAGCTCCTTCTGCTCTATAACAGCTGCCTGCAGATTATTTCGCATTTTCATGGTGACAGGTTCCCTTTAAGTGTAAGTACGGTGGCTTGTGGGACACTCCGGTTTCTGAATGACCCCTTTAACAGTTTGAGAAGTCTCAGATGCCCCTATAAGTGTCTAGCCGTCAGTTATTTTCCCCGAAGAGAAATATATTTTAGCTGAAGAAGCTTTGGCCTACAGGCATCCTATGTACATGGCAAGTATATGAAATGGGAAAGATCTTATATGCCTTAGGGGCCATTCAGAGGGCCGTGTGAGCCAGGGGCGTACATAGAAGTCATTGGGCCCCATAGCAAGAATCTGAATTAGGCCCCCCTAACTTCGCTCACTTCCCCCCCTCTGGCCCATCCCACCACCTGCCCCGGCTCGTCCCCTGCCCCCTCCCTATTATGCCCCCCGAAATGCCCGGGCACCGCATACAGGTAATACTTACTCCGCTCCCCGACACCCACGTCGCTCCAGATGCCTCCACGGCTGCCGCTAAATCCCTCTGTCATGCTGATCCGGCGATGAGGGGGGAGGGGGGCTGCTTGGTAATGTCCCCCAAATAGTAATTTCCACCACACGGCCCCATATAGTAATTTGCCCACACATAGTAATTTCCCCCATGCTGCCCCAACACAGTAGTTTCCCCCAAATAGTAATTTCCCCCACACTGCCCCCATATAGTAATTTCCCTCACACTGCCCCCATATAGTAATTTGCCCCACACTGCCCCCATATAGTAATTTCCCCCACACCGCCCCCATATAGTAATTTCACCCACACTGCCCCATATAGTAATTTGCCCCACACTGCCCCCATATAGTAATTTCACCCACACTGCCCCCATATAGTAATTTCCATTACACTGCCCCCATATAGTAATTTCTCCCACACTTCCCCCATATAGTAATTTGCCCCACATAGCAATTGTAGCTTCTTGCCCTAGTGAATAGAACCTGTCCATTCTTTGACCTAGTAGTAGGCACCTGCCATATTAGTCCTTGCTCTTGCAGTGGGCACCTGCCCAGTGGCTCCTGCCCTAGAGGTGGACACCTGCCCCATCCTTGCCCTTGCAGTGGGCACTTGCCACATCCTTACCCTTGCTGTTGGCACCTGCCCCATCCTTGCTCTTGCTGTGGGCACCTGCCCTATCCTTGCTCTTCCTGTGGGCACCTGCCCCATCCTTGCTCTTTCTGTAGGCACCTGCCCCATCCTTGCACTTGCTGTGGACACCTGCCCCATCCTTGCCCTTGCTGTGGGCACTTGCCATATTAATCCTTGCCCTTGCAGTGGGCACCTGACCCCACAGAGTCCTTGTGCCTGTGGTGGGCCTCAGCCCGATGTATCCAGGGGGCTGCATGAGCACATGAGCAGGAGACCAGCCCTGCTGGGAGGAGGAGACGTAGTAAAGAAGGGACAATTAAGGAAGTGCAGGTAGCCATCCCGGCTGAAGTCAGTGCGGCCGCACACAGAAAAGTTCCACAGCGGGAGCGGCAGAGAGCGGATTCTGCAGCAGAGGGGCGGGAGACAGCTCCATACACCATCTGCTCCCGTCCACATACCGGGCACACTTACCTGTCTGCTCACGTCTCCCCAGGTGCCGGATCCCGCAGCTTCATAAGTCTCCACAGCTGGGGTCCCGTCGTTGCCTCGGTTACTGGAAGTAGGAGGAGCCATTGTGCTGTGTCCCGGAGCATGGGGGGGGTTAGGAGAGAGAACTGTCTGTGCAGCAGAGTAGACATAGGGGGCGGGGCCTTTCATGTGCTCCGGGCCCCCCGTACCGCGGGCCCCATAGCAGTGGCGTGGTCTGCCCATATTAGCGGTACGCCACTGGTGTGAGCGGGTCCACACCCGTTCAATGGGGCCGCAAAAGATGCGGACAGCACTCCCTGTGCTGTCCGCATTCGTGGTTCCATTCCGCGGCTCCGAGGAAAGGATAAATCATGTCCTATTCTTGTCTGCAATTGTGGACAAGAATAGGGATTTTCTATTATGGTTGCGGCCATGTGCCATCCGCAAATTGCAGAACGGAATCTGCAAAACATTGCGGCCATCTGAATGAGGCCTAATTAAGTTGTTTTAAAAAAAAAAGGTATATGTCCCGGCCACCTTATATTTGCGTTGCAGTGGTGGTCGTAACCATGGAAACGAGCAGTGTATAACGTGATGGAAAATGAATCAAGCCAGTAAAGGAGGCAATAAGGACAATCACAATACATTCGTAAGTGCCTTGTATTAACTTTATCTACATGACAAATGCCATTGGCTGAAGTGAGACAACCCCTTTAAAGAGCACCTATCAGCAGGATCAACCGTCCTAATCTAGGCATACTGCCTGGTTGGGCTGGTCCTGCTAATTAAAATGATAGAGAATAGGTTGTGGCATTCCTGAGAAACTTACTTTCCTTCTTTACACAAATTAGGGTTGCAGTGTACCGGGGGGTGGGGCCTAGCCCCTTAGTGCACCTCAGCCGCTACGCTTTCTAGTGCTGGCCCCACCCATCGGTGCACTGAATCTCATGTGCATAAAAATCAAAAGCCTTTTTTTTTTCTCGGGAACTCTGCAACCGATTTTCACAAGACAGAGATCATTTCAATCAGCATGGTCAACCCTAACAGGCTACTTGTCTGGTTTTATAGGGTTGATCCTGCTGACAGGTGTTCTTTAACCTGTTGCCGACCGCCTCACGCGCCCTTGTTAACAGCGTCTGATATGCTTGCTGCTCGTTCTTTTGGTGGTCCCTTTTGCTTGGGACCACCAAAGAAACTTTTATAAGTGCACCAAATCACCACACAGACCCCCCCCCCCCACCCATCCACCCCCCCCCCACCCACCCCCCCACCCCCCCCACCCCCATCACTGATTAACCCTTGATTAACCCCTGATTAACCCCCGATCACCCCATGTCACCCCCCTGACACTAATTACCCCCCTGTAAGGCTCATTCAGACGTCCGTATGTGTTTTGCGGATCCATGGATCCACGGATCCGCAAAACACGGACACCAGCAATGTGCTTTCCGCATTTTGCGGATCCGCACATTGCCAGAACTATATAGAAAATGCCTTTTCTTGTCCGCAATTGCGGACAAGAATAGGACATGCTCTATCTTTTGCGGAGCTGCGGCCGGATGCTTGGGGGCCGAAACCCGGAAGTTTGCGGCCGCAGCTCCGCAAATGCTGATGCGGTGAGCGCATGGTGTGCTCTCCGCATCACCGCCAGCCCCATTCACACTGAATGGGTCCGCATCTATTTCGCAGAATTGCGGAATAGATGCGGACATTTTTGCGGACGTGTGAATGGGGCCTTACTACTTTTTTTTTGCACATTTTTTGGCAGAGATTTATTCATCCACATTGATCGATGCGAATGAGGAAATCTGTGCCGTTTTGTTTTTTTTTGCACATTTTTGGGCAGAGATTTTTTCATCCACATTGATTGATGCGAATGAAAAAATCTGTGCCGTTAATTTTTTTTCTTTTCAGCGCAGTGGCTGAACGGAAAAAAAAAATCTCATTACCCGTCTGCTCAATATAAGGAGAATCGCAGAAACTCCTAATGCTGGCCATACGTGTAATGATTGCGGAGACCCTCAAATGCCAGGGCAGTATAAATACCCCACATGTGACCCCATTTTAGAAAGAAGACACCCCAAGGTATTCCGTGAGGGGTATGGCGAGTTCATGCAAAATTTTATTTTTTGTCACAAGTTAGTGAAATATGAGACTGTAAAAAAAAAAAAAATAATAAATCTCCGCTAACTTGTGCCAAAATTTTTTTTTCTGTGAACTCGCCATGCCCCTCACAGTATACCTTGGGGTGTCTTCTTTCCAAAATGGGGTCACATGTGGGTATTTATACTGCCCTGGCAATTTAGGGGTCCTAAAGCGTGAGAAGAAGTCTGGAAGCCAAATGCGTAAAAATGCCCTGTGAAATCCTAAAGGTACTCATTGGTTTTAGGGCTCCTTTGCCATCCAGGCTGCAAAAAGTGGCAAACATGTGGTATCGCCGTACTCAGGAGAAGTAGGGCAATGTGTTTTGGGGTGTATTTTTATATATACCTATACTGTGTGTGAAAATATCTCTGTAAACGACAACTTTTAAAAATTTTTATACAAAGTTGACAATTTACAGAGATATTTCTCTCACCCAACATGGGTATATGTAAAAATACACCCCAAAACACATTGCCCTACTTCTCCTGAGTACGGCGATACCACATAAGTGACACTTTTTTGCAGCCTGGGTGCCCAAAGGGGCCCAAATTCCAACAAGTACCTTTAGGTTTTACATGGCGGCTCACAATTTAGCCCCGCCCAAAATGCCAGAACAGTAAACACACCCCACAAATGACCCCATTTCGGAAAGTAGACACCCCGAGGTATTCACTGAGGGGCATAGTGAGTCCGTCTGAGATTTATTTATTTTTTGCCAGAAGTTAGCAGAAATTGAAACTTTTTTTTTTTTTTTTTCTCAGAAAGTGTCATTTTCCGCTAACTTGTGAAAAAAAATGAAATGATACATGAACTCCCCATGCCCCTCCGCGAATACTTTGGGGTGTCTTCTTTCTAAAATGGGGTGATTTGGGGGGAATTTATGCTATCCTGACATTCTAGCACCTGAAGAAACATGACAGGCGCTCAGAAAGTCAGAGCTGCTTCAAAATGCCGAAATTCACTTTTTTGCACCATAGTTTGTAAACGCTATAACTTTTACCCAAACCAATAAATATACACTTATTGGACTTTTTTTTTATCAAAGACATGTAGAACAATAAATTTAGAGAAAAATTTATATAGAAATGTAGTTTTTTTGAAAAATTTTACAACAGAAAGTGAAAAATGTCATTTTTTTGTAAAAATTTCGGTCATTTTTGATTAATAGCAAAAAAAGTAAAAATGTCAGCAGCAATGAAATACCACCAAATGAAAGCTCTATTAGTGAGAAGAAAAGGAGGTAAAATTCATTTGGGTGGTAAGTTGCATGACGGAGCAATAAACGGTGAAAGTAGTGTAGTGCGGAATTGTAAAAAGTGGCCTGGTCATTAAGGGTGTTTAAGCTAGGGGGGCTGAAGTGGTTAACACAACTCAAGGTTAAACATACCTGTAAATACTATAATCTCACGAAAATACACAAGCTCCAATTGAGGCATGGGTACAAAATATGATCATTATGGTTAAAGCTAAGGACATCACTTAGGACATCATCTCATGCTGGTGATCTTCTGGGGGTTCATCACATGGCCCCTCTGATGTAATATTCTGACATGTCTCTATGGCTTTCATTACGAATTGAACTTAACCCAAGAATGCGAACTCTGCAACTTTATATAGTACATATTGGGACAGTGCTGTCTGCACATTTACGCTGAATATTAAATATAAATATGGTGCACACTAGTAACAAGTAACAGTACATCATGACCCCAAGACCAAAGATTGGCAGCTACTGGTTAGAAAGAGTGTCTCTGGCTCTGGAGGACATGACCTGTCCTGCATTACATAGACAGTCCACTGACGTGAATGGACACAATGTAACGCTTTATTTCACCTGTGGTGGCGCTGCAGAAAAACTGAATACTTATTGGCGGGTTTCCCCACTCATTACATCTTTTCACTGGAGGTCCCAGCCAGGGGCGTAACTACCGGGGAAGCAGGGGAAGCGGCTGCTTCGGGGCCCGGGCTGACAAGGGGCCCGGCGCCAGGCAGCACATGTCCTCTCTCCTCTGCTTCCCCGCCCCAGTAATCAGCTGACTCTGCGCAGGCTAATTGCTGAGTTGCCAACAGTGCGGGACTGTCCACTGTCCACTGTGTTGGCGGGCTCCCCCCCCCCCCTTTCACAGTTTGGCCCAGGCACCCCCCCTATAATATACGTGCTGGGGGGGGGCCCCATACAAAAATTTGCTGTGGGGCCCAGTCATTTCTAGCTACGCCCCTGGTCCCAGCAGGGGGGAACTTTGTGAACTGCGTATTGTCAAGGGATTATCCAAAGAAATGAACCCCTACAAACCCCTAAAAAATACATTTTAGCATATGTTACTGCTGCTGCAGCATTATGCATAAAGCAATCTTTAGTCTCTTCACGTACCACTGTTTTACTTGAGTTTTTCCCTTAGTTATGGCTGTTCAAACATTTACAAAATGAGGACCTTCTCAAGATGGCTCCTCTGCCAGTTCTCTGAGGCCAAAACTGCCTTCCGTCACTGCCTTCCCTCTCGTCACATACACACTTGCTGTAACCAGCAGCTCCCTGCCAGCCAATCAGATTGGATTACTGAGAGACACGCCTCCTCACTCTGAAGCCTAATGCAGGCCTGCAGTGTGGAGGACCGCCCCTCTGTCTTCTGTTTATACTAAAGGGAAGACAGACAAGCCCTAGCAACGGTCTTTTCAGGTACCAGTGGAAACGGAGAGGGGACATTAATGAAAGCTGTTATTATAAGGTAATTAGAGATCTTTTGACAATCATTGCCTAGCTGTAATAAACTAGCACATAAAAAATATAACAGTTCCACTTTAATAACCAATATTTTAATTCAAATCTCATTCAGACAACTGCGCCCCCCTGGAATCCATGGACTAAAGACACATTACAGTACTTACATCTCAGCCACCGTGCTCCAGCATCAGTGTCTTTCTCTATAATGCTTCTCCTTTGAGTGTAACTCCCGAAAATGTACCAAAGCATCCATACCAACTGAATGAGCATCAGCGTGATGAGGTAGGAGAGGAGGTCTCTGTCCGAAATCCCAACAGCATGAATGGCCCAGGCGAACATCAGCAGCAGCCCAGCCAGGAAGATGTTGAAGCCATACTGGCTGCTGAGAATCTCCGCATTTTTCTGGGGATAGTTGCGAATTAAATTCAAATGGTACTTCTTCTCTGGTGGTTTTTGGGGCGATTCCGGCGATGGCAACGTATCTAATTTGTTTTCGTCGGCCATATTTTCTGTTCTGGAATTCAGTAAGAAAGAATATTGTTTGAAAGGGAAAATCGTGTGCCTGATCAAAAGAGGTAAAAAAAAAAAGTATAAAAAAAAGTCTATATACAGATTCCCTTACATGGGGGAGAATTGCATGAATGTGTCCAATCAGATGAAATCCGGTCTTATACAGCGAATTACTGATGTAACAGAATTAAATTTGTCCCTCGACTATTTTAGGTTCCATTTCACGGTGATAAATTGGGTTTGCTATGGCTCGCGAGCACATCTATACACATATATACTGTACATATTGCCTTATATTACATACAGTACATACAGGTATGCATTGATCTCACAAACCAGAACTACAATCAGTTTAGGAAGGACAAGATTTTTCTTCCTAAATTGAATGCGAGAAGGTAGGTAAGTCATGCAAATGTAGCATCCCTGACTGCCGGGAATAGTCCATGGCTTATCTCAAAGACCATTCATGGTTTACTGTAAAGCTGACCACACACTCGCCACTCCAAACAGGCCATTTCTGCTGGTTCCCTGTGCACACTTGGTTCGGCCAAGCATGCCTACGTTTTCAATGTGGTGAGGGGGTGTAAGCTGCCATCTCTGATCTCTCCCATGAGAATGAAGGATCAGACGTTCAAATCCAACATGTTTGATCCTTCGGTGGAGAGTTGACTCAAGTCCATACACATACGGGTATATTCACCTAAGCCACAAAGTATCTTTTCTCCCCCTTTTCTCCCTTCTAAAATAACAGATCTCAGATAGAAACGGCTAAAATGGATGCAAAATGAGCATAAAGGATGCTCAAAACATCCTTTTTTTCTGTTCTTCTGACGGATCAGAAGAAGGGAAAGCTAAACGGAGATGGTTGGCCAGTCCAGCCAAAATCCTGAGGTTGGGCTGACTTACTGTTATGTGTATGGACACCTTTCATACTACTGTTCACCTTTGACAAATGTCGAAACTCAAGCGTCACCTATTTGACTTATCCTCAGCATTTCTGAAGAAGAGTCCCCTGAACGGTGGTCACCACCAAGTCTACAGTATGTTAACCAATTCACACGAGAGTTTAGTCTTAAAATGTGGAATATCTTGTTGTCAACCAATGACAGTAGACAGTGCACACACGTAAGCAATGGATGGAAAATGGTGTAGGAAGGAAAGAGAGGAGCGCTGAGGGACTGGATGAATGGAGGCAGGAACGTTCTGGGTAGTTCCATACTATTCTTCCTTCCATAACTGGATGGAAGTCTGAATAAGGGGGCATTCACACAACTGCAAGCGTTTTGCGTTTCACAAATCGCGGATCCAAAAAACACATCTACCGGCAGTTTGCGGATCAGCGCATCCTGCCCTTTGTTTCTTGTCTGCAAAACAGACAAGAATAGGACATGTTCTATCTTTTACGTGGAGCTGTGAAAGGGACATACACCGTGTGCTGTCCGCATCTTCTGCAGCCCCATTGAAGTAAATGGGTCTGCATCCGATACGCAAAAAATTAGGATTGGACTGAAAATACAGTGGTGTGAATGGTCCCAAAATATATCATCTCTGGAGGAGAACCACAGTTATCAGCCCTGATTTTGTTAGATGCGTACTATAGTTCATAACTATAAATGATATATGATCATAACATTTAAAAGAGACGCGCTTAGCACTGATACAACCACAAAGGCACTCAAATAGCTTTAAAATGAACCATTTCCTAAACCCTTAGAAGAGCGTTCCATAGTAGTATAAGATTTAAAAAAAAAGTCGATTCCTCGGTGGTTGATGATACCATTGTAGTATAGTATAAAAAAGAATAAAATGATGTAAAATAGTATAATAAAACTTTATAGGAACCTTCAGGTGTAAAGTGAAATAGAAAAAAAATTAATGAATATTCCTTAATTTCACATTACTTATAGAAATAATTACAAGATATTGTCATTCAATTTGATGACAGAATTATCTGTGCAGGGTAAGATGTAGTTCTATGTAAAAAATAAAATAAAATACAGATAGCACTAAGAAATAGCACATGGAGTTTGCAAAGGACTCAGCTCTGCTACATCTTGAAACAGTATAGAAAACACAGAATATAGATAGAGCCTTGCATCTTTCTTTCTCTAGTTAGAGATGGTTTCCCAAGTCACAAAAATGAACTGTTCGCTGCCTTACCACATCCACAGGTTCCCTGTGACGTTCCCAGGACGCTGGAGTAAAGGGACTAAGTCTTCTCAGATGGGATTTTGTCCCAAGCCCCGGCTTTGATCCCTCTTATAGGGATGGTTTTGCAGTAGACGTCAGAAGGAACCAGCCTGCAGGTGGATAGAATTTCAAGACAATACACCTAGGTGCAGTGAGAGGAGGCAGTGTCCTGTCCCCTCCAGGACCTCACAGAAAGCCACTGTTCTAGGACTGCTGCTCACTGTCAGAAGGTGAGCTCAGAAGCGGCTGGATGACAGAAGATGCAAATGATGGGAAGAAAGGGGGGGGTGTAAGCAAGATATTCTCAATATCCTTAAATGTGGTATTAAAAGTAGTAAACTAACAGAATGCGTTATCATGATAAATGGCACCAACATACTCCAGAGTGCTGTACAGAGAACGTCATCACTCACATCAGTCCCAGAATCTACCTGAAAACACACACTTTGGCCAGAATACCCTTAGTAAAGCCAATCAGGCACATACGACATACAGTATCTCACAAAAGTGAGTACACCCCTCACATTTTTGTAAATATTTTATTATATCTTTCCATGAAACCAGACTGAAGATCTGACACTTTGATACAATGTAGAGTAGTCGGTGTACAGCTTGTATAACAGTGTAAATTTGGTGTGTCCTCAAAATAGACACACAGCCATTAATGTCTAAACCGCTGGCAACAAAAGTGAGTGCACCCTTAAGTGAAAATTAACAAGTTTTTTTAACAAGGCAGTGGTCGTCTTAAAGCTGACACCCCACCCCTTTAATCTCTGCAGCAATGCTGGCAGCACTCATACGTCTATTTTGAAGAGACAACCTCTGTATATGACGCTGAGCATGTGCACTTAGCTTCTTTGGTTGACCATGATGAGGCCTCTTCTGAGTGGAACTTGTCTTCTTAAACCACTGTTTGGTCTTGGCCACCGTGCTGCAGCTCAGTTTCAGGGTGTTGGCAATTTTCTTATAGCCTCGGCCATCTTTATGTAGAGAGTTTTTTGCCATGAGGAGCCATGTTGAACTTCCAGTGACCAGTATGAGAGGGTGTGAGAGCGATAACACCGAATTTAACACACCTGCTCCCCATTCACACCTGAGACCTTGTAACACCAACAAGTCACATGACACCGGGGAGGGAAAATGGCTAAATGGACACAATTTGGCAATTTTTACTTAGGGGTGTACTCACTTTTATTGCCATTGGTTTAGACATTAATAGCTGTGTGTTGGGTTATTCTGAGGGCACTCCAAATTTAGTTGTACAAGCTGTACACTGACTACTTTATATTGTATCTTTAGTGTTGACCCATGGAAAGATATAGTAAAATATTTACAAAAATATGAAGGGTGTACTCACTTTTGTGATATACTGTACATACTCCATGAAGATGTTACCCAAACCTCTCACAGTCGAATAGAAAGCCTAGTGCTATATGGGATTACACAAAGTCCATGGTCCATACACCACTTTTGATCACTTGGAAAACCCAAATATTCATCCTTCACTCTCTTCTATGGCTTGTACCAGACACTACCTAAAGGTATGGATCTTCCCATCTACCTTTCCCCTTTTTTGATAGTTGAGGTCATGTTTTCAGCAAGGTCCACCACCTCATCTCATCAGATAGGGGTCATTTCATTCACGCCCAACTGAACAAGCTTTCATCTCTGATTATTAATTATTAGGACTCCCTTTTGACTTCTAAGAATGTTTGTCCCATAAATAGTGATATGGTAATAGAATAATGGACAACGATTCTCTGGTTTAATGTCACGTCCCTAATCTCAACCCAGTTTAAACTTAAAGGAGTTTTCCAGGCTCCTGATATTGATGACCTATCCTGAGGATAGGTCATTAATATCCAACCGATGGAAGTCTGAAACCCTGTACTCCCACCAATATGCTGCAGCCTCCGGCACTGGAACTAGTAGTCTGATTGGAACAGGAAGCTCAGCTCCGTTCAAAGTGTAGTGGTAGTGCCTGGTTACTGCAACTGTGCGCACAGTCACTTCAATGGTAACTGAGCTGCAGTACCCAAAACGGCCACTACACTTTGAAGGAAGCTATCTGCTTCCTGCTCCATTGAAGAGCTAGTTCCAGCACTGGAGGCGGCAGGTAACAGCTGATCAGATATTAATGAACTATTCCGAGGATAGGTTATCATTATCAGGGGGCTGGAAACCCTCTTGTTTTTCTAAAATATTCACATGCTTGAAGATATTCTTTGTAGGTTAGTATAGACTTACAAATTTCTGAAGATCTGGACTGGTCTTGCCTTTCCACACTTTGATACCCACTCTGTGTAGGCTCATGGACCATGTGAGTGATAAATGTATCTGCTTTATTTCTGTTTTGCTCCTCGAACTTCTTCTCCGAAGGTGGAATAATAGGAGTGCATTCAGACTGGAAGGTGCCACGCCTTTCAGTATATACTACAGACCAAAAAAATGAAAAAGATATAAAAAAAATATAATGCACAACAGTGGCGTGCCCGGGGGCGGGGGTCGTTTATTAGCGGGGGTGCTGTCCGCCCCAGGTGCCGGCCCTCAGGGGGGTGACAGAGAAGCAATGAGCCCTTTCATCAATACAGATGGAAGCGATCATTGCTGGAGCGCTGACACCCACATATTTCAGCAGGGCACACGAGCACATAGTTCCCTGCCCCGCCACTGATCATTGCCCGCCATAGGCTTTAGGCTGCGGTAGTAAAATCTCGTTGCAGGCGTGCGTGATGACGTCATCGTGCGCGCCTGTGCCTGGACGCAGCAGCACAGTAAAGTGTGCGTGCCTTCCTCTGATAGCAAGCGCCTGGACATAGGTGAGTATTTAGCTTTTAGTTTTTTTTTATTTTATGTGCCAAGTAACTTTGGGGGACACAGGAGGACATGTGGGGGAAAAATATTATGGTGGAATACTGTGTGGGGGCAATAATTATGGGAGGGATTACTATGTGGTGGGCAAATTACTAAATGGAGGCAATATGGGAAAAACTACTGTGTGGGGCAAATTACTATGTGGGGGCAGTGTGAGGGAAATTACTATATGGAGGCAGCGTGGGGGGTGTTACTATTGGGGAAGCACTGTAGGGGCAATTCTATTATTTTTGGGGACACTATACAGGGATTATTGCCTGGAGCACAATATAGGGTGTTGTTATCATTACTGGGGGCACTCTAGGGGACATTATAACTGCTGTAGACACTATAGGGACATTTGGACTAATTAATCAAACCGGTGTAAAGTAGAACTAGCTTAGTTGCCGATAGCAGCCAATACTATTCCACCTTTAATATTTGACAGCTCTTTTGAAAATCCAGTTCTACTCTATACTAGTTTGATAAATGACCCCAATTATGTCTACTGGGGTCACTGTTTTTTCAGCAGTATAGTACCTGGGACATTGGGGAGCACCACGGACACAGTACTGGGGGTGGCAGCAGGATGACGAGGTTGATGGAAAAATTTAGAAATTTAACGTGTCTGTGTTACAAACACTGTAGATACGAGATGCGGCTGAAAGAATTTGTCATGGCGGTCTAACGGATGAAGTATTGGGGGGGGGGGGCATCAATATATTTTGATCAAAACACATCTGTGCCCGCCTACCAGCGCCAAGGTGATATCAGGTAGGCAGGACCTACTCTAAACTGTACATAGCTGTCAGCTAAACAGGCCATTCCTGCTGGTTCCCATGCACACTTTGTTTGGCCATGCATGCCTGTTTAAATGTTGTGAGGGAAAAAAGCTGCCATCTCTGGTATCTCCCATGAGAACGAAGGTTCGGGTATTCAAAGCCAACATGCTCCATCGTTTCGGAGAGATCCAGTCCACCAAAATCGGTAGGTTCACCTGGTTTACTCTTATGTGTATGGACACCTTTCATGCTACTATTCACTTTTGACAAATGTCCAAAGATGAGCATCCACCAATCTGACTTTTCCTCAGTATTTGGCACCCTCCTCGAACCCCTTTGGTCAATTGACTTCCAGTCACTACCATCTACATGGTCCATCCACTGTCCTTTTTGATAATTGGAAGGCTACTCCACAGCTTCCCGAGATACCATATTCTTCTCCTCATGTTCCATACATATTACATATGTGCCTGTCCGCTACCCTGTGTTTCTGTCATGCACCTTATTAGTAGAGCTTTCACTACCTTGTCTCTGGCCTAATGTTAAAGGGGTTCTCCAAGACTACAAAAATATGGCTGCTTTCCTCCAAAAAACAGTGCCACACCTGTCCATGGATTGTGTCTTCTATTGCAGCTAAACGCCATTGCAGTGAATGGGGCCGAGTTGGAATACCACACACAACGTGTGGACATATGTGGTGCTGTTTTTGAAAGAAAGCAGCCATTTTTTTGTAGTCCTGCAGTGCCCTTTAAGGACCTACTTTCAACTAGGACAAATTTGTTCTACCTCTTCAATTGTGTGTATGTCTCTTTCCCCCTATTAAATTTACAATAAAGAAAAATATTTAAATTCTAAATGGTTTCGTAGATATGGTGCATGTCATCCTGCCATGTTGTAAGCACTTTTGTATAGGATAATGAAAATTATTTACCCTTTTATTGCCAAGGACATAATACAGCTTAACTTTAAAGGTTATGAACACCTTCAGGAGCTTTTTTTTATTTATTTTTTTATTGCATTTTACTCATTTTGGGCAGTCATTTTTTTTAATTTGTCTTTATTTAAAATTTTCTACAGTTTTTGTTCTGCAATCTTCTCTTCCAGTGTATCTGCAGAACATTTCTCTCTGCTTCACATTGAATCTATCAAGGAGCTGCTCTGACAGCAATGGATCCGGATATCAGCCGAGAGCCTGCCACCATTTTTTCTTCACTCCATCAGAAATGTCCAATCATTCGACAATAGGATATGTTAAATTTTTGTTTTGCGAGGCATTGAAGTGAATAAATCAGCAAAAAAAAAATGCAGATTGGATGCGAACCAAAACCACTGTTGTGTGCATGAGCCCTTAAGTGTTTATGAGCGATCACAAATTCAGAGATAAGGCTACAAGATCAACTCCCTCATGGATTCAGTGTAAAGTAACAATAAATCCTCTACAAATACACTGAAATTAAAGCCTGTAGAACAAAAACTGTTTAAAACGTTTAAAGGGGTTATCTGGAAATTTGATATTGATGGCTTATGCACAGGATAGGTCATTAATATCAGATCGATAGGAGTCTGACTACTGGGACTCCGGCTAATCAGCTGTTCGAAGAGTGTTTAGGTCTCTTCCTAGACCAGTGATGTCACCGTACAGTGTGCACACGGCCTAGGGAAAGTTCAGTCACATTTATTTGAGCTTCAGTGAGCACAGCAGCCTCCTCAAACAGCTGATCGCCGGAGGTTCAGTGATTCGGGCCTCCACCGATCTGACCTATCCTGAGGATAGGCCATCATTATCAAATTCTTTACTAAAGACCCACCAAAATTCAACAAAAACAAAAACTGCCCCTGGAAGATGTCCATAGCCTTTAAGTGTTTGCCACAACTAGAATAGAAGAGCTATAGCTTAGATCTTGGTACAGAAATGTAGCCTTCAAGTGATACCAGCCTGTAATCGTACAACCTCTAGTGACCAAAGGTGGGATACAGAAACTTTTATTTAGGTTACCACCCATCTTACCAATCACAGCCTGTTAGGGCGCACTAACCTGTATGGGGCTTTCCACCCCATTCAAATGAATGGAACTTATTTTCACTGGCGCAAATGTGTACAACAAAATCTGCAGCACATGAGTGCACCTTTACTGTCCTCTCTCCCCTGTACAGCCTCCAGTGACTAAAAGAGGGATACAGGAACTTTTCTTCACACCATCACCCTCCTTCCAATGATAGAAGGTATGTACTGATCAGTGTATTTTTACCATTAGGGATGACAAGATGAGCAGTTTCATATCTAATCACCCGCTGCACCTAATCAGGACATTTACCGACTATGTGACAAGGATGTATACAACATTTGGATTAGGGCTCATGCACACGAAAATGTGTTGCCCGTTGCCGTGTTGCGGACCGCATTTGCGGATCTGCAATACACGGGCACCGTTCCGTGTGTATTCCGCATCAGGATGCGGACCCATTCACTTCAATGGGTCCGCAAATCAGGAAATGCGGAACGGAATCACGGAACGGAGCACTACGGAAGCACTACGGAGTGCTTCTTTGGGGTTCCGTTCCATACTTCCGTACCGCAAAAAGATAGAACATGTACTATGTTTTTGCGGAACGAACGAATGCAGACTCATTCAAGTTGAATGGGTCTGGATTCCTCACGGCGGCTGTACGGAGGTAGCGCGTGCATTGGGGACCGCAAATTGCGGTCTCCAATGCATGGAACGGACCACCTACGGAGAGTTTGGTCTATTTAGTTCTGGTGAACAGGTAAGAGTAGGTGCATATAACCGCAAATTACATCCACAAACTCTGCATGTCATGTACTTTCATTTTTATTTTTGTAGGTTTTGTGCATCTCAGTCTGTTTGGGTCGGAGTTTTAGCCACAAATCTGAATGTTTATGACTTTTTTTTTGTTACTTTGATGCCAGACTGCATAAAAACACCCATGATTATAAATATAAAGCAGTGGGTGGCATTTTCAACGATGTGTCAGGTCTCTACTTTCAGAAAATAAATGGATATGCGGGTATTGTAAGATTATTCTACAAATCAGGTTTTATTAATGTTTGTCAAAACTGAGAAAATGTATCCTAGAAAAGAAAGGATTAACGATTCTAAAAAAGAAGAAGCCATATAAAGAGAATAAAGATCCTGAGGGGATTAAACACAAACCACTAACCTTTCAAAACCAAATAAAAAACTTTATTGAAATAAGGAACAGTGTAGTATTAAATCTGTTGTTTTTACATGTAATGTTATACTTGTTTGTATCGTTAAACCTCATAGGAACACATGAAGATTGATCTTAGAACTCCTACAGAAGTGAATGGCGCATGCTGGGAGTTGCAGTTTCACAAGAGCTGAAGTGCCAAAGGTTGGTGACCCCCTGATATAAAATTTAGTTGTAAAGGTACAGAGAATCAAAAACGACATAAACATATATTATAAATCATCAATACAGGAAGTGGAGTAAAGGAACCTCACTGTATTCTCAAACAATAAACTAATTATCTTTGACGTGAAATATCCACAGCCTGAGGCCTCATGCACTTGAACGTATTTTGCCTCAGTGTCCGTTCCGTTTTTTTGCGGACTGAATGAGGACCTAATTTTTTCAATGTGCTGTCCACATTCATATGTCCATTCCGTAGCCCCGCAAAAAAATATAGAGCGTGTCCTATTCTAGTCCGTTTTGTGGACAAGGATTGTTACAATGGATACGCAAAAATAATGGATACAACACTGATGTCACCCGTATTTTTTGCGGATCGCAAAATACATACAGTCGTGTGCATATAGCCCGACAGAGTGAATATTATATTATTATTTTTTTTAGAGAAAACAGAAAATACGAGTTTTCGATTATATATGAAATAATTAAAGCAGGCCATAAACTAGGGACTTTAGACAGCTGAAAAGAAGAATGAAACCAATGCCTGGCGATCATTCGCACCTTTATGGCACAAATGAGCATGACGGATGGAGACCGATGTCATCAATCCCAATATCAGATCTACATCCTATCAATGGATGCCCAGACTACACAGATTACAGCAGAGATTAACCTGTGATTTCTCAGTTTTAACTGATGGCGTTACCTTCACAGACCAAGCATGGAAGTCATTAAAGGGGTATTCCCATCACATACATTGGGGGCATACATTGTCTGATAGGTACGAGAACGAAGCAGGGAGCTTGGTCCGTCCGCCACCAAGCGCTGCTCCCATAGAAGTGAATAGGAGCGCACGGAGCATGCGCGGCCCCTGTTCCCATTCATTTCTATGGGGCAGACGGAAATAGCCGAGCCAGCACTCGGCTATTTTCGGCGGCCCCGTAGAAATAAATGGAGGGTGGCTGCGCATGTGCAGTGCGCCCTCCATTCATTTCCCCGCTCCATTCTAATTGTAGCTGTGGGTCCCAGAGGTGGGACACGCACCTATCAGACAATGGGGGCATATCCTAGCGATATGCCCCCATTGTCTGAGATGGGAAAACCCCTTTAAAAAAATGGACGTCTGAAACCCCTAATGTACGGCCAGCATAAGGCACGTTGCGATGAACTTACAGAGAACCATAGTTTAATATTAACCATCCTTAGGCCTCATGCACACGACCGTATATGTTCAAAACGCATTTTTTGTGGATGCACACAGACCCGTTTATTTCTATGGGTCTGCAAAAAAACGGACAGCAAACAGATGTTATCCGTGTGCTGCCCGCATCCGTATGTCCATCCTGTAAATTATAAAACAAGTCGTATTCTTGTCTGTGTTACGGACAAGAATAGTCATTTCTAGTAATGGATACAGTCGTGTGCATGAAGCCTTATAAACACTAGTTAGGAAATTGTTCGCCTTTTATACAAATTGATACTTAGAACATTATCTTTTTGATTAATTTTCAAATTAGCAGATTTTAAAAGAGGACTGTCACCTCTCCTGACTTGTCTGTTTCAGTAAATAATTGTCTTCCATATGAAATGACCATTCTGGAACATCTATTCCATTATTATTCCTACTAGAAGTGAGTACCTGCACGGTTGAGCACTCTCTAATCAGTGCTGCCGGGTAACTGTATGTTGTGAAATGGGAGAACAGACAGTTGTAAGAAGAGATGCTCCAGAATTATTACTGCACTGGGGTTGCAAATAACTACTACAGCTAACATGTCAGGAGAGGCGACAGGTCCTCTTTAAAGGGGTTGTCTGAGTGTTTAATACTGATGACCTATCCTCAGGATAGGTCATCAATATCTGACTGACGGGGGTCCGACTTCCGCACCCACACCGATATGCTGTTTGAAGAGACTGCGGATCTCAATGAGCACTGAGGCCTCTTCCTAGGCCACGTTGATTGGTTGCTTGGCTAGCACAGCTCGGTCTCATTCACGTGAATGGGACAGAGCTGCAATACCAAGCACAGGCACTGAACAATGTATGGCGACATGCTTGCTGCGAGGAGGAAGCGGCACTCACCGGAGCTCGGCAGCCTCGGCGGGGGTGTCAGGAGTCGGATCCCCTCCTGAGGATAGGTCATCAGTATCAAACACTCGGGCAACCCGTTTACTATCCAATATCTAGGGTACGTAGCAAATACATTTGTAAAGAAAGAATCTTCTCTGAATTAAAAAAAAAAAAAAAAAAGATGACTGTGGCTGCCTGCAGCTCTTCACCTTCATGTAGTCCAGCTGCTGATCTTCACTTCAGTGTCTACTCTAGATCTAGTAGAAAAAGTACAAGGAAAAGGTGATTATTTGTTATTGAGTCATGTCAGAGGATAAGTGGCAGAAATTCATTTAACAATGAAGAATACCCCCCAATGCACTTGGACTGACTACTCCCACAGCTGATCTACACCCTCTCAGACTGCGTTCACATGCCGCCGCTTTTGTGTGTTTGCCTGCAGCATCCTGCATCTCTCCTGTTCTTGCGCCTCTTCCCCAGCCTAAGGTATCAATCACTTGCTTTAGTGCATCTGTGCCTGCCTATATGATACTATATGAAAATCAAAGACAGGAGAAAGGGTGGGCAGAAAGCCTTACCTCCGCGAGCTCAACCAAAGAGCGACACCAGCATTACAAATCCCATGAACTGCGTAAATAATATCACCGGAGTGAAAAATGACCAAACTGGCCACAAGGAAACATTGAAGCTGAAAAGAAGAAGCAAAAAGGCATGAAATAACATTATATTACCATTAACCCCTTAATGCATAATCACGTAGATGTACGTTAAGGAATTGTATGGAGCGAGCTCACATGCTAAGCTTGCTCCATACAAGGTGGGGGCCAGCATAAATCAGCAGGCACCCGCCAGCAGTGACGCCGATCCTGGTCATCTAACCCCTCAGATGCTACTGTCAATAGCGACCGCAGTATCTGTGGGGTTAGACAGAGGAAGAGGGATCCCTCTGTCCTTCAATCGGAGCCCCTGGGGCGAAATCGTTGGGCTCTGATTGGTTGCCATGATAATCTGGGGCCTTGTGAAGGTTCCCAGGCCTGTCATGGCTAGCTGCCTGCGAAGCCATGTCTGAGGCACAGCTTCATAGGCAGAGTGTCAGAACCCCATAGACCACAATGGTATTAAATTGTGGTCAATGGGAAAAGCGATTAGAAGATTGTATGTTCTAGCCCCCTAAAGGGAGTAAAAATTAAGAAAAAGTAAAAAAATAAAAAATTAAGTTATATATATATATATATATATATATATATATATATATATATATCGTATTTTTCGCCCTATAAGACGCACCTAGGTTTTTGAGGAGGAAAATAAGAAAAAAAATATTTTAAAGGTGTGGTTTTGAACTAATGGTGGTCTGGGGATGGCACTGTTATGGGGGCCTCTGGGGATGGCACTGTTATGGGGGCCTCTGGGGATGGCACTGTTATGGGGGCCTCTGGGGATGGCACTGTTATGGGGGCATCTGGGGATGGCATGACACTGCTATAGGGGGGGATTTGTGGGTGACACATAGCATCCTATACTATGTGTCATCCACGGATCCCCCCATAACAGTGTCCCTGTGTAGTGAATGAGCCGCAATACAGAGGGTGGGGGTCGGCATCTTGTCTTGTAATGGCAGCGGGGCCCGATGCAGTCACTGTATTCTACTACACCGGGCCCCGCTCACTGTAGTAATCATATAGGCAATGTTAAACCGTAGAATTCCTCTCCAATCCAGGCTGTAGTACTTACTACAAACTTCCATAGCAGGCAGGAGGCCGGGCGAGTGGACGGGAGGCGGCAGCATATATCACACCGTCAGGCGGCTGCGCCACCTATTCATTTATAAAGCGGGAGGAGCAGGCGCGTGACGTAGTGTACTACAGCCTGGATTGGAGAGGAATTCTACAGTTTAACATTGCCTATATGATTACTACAGTGAGTGGGGCCCGTTGTAGTAGAATACAGTGACTGCAGCGGGCCCCGCTGCCATTACAAAACAAGATGCCAGCCCCCAGCCCCTCCTCCCTCCCCGCTGCAGCAGCACGGCAGCGGTGTATCAGTGTAAATTATAGCATTCGCCCCATAAGATGCAGTGCTATTTTTCCCTCACTTTTGAGGGGGAACAAAGTGCGTCTTATAGGGCGGAAAATACGGTAACCTAATTACCCTATTTTGCTAGTTTACATATAAAAATAAACAATAAAAAAAAAACATATCAGGTATGGCCGTGCCTGAAAAATAAAATATGAATATTAAATAATAAATAATATTAAATTATATAAATATATAATAAAATTAAAATATTTTTCCTGGGCGGTGAACACCATAACAGAAAAAAATTAAATAAGACTCATATTGTCCCTCTAAAAAATTGAACTAAAGTGATCAAAATGTTGTACAAAATTGGTACCAATAAAATCTACAGTTCATCCTGTAAAAAAATAAGCCCTTATATCATCCTGTAGATAGCAATCATAATAAAACAGTTAATCAGAAAATTGCAAAATGGGAAAGAAAAATTTATATTTTTAATCTTTTTTAAAAGAAGTAAAACATATTAAAACTATACAAATTTGGCATCGCCATAATTGTACCGCCCCGCAGAATAAGGACATGTCATTTTGGCTTGGCTCAGGGTGCATTCAGTGAAACTCGCACCATTCTGCAAGCAAGTTCAGTCAGTTTTGCCTGTGATTGCGTCCAGTTGTTCCGCGCGGGTGCAAGGTGCATTGATGCGTTTTTCACGCGCGTGATAAAAAAACTGAAGGTTTACAAACATCTCCTAGCAACCACCAGTAAAAAACGGGTCGCATCCGCACTTGCTTGCGGATACAATTTGTTTTTCACTGAAGACCCATTCACTTCTATGGGGCCAGGGCTGCGTGAGAAACACAGAATATAGAACATGCTGCGTTTTTCACACAACGCAGAACTGATGCGTTAAAAAAACGCTTATGTGCACAGACCCATTGAAATGAATGGGTCACGCAATGCACCCGCGCGGAAAACTCGCTTGTGTGAAAGGGGCCTAACATCTTTTTTTCTCATCGTTTTTTTATTTTTTGATTACAGATTTATTTATTCTATTTCCTGAACATGATTATGGGGGCGGCCATCTTGCCTGAGCCGCCTTTGACAGCATTCATAAAGCATTAAGAAAATTGCTTTACGGCAGCCCCATGGTCCATAGACACAGTGGTCCGGAGGGGACCTCAGTGACGTCTCTGGGATAGTTTTCTAGGCAGCTCTGTGACCTGTGCAGAGATAATTGTACAAGGAAAGAATAGATAAGCTCTGACCGTCACCTATTGTGAATGGAGGATCCTGTCTTATCTGTCATTCTAATCTTGCCTGTAAAGATATCACCTCTGTGTCTAGATAAGCAGATAACTACAGTAAAGTGATTTGTACAGACCAAGAAGTGGCGCCTGTTATTAGGCTTAGTGGTCCGTGTGAAAACTGCAGGATTTTATGGTTTTTGTTTAAATATAGATACTGACACGTAAAATTAAAGACTATCAAAAATTCTTTAAAAAATATGTTAAACATAAAAAATGTGTTTTAAATAACAGGTTATTTTCTGATGACACATTCCTGTTAATATCAACCCCCTGAAAAAAAACACAACAAATCACCCCACATTTTTTCCCCAGTTTTCCAATACAAAAACCATTAAAAAAAAACAAAACACAACTTGTTCTGCAAAAAAAAATAAACCCTTATATGGCTATGTGAACGGAGAAATTAAAAAAGTTAAGGCTCTTGAATGTGAGGAGGAAAAAACGAAAACGCAAAAACAAAAATTGGTCTGGGGTTAAAAGAAGGAAATGGAAACTCACCAGACAGCAGCGACTAGAAACGTTACCACAGCCACGGGTACGAGCCCTGGATACTCTGCGTCGTAGTCACAGATCCCGCATTTCCACTCTAGATACACTATGCAGAAAAGTGCTATGGACAGACTGACAACCAATGACACCGCACCAACCAGGAGCCAGGCACTGGGGGGAGGAGAAGGAGATAAAACATTTTTTGATGAAATTTTTTTTGGCATCAACACAATTATAATTATGTGTAATTAAAAACAAACAAAAAAAAAAAACACATTCTTGCATTGTGCTTATATTTACACCTTCATTTAAAATAAGAGGTCCTCCGCCTAGGCCTCATGCACACGACCGTATCCGTTTTGCAGTCCGCAAACTTCAGATCCACAAAATAAGGATGTGATCTGTAAGCTGTCCACATTTTATGTGCGGACCCGTTGTTTTCATGGCTCTGTGTCGTATTATGCGGAATGGACATACGGATGAGGAAAGCATAGGGATGATCTGTGTGCTGTCCGCATCCGTATGTCCATTCCGCAAAAGGATAGAACATGTCCTATAAGTCAGCGGTTTCACAAAAAAAAATGCAAGGGGCCCTAGGCCTAGTTCACAGGTCAGTGATCTCCATCAGTGATTTTGAGCCATCATACCCTATCTCTGTGTGGCCGCCACTCCTGGTTTGGGCTCACAATCACTTATGATGAGACTCTAGGGCGCTTACCATGATGCACCGGTTAAGGGGGTTTTCCAGGATTTTAATACTGATGACCCATTCTCAGAATGGTAAAAATGAATCCCGGCAGTCGTATCTTCTTTTTCAATATATCTGTTTTATTTCGTCCAAAGTGAAACGTCCCAACAAGGCATATCGCCGAAACGCGTCCCGGTTGTTGGGACATTTCCCTTTGGATGAAATAAAACGGATATATTGAAAAAGAAGATACGACTCCCGGGATTCATTTTTATTTTACAAGTGGAGGTGGCTCCTTTCCGTAGCAGCGTTCTCAAACGGACGAGTGCCGACCGGTTATATTATTCATCTATCCTCAGAATGGCTTCTTGTAATTACACCTGCTCTCCGCTGCAATGTCGACGGCGAGAAGGTAAACAATGAAGGTAGGGCAGCGATCGCGGCTTCTCTTCAACCTGCAGATCGGCGGCGGTGTGGGACTCCTCGCTGATCCGATATTGATGACGTATCCTGAGGATAAGTCATCAATATAAAAATCCTGGAAAACTCCTTTAATGGATACATCTCCAGAAAAGCTGCATCGAATTCCCAATAATTGCTCCCATAAAAGCAGTTCAGGTGGCAGCGCGGCGATATGAAGGAGCGCAGCGACTTACCAGCCTTCCAGGAGGTTTAACTGGAGAACTGGAAAGAAGTCGACATAATAAGTCACCGCCACTGCGGCCAAGATCCAGAAGACAGAATGCCCGTTCAGTCTGGGAAGAGGCTTCTCCTTCTTCTTCTTCTCATCATCTACGCAGGAAATACGGAAATGTCACCGAACCACCACCAGCAGCATTTCCCGGCATCCCAGGTGCCCCCGCCAATTGAAGGGGCCATGGCGCACAGATTCTGTAGTGGCTGGGACCAGTATGGCCGCTCAGCAGCATTCAGCGTAGGGAGAGTTCACATGGCCGGTATTCTTCTGATCCTTCAGAAGAACAGAAAAATAAAGGGGAAAAAACAAGACAAACGAATCCTGTAAAAAAAGAAAAAAAAAGGGGGATCCTATGCATCAGTTATGCACATTTCGCACCCGTTTTAGCCATTTCCGTCCATTATCCTGTATGCAGGACTTTTTTTTTTTCATCTAAAAAAACGGATCTCAGAAGGAAATGGCTAAAACGGATGCAAAATGTGCATAACTGATGCATAGGATCCGTTTTTGTTTTACAGGATGAGTTTTTTTTTTTCTTTGTTTTTCTGTTCTTCTGACGGATCAGAAGAACGGGAAAAATAACAGTGATGTGAACGCTCCCTTAAAGGGCAGATTTGTACCTATGACACTGGCTGACCTGTTACATGTGCGCTTGGCAGCTGAAGGCATCTGTGTTAGTCCCATGTTCCTATGTGCCCGCACTGCTGAGAAGAATGAGGTTTTAGTATATGCAAATGAGGCTCTAGGAGCAACAGGGGCGTTACCATTACACCTAGAGGCTCTGCTCTCTCTGCAATGGTCACGCCCCCTGCACTTTGATTAACAGGGTCAGACATGATTACATTTTTTACTGCCTGGCCCTGTCAATCAAAGTGGAGAGAGCGCGGCAGTTGCAGAAAGAGCAGAGCCTCTAGGTGTAATGGTAACGCCCCCGTTGCTCTTAGAGGCTCATTCGCATATATTAAAACATAATTTTTCTCTGCAATGCGAGCACATAGGAACATGGGACCAACACAGATGCCTTCAGCTGCCAAGTGCACATGTAACAGGTCAGCCAGTGCCATAGGTACAAATCTGCTGACAGATGACCTTTAAAGGGGTTATCCCATACTAAAAACTGCCCCCCTCACAGGGAATATACTTACCCCACTCCCCGCACCGCTGCTTCTCCCTGTACGCGGATGAAAAACTCCGTTGTTGGGGGGAGCAGCAATGGCAGGCAGGATTGAGCCTCCCTAGCATCAGCCGAGATACTAGGGAGGCTCGCCCCCGTCATTGACTGCACCCCACTCCCAACACCGAATGTTGTCATCCACGCACGGGGAGCAGCAGCAGCGGCGGTGCAGGAAGCAGGTAAGTATATTCAATATGAGGGGCCCGGGCATATGGGGGGCAGTTTTTAGTACTGAATATAACCCCTCTAATGAAGCAGAAGAGCAGTAAGCTGCAGTACCAGAAGCGGCCACTACAAAGTGTCTGCAGCACCGTGACCACCTCAATCAGCTGATCAGTCTGGGTGTTGTACTCCGACCCATCAGATATTGATGGCCTGTCCTAAGGGGGAGGGGGTCTTCGAAAACCCCTTGAATAATAGCAGGCGCCTCAGATTCTGCTTAGTCCAAAGCAGATGTTGACATCCCTCATAACATCACATCAAGATCCCACAAGCCAAAGTCTATTACCTCCGATCTAACCACCCACCCTAGCAGCATCGCAGGGCTCTGGGTAATCCGCCTAAAATCATTCTATCCATACACTGACTCCCAGGGTGTGAGTGAGCAGAGCTGCAGTGTAAAGCAACAGACAGAAGGCGTGACAGACTGGCAGCAGAATCCAAGCAAACAATGAAACTGAAGTAACTGCTGTAAAGGAGCAGACATATCACCCAGATGATGGATAGAAAGCTGGGAGAGGGAGAATAACTTTATCTGCCATCGATAAATACTGCATGGGAACTGCAAGTCCCAGCATGCCCAGGTAACCTGCCGGCACAGCATGCTGGGATATGAGCTAGGCTCCCGTACACACCGGCGTCTGCGCCTCCGGCTTCCCTCAGTAAGATCTCCGCCTGCTGCTGGAAGCGCTGTCTTATTCCCTGCAAGTCTCTATCTTCCAACAGCGCCGCCATCTTGGGACGTCAAATGACCGGAAGTGACGAAGCAACGCGACAGGCGGCCGTTACCCTGGTAACCGTCCGGGCGGCGCTTGTGTAGAAGATAGGGTGAATGTCCGGGAGGTTTCTGGCACAGGGCAGTGCAGACGTGTTATCTGCAGTTCACTCAGCAGTCTTCTGGATAGCTTTAGATATTACAGTTAGGTTGTTAATTATGCCGTATGTTCTGAAATCCTGGCCACACACTTAAGCCTCATTTACACATGAGTGTTCCACGGACGCGTTCTGTACGTGTTTTCCACGGACAGCACACGTCCCCATTCATTTTAATGTGTGTATTCAGACATCAGTCTTTTAGCACGGTGTTTTTAGCACGGATGCATGCTCTATTTTGTCAGTGTTCACGGATCCATCACGTCCATTATGGTCAATGGGTCTGTGAAAACCACGGATGTCATCGGTGTTGCATCCGTGTTTCACTGATCATTAGGCAACATGCACACGGCCCGTGGTATCCCGGCCTGGAATCCAGCTGACAGCAGGAGCGCATGGCGTCATTGGTTGCTATGACGCCGTGCGCTTCTTGCCGCTGCTGGACTACAGTAATACACCTGTATGAGTGTATTACTGTAGTCCACTGTATTACTGTAGTCCAGTTGCAGCATGACGCCATGCGCTCCTGCTGTCAGCTGGATTCTAGGCCGGGATACCACGGTCCACGCACGGCCGTGTGCATGAGGCCTAAAATAGAGATGCTTTTCGGTGTCAGTGAAACACGGACTGCAAGGAACACACACACACGGATCCGCCACGGACAGCGTCACAAATGCATCACTGACAACCTGTTCATGGATTTGAGCACGGACGTGTGAATAAGGCTTTATACTGACAGCCAGGCAGAGTATACCCCCATAAACAGTGTCTGCTAGAGTGCCCCCCCCACTCACACACACACAGCTTAAGCCTCATTCACACGTCCGTGTCTGTGCTCAAATCCTTGAGCAGGTGGTCAGTGATGCATCCGTGAAGTTGTCCGTGAAGGATCCGCGTTGGGTCCATGTGTCCGTTTTTTGCTATCCGTGTTGCATCTGTGTTTTACTGACGCTGAACAGCTGAAAAATAATTTTCAAAGCATCTCTTCTTAATGATCCGTGAAACATGGATGGCATCTGTGTTGCATTCGTGGATTTCGCGGACCCATAGACTATAATGGGCGTGAGGGATCCGGGAACACGGACCAAGATAAGACATGCATCCGTGCTGAAAACACGGACCATGCTAAAACACTGATGTCTGAATAGACACATTCAAATGAATGGAGACGTGTGCTGTCTGCGGAGAACACGCACGTGAAACACTGACGTGTGAATGAGGCTTTATACATTGGCAGCAAACTACACGGCTAACTAGAGAGATCTGCTTATAGACAGAGTGTCCCCATAAACAGTGCCAACCAGCAACCTACCGAATAGTGCCCCCAGAGAGCAGCCCCCCCGCCCCTCACAAGATCACTAGCCAAATAGTGCAACCCATAAGCAGTGCACTCACATAAAAGGGTCCAGCTAGACATAGCCCCCCAGAAACAGTGAAAAGCAGAGCGTGCCCCTATAAACAGCACTAATAAGTGATCCCAAAAACTACACAAGACAGAGAGTGCCCCCCCCCCCCCAAAACAGCACTAATGAGAGTGACCCCAGAAACTACACAAGCCAGAGAGTACCCCCTAAAAAAACAGTGCCAGCCATAGAGTGCCCCCATGAGCAGTGCAAACCAGAGGGCGCCCCTCAAAACAGTGCCACTAACAAGAGTTCTCGCAGAGAGTGCCACCATACTGTATAAGAGACAGCACCTCTCCTGCCTAAAGGCGGGGTGTGGTACTGCAGTTCAGCCCCATTCAAATGAAGAGGGCTGTAGGAATTTAGTAGGAAAAACAGAAACCTGCGTCCTTTTTCCCTCCTTCTCAGCTTGGGACAGGCTTAGGGTAGAGCTGGTAACGAGACGCATAGGGGGGTCATTTATTATACTGAAATACGCCTATATTAGGCGTATTTCTGGCGCAGACTGACCGCTGCGCCGCTATCTGCGACTTTTCCACGCTCATGCCAGGTCTAAAATTGTGGACGGGAAGGGGAGGGGCTGCCAGGCCCATCTCATTTACCATTTTCTATGCCTGTTTTAGGCATAGAAAATGGTCTAAACGTAAGACAGCGTCAGCGCCTCTTCATTACTTCGGCGGATCCTCCGCCAGCGCAGTGGCTCATTAAATGTCTTAATAAATGTGCCGCATAGTCTCCAGTTAGTTAGGCCTCTTCTCTGTCCTTGTCCATGATGAAATCCATGATCAGATGGTCAGTGCTTCTTCCGTGAAGGATCCGTGTTTGCTCCGTACGTCACTCGTATTCCACGTGAGCCTCTAGGCTGGAAATTAGTTTCCGGAGCGTCTCCTCTCAGTAGTCCATGAAAATCAATAGCAGGAAACAGATGGCATCCGTGTAGTGTCTGTGGTTTTCAGGAACCTATAGACTTCAGGGGGCGCGTATGATCCACATCATGGACCAAAGTAGAGCATGTCCCCGTAATTTCTTTTACTGACTTAGGCCTCATGCACACGACCGTTTTTTTATGCTGTCCGCAAAAAGGGGTTCCGTTGTTCAGTGATCAGTGTCCGGTTTTGCCTTCCGTTGTGTTTCCGTGTGTCTTCCGTTTTTTTTAGCGGACATGACCCAAAAGATTTTACCAAAAGACAGGCTGACAATTTTTGCCAAGTGCCTGCCAAGGGATCCGCAAAAAAAACGGACGCGGAACGCGGATGACACACGGATGGCCATCCGCATTTTTTCACGGTCCCATTGACTTGAATGGGTCCGTGAACCGTTTTTCACGGACAAGAATAGGATAGGTTATATTTTTTTGACGGACTGGAATCACGGACGCGGAGGACAAACGGTGCATTTGCCGAGTTTTCCACGGACCCACTGAAAACCAATGGGTCCGCAGAAAATCACGAAAAACGGAGCAACGGACACGGAATCAAACAACGGTCGTGTGCATGAGGCCTTATGGTCTGTGGAAAACCACTGCTGTGTGAACAAACACTTTAAAATCAGTGGGTACGTGTGGTATCTGTGGAGAACATGGACAGCACACGTCCACGACGTGTGAAAGAGACGTTACATTGGTGGAGAAGCGGGCTCACCCTCAGCCAGACCAGTCTGTGAGAAGGTGGGGGAGACAAAATGGATGATTTTTGGGCACCTGGGGAGGACTCTTTTTGCAGGACTGGACAGCAGCTTTTGGTTTCCTCCTGTTTTCCTGTCTCAGAATCCTGACAGAGATGATCCAAGAGGTTGTGTGACCACCGTGTAGTCCTAGGCCGTAGTGTTGAGCGAACTTGTGTTTTAAGTTCTGCGTCCAAAGTTTGGGTTATCGAAGAATCCCATTACAGATTCCAAATTCCGTTATGGTCCGTGGTAGCCAAATCCATAACACGATTCTTCGATAACCCGAACTTTGGACGCAGAACTTAAAACACAAGTTCGCTCAACACTACTAGCCTGTAATGTAATGGCGCTGTACGTCCTGTAACCCCCATCTACAAATATTCTTACATCTTCCACGTGGATTGTCTAGAAGGCCACTTTCACACAGTCAGCGTTTGGTCAGTTTTTTTGCCATCAGTGATTGTGAGACAAAACCAGGTGCGTCTCTAAACACAGAACGGGAGCAGATCTTCAGGCATCCTCAAACTGCGGCCCTCCAGCTGTTGCAAAACTACAACTCCCAGCATGCCCGAACAGCCTACAGGTATCAGCCTACAGCAGGGCATTGTGGGAGTTGTAGTTTTACAAGAGCTGGAGGGCCGCAGTTTGAGGGTGCCTGCATCATACCTTATTTCTGTGTAGGACCCACTCCTGGCTTTGGCTCACAATCACTGAATCAAAATAACTGATCAAATACTGACTGTGTGAAAGTGGCCTAACATGTTGCTTTTAAAGGGGTTGTCTGGGTTCAGAGCTGAACATATGTTCACCCAGGCAGCCCCCCCTGACAAGAGCATCGGCGCATTTCATGCCTCGATGCTCTCCCTTGCCCTGTGCAGGATCGTGCAGGGCAAGGGCTCTTTTATTTACTATAACACACTGCCGGGCGGAGGCTTCTGCCCAGCAGTGTGTTCGGTGACGTCACCGGTTCTGATGGGCCGGCTTTAGCGCTGCCCTAGCCGTTTTACAGGCTAGTCAATTCTAAATACGTTTTAGGGACAGCACACCAAAGCTGATAGAATGTTTGAATCTTTATTTATTCAGCAATGGCTTGTTACATTTATTGTTTTGCAACTTTTCGGGCCCATAGTTGGTGCCCTTTTTCAAGCTGGTACTAAGGGGGATGTTGAAATCCACGGTGACCTTAGCACCGGCTTGAAAAAGGGCGCCAACTATGGGCCCGAAAAGTTGCAAAGCAATAATTGTAACAAGCCTTTGGTGAATAAGTGTTAAAGGCCGATTAATTGGCCTGTATTTGTGGGCGTGGCGCTGCCGTTAGCATAAAGCACGACAGCGCCACTCCCCCTGTGTACGTCGCTCGGCGTTTCAGAGCGATACACGTACCTGCAGTGTGGAAAGAAACGATCGCGTCATCATCCCGGGTCAGCTTCTCAGAGGTCTGTTGCTGCCACCTTCTGCAGCCCACCTCCGTTGCTGGCCGGCAGGGGCCGGTCCCCTTGGTGAGGGGGGACACCCCTGCACCGGCCCGGTCTGCCAGGGGGTGTCGCAGCCTCCCCCGGCGCACAGAGCGTCAGCCGGCGAGGCCCGGCTTCCCCACAGCGAAGGGGGAGCAGCCCGCACTGAGCTCTGTGCCGGGAGCTGCGTACGCTCCCCACGTGGCGTCACGTCAGAGGCACAGGGGAGAGAGTATCCCCGCAACACCGGCCTCACCAGCTATTAATGTCTGGCACTGGCCGCAGTGCCGTTACTTAGGCAGGGATCCGAGTGCAGAGCCTCCCTTAGGCTCATTCATTGGCAGCTCAGAGTAGCAGTGCCGGCAGTCTGGGAGAGTAGGGAGCAGCTTAGTTGTCACAGGGTACTATAAAGGGAAGATAACTGTTGGAAGGAATGTAAGAGGTAGGAATGTGAGGGTCAATAAATAAAGCTGTGATGTGAATAGGTGGATGTGGGGGTAATGGTTAAGTGGCATAGATATAGTAGTAATTTTAAGGAGTACATATAAAAAAATAAATAAAAAAAACACAAATTAGAAAAAAATATATATATATTTTTTATATTGCTGTGAATATTGGCATGAAATGAGGGACATGTCACATAGGTGCAGGTGTGCACCGCTGCATTTACATGTCCGTCAAAGTTCGCTAACCTTATGCCGGGGTAGGAGTCCGTACATACTCCTCACCCTCTTAGCTTAAACACCCTTAATGACCGTGGTGTTTAACCGTAGTCACAGCAGGAAGCTGAGGTTTGGGCCCTTGCATCTAGACAGGGAAGGGGGGAAAAGAGTGAAATTTCCGTTCATGTCAGTTCTCACGAGCGCATGTTGAACGTTCAATATTCTGCTTCCATTTTGCTGACCAGTGCCGTTGTTTTGCCTCTAGGTGCAAGCTTTACTTGAGTTCCGTCCAGCGTTGGCTTTCAGCCAGGTAGAAGGGTACTTGTCACGTAAGGGTGGGGGGAGTGATGTTGACGTAACTATACCTCGTCCACTATTTGCGTTCAGGTCTCGCTACTCCAGCTGCAGTCCAGCTCCTCAAATATTTGGCTTGTTCGTTGACGTTCAGGATTGGTAAGCTGTCAGCCTGACTCCACGGGTGTACCCCAAGGCCGAGATGTCGTTGGCTTTTGAATCTTTGGGGTGTGATTGAGTTCTGTGATAAAACTATCCTTACCTAACCAGCGTGGTTTTTGCCCTCTTTCAGGCGTCCCTACTACATGCGCGGTTACGGCACAACTCCAACCGCTGGGAGCAGGGCACCTCAGGGGTCTCGCCACCTGACCCAGTAGCCACGACCACAAGTGTTAAAGGCCGATTAATTGGCCTGTATTTGTGGGCGTGGCGCTGCCGTTAGCATAAAGCACGACAGCGCCACTCCCCCTGTGTACGTCGCTTGGCGTTTCTCCCACCCGCCCTCCCCTTTTCAAACACCCTACATGAAGGGGATGCCCTCTTTCAGGCGTCCCTACTACATGCGCGGTTACGGCACAACTCCAACCGCTGGGAGCAGGGCACCTCAGGGGTCTCGCCACCTGACCCAGTAGCCACGACCACAAATAAAGATTCAAACATTCTATCAGCCTTGGTGTGCTGTCCCTAAAACGTATTTGGAATTGATTGACTAGACCTCTAAGGTGGAAGAAGTCATCCAGGGACGTGCACCCATAAAAGCCTTTGTGAGACGTGTGCTGGGGATCTATTTTGAGTAAACACTTTACAGGCTAGGGCAGCGCTAAAGCCCGCCCATCAGTGCCGGTGACGTCACCGGGCTCACTGCTGGGCAGAAGCCTCTGCCTGGCAGCCCAAAGGAGAGCGCGGTACGTCACTGGATCTCCTGAAAATTCCTTTGCCCTTCGTGATTCAGTTCATGCTCCGATGCTCTGGTCAGGGGGGTTGCCTGGGTGAACATATGGGTATGTCCGGGTTCAGCTCTGAACCCCAACAACCCCTTTAATAACTACTTGCATTTCCCATGCAATAACAATTCTATAGCATGTTTTCTTCTAACTATATGTTGTGCCATTCCTCTATTATTCCTGTTAGGCCAGGTTGACATCACAGATTCATTTTCCGTTCTTTTGATCCATCAAAAGAGCAGAAAGAAAAACGGATCCTGTGCATCCATTCTGCACATATTGCATCCGTTTTAGCCATTTCCGTCTGAATAAAACGGATCTCAGATGGAAATGGCTAAAATGGATGCAAAACGTGCATTATGGATGCACGGGATCCGTTTTTTGTTTCTGTTTTTCTGACGGATCAAAGGAACGGAAAATGTAACGGTGATGTGAACCCAACCTTAGAAGTTTATGAATAAAGGTTCAAGCTAGGGGTTTCCAGTTGGGGGGGTGTCCCTGCACAGTCTGCCGCTGGCAGCACTGATTGGATGATGTCAGACTATGCAGGGACACCCCCCACAGTTGTGCCTTTATTCATAAACATCTAGCAGCAATACTAGAGGAACCGCACAACATAGATTCTACAGATTACTATAGATTTAGACATTGCTACAAGGTCTGGTCCAGTCTTGATGCTCACGTGCCCATTGTGTTTTCGGCAGTGGATGAGTGTCAGTGTAGAAAATTTGACCGGTCTTCAGCTATGGACTCCTAATGTTTTCTGTGTCCTGACAGCTTTCTGTCATAGCTCAAATACTACTGCAGCGGCTCTTCTGTGGGATCAATGAAAGTTGGGCGCCTATGACCCTGTCACCAGTTGTCCTGCCTTGGACCATTACTAACCAGTGCATACTGGGAACATCACACAAGACCTGCTGTTTTGGAGATGCCCTTATCCAGTCATGTAAGTATCACCGTCTGGACCTTGTCAGAGTCACTAAGATCTTGACTCTTGCCCATTTTTCCTGCTTCTAACACCTTAGTCTTTTGTCAGCCGCACCCGCCGAGAATGGCGGGTTCAGCCAACACCCTAATGTGCGTGGGGCGCTCCCGACTCTCCCCACCCTTTTGTTCTCCCGGGAGATAAGTAGCCAAAAGAAGTGTTTGGCAGCAGCTTTCTCTGCTCTCCCCATAGAATACACATAAACATTCAGCCACGCTGAACATGTATGGGGAAGCCGGGAGGTAGAGATGAGCGAATCTTCCGAAATTCGGTTTGTTTCAGATTCGCAGAATTTTTCAAAAAGTTCAGTTCGGGTCCGAATCTATTTGTTCCGAACCAAAGTTGCTCCAATTGCCCTGGATGTTGGTATATAACCTCTGTAGTCCTCTAAAACACAGTGTTTTTTTTAATGAAAAGCTCCTATCTCGATTTGGTAATTTTTTACGATTTTCTTTATTTTATACAGCGTGTAACCATATCTACTGTAACTGCGGTTATTGCTTGGCCGCAGCTGACTGGTGGTGACAACACTATTGATTACTTATGCGCTGGGCGCCGTTTTACAAGATTCGTCCGAATCGAACCAGAAAAGATTCTGGTTAGAATCGTTGCCTAAAAAAATCGGAGATTCAGAATGAATCTGCAAATAGATTCGCTCATCTCTACCGGGAGTCAGTCATTCAGTCAGCAGCTATGGGCAGCTTAAAACATAAACTTGAAGAACTGACTGTGTCATCGGTGCCATTGTCACAGGATAATCAATGTTCTTCAGGTCACTGATCAGCGTATTCAGGGTGATTGCAGTGAAATACTGATTTCCTCGGCTCAGCCACAATGTAACCGGATCTCACTATTGAAGAAAATAATGTGACGGATTCCGTTGCCTTAAGAAACAAAGAGAAAGATCATTTACACACAACAAAGGGCCACGCAAAGGCCAAGCAGCACATGAATGCAGATACATGGGACGCAGGTTGCAAAAAAATGACTTTTCGTGACTCTTAAATCGGTTGTCTGGATATAACTTTTCACAGGTGCCCACAGCACTCTATGGAAATAATCATACTTACCTGCTCCGCTCCTGCACGTCCATGTCCATCTTCCAGTCTGAGGCTTGTTTACTTTTTCCCTGGCTTGGGCATGATCATCTGCTCTGCTGCAGCCCATAACTGGCTTCAGCGGTGACGTATCTCTCGTGGAGTCATTGGCTACCGCAGAGCAGGTTTTCGTGCCCTTGCCAGAGAGGCATGCTAAAGAGGTATTCCTATCTCAAATATTTAAGACATAGCCACACATCCCACTACTACTTCTAGAAGAGGAGAATGCCAGGGTGGGGACCTTCCTGAGATGGGAGCCCCCCTTTAACCATGTAACGATCTGGAGTAGGATTAAAGGAGTTGTCTAACCTCACACATTAGGAGATGCCACCAATCTCTAGAATGGAGTCGCTAAACTAAGCAAGAATGCACTGCGCATGTGCAGACGCCCCCCATTCATTTTTATGGGGCTTTCTCAATTCTGAGTGACTTGTACAAGAATTCTCTGGGAATAAATATGAATATATATATATATATATATATAAGTGGCAGACAATAGATGTCTCACCCCCCCGCCTCTATTCAAGCTTGGCTTCTCCATTTTTACGTAGATGGCCTCCTTCACACCTCGTTTGTACTAATCGGCCTCCTTATCCAAAACACGTACAGGTCACACCTTTGAAGACAGTCAAGTACGGGTTTTGGATAAGGAGGCCGATTGGTACAAACGAGGTGTGAAGGAGGCCATCTACGTAAAAACTGAGAAGCCAAGCTTGAATAGAGGTGGGGGGGGGGGGGTAAGACATCTATTGTCTGCCACTTACAATGCTGTCTAGACACCTTTTTCTGGGAGGTCATAATCACCTACTGACTCCAATTAGGACTATGGAATCAACACCTTTGACCCCATGCTGGGTATAATGACCTAATTACCAGATGTTGATTCAGTTACATATTTATTCCCAGAGAATTCTTGTACAAGTCACTCAGAATTGAGAAAGCTCGTTGGAAGAACGAGTAAAACGTTTTTAAGAAAACTTCAGCAAGTCCAGTTGCCTTGAGTTATTCTTTACAGATATACCATGACCTGGATAAATGAGAACCTTCACAGACCTTTAAGCTTCTGATGATCTGGAGCAGGATTAAAGGGGTTGTCTCACCTCACACATTGGTGGAATATCACTAGTATGTGCCACCAAAGTCAGATACGTGTGGGACATGTGCCTATCTCTAGAACAGAGCCCCCAAAGTAAATGAGAGCGCATCATGCTCTCCATTGACTTCTATTGCAGTTCTAAAAATAGCCAAGGTCGCGCTCTGCTGTTTTCGGAAGCCCCATAGAAATGAATGGAGGGCGTCCGCACATGCGCAGTGCATTCTCGCTTAGTTTAGCGGCTCCATTCTAGAGATTGGTGGCATATCCTAATATGTGAGGTTAGACAACTCCTTTAATCCTGCTCCAGATCGTTACATTGTTAAAGGGGGGCTCCCATCTCAGGATGGCCCCCATGCTGGTCTTCTCCTGGTCTATAGATATTCCCGGTAGTGGTTTGCGTGTATATCTCATAAATATTTGAGATAGGAATACCCAGAGGAGCTGGCCAGGTCCCCAGCTGTCTCTGACCCAAGGAGAAGACCAAAGCAGTTTATGACCACTTCTGCCTTCTCTTTCCCTATATTCATAGCACTCAGTGTACGCTATGCAGTGAATAGAGGAAGCCAGTCATCTATTGGACCTTCTGCATATGTAAAGTGCCCCCACGTGGGGGGTTGTTTTTCACTGTAACGCTGGCTCCTTTGGATGCCCCAGTTACAGTGAACCGGCGGGGAAAAATAGTGTAGATGTGGTGCGATGGGGGGGGGGGTCACCACTTCTCTTGCTGCACCCTCCCTGGCTGCTTTGCCACTGCCTGGCCCTGTTAATTAGAGCAGCCAAGGAGGAGCTGACCACAGAAAGGAGCAGAGCTTTGGTGCAACAAGAGCAAAGGTGATGCCCTCATTGCACCAAAGGCCTAATTTTCATATTAAGAAAAAGTATCATAACTCGGGACTGGAGATTCAGATAAACGGCGTTTTAATCGGGTGAACCACAGCTACGTGTCTGTGCAAACAGTTTAATAGGAAAGTCGCCGGTGACAGATTCCCTTTAAATATTCAAACGTTGACAGTGCACTACATCATATTATTCTGTTCACTTAAATGTGCTGTCTGCTGGTAATTTTTTTTTTAAAAAGGATCAAAATGACATTAAAAAATGAAAGACGTGAGCGTACTTCGCTGTTCCCTCTCTTATCCCATTTTGGCCCTTCCTGGGTCTTACTGGCCCTATACCTCTGTTCTTTTTTTTTTTAAGTACAGGAAATGTCTGCTCAGCTATTTCCTGGCTGAGACAGGTCACCTCTGCAACCAGTGATTGGCTGAGTGTTCCTTTCCTGAATGTCCAGAGGGACCTGGAAGAAAAGGCCAGTGGGAACCCAAGATGCGCCAGAAGAGCCATGATGGGTGATAAGTGAGCAGCACTCCTTTTTTTTTTTATTCCAATACAAACCGTTGTCTGGGTTTAGAGCTATACCCGGACATACCCATAATTTCACCCAGGCGGCCCCCGTGACAAGAGCACCGGACCTCTCCCTTGCCTTGCGCTGGATCACGCAGGGCAAGGGCTCTTTTATTTACAATAACACACTGCTGGGCAGAGGCCCTGTGGACAGCACGGTTCGTCACTGGAACTCCACTCCAAAAAATGCCTTTGCCCTGCACGATTCAGCGTAGGGCAAAGGAGAGCATCGGAGGGAGGCTCATACCCGTCCCTGCCTGCCATTGGCTGCCCCCCCAACACAGGGATGAGCAGCAGCGACCGCGCGGGGACCAGGAGCGGCGCAGGAGCCGGGTAAATATATTCAGTGTGAGGGGCTGGGGCATATGGGGGGGGGGGGGCCAATTTCAGGGGTCGGATAACCCCTTTAAACCCTGTTGTGATATTGCTCAGTGCCAGTTATACTTTATATATAGTCCCCACGTCTGCTAGATCACTCTGCAGTTTGTGAGTATTCTTGTTTTTGCCTTATCTTTGCTTACTACTGTGTTTGACCCAGGACGGCTTAGTGACCATTCTCCTGCCTTGTGTCTCTGTACTTTTGCCTCTCTTGGTTCTGACTTGGCTCCTCTCTGTTACTAATATTGGATACTGTTTTGGCTTTGACCTCTCTGTTTTTGACCCTGCAGTGAACCCCTGAGGAGCCAGGGGTTCACTGCATAAAACATGACAATTACAGATACCCCCAGGTCTGGGTTACTGCAATCCCAGTTATTATAACAACTGGTCCTGTCTTATGTACCTGATAGCAGCTACCCAATAAGATAAGCTTCCATACCACCCACAGGGGCATCTCAGGATTAACTAGTTATGTTCCTATCAGGGCAGCTGCAGGGCCCCTGTAGTCATAGGTTTGTTGCAGGTCAAGTTTGCCAGTGCGTACTGAAACAGGTAGCTAGCATGATATCTGGCAAAGAGCGGGAACTTTGATGGACAGGTTACCTTCAACTCCATCACAACCTGGAATCGGAGAAGGGGAGTTCAGTATGTGGGCTGCCCAGGAGATTTTCCGGGAGTATTCTGGACATTCTGAGACAGCTGGCAAGTATGATGCCCATATCTCTCATCTCAGGAAGGAAGGGGCACCATTTTTTCCCCAATTTATATTAGAGGAAGGAATTACCCTTGGCTGTGAAGCATCGATATACAGCATAATAATGATCACTTGTATATTGCCTGAATTCCCAATCTGCATTCATAATTGCTTTAATTCCCCCTTACACATTTTATGGGAACAATCTATGCTAGACAAAAAAATCTATGTGATGTTAAATAGTTTTGCCCCCAACTAAATAGTTTATAGCAGAGATACCTCTATACATCAAGATGTTACAATGTTACCTAAAATATACAAAGGAAGTAATCCAGAAAAATCAATTACGTATTTTTCACTCTAGAAGACGCAATTTTTCTCCCAAAAAGTGGGGAGGGGGGAATGGCGGTGCTTCTTATGAAGGCGAATGCTAACTCTTCTAACACTGATACACCGCCGGCCGCGATGCTGCACAGCGCAGCTGGCGATGTATTAGTGGGGAGGGAGGAGAGGCTGGGGGACTGCATCTGGTGTTGTAATGGCAGCGGGGCTCGGTGCCGTCACTGTATTCTATTACACCGGGCCCCGCTCACTGTAGTATTCATATGTAACATGTAGGCAATAAACTATAGAAATCCTCTGCAGCACTCACTTGAAACCGCCATAGCAGGCAGGCCTGGCGGCAGCATAACTCACTCACGCCTGCTCCTCCCACTTTATGAATGAAGCAGGCAGAGCAGGCGCGTGACGTAGTGAGTGACGTTACGCTGCCGCCTGGCCTGCCTGCTATGGGAGTTTCAAGTGAGTGCTGCAGAGGATTGCTATAGTTTAATGCCTACATGTTACATATGAATACTACAGTGAGCGGGGCCCGGTGTAAGAAAATACAGTGACTGCACCGAGCCCCGCTGCCATTACAACACCAGATGCCGGCCCCCACCCCCTGTATTGGGGGTCATTCACTCACAGGGACACTGTTATGGGGGGGATCTGTGGATTACACTGTTATGGGGGGGATCTGTGGATGACACATATATAGCATAAGATGCTATATATGTATCATCCACAGATCCCTCCCATAGCAGTGTCGTCCACAGATCCCCCCATAACAGTGTCATCCCCAGATCCCCCATAACAGTGTCATCCACAGATCCCCATAACAGTGCCATTCACAGATCCCCCATAACAGTGCCATCCACAGATCCCCCACAACAGTGCCATCCACAAATCCCCCATAACAATGTCATCCACAGATCCCCCATAACAGTGTCATCCACAGATTCCCCATAACAGTGTCATCCACAGATCCCCCATAACAGTGCCATCCACAGATCCCCCATAACAGTGTCATCCACAGATCCCCCATAACAGTGCCATCCACAGATCCCCCATAAGAGTGCCATCCACAGATTCCCCCATAACAGTGTCATCCACAGATCCCCTCCATAACCGTGTCATCCACAGACCACCATTAGTTCAAAACCCACCAAAAGCACACCTTTTGGTTCAAAATATTTTTTTTCTTATTTTCCTCCTCAAAAACCTACCTGGTACCTGCATCCCTGGATTAATGGAGGCTGTTATGGCACTAAAAAGGTTAAAAAGCAGGGTTGCTCCAGCATGCATGCTGGGCCCGCACTCCCTGGATTTTATGTGGCTGTCATGGCCCACAACAGGTAGGATTTAGCGTTAGGACCACTCATAGAGGCGGCCTTGGCGTGGCGAGTGGCTTATTACTTTTTGATCAAAATGTACACTAACGCCTCTAGTATAGAGGCAGGGCAGAGTGCTGGTTGCATATCTGTAGCTGTTGCATATCTGTGTTTGTATGTATATTTGCCATGGCTACGTGCACCTGCATACAGGGACGTGCCGACTGACCCCCCCCCCCCCACCCCTTGTGTTTCTGTCTAATATTCCACAAACATAACAGACTGAATCAAGTTTTCCAAAACCCTCCTCTCCTTCAAACAACCACCAAACTCAAGCAATCTTCTGGTCAGAGGTGTCCTGTCATCAGCATTAGAGATGGGCACATTCCCCTGTAGCAGTAAAAGATGCAAAACCTGTAGCCACATCTTCTCAACAGACACCATCCACATACCCAACACACAACGGGACTACATCCTTGAATGTGGTGGTGTACACGATACAATGCACAAAGCGCCCCAAAGACGGCATCCATATTGGAGAAACTGCAGAATCCCTGTTCGAGGATTAATTAACATAGGCACACAATAAAGGAAAAATTAGGCAGACCTGTGGGGAAACACTTCTCTTGACCAGACCACAGTATCATGGACAATGGCTACTTCCATAGCTGCGTTTTTTCTGTACGGTTTTCAGATCCAGCACGGGATCTTAAAACCACAGCAAAACGCTCCCGTCCTAATTATACAACCTGTTCCATCCGTTTAGAATGGATTTGGGTGTACTATATCCAAAGTTAAGAAACTAGATCTGGCACTACAGCAGCATCAGACACCGTTGACTTACATGGTTTATGGTGCCAGATCCGCCATTTTCTGTTTGCAGCGATTTTGTGCCCCGCATGGGAACGCAACAAGCCGGAACGGAATGCATTCTGGTACACTCCATTCTAGTTTGTATGTTTTTGTGCCCATTGACAATAAATGGGGACAAAACTGAATTGTTGTGCTGCAGTTTTGAGACCCTGTGCTGGATCTTAAAAACGGACAGCACAACGCAGATGTGAAAGTAGCCTTAAATGTCTTAATACTGAAAGGCAATTTTAAGACCAGCAGAGAGATAGAAAGATCTGGGAATTCAAATTGATAACAACATCCCAATCATTGAAAAGAGGACTGCCTTCATGGCTATAATACTTTTGTCCTTTTTTTTTTACCCCAAAAGTATTTAACGTCACATGGGAACAATCTGTGAGACTCATTATCTTGAAATGTCAACAATATGCTTATTTCTCCGCAGAGCAAAGGAGTGACCTCCCCAGCTTTATTACATTACATATCTATTGTATGTTTTAGGTTTCCTTGTAATCCTGGATCATACTTACTTTCAAATCTGCTATTTTATTATGAAAAGCAATTTACAAAGAATAGATGGTTGTTATTTTCTGCAATTCTCGTGGTGGAAAATGTCCAGTTTGATATTAAATAATTTAATGATTTTTTATTTACCTCCAAATTTAATTAGGTGTCTGGAGCTTTATAAACCACAAAAATATAATGCCATACAGGTTTTCTAATATTATATTTCCTATTGTTTATCAGAATGCCCATTGGTTGTAAGTAGTAAGCAAAAGTCATATGAGGATAGAACAAGGGTCAGCTTTTTCCCAGAAACAGCACCACTTTTGTTTCTGGGTTGTATCCAACATTAGGGTAGGTTCACACATAGATATTTTGAAGGAGACTTGGTGCAGCACCCCAGGGGGAGGAGAGCAGAAGATAGGAATAAGTGTAGGTTCACACGACGACATTTTTCATGCGACATTTTGTTGCACCAATGTCGCTCTACAATTTTTATAATGGTAGTCTATGGTGTTGCACTGTGACATGCAACATGCTGCGACTGCAACATGACAGTCGCAAAAAATCTGTTCAAGATGGATTTTTCTGTGGCAGCATGTTGCATGTCGCAGTGCAACACCATAGACTACCATTATAAAAATTGTAGCGTGACATTGCTGCAACAAATGTTGCAATGTAGTTGTGCCCTATTTGTTGCGCGACAAATATTGTCGTGTGAACCTAGCCTAATAGTAGCAAAAATCCTGGCGCTCCCCTGGGCCGTGCAGTGATGGGAAGGTGCACCCTTTCTTCTCTTAGGGGCACACCCTGGTTCCCCTGGTCCTGGGGGTCCTCCTGCCTGATGGTGGTTCGGGGTGCCCTTGATGGTAATGAATTGTGAGGTGCAAGGAGGATTTCCCAGGAGGCAATAATGGGGCAATTTTGCAGTAGAACTCATTGACCGCAGTGGGTCCATGGACCGTGGACCAGAATAGGACATGTTCAATAATTTCACACACCTATCAACAAGACACAACGCAGGTAATATAAACAAATACCTTTATTAATTCACCAATATGTTAAAAACATGATCCACATTATCAACTACAATGAAAGTTCCTATGAACACAAGCTATTCTCTAAGAGCTCTGACCCCAGGACTGACACAGCCTGATTGTAACGAATACCTTGTTAAAATGGGCAACCTTCCATTAGCATGCTCTAACTATCTATGGTTACCACGTGTGCATTCATTTGGATCGGCTCTTACCAGGTTCACATTTAAATGGTTTACTTATTCTTGTCATGTTTATATGGATTTCCTTTCCAGACTCTACTTCCAACTCATTCCCAACTCAAACACAGCTAAAATTAAGGCAAAAGGCTACTATGAAAATGGACGATGCTGTAACTGTCTTCAGGGACTGCGCTGATATGTAACATGAGATGCCACATCAGTAAAGTCTCCTCTGTGGCGCAGATGAGCACATGTTGATGAAACTAATGGCTGCCCACCTATTTCATTCACCAGCACCTACCCATCTACTACAATCATTTTGAATGCATAGTACATGGCAGGCTACATTTTTAGGAAAAGGGCTATGAGCTAGTGTTAACTAGGGGCATGTTGTCTTCATTATTTTTACTTTACACGTTGTGTCAACTACTCCCCCACCCATAATATCATACATCACTTTTGGGATGTGTGTAAACATTCCAATTTTTTTATTGCTGGGGGTGACATAATAAACCCAGTAACAGGAAGAATACAGCCTCCTAACATGTACTGTAGAGCTGATTTGGGTCTGCTAAAACCCAACAGCTCCTGCAGTTACCCAGCACCTGGCGATGACATAATCACAAGGATCGGAGCAGGGAGCATGGCTGCTTGCTAATCTGTATATACAGCCAGGGTCGGACTGCCCATCTGGCAATTCTGGAAAATGCCAATTGGGCCAGTGCCAGAGTAGGCACTAGGGTGGGTGGTGGTGGGGACACCCAAACATATATTACTTATTGTCATGTATGTTTTAAAATGCCGGGGCTAAATTTCTGTCCCAATCAAGCCCTGTACACAGCACTCATGGAGCATTGTTTATGCCTTCTCAACGGGGAGCCTTGCTGTCACTGACAACTGGCTCTCCGCTGTTGCCACTGCATGATCTCTGTGTGGCTGTAAACTCTGCAAGGATGTTCAGAAAGGTCCCTGCAGAGATAAATGCAGACCACTCAGATGCTTAATGTCTATGGGTGGTCTGGGACTGGTTAAAGAGTAAGGCCTCTTTCACACGAGCCTGACGGATTGGCTCCGGATGCGTTCAGAGTGCGTTCAGTGAAACTCACACCATTTTGCAAACAAGTTCAGTCAGTTTTGTCTGCGATTGCGTTCAGTTGTTCAGTTTTTTCCACGCGGGTGCAATGCATTTTGATGCGTTTTTCACGCGCATTATAAAAAAACTGAAGGTTTACAAGCAACATCTCTTAGCAACCGTCAGTGAAAAAACGCATCACACCCGCACTTGCTTGCGGATGCAATGTGTTTTTCACTGAAGCCCCATTCACTTCTATGGGGCCAGGGCTGCGTGAAAAACGCAGAATATAGAACATGCTGCGTTTTCCGCGCAACGCAGAACTGAGGTGTGAAAAAAACGCTCATGTACACAGGCCCATTGAAATGAATGGGACAGTATTCAGTGCGGGCGCAATGCGTTCACGTCACCCACGTGGAAAACTCGCTCGTGTGTAAGGGGCCTAAAACGGAAATTTAGCAAATCTGCAAAAATGTCTCAAGTGATGTAGCGTGCAATATTTTGTGCACATTTTTTCAACTTTTGGTGAGCCTCGCCACTTTCAGAAGTGGAGTGAAAAGTTGGTTGGGATTACAGATTTGAACACTTTTATGTCCTTTTTATGATTGTAAAAAAGTCGCATCTCCACTCCAGGTAACCTCCTGGTGTACCGTCGCTGACAGTGGCGAAACCACAGCACACAAATTTAATAAAACCGTGCACTATCCTGAAAAATTCGGCAGGGGAACGATGAGGTGAGTATGCCCCTTTTTTTTAAGCCGTTGCAGGACACCCCTTTAAGATATTTATTCAAATGTTTCTTGAAAAAGACAGCATTCTTAATATTCATGAAACTAAGAGAAAGATTTCTATATACTTTATGCATTCTGTACTAGAACAATCCACTGTATTCTCTGAGAATTATTCTTCATTCCTCGAAGTCAAACAAGGGCAAAAGAAAAAAAATATCTTATTAAAAGTTTGAGAACAAAAAGATACAGAGCTCATAATGTCCGGCATGTAAAATGAGTCTAATTAGATATGCTACCCACTTCATTTAATAATGTAATGCAGGCAATGTTAAACAGTATGTAGTAAAACAGTTTATCAATAACCAAAGAATGTGATGGAGGTAACCCACTCTCCGAACACTTCTCATGTCAGTGGTCTCAGGTGCATATCAAATCACAGTGCAACCTGACTTTGAACCTTTAGAAAGGAAAGAGTAACTTTCAAGGCGACTATTTGATACGTAGTGGGTTTCAGTGGGGCTAAGGATTGTGAAATGACTTGAATGTAGCCCACTGTTCACATGGCTCTGTGCAATTAACCCATTGACTGTCCCCTCTATTGCTGGTTGCCTCTTGCTCTATGGTTACAAGCACAGAGGATGTGACTAAGAAAGCAAGCTGAAAAATTCATTTACAAGACATAAATGCCTACAAAAGACATCAATGCCTACAAAAAATATGAATACTAATAGCCAGAAAGTCATATAAAATGTTATCCAAATACTATATAAAATATAACAATTTATCATTTTAAAACTGAGTCTCACAAGCATGAAATGGTAGCATCATGGAAATGAGTACAGGTATGCCCCATTCACACTGCCATTGGGGCTCTGTCTGAAACCTTCGTTGGCAGATCCATCACAAAAAGGTCAAAAATATTAACAGATTGACAGAACACAGAGTACGGCCACATGTTCAGGTTTCTGAATGCAGTTTTGGAAGCCAGAATCAGGAGTGGATCATGAAAGAAGAGAAGTATTGAAAAATGCAGTACTTTTTTCTGTCTAAACAAAAAACGGATCCTAGATTGAAATGGCTCAAACAGATGCAAAATGTGCCTAATTGATGCACAGGATCAGTTGGAGAAAAATAACAAAAAAATAACGGTGATGTGAACTCTCCCTTAACCACTTAAAGGGGTTCTACGGGAATTTAGAAAATAAAAATACTTAAATATTAATTTATTGTAAATATATTCCCATATACCTTCCATTTGTTATAATGGTTCATTTTGTCTGGAAAGCGATCATCAGGAGAAATAAAATGGCCACCGTCCTATTAATACAGACAAAACCTGTCCTAATCACACAGGAGGACAAGTTACTTCACAACACTGTGCCAAAGAGCTGCCTTAGGCCTCTTTCACACTTGCGTTGTGAAGATCCGGCGTGCACTTCCGTCGCCGGAATGCACGCCGGATCCGGAACAACGCAAGTGAACTGAAAGCATTTGAAGACTGATCAGTCTTCAAAATGCTTTCAGTGTTACTATGGCAGGCAGGACGCTACCATCGTCCTCGTTGCCATAGTAGCAGTGGGGAGTGGGGGAGCGGCATACTTGCATTCCGTTCGGCTCCCGGGGCGCTCCTGAATGACGTCAGAGTGCCACGCGCGCATGGATCACGTGATCCATGCGATCACGTGATCTATGCACTGGAGTGCCCTGACGTCATCCTGGAGCGTCCCGGGAGCCGCACGGAATGTAAGTATGCCGCTCCCGCTCCCCTACTCTTACTATGGCAACCAGGACTTTAGCGTCCTGGCTGCCATAGTAACCATTGACAAAAAGCTAAGCGTCGGATCCGGCGATGCGCGGAAACTACGTTTAGCTAAAGGCCGGATCCAGACTAATGCCCTTCAATGGGCATTAATTCCGGATCCGGCGTTACGGCATGTCTTCCGGATTTTTGGACGGAGACAAATCCGCAGCATGCTGCGCTTTTGTCAACGTCCAAAAAACGTTGACATACTGAACGGAAGACATCCTGATGCATCCTGAACGGATTTCTCTCCATTCAGGATGCATGGGGATAATCCTGATCAGCAGCTTTCCGTCCTAGAGACCCGAGGACGGATCTCTAGGACGGAAAGCTAAAACGCTAGTGTGAAAGAGGCCTTATCCTCCTCTCTGCTCTGCTTGTCAGGAATTATGATCCTGAATACAGTTTAATCTGATCTTCACCTGAATCTCTGTTGGAATAGAGTTCATGAGAAGACATGAAGTACAGAGAGGACGGACAGGACAGACTGTGGTAATGGGTGGCTCTGGTAATGAAGACTGCATACAAGAGCTGCTGCTCATCAGTCACATCCCCATCTCCTCTCTGTACTTCATGCTTCCTTATGAACTCCATTTCTAGACAGATTTATCTGAAGATCATATTAAGGCCTCATGCACACGACAGTATTTTTTTGCAGTCCGCAAAACGGGGTTCCGTTGTTCCGTGATCCGTGTCAGTTTTTGCTTCCGTTGTGTTTCCGTGTGTCTTCCGTTTTTTTTAGCGGACATGACCCAAAAGATTTTACCAAAAGACAGGCTGCCAATTTTTGCCAAGTGCCTGCCAAGGGATCCGCAAAAAAAAACGGACGCGGAACGCGGATGACACACGGATGGCCATCCGCATTTTTTTAACGGTCCCAATGACTTGAATGGGTCCGTGAACCGTTTTTCACAGACAAGAATAGGACAGGTTATATTTTTTTGACGGACTGGAATCACGGACCACGGACGCGGAGGACAAACGGTGCATTTGCCGAGTTTTCCATGGACCCATTGAAAACCAATGGGTCCGCAGAAAATCACGAAAAACGGCACAACGGACAAGGAATCAAACAACGGTCGTGTGCATGAGTCCTAAACTGTATTCAGGATCATCGAAGAAGATGAGGCAGCTGTTTGGCTCACTGCTCTGAAGTAACTTGTCTGCCTGTGTGATTAGGACAGGTTTTATGTGTACTAATAGGATGGCGACCACCTTCTGCAAGCCACAATACCTTTTAAAAAACAATTGGACCATTATATTGATCACTTGCACCATACAGAGAGCATGTGTTTTTTCCTCCAAATGCAGCACAGCTACTATGTTTCTGTCATTGTTGCTGACCCCCTCGCCCACTTGTAGTTGGCAGGGAAACATCCAGTGGGAAACTTGTTGCCTGATGCTTTGTCATTGCTGTCGCACAAAACATTGACCCAGTGGGCTGTCTCTAGTCATAACTGCTGCTCCAGATATCAACGTTGGCGTGCAACTTGCTGCACAGCGACAATTCCAAGGAGTGACCCGCATTCTCCGACACATGAGAGTACAAGGCAAGGATACTGTAGCTTTTTATGAGAAATAGTGATGGTTAGGTATCCATCAAGCCTTTGCTCATGCCATCAGTTCCCTAAAAGCAGTGGAAGCCACTAAGTGGTACGGCAGCAACTGCACCACCAGCAACTTTGCCAGGTGGGAGTTCAGGTTGCACACAAGTGGATTGCTGAACACGTAGAGTTCTTTTCTGGTCACAAATTACATTATCAATGACTGACTAAAGCGTGCCGGAGGAGGAGTCTGCGCAGGAGAACAAGTAACTAATTATAACGATGAAGGAACACTTTACTGGATGTGGATATGGCCTGGCTGCTACAAAGAAGAGGAGAAGAAGGACAATCTTGCTCCAACTGCTGGCCAGTTCTGTCTTCCCACTGGATCTGGTGATGCTGACTCATGTGCTGCAATAGAGCTGTGGGTCTATGTTTGTGTTTGAACATCCATGACTTATTTTCATCCTGCAGAGCTTGCGTTCAGCAGAGGTTTTGTCTGCAGGCATTATGGAGAAAAGTTGCCATATAGGAGATACCCTCATAGAGCTACCAACATCCGTGCTTGGCCTAGGTCTGACATGTTTTGAGCCTGCATGAACAGTATCAGCGGCATCACCAGTTCCTGAGCTAAGTACAATAGAGGCAGTTCTGGCCATGTCACTGTGTAATGTGGCTAGGTGAATAAATATATATACTAAGTGTGATTAAATGTAAGATAACACAGACAAATCACATAATAATAATCACATAAATCACAGAATAATAAAAAGTAAATAAACATCTCTAACCTAAATATGCAATATAAGGTAGGGCTCCAGTCAGCCATGTTATAACATATGGCTGTCTACCACGATATAACAGATGACCGACATCCCAGGGTGTACAAGAGATAGGGCAAATCAATACTTACATCCTACCTAGGATGAAGTTCCAAGTGGAGTCCCACATAATTGTCGGAGCAGACCACAGTTATTCCCATGGGCCCCTCCTCCAGTGTGCATCACACATGTCTCTTAGATCCCTCAGGAATGTAGCCTTATCAGCACAATTGAGGAATGGGTACTATATTACAAGGAATATCCTTACACAGAATACTAAAAGTAATATAAAAGGGACAAAATTAAAGGGTACAGAACCAATCAGTACTTAAAAATACCCTTACAATACACACTGTTATTGGATGTTTTGGCCAGATGTTAGCTGTGCTCTTTATTGCCACTGCCGCCATTCCCCTCCTCTGATATCACCTCCTCCTCATCACCCCAATCTAGTTCCCAGGTCCTGTCCAACACACAATTATCATCATAGTCCTCAGCCTTCCCACCACTGTGATTTGTCACCATGGGCTCCTTGACCCCCTCGCGAATCTGTATTTGAAAAGAGTGCCACTGTGCAACCAGTGCCCCTACCACCACCACCACGGCTACAAGTGCCACTACTACCACCGTCACCAACAGAGCTATGCATTTTAGTCAACTCTCCTGACTCCGCCTGAACCCCCTGCTCATGGCAATCCAAGCACTGACTGTTCTCACACAAATCAGAAACAGGAAGACTATCCTAAGGATCTTCCATAACACTTGGGAGATTGTTGGCTCTTCTTAGGGTGAAAGAAGGCAACTCACTAGGAGGGGGAAGTGAAGACAGATAATGTAAATGAAAGGCTTCTCTGGGCTGCAAGGAAGAAGAGGAGGAATGCACTGAAACCTGGCACAAAAGCACAATGTTAGACTCAGAGGTGACATCTCTATCATCTTGCTGTAAGGATGAGTGAGCCATTCAGTCCGCAATATAATCAGTCCCAGAACTGTGTCCTGCTACTACGAATAGCTGGACAGCTGGTGATAACTTTCTCACTTGTGGATAACTTGGCATGCGTCTTTTGTTTTCCATTAATCTGTTCTTTGCCACTCTGTCATTTACCAGACATTTTATTATGAAGCCTGTTTAAACTATGATAAATCACACATTTGGTACAATGATTAAGTGATGAAACTTTGCAACAGGTTTTGGGGGAAAAAGGCACAATTAGACAACTCCTTCAGCCAAAAGATATGTTGCTCATCTTAACAAATAAATGGTAGAAAAATTGCATCAGGTTTTTGGGAAAGAAAAACACGTGCACTCGGAATCCAACTCCCATCTTTTGAGAAACTAGCAACATCCACAGATGCTCTATTTGGTTCAAGTCTGGGGAATTATAGGACTAGGGAGTCTTGGTCATTCTCTTCCAGCCAATGTTGGACATCTTGCTGGAAGATCCCATCTGCCGCAGGGAAGACAATCAACATGTATGGGTGTTTGTGGTGTGCAAGAATGAATTCATACCCAAATAGGTTTGCGCCTTCCACATGGATGAGTGGGCCCAGAGAATGCCGCCACAACAACATTCCCAAGACCACAACCCTGCCACCACCAGCTTGTCTTCTTCCAGCAATGGTTGCAGAAAATGTAACTCATCAGAGAAGGCAACCTGTTGCCAAACAGCAGAGGTTCAATTCCAATACTGCCATGAAAATTTAAGCTTTTTCAGCCAATGCAGACACACGTCCTTATGGCTGTTAGCTGCACCACGGTAGGGTGTTGACCCGCCCATACGCACCTTCGTAGCTGACGTTCACCTCTCACATCAATGGCATGTGGTGCTCCATAGTTTCCACATCACTTATTCACAATGGTCCCATTTGTCCACTCACAAAACACTTTCACTACAGTAGCACGAGAACAGTTCACAAACTGCACAGTTTCAGAAATACCCCTTGGCCTGAAAGTCAATAATCATCCCTTTTTGGAAGTCTGATAAATCGCATCTTTTACCCATAACAGCAACGAGGGATATGTGTGCACACAGCCTATCGCACATCTTATATACCCACCAAGCCAGCTCGCGACACGTGACTTCCTTCATGAGCTACAAGCTGCCGTCATCGACAGTAGGAAGTGATCATAATAATGTGACTCGACTGTGCATATATTCTTCACAGTCCCAACATTCTCCCTTCAAGACCCTTAAATGGCTGTCTTATGTGTCTAATTGGTATCAGCCAGACATGGCTAACACATCAGATCAGTGGCTGAGCTCACAACAGCCTGATAGACCAGCCAATATCCTCCCTCCTGATTGGCTGTCAGGCTAACTACAAAACATTGTGGGCAAGCCCATCGGCTGGGGCACCTCCAGGGGTCATGTGATCCTCAATCTTCATTTTCCCTGCCCTGCTTTCCTCACTAGCATACTGACTTATAAATGTAACATGGCGAGTGCAGTTTTGCGCAATTCATTCAAATTGAATCACCAAAACTTTGGATTCAATTGGTAGAAGATTGTTTGTGAAATTCATGATGAATCAGATTAGTTTAGAATCAATTCACTCATCCCTAGGACAGAACTTTAACATTGCTAAACATAGGGATTCGCGTCCCCAACCATCCCTTGGTTGAACTTGATGGACTTATGTATTTTTTTAATTGTATTAACTATGTAACTATAGTAGATGAATGACCAGCTAATGCATATGATGGTCTCCCGACTCTGACAACAGATGTCAAATTTTAGCATACCTTATTTTCACTTTCCAGAGTAGATAAGCCTCCACTAGAGATGTCTAGCAGCAGTTTACTCCCCTCTCTGAGGAGGCTTGGCCGAGCCCAGCCTGCATGCATATAGGGGGTGGTCTGGAGGAATAGCTGTTGGCCGAACAAGCATTCGGTTGACAACTATCCAATGTGTATGGCCTGCTTTACGCCTGACTATATTCTTGACATAAATATCGTTGTACCTAAATCAGAAATAAAGAAGTTATAAATCAGTTGACGCTTGTTTGTTATATTTTTTGCTTACATAGATCTTGGCATTTTTTGGTTGTATTACAACTATTTTGGAGGTAACTACCCTGTTGTGGACCACCGAACCACTATAAACCTCCAGCAGGTCTGTATATAACTCTGCAAAGATGTTTCTAAATGTCCTTGAGGCTTTTACAGCTGCAGTAGCAGGGCACCGGTCCAGGGGGGCTCCCCACAGGGAAGGAACAAATGATTTATCACCATCCTGGCCGTCACCATCAGTGTATACACAGTGCTCAAAAAGCACCATCTATACAGATCAGGAAGCTGCCATGACGCTTCCTCCTCCTGTCCCAATCATGATGTGATTGCCAAAAGCTGCTGGGTCGTAGCAGAGTGATGCAGCTTCTACTGAACTATATACAGTACATATAAGGAAAAAAAAAAAGGCAGATTTTTTAAATTCTGCTGCGAATAGTGCACCCTGCAATTTTTTCTGTGGAGACAGCGCCGCACAATGGCTTGCTGAATGTGGCACGGACTATAAACAATGGCTGGTTTTACTTGGTGTTGTTTCTCACACTTTTATGATTGTCATTGTCAAATGGATTTCCTTGATTGCAACACCGCACATTATGGGCAGATTGGCCATAGACCTTACAGGAAAATTTCCCAGTGGGCTAATGCCCAATAGGCCGCCCAAGTCCTCTTCTCTGCTGCAGGCCAGGTAGATAATGAGCTCTCTGCCACTAGCCACCACACATGCCCTCCGAATTCAACTGTTGTGGCCCACATCTCATCTCCTAAGCAGCTATTGATGACCACAAGAGAAGGACAACTTTTGAGGAAATATATTGTGCGGCACTGTGGTATTTGGTTCTACTGCGGTGGTATTTTGCACTAGAATGTTGCCCAACTTCTGTCAGTTTGCACCCTCCTACAACATGGGACCACTTTTAGTTTTTTTTCCAGGGCCACTATAAGTTCCCAATCCACCCATGCCGCACATGGATTTGTTTGGCACTGTTTCTGGGGGAAAAAAAAGAAATTAAACTCTTTTTCCAGTCCTGAAGACCTCTTTAAGCTCCTTCTACTTTTTTTGGGCCAAAAGCCGTATTTGTTTAAAGGGGTTTTCACTGGATCCTGATATTGTTGACCCATTCTCAGGATAGGTCAATATTTGATTAGTGGGGGCCAGACAACCAGAACCCCCACCGATCAGAGATAAGGATATGTACATATATACAGTAGAGAATTAGTAGCTGCAATCTATGTAGTATAATATTAGTACAAAACAGGGAACTGAAATACAAACACATCATCTTCCACTTAATATATAAAAGAGTCCTCGATCTTTCAATATTTAGTATATGATTACTTAAGTTACAAAAGAGAATTTTATGTTAACTATAGATTGCAGCTTTTTGCTGAAGATACATACACTTTACACAGATGGCATTATGTCAGAACAATTCAGTAGATTCGAGGTCTGACAGGGACACACAGCATTATAAATCATTATAATGCTGTGCGGTCCTGTAAGTGGAGCAAAGGTCAGAACCGAAAACCACACTTACACGCGCAGCGAGTTTCTTGCATTGAACTTGCTTGTCTAAAACCTTAGGCCGATTTCACATGAACGAGTTCAACGCATTGAACTTGCAACGTGTGTCTGCAGCAGCTCCCGTACTAACCTCCCTAGCACTGATAGAGTCACATAGCATTATATACTGATTTATGATGCTATGTAATCCATACAGTTCTGGAAAGTATTGTATACAATACATTCCAGAACTCTAAGGGTTACATAGCATCATAAATCAATATAATGCTATGCGACCCTGTCAGTGTTAGGGAGGTCATTATGGGAGCTGCCGCAGACAGACACTGTGAGTTCAATGCATTGAACATGCTCCTGTGACGCCCGGATAAGAGGCAGGTGCGTTGCGGGAATATGCGCGATGTTGCGATCTGTCTTCTCTCTTCATGCTTCAGCTAACAACTAAAGGACCTGTGATGACGTCACATCACATGGTCCATCACCATGGTGATGGACCATGTGATTGGACCATGTGATGTGACGTCATCACAGGTCCTTTAGTTGTTAGCTGATGCAGGGAAAGAGAGGACAGATCGCAACTACGCGATCAAGTGGCAAAGGTAAGTTAAGTTTTATTATTTTTAACCCCTTCATCTTCATTTCACTTAGCATTCTTTATTCAGAATGCTATTATTTTCCCTTATAACCATGTTATAAGGGAAAATAATAAAGATCTGGTCCCGTTGTTAAGCAATCATGCGGGAAAATCGTACTGCATCCGCACTTGCTTGCGGATGCTTGCGATTTTCCTGCAGCCCCATTTACTTCTATGGGGCCTGCGTTGCGTGAAAAACGCACAATATAGAGCATGCTGCGATTTTCACGCAACGCTGAAGTGATGCGTGAAAATCACTGCTCATGTGCACAGCCCCATAGAGTGAATGGGTCCGGATTCAGTGCAGGTGCAATGCGTCCTCCTCACGCATTGCACCCGTGCGGAAAACTCGCCCGTGTGAAAGGAGCCTAAGTGTTTTACATTTTTTGCATCTTGTTCCTGTGTTGAGTAGATGCGAACAGACAGTTGTTCCTTGTGTCCTGACAACACTTCTTGTCCCATGATTTGGTACAATTTGCGCCTCCAATATTATCTTTTCATAAATCTAGTATGTCTTTTTTGGTTAAAGTCTGACATCTAGTGGTCGTTTTCTTGTAAGAGAGATTCAAATTCACTAAACTGGTCTGACTAGTATGAGCATGAAAATGTGGTGTAAGTGAGCTGAATTTTGGAGCACCTCTCCATGAAAGTAGGCAAACTGTGGCGCAACTCACTACTCAAAACAGACACAGAAAAGTACGCCAGCCCCGGGGTGGCACATAAATTAGACTATTTTTACGGCAAAATCTGGCACAAAATAAGGTGCACCTACATAAATAGGACAGAAATTAAGCGCAAAATTTAGAAAACTTATGAATTTGTCTTAAAACTCAAAAGAGGCGCAAATGCCTCCAAAACAGGCGCCAAAACAGTTGGTAAATGAAACTTAAAAAGTAAGACAGTCCTAAACAGGCTTTTTACTCATGAAAACAGGCAGCGACACTTTAGTAAATGTCCCTAGGGTGTTATCAATGGGGCACAAAAGTTGTGAAATTGTTAACTACACCAAAGTACTGTACATTATAGCTCATTATGACAGCGGTATTACTGAAAATATACCGTGCTAATTCCACCTCAGCGCTAAAATGATGAGAAGGAGGCATAAATCCATATGCAATACATTACTGTAAACCTGTCCTAACACTTTAATATGTTCAGTAATCTCTCCAGTTTCAAGATAGGATCCACTTCCGGTACTGATTTTATATTGTTGTTTACTGGGCCACAAATGTTGAAGGAAGACGCAAGATAATAAGAGTGTCAAATAATATGGCCACATGTTTATCCATACATGGACTCAAACAATCTTAGATCGGACAACTACAAAGGACCATCACCAACAGTCAGGGTACATTCACACAACAGTGAAAAAAAAGGCCATTATTATTTAGAGATATAAATGTTGCAGTATTTCCCCAAAAAATTTTTAAAAAATTACTCCCCTCACCACAGACACAATCAGGAAAACTTGCTCTGCACTGGTGACATTACCTGATCACTCTTTGGGCATCAGGTCCTGCTTGTGCCTGTGGTCAGATGAGCAATTTTTTTTTCAGAGTGTTTTTAACGGCCATTCAATGGGTGTACTAATGTACTTTTGTCTAAATGGCCATAAAAAACAGGCCCATTGATTTCAATGGGGTCCACCTGGCCATCAAAAGGGCTTTATATCAATCTGCTCAGCTTCTCCTGGTCTATAACGTGCTGCCTGCAGATTGCACTGCATTTTCATGGTGACAGTTTCCCATTTAGGTTATGCCCTAAATCACCATGAGTTTCATGCATTTTGGTGACTTTTTTTTTCTTCAATCATTACATTTTCAACATGCCTATAGAAAAATGGCAGAAAAAAATAATCCAAAACCAAAACAGGCTTTATTTTTAAACAAAAAGGCCACTAACCCCAAAAATGCCACCAAAACACCAACCACGTGGTGTACATTTCCCTATAGACATTAATAAAATATCTGGTCACAAAAATAAACCAAAAGGCATAAAAAATGACACAAATATGTGTGTAAAACCACCTTTTAAAGGGTTGCCTGGATATATTTCCTTTTTCAAAAGGCAAGGAATACTTTACAGTGTTCCTGAATTTTCAAAAAAGCTTGCATAATGGCTGTGCTTCTTTGTATAATTATAACTGTGAAGGAGCAGCCATATTATTCCCTGTTTCAGCTGCACAGATAGATGCATTTCTCGCACAAGCAGTGGGTGTCTCCTTTTTCTTGAACGTGCCAGTACTGTACTGCAGTGACTTCGCTTCCCACTATGTTTGTTTTTAGCTCTGGAGCTCACTGAACAGATAAGGAGGGGGAGATCACACTGACAAAAAGGCCAGATACTCCTGTGTTGTTTAGAAGCATTTCTTCTATCAGGCTCACAATCTCAGCTAGCTCTCACATGCCCCCACTTCCTCTCAGCCGTCTTCTGTGTCTCTGCTACTAGGTAAAATAGGTGAAAGTGAGACCCCTAGGGGCCATAACTTTACAGCTTTTTTCAGGTGGATGCTGGCATATTTTTTAAATAAAGTGATTTAGAAATTTACTAGTTACATCATTCTCTATTACATGAAATAAATTGTGTGAAAGTACAATGACTTTTTAAAATTAAAAAAAATACCAGTTTAATGCCTGCCGCTCCAGTGCACCGATCCAGTGGTCCCCCTAATCTCTGTATAAGGGGTCTCCCATAGAAGTCAATGAGGTCCTCTCTAGACCATTGTGTCTATAGACCATGGGGCTGCTGTAAAGCTACTGTTTAATGCTTTCTAAATGCTGTTAAGAACAGGTCTGGCAAGATGGTCGCCCCCATAATAATGTTTAGGAAATAGAATAAAAAATCTACAATCAGAAAATAAAAACAGATAAGTAAAAAAGGAGATGTGTTACTATCTGGTTTTAACTGGCAGATAGAATTTTTGGTGACACGTTTTTTTTAACCCCTTAGTGACCACCCATAAGTGTTTTCATGGCGGTCACTAAGGGGCCTTAGGCTGGCCCGCCACTTTTTTACAGCGGCCCGGTCTAAGCACTGCACGGGTCCCCCCATGGAGCGGGGACCCGGCTCTCACATGAGAGCTGCAGCCCTGCTTTAACAGCCCGGACCGGCAGGAGTGCCGATCCGGGCTGTTCAACACTTTACATGCCGTGGGCAATGACTCCCTCTGTCTCCCATCGGCACCCCGCAAATGCGATCGCTGGCGCAGCCTGCTGGTCAATGTTAGAATAGCATTGCCATTAAAATGCAATGCACTATAAGGATAGTGCATTGCATTTTAAAAGCAATCAAAAAGCTGTCTGTTATAGTCCCCTTGTGGGACTATTAAGTGGTAAAAAAACAAAAAAAAAACTAATTTATTCAATAAAAAAAATCCCATTAAAAAAATGATGCTTTTTTTCCATTAAAAATATGCTTTTCAATGAAAAAAATTGCAAAAATAAATCTTCCCCATATGTTTGGTATTGCTGCGTCCGTAACGACCAGGACTACATAAATATCATGTAAATTATCCCCTTCGGTAAACGTTGTAAAAAAAGACAGAATTGCTAATTTATTCTTAGTTGGCACCGAAAAAACGTAATAACAAGCGATCAAAAAGCACAATTTACTCCAAAATGATACCAATGAAAAATACAAGTCGTCCTGCAAAAATCAAGCCCTCACACAACTCCATAGAAGGAACAACAAAAAAAGTTATGGGTCTTGGGAAGCGACAATATCCCCCCAAATTTTTCTTTAAAAAAAAAAGGGGTTTTATTGCAAAAAAGTAGTAGAATGTAAAAAAAAAAAACTATATGTATTTGGTATCACTGTAATCGTACTGACCCAGAGAATAAAGACATTATGTTATTAATACCGAAAAATGAACAAAGTAAAATTTATAACGTAAAAATCGGATCCGTTTTTCAGTTTTTTGCTTCCGTTGTGTTTCCGTTTCGGTTCCCTTTTCCGTATGGCATATACAGTATACAGTAATCACATAGAAAAAATTGGGTTGGGCTTAAAATTTTCAATAGGTGGTTCCTGAACAAACGGAACGGATACGGAAGACATACGTATGCGTTCCGCTTTTTTTTGCGGACCCATTGACTTGAATGGAGCCACGGATCGTGATTTGTGGGCAATAACAGGACATGTTCTATCTTCGCACGGAACAGAAAAACGGAAATGTAATGGACGCGGAAACGCTTCCGTTTTTTTGTGTGGAACCATTGAAATGAATGGTTTCGTATATGGACCGTATACGGAGCGCAAAAAAACGTTCGTGTGAAAGAGGCCTTAATAAAAGTTAATCAGAAAGTTATGTGTACCCCAAAATGGCGCCACTAAAAACTACAACTTGTTCCGCAAAAACCAAGCCCTCCTAAAGCTATAGAGACAGAAAAATGAAACAGTTAGAGCTCTTGGAACGCAACGATGAAAAAAGGAAGAAAAACGCTTTGTCAGTAAGGCCCAAAACAGGCTGGTCACTAAGGGGTTAATGACGGTGTACAGTGCTGCGCTGGTACAGGGTTATAGCATTCTTCTCCAATAACTTTTGTCCTTCACTGGTCCTGATATGTGCTGACCCGGTAAAGGTTACTTGATGCTCATACTGATGACTCCATCTCAAATTAAATTACATTCTTCTAAACGAACCACATTGTATTATGCATACGTGTACTGCTCTAATAGCATTCAATGTTGGATAACCTTCATTCTCATTATCTGCAAATCACCTTTCCTTCGTCAAGCTATGATTAATTTAACAGAGCCATAAGAATGCATCAAATGAGCAAAGCAGCTTAAGAAAGATAATCTTAGATCTTCAGTGACTGTATCCTTCTGTCTACTTAATAAAAATGAGATCATTCATCAATAACCCATCTCCATTTTTGTAGACATGTGTGACAGAAGGCAATAAGCAAATGCAGGAAGCTAAAGGGACTTTCCAAATGTTTGATACTGATGACCTATCCTTAGAATAGGTCATCAATATCTGATCAGTGGGGATCGGACTCCTGGCACCCTCCGCCTATCAGCTGTTTGAAGAGACTGAGGGCGTTCTACGAGCGCTGTGGCTTCCTCCTAGGCCAGCGACGTCACGTTCATCAGCCACGTGGCCTAGGCGAGGCTCAGTCCCATTAAAGTAAATGGAGCTGAGCTGCAAAACTAAGCACAGCCGTTATCCAATGGACGGTGCTGGGCTTGAAAATGCAATGAGTGAAAATCTTGGCTCAATGCACACGGAAACAAAAGTGGATTTCATTGCAGATTTATTTCTGGGAAAGTAACTTGATAGAAATTACCGTAATAATAAAAAAGGGGCCATCCTTTCTTAAAGCGGAAATTATTTATCAAGTCAGCATGAAGCACGTAATGTCTAATATTCCATTTAGGCCTCATGCACACGACCGTATGTGTTTTGCGGTGCACAAAACAAGTAAGCTGCTCTGCGTTCCGTTCCGCAATTTGCAGAACGGAACGCGGCTCATTATAGAAATGCCTATGCTTGTCCGCAAAACGGACAAGAATAGGACATGTTCTATTTTTTTTGCGGGGCCACGGAACGGAGCAAAGGATGCGGACAGCACACGGAGTGCTGTCCGCATCTTTTGCGGCCCCTTTGAACTGAATGGGTCCGCGCCCGAGCCGCAAAATATACGGCTCGGACGCGGACCAAAACAACGGCCGTGTGCATGAGGCCTTAAATAGACACTTTTAAAGGAACACTAAACCTAAAGCACACCATTGTCGCTTAACGCAACAAACACAAATCACGTTAATGTGACCACCATGGCGTAGATGGTGTCTGACTACATCTGTACAATTCTTGGGAGCTGAATAAATTGTGTGTGACATAAAAAAAACATTATTATGGGGTCTTGGGAAATATTTTTTGAAATTGGCTAACCCCTTTAACATCAGGATCTCCATTACATTCCCCATATTATAATGTTACCTTTCATATTGCTGTCCATCGCCTATTTTCTCAGAAAAACGCTTCTTTTCCATATGATAATTAGCTTCTGAAGGTGCCAAGGGGTGGCGTTCATGCGGCCGGTGCCCATGCCCCTCGGCACTTTTCAATCCAAACACCTCCCCTTTCAGCCTTCTGGCCCGCCCTAGGTTCTTACCTCCTCCCTTCAGTAAGAAATATCCAGCGCCTGCGCTGTTCAACAGAATCTCCAAGTCTGTGCACAGCATAACCCATTATGGGCAGAGGCACCAGAGCGTTTAATGCACTAGCCCGTACATCCCGATTCCGGCGCATGCGCATTAAATGCTCCAGTGCCTCTGCCCATGATAGGTAATGCGGTGCACAGGCGTGGAGATTCTGTTGAATGGCGCAGGCGCTGGATTTCTCACTGAAGGGAGGAGGTAATCAGAAGAACCTAGGGCGGGCCAGAGGGTTAAAGGGGAGGTGTTTGGTTTGAAAAGCGCCGAGGAGCATGGGCACCGGCCACATGAACGTCGCCCCTGGGCACCTTCAGAAGCTAATTATCACATGGAATAGAAGTGTTTTTCTGAGAAAATAGGCGATGGACAGCAATATGAAAGGTAACATTATAATATGGGGAATGTAACGGAGATCCTGATGTTAGTGTTCTATAATGGTGATTTTAGGTAAAAGACTCCCTTTAAGAAGAAAATCATAATTACCTTAAATATGTACAATAACAAAATGTACTAATAGAAATAAATCCAGTGGTGGATTGGCCACAGACCCTACTGGGAAATTTCCCAGTGAGCTGATGCCCAGAGGACCACTCAAGCCCTCTTGATGACCGCAGACCAGGTACATAATGATCTGATGCTCATCAGCCACAGGTGCCCTCCTGAACTCAATAGTAATACCGTCCTAATGACGGTGATAGTGTTGAATACTGTGGTTGGGGCGCCAGTATTTTGTGCTGTCCTGTATTATTTGGTTCTGCTGGGGCGGAATTATGTGCTGCACTACGGTATTGCAGGACCTGCCTACTTCTGTTGTCCCAGCCTACTTGTTTTGTCCTGTCTTCTGTCAATTTGGACCCACCTACAACATGGGGCCACTTTAAGGTTTTTTTTCCAGGGACACTTTAAGGTCACAATCCACCCATGAACACATCTACCATGACTGATTTGATGATTTTTTTTCACTCTAACAGTGGTTTCACCACACCCCATTTCCAGTCTACTATACAGCATGAATAGATAATGATTAAAACATAACCTTTCCGGAGACTGCATTGATGGCATATTGCTAGGATATGCCTTCAATGCCAGACAGATGCAGGCCCCACCTCTGGGATCTGCTCCTGTCTCCAGAAGGGGGCCTCTAAAGTGAAGGAGAGCACACCGTGATTGCACAGTTTGTCCATTCACTACTTTGGAAGTTCCGAAAAAAAGCCAACTATGTATAAATATATCAGGGGTCAGTACAGAGATCTGTCCCATCATCTATTTATCCCCAGGACTGCGACTGTGATGAGGGGACATCCTCTGCGTCTGGAGGAAAGAAGGTTTCTACACAAACATAGAAAAGGATTCTTTACAGTAAGAGCAGTGAGACTATGGAACTCTCTGCCTGAGGAGGTGGTCATGGTGAGTACAATAAAGGAATTCAAGAGGGGCCTGGATGTATTTCTGGAGCGTAATAATATTACAGGCTATAGCTACTAGAGAGGGGTCGTTGATCCAGAGAGTTGTTCTGATTGTCTGATCGGAGTCGGGAAGGAATTTTTTTCCCCTTAAGTGGGGAAAATTGGCTTCTGCCTCACAGTTTTTTTTTTGCCTTCCTCTGGATCAACTTGCAGGAAACAGGCCGAACTGGATGGACAGATGTCTTTTTTCGGTCTTATGTACTATGTTACTATGTAAGTGTGCTCGGCTTTTTTACGAAGTCCTCTAGAGGTGAATGGAGAGTAAGCAGCTCAAGCCGGGCCACCTCTCCGTTCACCTCTACTGGACTGCTGGAAATAGCCGTCTATTTCCGGAACTCCCATAGCAGAGAACGGAGGGTGGCCGTGCAGGCCCAGCTGCTCTCCTTGTGCTTGGGGTGCCCCATTCTGGAGATACGAGCGGATCCCACCCATCACCTGACAATGATAACATATTCTAGCAATATGCCATCACTGTCCAAGATGAAAATACCCTTTTAAATTCGTATACAAATAAGGCATATAGAAAGCACAATAATCAGAGAACAATTAAAGAGTATAAAAAAATCATTACAGGCGAGCGCAGACATTAATATCATTATTGGGCATATATACGGCATAAGATTAATGCGAAGATTAATATTTATTATTCACAGAGTAGCTGTATGGTAATGCATTCTATTATCGTAGATTATACATTTATCTCACAAATGTATATTATGCTCATATCATTAATATAATATTACAATTTTTTGTAGATTATTATTACTATGTAGTCTCACAGAGTAGCTGAGTGGTAATGCAGTCTATTATCATATATTATACACATATTTTACAAATTTATATTACGCTCATATTAATAATATATTTATCATTACAATTATTTGTATATTATTATTACTGTGCAGTCCAAATAAATCTAATAAAATATTGTTAGAATGGTTATCACCCTTGGTATAATAAATTATTTTTGTTGATTACGATTCCTAACGTGTAACATTTCCTAATATATATTTAGTAAACGCTCAAAGATAAAAAAAAAACATGACAAACTACATAAAAGGGCCGAGTTCTCCTTCGCATGGGACCATACACACAGAACATGTGTTCCCTTGTACTAAGGCCACAACTCCCAGGGATTTAAAAGGGATAAAAGATAAGATTTTTGTAACAGGTTAACCAGCTCGGAGGAAATGTTCTCTGCTACAATGTCACCCATAGAAGTTTAGAATGTCGTATAAGGTGAACTTCCATGTAAGCACTAATGGGAAACACAATACTCTCTTCTTGACTGGCAGAGCAGAAAAAAGAACTTAAGGGGACTTATTCTTGTAATTTCTTGAATGCTTAATTGGGAGAAGCAAGGGAGTAATGTTGAATATATTGATTGTGAGATCTGGTAACCTGCGGGTAGCGCTCAACGTATGGAACAATATGCCTTCTCTGCTTATCTTGCACTAAGTTTAATATTTGATCTCTAATTTCCTTTGTAGGGGAAGAGTGTTTCAGCTCAACAAGAGTCTGAATGAAATGATGCATTGCCTCTCTCCATTCACTGGTCATGGGATCCCGTCCCCCAGACATGTTGGGGTTTAAACTCATTGTCCTGATGCTATGGGACTACAACTCCAGGTTACAGGATCATTTTCCCTACAGGACAAAGAGTTAGAGTGTGACATCGTTTTCACAGAGTTCTCAGAAGGAAAATAAATTCAGGAACAAGAAATTGTTGTATGGGAGTGAGATGGAGGGGAGGGAGAGGGCTGCGAGGAGGGGGCAGAAGAAAGCTGGGAAGGAGAGAGAGCTCCAAAAAAAAAAAGAGGGCGACAGATGAAAGGAAAGGACAAACAGATATTATTCAGAGGATACACCCAAAATATGGCAGACAGAACTTTTAACCCCTTCCCACACGATGTTGTACAGTGTCATCATTCATGCTCATCTGCCAGCACCGTACAAATGTCGAGCCATAATCATACTGGCAACCACCCTGCAGTAATGGCAGCAATCAGAGAAAACATATAAAGTTTAACTTACTCAAATATATGCAAATGAGCCTCTAGGAGCAACGGGGGCGTTGTCATTACACCTAGAGGCTCAGCTCACTTTGCAACTGCTGTGCCCTTTGATTGAAGGGGCCAGGCAGTGTAAATGTGATCACACCTGGCCCTGACTTCTCCAAAAGTATTGTGCTGCGCCGTGCTCTTCAGTATCCAGCGCAGGCGGAGTACAGGAAAGAGGCTCGCAGCAGTGTTGGACTGGAGTGCCTAGGGCCCACCAGTAAAATTTATTTTGGGGGCCCACCGTAAGGATACATTCAAATATTACCTGCTCACACAGCAGTAAGATGCCACCAGATGAGTGAATGTGGGGGTTCAGTAGGTCCTGGGGAGAAGAGGATACTGGCAGCTTTCCTCTATACCTAGAAGTCATCTCAGCTCTGATCGTGTCTATAATAATAATGAATAATAATAAACTATGAGCAGGGGCGTAGGAAGCGGGGGGGGGACAGGGGGGTCGGATCCCCCCCAAGAAATAATGCGGGGGGGACGGGTATGCAAAAATCCCCCCCAGCTTTCGCAGGGCAATGTGTGCGGGGGTGGCGGGGCACAGGGAGATGAACTCTTCCATTGTGGAAGCGTTCATCTCCATAGTCATCTGTATCGCCGTCCCCAGGACAGCGATACAGATGGCTGTGCTGCGGAGCAGGAGAGGGAGAGGCGTCTCCCTACCCTGCTCCTCTGATAGGCTGCCGGCACTAGGCCGGCAGCCTATCAGATGTTGGTACAGGCGGCGCGATGACGTCATCGCGCCGTCTGTGAGCCGTACAGCGTGGGACACGGGCCGGAAGAGGCCTGCATCGCATCGCTGTGACGGATGGAGGTAAGTATAAGTGTCTTGTTTTGTGTGTGTGTGTGTGTTTTTTGTTTTTTTTTTAACCGGACCCACTGGCCCATAAGGAGGGGAGGGGAGGGGAGAGATTTTTGGCACTTGGGGGGGGGGGGGGGGTGTGGGTGTGGCTTGAGGGTGGGCGGGGACACAGGGGCCCCATAAGTGCTGTCCCCCCCAGATTTTTGGGGCTTCCTACGCCCTGACTGTGAGTTTCTTTGATAATCTATTATGGTTTTTTATATGAACATCGGCTGGTTGAGGGGCTGTACATTGAATATATGTATGTAGTGCAGTAAGTCTAATGTGTTATGTGCCACTTGTGCAGGGGGTGGGAGACAAGGGGCCTACCAAGGCATTCACCTGTACCCCTGTGGGCCAGTCTGAGCCTGGCTCGCAGTACAGAAGAGAACAGCCGGCAAGCCTCTTTCCTGTACTTTAGGAGAGGTCAGAGCCAGGAGTGATCATGTTCACAATGTTTGGCCCTGTCAATCAAAGTGGAGAGGGTGCAGCAGTTGAGGAGACAGCACAGCCTCTAGGTGTAGTGGTAACGCCCCCGTTGCTCCTAGAGGCTCATTCGCATATAGTAAAACATCATTTTTCTCAGTAATGCGGACACATATGAACATGGGACCAACACGGATGCCTTCAGCTGCCAAGTGCCCATGTAACAGGTCAGCCAGTGTCATAGGGACAAATCTGCTGACAGATGCCCCTTAAAGAGGACCTTTCACCGGTCCAAAGTTTGTTAGTCAAAAGATATGTACATGGAGAGCGGCACCCAGGGATGTCCCTGCACTTACTTGTATCCCTGGGTGCCGCTCGGTTCGCCCTCCTGCAACCTCCCAGGATATGAGCTGAGCGCCGTGATTGGCCAGCGCTCCAGCCTGGGAGAAGGAGACACCCAGGGCAAAAGAGGATGTCTCCGCCCCAGGCAAAACTAGCAGCAGCGCGTGAGCCGGTACCGGGGGCTACAGCGGGCGAACCGAGCGACACCCAGGGATAAAAGTAAGTGTGAGGACATCACTGGGCGCTGCTCTGCATATACATACCTTTGACTAACAAACTTTGGCCTGGTGAAAGGTCCTCTTTAAGGAAGCCCAGTCACCTCTCCTGACATGTCTGTTTTAAAAAATGATTATAGTCCCCCATGAAATATGAATTCTGAAGCATCTTTCATTGGAACTCTTCATTGTGCTGTTCCTCGGTTATTCTTACTGCAAATTATGAATAAATTGACAGCTGGGTGTTACCATATGGGAGCGTGTCTCTACATGCTCCAACACTGCCCAGTCAGTGCTGACCGTTTCAGATTGTGTAGGGCAGGCATGCTCAACCTGCAGCCCTCCAGCTGATGTAAAACTACAACTCCCACCATGCTCTGCTGTAGGCTGTCCGGCATGCTGGGAGTTGTATCCCTGGTGTAGGGGGCAGAAGAAGCTGGGAAGGAGAGAAAGCTCCAAAAAAAGAGGTCGACAGATAAAAGGACAAACAGATGGCAACACCCAGTTGCCAATTTATTAATAGTGGTACTTTAGACCTAAAGCTTTTTGGTCACTTTTTAGGGTACTTTCACACGTGCGTTGCTGGATACTGGCAGGCAGTTCCGTCGCCGGAACTGCCCACTGTATCCGGCAATCTGTATGCAAACGGATAACATTTGTAGACGATCTGGATGCGGATCCGTCTCACAAATGCATTGCAATACCGGATCCATATCTCCGGTTGTCAGCCGGAAAAGCGGATCCGGTATTTATCTTTTTCACATTTTTAAAGGTCTGCGCATGCGCAGACCCGATCTGTCAATGCGGTAATTTTAATGCTGGATCCGGCACTAATACATTTCACTGGCATGTGTTCCGGAATCTTGGACGGAGAAAATCGCCCAAAAAACATCAGAGAGACTGAACTGATGCATCCTGAACGGAATGCTCTCCATTCAGAATGCATTAGGATAAAACTAGTTTTTTTCAGGTATTGTGCCCCTAGGATGGAACTCAATACTGGAAAAGTATAACCTAGTGTGAAAGTACCCTTATTAGATTTTTTGGTAGGCGGAATGAACAAAAAACAGCAATTTTGGCATTTTTATATTTTTTATGCTGTTCACTGTATGGGACAAAACGAAATGTGATCCCTTTATCGTATGGGTCATTACTGCAACACCAGTTACATATAGTTTTTTTAAACTTTACACGTAAATTAGCGTTTGCAACTGAAAAAAGGCAATCCTTTGTTTGTTTTTGCTTGAATTTATTTTTTTTCGGACAGTTTTTCTTTTACTTTTAAAGTTGCTTTCTATGTTCTACTAGGGAACTCAAACATGCAGTCTACAGATCACTCATATAATACACTGTAATACTTCCTTATTCCAGTGTATTATGTCACTTACTGTACTAACCAGAAGCAGGCTTGAATAGGCATCTGTACATGCCAGGCCTCTGGCTGCCATGGCAACTCCTTGGCACTCTGCAGTGAGGGGTATGAGAGGGAGCCCCCATCCCTCTCTGACCACTCAGCTGCTGAGGTTAGCTTTAGCAGCATCTAAAGGGTTAAATTGCCAGAATCTTAATGAACTCCAATAGGTGCCAGCTGTATAATACAGCTGCCACCTGCAATTGATGGTGCCAGCACAGCTCCTGAGCCCACACCATCACAGGGCAGCATATGTACAGCAGGTTGCTTTAACGACCTGCTCTCAGCACCATACATGTACAACATTTGGTGGGAAGGAATTAGGCTAGAAAGTAGGAATTATCTACTGATAATTGGATTTCCAGTAGACTATCATGACAGGACCACCGAAGGAGAAGGTTCCCTCTAGACACTATCAGACCAGGAACACAGAGAGGTTACACCATCACACTGGCCCGAAGAGGAACAGGTGAATCCCCCCTGGTTGGCCCTTGACCATGGGTCGGGCCCTCAGTCCCTCAACTCTTGTAAAAGAGACACATGACACAGTAGACTGACTGCACTACACACAGACAGGCAGCATATCAACCAGTCTATGCGTCCATATAAAATAACTGAGTATTCTGCCAGTATCCTCTTTCTCCAGGGACCCATCTTTTTGAAGGCACTGAATGGATCCCCATAATCAATCATCTTGAACATCTTGCGGCTACCTTCCAGAGTGCGAGCATGTGTTCCTGGCTCACAAAGTTAGGGCTCATGCCCACAACCTTGCCAAGTTTTGTGGTCCGCAAACGAGATGATGCCACTCGTTTTCCTTCCGCAAATTGAAGGGGTTACCCATATTAGAAATACCTATTCTTGTCCTCAAAACGGACATGTTCTATTTTTTGCGGCCCCACGGAGCAAGAAATACGGACAGCACACAGATCATTGAGCACCATTTTTTTCACCTGTTTATTGGTAGAGCCACCTCATGTTTCTCTCAATGTGTGTAACGCCCTGAAGGAAGGTCTTAACAGGACCCATACCCGCCAAGGACCGTTGAAAGAAAATGGAAAGGGCCGACACCTTACCCTTCAAGGAGCTGAGCGCCATGCCCAGTTCCAGTCCGGACTGAAGTAAGGCCAGAACGACCGGCAGGGAGAAGGATCTGGGAGACAGGTCCCGCTCTTCACAGAACCTAAGGAAGGACTGCCAGGTTCTATAATAGATCCTGGAAGAGGCAGGCTTTCTGGCCCGAATGAGCGTACGAACCACCGCGTCGGAAAAGCCCCGCTGCTTTAGAAGGAAGGTTTCAAGAGCCACGCCGTCAAACGTACAGTAATTAAACTCGGGGGAAGACGGGCCCTTGTGATAGAAGATCGGGCCTGAGAGGGAGTGGGTACGGAGCATCCCCCAGCAGGAGGACAAGATCCGAGTACCATGCTCGGAGCGGCCAGTCCGGAGCGATCAGGAAGGTCTGAACGCCCCCCCACTTGATCCTGCGGTGAATCCGAGGCAGGAGGGACAACGGCGGAAAGATATATAGGAACATGAACCCGTCCCACAGCGCCACGAGAGCGTCCACCCCGCAAGCTGCGGGATCCCTTGCGCGGGCGAAAGAACGGCCCTACAGCGCAAAGCCATGCCCCCCTGCCCTGCAGCGTTCCCGGGATCCCAATAGACAGAAGGGGACCCGGTCAGTAAGAATATAAAAATATGGGAGATCGCTCCCAGGAAGCTGTGAACCATAGGGGAGGGGGGAGAAGAGAGTGGCGCACGTGCGACGTTAACACCTGCAAGCCTGCGCCGGTAGGAAGCCCGCGAAGGTGGCTGCCTATTAAGGAATGTCCAGAGGATGTGGGGGGAGGAAACAGCCAAGTAGAGAGTCCAGCCCCTGGGAGGGTGACAGACAGAACACAGATGACATACTCACCTCTGTCTTCATCTGTGTTCTACACCCTTCTGACCGGTACCAGCAGCGCCATCTCTTCAGTCCCTGGCAAAAGTAACAGGGACTGGGACGAAGGGCAGGAAACCGGTGGTTCTATGGCTGGGGGGAGCAGGAAGGTCAAGCCCTCCGGGTCCACTTTGTCTTCTTGTGAGGGGCAGAGCTCTCAGTAGCCCTCAACCCCCAACCTAAAGGGAGAGTAATAAAAAAATAACAGCCACCCTGCATAGCAGGGGCTCTGCCTCATACGACACCAAGCTAAAAACTGAGAGCTCTCTCCTGGCCGGAGGGGGTATAGCTGGCGGAGGAGGAGCCAACAGTTTTCAGCCTAGTGTAGCCTCCTAGTGGCAGCAAGCAGCTATACCCATGGTCTGTGTCCCCCAATGATATGAGCGAGAAAAAAATGGGGCGTGGTGTGGAAGGGTGAAGGGCCAGCAGGGTGAAATCTCGCGCTGTTCTGAACTCAGCGCAGGCGCGGTGAGGAACCTGGCAGCTGACGAGCGTCTTTCCCTCACCGCGCCTGCGCTGAGTTCAGAGCGGCGCGAGATTTCATCCGAGCACAGGGCTGGCAGACGGACGCAAGTGCTGCCTGGCCCTGTCAATCAAGACTTGGAGGGAGGAGACCAAGGTGGGAGAATTGAGGCTCTAGGAGCAGGAACAACGCCCCCCCTGCTCCTAGAGCCTCATTAGCATATTATAAAAGTTCGATTTTTAGGTTAATGCAGGCACTGAGAAAAGTAAGAATAGGCTAGTTAGGTTTAGCTGGCATTAGCACATCGCTAATGTCAGCTAGCTTCATAGGGTTAAACCTGGTGACAGAAACCGTTTAAGTTTTCAGCCTAACAATTTGGGGGGATGGGGGGTTTATAAAGTAGACACCTCCTTTTAATTCTCTAGCTTTTTTTTTTTTTACAATTACTGCCGGCAGATGATATATCTTTCACTGATTATTTCTGGATTATTGTTTGACGATTAAAGTTGTTGACCTCCGCCATTACTAATCCTTTCTTAAGCTTAAATTTATGATATTCCATAGCACAGAGGTTACAAACATTTCACAATGTTCCTGTATCAGATTTAATTTGAAGATTACAGTATCTTAATATAAACCCTCCAAACAATGGCTCTCCTCACAAGACATGGTTGGATACAGGTTCTCTGTTCTATTAAGGCTCTAAACAATTATAAAAGCCAAATATGAAGCAGGGGGAGACTCCGTACACAACCTTAAAACATAGCCGCACCCCTATTCATCTTCATACTACAGCTGACTGGCAGAGTGTCCAGGGTGTCGGACCCCCATCGATCAAATACTGATGACCCATCCAGAGGATAGGTCATCAGTGTAAAACTCCCAATAAATCCCTTTAACCTATGATGCAAGCGACCACTATTGGCATCCACAGCATTAGCAAAACTCTGCACTGAAATAATTAAAACAATGCAAAAATAAAGTTATATATATTTTTTTTATTTAAAATGGTTTGGTACACATGTACAACCATGTATAACCTTAATTCATACTCACATTGAAACTGTGTAAATATCAGAGCCTCATATAAAATCAGTAATCAATGGAATCAATGTAAAGCTTCTGTAAAACTCTAAATTTTACAGTAGCCCAACAAGCCGAAACTGTACCAACCCTCTCAACCAAGGAGGAAAAACATACAGGCAGAGCATCGTCAGTATATCCAGGAGGTCAAATACAATACGGGGGAGATTTATAAAAACTGATGCAAAAGGAAACTGGCTTAGCTGCCCAGCGCAACCAATCAGATTTCACCTTTCATTTTTCAGAGCCGTTTTGGAAAATGAAAGGTGGAATCTGATTGGTTGCTATGAGCAACTAAACCAGTTTTCTTCAGCATTAGTTTTGATAACTCTCCCCCAGTGTCCCTTTCTTTGTGAGCCATCCCAAATCTGGCACTACAAAGCTTGGTAACATCCTACATATACGGCCATCGAACTAAAGACAGAAAAGGAGCTAGTTGTTTTTAAAAATTTTTTTTTTTCTTTTTTGGTGTCTCATAAATTTTGATGGAGACCCCCCTTGAAATTCCAAACTTAAAAGGGGTGGAATGATTATCAACATTTTGTTTTAGCTTGGGCTCATATAAAACAGTATACAACAATGAACACTGCTGAGAACAGTATACTAGAACTCTGGTTAACTACATTAGGACTTATTTCACTAGCTTTACTCTTTCTTTTAATACTCTAAACTTTGGATTGTTCTGAATTTTCTTGTTGAAGGTGACGAGAAGCTGCTCTTCAGATCTGTGCTGCTCAGAAGATACCGCGTGATACTGTGCAATGACCTAGAAGAGAATAACCAGAAATGTTATGGTGGATCTGACCAATACCGTCAAATGGCGGATACATGGCTGCAACAGAACATCTGCGATGGTAACTAGTAGGCAGATTCTGTAGAACGGATAGGCGATAACTAGATTTTTGTACTTACCATAAGATCTGTTTCTTAGGCGGACACTAAGCACAAAAGTGTGAGTTCCTCCCTTCAGCTATACCCTTCCTACAGGGACTAAGCTAAATCAGTTGGTGCAAAAGCAGTAGAAGAAGCAAGACAAAAACCGGAAAACCAAACTATGTACAAACCCAGAACCACGCAGGCCAGAAAAGGCCCGTAAAAGAGAGACTGAGCTGTGTCCCCCAATGAACGGAAGAGAAACAGATTTTACGGTAAGTACAAAAATCTAGTTTTCTCATCCGTATCATTGGGGGACATAGGCTTGACCATGGGACGTTACAGAGCAGTCCCAAGGGTGGGCATAAACAAGAACCCTCCGGCCAATCAGAGAACCGCCAGCTGAAAAAGTCTTACTCTGTAAAATTTGGAAAAGGTGTGCAAAGACGACCAGGTAGCCGACTTGCATACCTGAAGAGCCGAAGCCCCATGATGCACTGCCCAAGAGGCCTCCACCGCCGGAGCAGAATGAGCAGTAACCCGGAAGGGTGGGGCCTGGTCCTTGACACGTTATGCTTCCACAGTGGCCAAACGAATCCATCAGGAAATGGAAGTTTTAGACGCAGCCAGCCCTCGTCTCGGCCCCTCTGGAATGACGAACACGGAATCCGTCCGCCAGAAAGATGACGTCTGGGACAGATAGATGTGAACGGCTCGTACCAAATCCAATGTGTGGGGAGACTGCTCACAAGGATGAGACGGGTCAGGACAAAATGAAGGGAAACTGATCTCAAACAACCTTTGGAAGGAAGGACTGAACAGGGCGAAGGACTACTTTGTCCTGATGGAGGATCAGGAAGGGTGACCAACAGGAAAGAGCTGCGAGTTCCGACACCCTATGGATGGAAGTGATTGCCACCAAAAAGGCCACTATGTAGGACTGGAAGCAAAGCAACACCTGCTGCAAAGGCTCAAACGGTGAAGACTGGAGAGTGCCGAGCACTAGATTAAGATCCCAAGGATTTAACGGAGGACAGAAAGGTGGCACAGCGTGCGCAACCCCCTGCAGAAAGGTCCGAACTGCAGAAAGCGAAGCAAAGTTCAGCTGAAAAAGAATGTAAAGAGCCGAAACTTGCCCTTTGAGGGAGCGGAGAGTCAGCCCTAAGTCCATGCTCGACCTCAGGAAATACAAGAGTTTTGGAACGAGAAACGAATGGGAGACAGCTGGTGACTCTTGCACCAACTAAAGTAGGACTTCCAGGTCCGGTGGTAGATTCGGGAAGACGACGGCTTTCTGTCACAAATCATGGTCTAGACAACAGCGTCCGAGAAACCCCGAGCCCTTATTGCGGCGGCTTCAACAGCCATGCCGTTAAATGTAGAGACCCTGAATTCGGGTGGAAGATCGGTCCCTGCCGACAAGAGGTCCTCCTGAAAAGGAAGACACCAGGGAGCGAGGAGGGTGACTAGCGAGACGTGCCATACTAGGCGTGGCAAATCGAGGTCCACAAGAATGAGGGGCAGACCTTCGGAACTGATCTTCCGGAGGAGATGTGCAATGAGAGGAAGAGGAGGGAACACGTAAGGAAACGTGAACTGACTCTTAATAATCACTAGGGCGTCACGCCAGGACCATGGGATTCCTGGGCCGCGCAATGAAGTTCTCGACCATGAGATCCACGCCTGGCCGACTCCATTGCTCGAAGATGGCTAGAAAAACTTGCGGGTGAAGGGCCCATTTGCCGGGATCGAGTTGTCAATGCCGGGGATGTGAATTGCCAACAGCGCTGGAACATGGCTCTCCACCCAGCTGAGAATCAGAGCTGTTTCCGCCATGGCTGGCGGACTCTGGGTGCCGCCCCCGGTGATTGAGGTACGCCACAGCCGTAGAGTTGTCAGACTGAACTCGAACCGGACGTCCCCGGAGATGGTCGGTCCAATGCAGCAGACAGACGAATCGCTCTCAATTCCAGAATGTTGATTGGGAGGGAGCGCTCCTCACGTGACCACTCACCTTGAACGGATAGATTTCCCAACACCCCCCCCCCCCCCCAACCCCGGAGGCTGGCGTCCGTTGTCAGCAACGTCCAACGGAGAGGTAAGAAAGAGCAGCCTGAAGTCAGCATCTGGGCAGAACGATGTATGGGCCCATCCAGGGAGGCTGGGGGAACGGTCCCAATTGGTTAGAATGGCTCGCTGAAGAGTCCTGGTATGGAACTGAGCATAGGGAACTGCTTCGAAGGCAGAGTCTATGTGACCCAGAGAACGCACGCTGTGACGAATGGAAAGAGGACGAGGCCGCAACAAGCAGAGAATCTGAAGACGGAGAGTGGATAGCTTCTCGGGGGGCAAGAGTACCTTGGCCTGAAAGGTGTTCAGGACTATGAGCAGGCTGTCCGCCATAGCCCGGCATGACGGACCCTTTATCAGGGATCGCCACTATACCCCTGGCATAAAGCAGGGCCATGACCACCGCCAGAATCTTCGTAAAGGCTCTGGGAGCTGTAGCCAGGCCGACTGGGAGGGCCACAGACTGATAGTGAAAGGGACCCACTGCGAACCGGAGACATTTTTGGTGAGTGACGCAGATGAGAACATGAAGATAAGCGTCCTTGATGTCTATCTCCCCCGGTACTCCCCCGGTTCCATGGACGCAATGACCAATCTCAAAAACTCCACCAGGAAGCGACAGAGGCGAATGAAGCGGTTGAGTGCCTTGAGGTCCAGAATGGGATGGAACGTCCCCTCTTTTTTGGGGACCCAAAAGAGATTGGAGTAGAACCTGCGGAAACGGTTTTGCGCAGGAATCGGGATGATCACTCCCTGACGCAGAAGTGTGTGAATAGCCTAAAAAAAGGAATTTGCGGCAGAGGGAGAGGTCGGAGAAGACTAGCGAAAAAAATCGGGACGGAGAGGAGGACCTGAATTCCAGCTTGTAACCCTCACCCAGGCATCCGAGACGTGAGCCAGCCAAACATGACGAAACAGAGGAAGCCGGCTGCCCACCTGATCGGAGGCGCTGGAAGCTGCAGGTCATGGTCTTATGGGTTATAGGACTTAGAGCCCTGTTGACGGGGACGCCAGGAAGGGCGAGGTTTAAAGGAAGGCTTGCGGTTCTGATCTGGGGCAGACTTGTCGGTTGGCCGCTTGGGGCTGGGAAAACTCCGAAAGGGGCGAAAAAGAGGTTTACGCTTTTTTGACTTGTTGAAACGAACCCTGTTCTGTGGTAAATGAGTGCTCTTACCACCTGTAGCATCAGAAATGATCTCGTCCAGGCGTTTGCCAAAAAGCCTGCTGCCGGTAAAGGGGAGGGCCGCCAGGGTCCACTCTGAAGCATTATCTGCCGCCCTGCAGGAGAGTCATAGAGCACAGCGAATAGCCACCAAAATGGCTGACGGGCAGGCCATAAGCCTGTCCGCGTCCAGAGAGGCTTCGCAAATATACGCACTGGCATGGGAGAGCTGCAGGGCAATATCGGAAAGTTCCCCCTGAGGAGAGACCCTGACGTAGATTTGCCTACTCACTCATAGCTTTGCTAACCCTTGTAGAGGCAAAAAACGGTCGCAATTCTGTGCCCACTGCTTCAAAGGAAGATTTTGCGAAAGATTCAAATTTTTTTCCCCTGATATCAGAGAAAGAAGCCCCATCCGCCATCGGCAAAGTGGTATGTTTTGCCAAGCAGGATACTGGCGGGTCAACTACAGGCAAGGACGACCACTTCTTAGGCCCCTTGCAGACTAACGTGAGCAGATTAGGTCCAGATGCGTTCAGTGAAAAATGCACAATTTTGCAAGCAAGTTCATTCAGTTTTGCCTGCGATTGCATTCAGTTGTTCAGTTTTTATCGCGCGGGTGCAATGCGCATTAATGCGTTTTTCACGTGTGATAAAAAACAAAGTTTACAAACAACATCTTTTAGCAATCATCAGTGAAAAACGCATCGCATCCGCTGTTGCTTGTGGATGCGATGCAATTTTCACGCAGCCCCATTCACTTCTATGGGGCCAGCGTTGCGTGAAAAACTCTGAATATTGAACATGCTGCGAATTTCACGCAATGCACACGTGATGTGTGAAAACCAACGCTCACGTACACAGACCCATTGAAAATTAATGGATCCAGATTCAGTGCGGGCGCAATGCGTTCTCATCACGCATTTTACCCGCGTGGAATACTCGCTCGTGTGAAAGGGGCCTTAGTCAAATCCTCCGGAAATGGATAAAGGACGCCAAAGCAAAATCCTCATCTGAAAACCTCTCCTCGGAATATGCCTCTTCATAGGAGGACATGTCAGAGTGAGACTCTCTTGGAGGTGGGGCGAGGAGGCAGAGGAAATTGGGGACGCAGACACCCTTTTGGGGGAGGATGGTCAGGCCCGTTTAGCAGGACGGCCGCGATGAGAATGAGCCCCAGGATCCCCAGAGTCGGACTGGTCAGAGGACAGCCTTGCGGACAAATGCCCCAGTATTTCCACAATGGCTTTGTTGGTATGGGAGACATCCAGTCCCAGCTTTGACAGGGAGCATTCCCACTTCGGCTCTACTAAAGGGTGGGCAGTAGAGGCAACTGGGTCAGGGGCAGAGCCACTTGGCGGTGGAGCAGAGCACGAAGAGCAGAGAGGATCTAACTGACCGAATGGAAATTTTGAGAGACAAGAAGCACAAGCAAAGTGACCGCCTGCTTTGGGGCCTGGGCTCGGACATAATGAGTACCCTGTAGTGAAAGGTAGGAGGATGAGGGGGGTAGGTTAAACCCTGTAGGAAGGGGAGACGGAGCTTACCTGGCCTGTGTCCCTCAATGCAGCTTATCCGGAGGTGCCTTAAGCCAGAGTCCTGCCGAGGTGCATTTAAAACGGGATGTGGGAGGAGGCAGAAAAGGCGCCGAGATTCGCCACAGGATACAGCTGAAGGAGGGGGAGTGGGAGAACTTCATGCCTCACCCCCAAAATGGAGTCGGTCCCCGGCAAAACTGCGGGGAAGCACAGGCCCGACCCTTTTGCCGTTCCTGTTAAAGAGAAAATTAGCAGGGAGGTCTGCCTTCTACAGACACTAAGCTAAAACGGAATTAGCTTAGTCCCTGTAGGAAGGGTATAACTGAAAGGGAGGATCTCACTTTTGTGCTTAGTGTCCGCCTCCTAGTGGCAACAGTTATACCCATGGTCGAGCCTGTGTCCCCCAATGATACGGATGAGAAAAATACTTTGGACACGGTAACCCTTTTAACATGGTCTCTCTCATAACCGACTCCCAGTCAAATAACTAAATACCGCATGAACATAAGAATAGGGCATGTCTGATGTCATCATTTCTAGCACACGCCTGAAGAACAGCAAGCAGTATGTCATCATATTTCTCCACTTTTCCATAAAGAACGGTCAGCTCTGACTTAGGCTACTTTCACACGAGCATTTTCACTGGATTAGTCATGGATCAGCAAAAACGCTTCCATCATGATAATACAACAATCTGCATCCGTTCTGAACGGATCCGGTTGTATTATCTTTAAAATAGCCAAGACGGATCCGTCATAAACTCCATTGAAAGTTAATGGGGGACGGATCCATTTCTATTGTGATCCATCTTGCTCTGCACCACATCGCGGACAGAAAAACACTGCATGCAGCGTTATTCTGTCCGCGATGGGCACGCAACCAAATAAAACGGAATGCATCCTATGACGGATCTCAATAGCGGAATGAGAAAGTGCAGATGTGAAAGTAGCCTTATAAGGGCATGCAGTCATGATATGGCGGTATGACGGGTAGTGACCATCATGCATGGGTCCTATTATATTATACACGATTCCCGCTGCCCGTTGTTTGGTAACTGTACCACGCAGCGTTTCTCCATGTGCGCTGTCAGATAGGGAAGGAGGTAAACTTTAAATACAGACTTAGGATAATACAAGCCTGGCGAGTCTAGGTTACCTTTTTCCGGAGTTTCTTGATAGGCAGTTCGTTGTCAGGAGCCTGCTTCAGCAGTGCCTTGATTGTTCCCTTCCAGTTGAATTTACCTGCAAACATAAGAATTGAAAAATCACTCACTGATCTGTTCTCTCTTCTTTCAAGTTCTTAGTTGTATTTCAGCTAGGGAAGCTGGACGAGGACTAATGTGGTCACAATTACCGCTCCCTCCACTGGGTTCGGCACTCAACTTTCCTACAGTTTGAACCTGTTGAATGCGAGGATACATTACTGCATCAAAAGGCACATCTGGTAGCAGGACATTAAATCCGCCTTACCCTTTTTCCCGCTGTCCTCTTCACCATCGTCATCAGCCGCGTTCTCGTCTGCCTCCGCTTCCTGTACTTCTGCTTGAAATAAAATCAATGTGGATTTGAATACGTCAGTTCGTGATGGCAAAGAAGCAACTTCCTACAGACAAAGGCACAGACGCCTGTGTGTGGTGTAAAAATAGGATTTTTTTGTGCTTACCTGTAAAATCCTTTTCTCACTGAGTTGGGGGACACAAAAGACCATGGGTATAGCTGCTGCCACTAGGAGGCGAAACTAAGCAAAAAAAGTGTTAGCTCCTCCTCTCAGCTATACCCCTCCTGCAGACACTGAGCTAATCAGTTTGTACAAAAGCAGTACAAGCAGCCAGGAGAAGCCAACAGAAAACAATAAAAAGGAAGAAAGGCAAGATGGGTCAGAATCAAGAACCAGAAGGACCCATCTAGGAGAACCAGCAATGTACATACGGGGTGAGAGCTGTGTCCCCCAATGAACTCAGCGAGAAAATTATTTTATAGGCAAGCACAAAAATTCCCATTTTCTCGCTCATATCATTGGGGGACACAAAAGACCACAGGACATTAAAGAGCAGTACTATGGGGAGGGAACAAGAACAGAGCGAATCCAGAATCCAGAGAGCGGCTGAACACGCAGAGGCTCCGGCTGGGCAGAAGAAGAACAGTCCAGGGAATATAAGTCACTGCTTAGGAGACTTCAGAAGAAGTGGAGAGAGAGACCTAGCCTGGATTCAGAAGACTTCTGTGGAAGCGATATCCATGGGTCAGAACCCCAGGAAAAAAACCACACTAGAGCCATCAACAGACACAACATGGTGTGAGAAGTGCCAATGTGACAAAAATTTTGGGGAATAAGTAGGGGTGCCAGAAGGCAAGGCCCCAAAACCATAACAGGCTGCCAGAAGAGAAAACCACTCCAGCGGGACGATGACGAACAAGGGAGGGCTGGAGAACAGGCATGAAAATGGCCAACAAGAAAAAGTTCTTGAGGGAGTGAAGAAAGTCAATGGGAACAAGGCAGTGAAACTGACCCAAACCATAAAAAAGGAGGGGTGTAACCTGGCAGAAAAAAAAAAGGTCGTCCGAAAGCAAAAACGCCCGGTTCAGACCAAAGGCCAAGGGGTTTGCTGCATAAGAGTGTTCTCTAAGGGGAATGCCAATGTGATAAGTAAAGGTAGGTAGAGGAGGACCTTAATTCCCAGAACAAGAGAGCCCTCAAGGATGCTCTCAGATACGCCATGGAAAGCTGCCTGAACTGGCAGACCTAACCGGAAGCTGAAGAACAAACCTGCCAAAAGAAGAAATTATCCAAGGAATGCACAAAACGGGCCGAAAGGAACTAGAGATGGCATAAATACTGCGCCGGGAAAGGAGTGTGGACACCGAACACCACAAGTTCCTGAAAAAAAACTGGTAACAGAACCAATACCATCTGCGCAGGCACTCTACAGCAGAAAGGGGGCATACGAGAACTCAATGGCTATGGAAACTGGCCGAGCAGGCAGAAACAGCATCTGGAGAAAGTGCGACTACTCGCCCTGCGGAAGGGGAGAAGTAGAAGAGGCTGATGCGGCTTAGTAGAAAACAAGCACTTAGGGGTGACAACAAGGGCAGTACGACTGCTCTACCCGGAGAGGGGATCTATGGGAACAATTCACATATGCAAACTGAATAAGTGCATATCCAAAACCACAAGGAGGAAACGCTGATGCTGTGACCGTAGTAGATGGTAGAGGCGATGCACTACATGTGAAGGGAAGAAGGCGCGAAGCCAGCGCCATAGAAATCGGCAGGTTATACCATGCACAGAAAACCGTACTAATACCCACGAGAAGTGAGCAAACCGACCAGCTGCAGCATGTCATGGTATGGGCAGATGACCCGTCAGCCAGCGCCTCAGGAACACCATACGTATAAGGCCTGGAGGATCTATTGCACCCGGTGACGGTAGAACATGAGCACAGTGCCACCTGTGGGAGAAGGAAATGTGGACACAATCACAGCTACAACTAGCGAGAAGGTTCCACCCCTAGAAGGAGGAATAGTGCGCAGATACCGCACAAAACACCAGGGCCGATACTCCACATGGAGAAAGGAGATGCGGTAAAAACGATGAACACAAATACTTCCCCTGGGACGGAGTCGCACAGTAGTAGCCACGGAACAGGAGTAGCCATAAAATCTATGGCCAGCGCAAGGCTGTCTCATAGGGGGGGAAGTCATAGCACAATTATGGTCTCTAGGGCCAGAGGAGAGGCTCCCCCTGAGAATGAGGCCAAACAGCAGTAGTCACCAAGGAAATGGTGTTAGCGCAATCCTAAACTTGAGAAGGAAGGAAACTGGCAAGCAGTGCAGATGTTCCACCTACTGACAGAGAATGGACGCCGTACATGTTGAGTCAACAGCCTGTCAGCTACAGTCCTACCCGGAAGACAGAGGCTGCCACGTAGGCGCCCGACACCAATCCAATCCAATCAATGAGATAGTGTGGTGTAGTCAAAGTATCCAGTAGTAAGGCGACTGTAGGGACCGAGTCTAGCAATAGGCCATCCATGGAACAGGATGCAATGCGACAAGGAAGAAGTGAGAGTAGTCATGGTAGTCAACATTCAAGCAATTACTCCATCTAAGAAAGACGGAAAATGCGGTAGGATGGACAGCTTCCAGAGGTAGGGAATTACTCTGCTGATGGAAAGAGGGGAACCCGACAAGGTGTACCGGGTCCACTGGTAGCGTAAGCCCTACTAATTGTGCAACTACTCCGCCAATGGAAGGAAGGTAATGCTACAGGATCTACAGTATGAAATCGTTGTGCAACTAATCCACCTATAGTAGGGGAAATCCGAAAGGACAGATTAGTGCAATTACTCCACCTGCGGAGGGGGTAATGGAACATGATGTATGGTATCCGGTGGAAGTGCAGTTACCCGTCTAATGAAGGAGGGTAATGCGATAGGCTGTACAGTATTCAGTGGTAGAGCCATTACGCTGCCTATAGAAGGAAGACAATGCTATGGGCTGGGCTGTACAGTATCCAGTGGTAGAGCAAGTACTCCACCTATGAAGGAAGGGAACCTATGGAACTACAGAGAATGCGGTATTCAGCGGTAGTGCAAGACTGCCGCTTATGGAAGGAAAGTAACGCTACCGGACGTATGTATCCAGCGGTAGTGCGAGCACCCAGCTGTAGTGGTAAAAACTTGGACTATGGAACGGCAGTGGGAACTAGAACAGGACCAGATAAGCTCCAAGGGTTAATAATATATAGTTGTTTTTTTATTACATACAGCTCAAATGTAAACCCCCAGCTGTCTCGAGTGCAGGAAGCATTTTGCCCAGCGCGGTAGTACTGAAGGCAAGGTAAGGGTTAAGTCAAGGGGCGAAGCAAATTGGCCACTGGTGGGAGGAACAGTTCCCGACCCCGAAACAGTTTTGAAGATGCAGCCCATGTAGGCCGCAGAACCGGGGCCTCGAGTACAGGCGGGGCTGACCGGAAGAACCTCCGGTTGGGCGGCAATGCAAGGAGGGAGCGGGAAAGCAAACATTGCGACATACCCCGGCCAGACAATAAGCCAGCCGGGAGCTAGGGAACTGTCATGGGGAGCCGGATGGGGGGTAGACCGCAGAGAAACTGGGGCCTCGATTACCAGCGGCCCCGGCGGAAGACATGGACCGGAATGCTAGGAATAAGCAGAAGGTGGCCTGACATGACGTCTCCCCTCCACCCCGGCAGGGAGGGACGCCTGCCAAAACTGAGGCCTAAGAGGAAGGTAAGCAGGCCTCCGTGGCGGGGTATTCACATGGAAAAACCTGAGAAGTGGGAGGTAGGAGAAATGAGGCCTTGGGAACTGAGAGAATACTCATCCGTTTGGCGTTTTCTGCCCCCCTGGCTCCAGCCGGGTCACCAGCTTCAGTGTGTTACCCCTTGGTGAGGGACGCTTTACCGGTAACAGAGGGGACTTAGCGGAAGCCGGACCTGGTGACCCAAAAGCTGGCGGGATACAGAGGTTTTAGGAACCCCTGGTCCTCCTTGCCTTCTGGAGACCAGGAACGAGCAGCGGGCTTTCAGACCCCCTGGACTCCTGTCTCTTGGGTGGGAACGCAGGCAGCTAGGAGACTGCCACCAGCCCAGCTAAAGGAAAGAAAAAGAGAAAAAGGAAAAAAAAAAAAAAAAAAAAAAAAAAAATCAGCAGGGAGGTCTGCCTCTTATGGACACTAAGCTAAAACTGATTAGCTCAGTGTCTGCAGGAGGGGTATAGCGGAGAGGAGGAGCTAACACTTTTATTGCTTAGTGTCGCCTCCCAGTGGCAGCAGCTATACCCAGGGTCTTTTGTGTCCCCCAACGATACGAGCGGAGCGAGAAAAGTCAAGAAACGGCAACAGGAAATGGCTTGATCCAGCCCAAGATGCATGGCAGTATATTCAGCAAGCATATGAGATTTCACCATGTAGGATGTCAAGGCTCACCCCAATGAAGCCATGAGCATGCCATCCTAAAGACGGGGCCCCAACACTGGAAGTGATGGAAGGTTGCTAGGGCATGCCATCACTTTCTGATCAGTGGGATACAAGTGCTCCTCAGAATGAAGCAACGGCGTGCGGACTGTAAAACCCGCATTAGGCATTCAACAATAAGAATTAAAAACATGGATAGCATAGTTCCAGAAACTTAAAAAATGTATCTTCTTCATATTTACATAAAGGGGTTGTCTCACTTCAGTAAGTCAGATTTATCATGTAGAGTAAGTTAATACAAGGCACTTACTAATGTATTGCGATTGTCCATATTGCCTCCTTTGCTGTCTGGATTCATTTTTCCATCACATTATACACGGCTCGTTTCCATGGTAACAACCACCCTGCAATCCAGCAGCAGTGGTCACAACCATAGAAACTAACAGTGTATATTGTGATGGAAAAATGAATGCAGCCAGCAAAGGAGGCAATATGGACAATCGCAATACATTAGTAAGTGCCTTGTATTAACTATCTCTACATGATAAATGTTATTTGCCATTTATATATAAACTCGGGCAACCCCTGTCAGTGGCCTACAATAACAAATGACTAGGTACTCACCCGTTTCTTTGAGCGCTGTGCTCTGGTCCTCTCGCTGACGATGCCATCTTCTTGGCTGCAGCAGTGACGTTCTGTGCACAAAACCCTGCTGCAGCCAATCACTGGCCTCACCCACGTCTCTGCTGAGACCAGTGATTGGCTCCAGCAGTGACCTGTCAGCACAGAACGTTACCACTGCAGCCAGAAAAACAAGTAGCAGCGGTGAGGCCCAGAACGCAGCGCAAAAAGAAACAGAGGAGAAAACAGGTCAGTATCCATTTGTTATTTTAGGCCATTTAAAGGGGTTGCCCGAGTTTTCATATAAGTGAGACAACCCTAACTTGCAGTGTACATTACTTATTGTAATGTAGCTTGTGTTACAGACCGGTCACTGGTATTGGCGATGGGTATGACGCTGGTCGCTACGTACGAGATACAGCTACAGGGATCTATGAACATATCCATCAGATCTGAGCTCAGTGACTACATTACAACAGACTATATCACGTAGTAGTCAGAGGGACCATAAAATGTTTAGGTTATTCGTATCTGATAAAACGATGACGGCATATAATCACTAGGATCTTGAGTATGGCAAAGCCGCATTGATGATTTGGCACTGCCCCCCGTCCTGTTTTCCCCTGCACTGCCGGGCCCCTAGCTCCTGACTGTGCAGGGGAACTGGGGCTGGTCCCATTCACTCGAATGGGTCACTGCCGCAGATCTGCGAGAGACGGGTGGCCGGGGCGCCTCTGTGCAAGGAAAACGGTGAAGGAGATGCAGCACTAAATCTGAGATGAGCCCCTACTTTCTCATGATTAGTGGGGGGTCCCATAGGCCCACGCTTATTATAAAGTGATGGCATATTCTAGAGGTATCCTATTTAATAGAGGAATGCACGTCCTCGCCTGCATATTATCTAGTGACCAGGAGCGAGGAGACGTGGCCTGCGGATACCGACTGACGTACACTGTCATATAGTAACAGGGCAGAGGACAATAGCATCAGTCAGAGATAATTTCAGGCTCTGCTGAGGCAGGAACTCGTGATCTCTGTCTCGTGCGGTCATTATAATCAGCAGGCAACTGTATATGAAGGTACTAAATAGGAAGGACTAGAACACGTGCTGCTTTCAGCAGAATCGGCCAATGACCTGATGGACCCTTTCAGCAGATTTACTGTCGTAGGGGAAAAAGAATCCGCCATGTTGGATTTCAACATGTTCCTTCCCGCAGGAGATACACTGGCTTGTATATGGTGTGCGGTATGCCCTACTTAAAGTGAACCCCTACCTTTAAAGTAGTCTTCTAGGAGCAGAATATTGATAACCTGGCCCCTAATCTCTCATGATTGGGGGTCCGTTTTTCGACACCCCTGACGATCAATTGTTTAAAGAGGCTGCAGCCCTTCCTAGGCCAGTGACATCACGTTCATCGGTCACATGACCCATGTGCATTCTAGTGAATGAGCCTGGGCTGCAATGCCAACAACAGCCACTATCCAATGTACGGCGCTGTGTAGGGTTGGGCGGATAGGGTTCGGATTGCTGTATCCGAACCCAATTCTTTTAAAAACTACGTTAAGAATATAGTCTCCGTCCTACTGTAAAATGTATGGCCTCTGCGGAGGTCTTTCTGAAGTTTCAGCAAATATTGCGAGACTTACCTCATCTAGCACGTGTCAGTTCATTTATTCGCATAAATTACTGTATCAAACTACTAAGCTGAAATCGGATCTAAGCAGAGGCGAGGCGATATTTGCTGAAACTTCGGAAAGACCTACGCAGGGGCAATACATTTTACAGTAGGACGGAGCCCATATTCTTAGAGTTATTAAAAGAATCGTGTTTGGATACAGCAATCTAAACCCGATTTGCTCAACCTTATCGGTGAGGAGTGCCAAAATCTCTTCAAATAACTGATCATTGGTGGTGCTGGGAGCTGAACCGATCAGACACTGATGCCCTACCCTGAGGACAAGCCATCAATATTCCACTACCCGGTTCTGAGGCCCAAAATTCTTGCCCATCAGATTTCCTATTATATCTTTATAGGGTCAGAGCGCAAGTTTTTCTGATTCACAGCTTGAAATGACCTACACACATAGGGATTAAAAAATAAATAGCCATAGTGGGAGAGGGAGCTGTTGAGTTTCATGTATATCGCTGTATGCAGTAAGCTCCCTCTAGTGGTGGCAGAAGACAGAAAGCATGTCCCAGAAACAGCGCCACACCTGTGCATGGGTTTGGTCTGGCACTGCAGCTAATCCATTGGTGTGAACAGGGCTGAGCTACAACTCCGCACACAACCCGTGGACAGGCGTGGTGCTGTTCTGACAAAAACACAGCCGTGTTTTTCTAAACCCCTCTTGGTGCCATAAACCATTTGAATTTTTTACACTTGTTTTTTTCTCCTACCCACCTTTCAAGAGCCATAACTTTTTTACTTTTCCGTTCACATACCCGTATGAGGGCTTGTTTGGCGTCTTTTATCGTGGTACAGTTTTGGCCTTTCTTTGCATTGCCATGTTCTCACGCATATCTCGTCTTTTTTTTTAGATTTCGTCTACAAAGCCAAGTAAGGGCTCATTTCTTGTGGGGCGGGCTGTAGTTTTATGGGTATTCTGAAGTACTCACAACTTTTTTGGGAGGAGAAGCAACAATGTAATACAGCCACCGATTACCCGATGAACGAGCAACTGGAATCTTTCATCGGGTTTAAAAATCACTGCTGGCGACAGATCTGCTGCCGGCAAACAATGATTCTGTATGGGGACGAGCGATGGCATTAGGGATCTCTCCTCCCCATACTGTGGAGGCGATCTCTGCATGTCTCAAACACTAACGAGCAGGCGGTTGCCGGAAAGGAACGCTTCCTTTCCGACAATTGCCTTGATGATCTAGTGATCTCCAGTCTGTGGCTCTCCAGCTGTTGCAAAATTACAACTCTCATCATCAACTCATCTTCAGTTGTAGTTCTGCAACACTTGGGGAGCCAAAAGTTGGAGAAAATTGGCTTATACTATAGACTGTAATACTATAGGGTGGTAGTCTATGGGAACCACACCTCTAAGCTGAAAACACAAACATTCAGTCACCCAAGCCTAGATGGCCTATCCAGAAAGCCCCTTCCAACCAATGCTTGTACCTTCTGAATCATTACGTTTCTTCTTTGGCCGAGGTGCTTTCTCCTCTCCATTCTCGGAGACCTCTTCACCCTCACACTCTCGCTGCTTCTTCTTCTTCTTCTTCCCTCTAGTCTCCTCATCATTGGCTTCATCATCACCATTCGCATCAGCTTCCATCTTCCGCTTCTTCCCTTTCTTTTTTGTGCCATTCTGCAGCGGCTCCTCTGAGTTTACATCTTTTTTCTCTCTTTTATTCTTTTTCTGTCTTTCCTCTTTCCGTTCCCGCTTGCTCTTCTTCTCGGTTTCCTCTGTGGCTGCAGAAGACTCAGATTTACTCTGAGTCTCTGAAGTGTTAGATGGCTTTGGCGCATTGTTATTAGCGTTGTCTTTTTGCTACGAAAATGTATAACAAGTGTTGAAGTTAATTTTAAACTGGGATGGAATAAAAACACTAAAGACATTCCCCAGACTACATTTTAAAGAAAAATGTCTCATTATTCAAGGGTGGAACTTCTCATATTTCATCCCAGCTCTATTCACCACAGCAGAGTCTCACTGCAAAGACTGGTGGAACCGTTGTGTCTGGGTGCCTTCACACGTGGAGGAAAAATGTGCCAGAAAACACACAAGTGCGGACTCTGTTGCAGATTTCATCCCTCATTAAAATGAATGGAAAAAACTGCTTTAGAAAAACTGCCACACATCATTATTTGTGCAGAACATGCTATTCCACGGCGGAACATGGGGCAGGAATTTAGGACTCTAACACGAGCGAGTTTTCCACGCGGGTGCAATGCGTGACGTCAACGCATGGCACCCACACTGAAGCCTGACCCATTCAAGTCAATGGGTCTGTGTACATCACTTCTGCGCTGCGTAAAAATCGCAGCATGTTCTATATTCTGCGTTTCTCACACAGCCCTGGCCCCATAGAAGTGAATGGGGCTTCAGTGAAAAACGCATTGCATCCGGAAGCGAGTGCGGGTGCGTTGAGTTCTTCACTGATGGTTGCTAGGAGATGTTGTTTGTAAACCTTCTGTTTTTTATCACGCGCGTGAAAAACGCATCAAAACGCATTGCACCCGCATGGAAAAAACTGGATTGAACGCAATTGCAGACAAAACTGACTGAACTTGATTGCAAAGTGGTGCGAGTTTTCCTGAACGCACCCGGACCTAATCCGTCACGCTCGTGTGAAAGGGGCCTAACGCCTTTCAACCCCAGAGGATAACCCAGTCTTTATGCTGCGTATTTTCTGGTGGATTTTTCGGCCACGTGTGAAGACACCTTCTGCGCATGGATTTCACTTTGCAACCCCCCTACCCAGCAATATCAGTCAATAACGAGGCATCTGATTGGTGTGACCCTTACAAATTGACTGATTGTTGGGATGTTATTTTAAGTCAAAAAACTTTTAAAAGACCACCTTTAGTTATAAGAGTTTCCAGTAAAAAATTCAATAAATGAATAAAATTCTGCTTAAATGTAACAAATGAGCAAGTTATAGAAACTGTTACATATTTCTATCATCCATGGTGCTTCAATCTTTGGTTATGCCCTCCGATCCCGGCACCTCCACTCCTCGCTTGTGCTCGAAACAGGCTGGCTTTTCCCGGTGCATGACATGGCTGACTGGCTTATCTCAATATATAAACCGACCTCCATTCTGTCACTGCCACAGCACAGGCGGAGAAGGGGCCTGGCTTAGGGCCCTTTCACACTGGCGTTTTTGTTTTCCGGCATAGATATCCGTCGTCGGGTTTCTATGCCGAAAAGCTACTGATCAGGATCATCCCCATGCATTCTGAATGGAGAGAAATCCGTTCAGGATGCATCAGGATGTCCTCAGTTCAGGACCGGAACGTTTTTTGGACGCAGCATGCTGCGCTTTTTGTTCCGTCCAAAAATCCTGAACACTTGCTGCAAGGCCGGATCCGGAATTAATGCCCATTGAAAGGCATTAATCCGATCCGGCCTAAGCTAAACGTCGCTTCGGCGCATCGCCGATGCGACGCTTAGCTTTTTCTCATTGTTACCATGGCAGCCAGGACGCTAAAGTCCTGGTTGCCATGGTAAAATGTAGTGGGGAGCGGGGAGCAGTATACTTACCATCCGTGCGGCTCCGGGCGCTCCAGAGTGACGTCAGTGCGCCCCACACGCATGGATCACGTGATCGCATGGATCACGTGATCCATGGGCATGGGGCGCTCTGACGTCATTCTGGAGCGCCCCGGGAGCCGCACGGACTGTAAGTAAACCGCTCCCCACTACTACTATGGCAACCAGGACTAATAGCATCCTGGCTGCCATAGTAACCTGAAAGCATTTCGAAGACTGATCAGGATCCTGATCAGTCTTCTAATGCTTCAGACGGCTTGCGTTCTAATGGATCCAGCGGGACGGAAGTGCCTGCCGGATCCTCAGAACGCAAGTGTGAAAGGACCCTTAGATACTGAAATGAGCCTAGTCATGTGCCGAGACAAGAAACAATGTGTCGGCAAGATATAGGGGGTGGATTTATCATCCCGTACGCCCTTGCAACTAAATTTAATCACAATTGGTGTTTTAACGCCGCTCTCGCCAGTTTCCTAAAGAGAACATGAAGAGGGTGGTGCATGAGCGCGGACAGCAGCCTGGGCACATTTATTGTCATTTATGCCAGAAACGCCAGCTATGAGTTGGCGTAGATATCAATCAGGCGCACAGGCTGCCAGAGGATGGCAAAAAAAATATATACTATTTTCCTATTAAAGGAAATGTGTCACCAAAAATCAAGACGTTCTCCATTGTGGGAATGGAGTTTAGCCTCCCTACTCTTTCAAGCTGCCACACAGCGGCAGGGCCTGGTGCAGGAACTTTTCATAATTTGGTCCTTCAAGTAGAAAAAATTTGAAATTCCACACAGTCCCATCGTCAGATCTAATAATACTTACATTACTTGTGGCCTCTGAGAAACACTCCCACACTGCATCCTGCACGGCTTGATTCTGGATTTTTAAACAGTTAATCATCCAATTCTAGAGGTAAAAAAAATAAAAATAAAACCTGGTTAAAAAGCATATGTCAGGATCAGCCCTATTTAATGAGGCGTGAAGCCTGGTAGGGCTGACCCTGCTGATTAAAAACCTACCTCTGCAACGCAGATGGGTTACCCAAGTCTGTAGGGAAAATACATATGTAAATGAGCAGTTAAGTGCTCTGGAGGCGGGCCCGAGCCACTCTGTGCACGCTTGCTCCTCCTTCCTGACTATGCAGTAACCAGACTATCAAGTGGGAGGAGCAAGGGTGCACAGAGTAACTTGGGCCTGCCTTCAGAGCACTTAACTGCTCATCTGCATATAGATTACAAGTGCCTTCCCTCCAGAACGAAGCCGCTGATTGGCAGAACAAAAGGTGTGATTTGAATCAGCTGGGTCAATCCTATCGGCCATTTTGCTTGGCTGAATAGGATTGATCCTGCTGTTTCCTTTTTTTTCAAGGGTGAGGTGACAAAAATAAACCAAAAAACCTTGATCTAATCGTTATTCCCTATCCTGTGTAACTTAGGCCTCACGCACACGACCGTATGTGTTTTGAGGTCCACAAATTGCGGATCTGCAAAAAGAACTGATTATGTTCCGTATGGCATCCGTTTTTTTGCAGATCCGTTGTTTTTGCGGATCTATTGTAATAATGCTTATCCTTGTCCGCAAACTAGAAAAAAAATAGGACATGCTCTATTTTTTTGCGGAACAGAAAAACGGACATACGGAAACGGAATGCACACGGAGAACCTTCCGTTTTTTTTGCGGACCCATTGAAATGAACGGTTCCGCATATGGTCCGCAAAACAAACGGAACGGACACGGAAAGAAAATACGTTCGTGTGCACGAGGCCTTAGACTGTGAGCGCCATTGGGGACAGCGCGATGCTTATGTCTGTAAAGTGCTGCGGAATATAGTAGCGCTATATACGTGCATAAAATACAATTTAAAAAATAATAGGGGATAACGTCACATGACCGGAATACCCCTATAACTAGTCTCCCTTCTTAAAAATTCTGTTTCTTACTACATGCATGCTTGGGAAATTTGGGTACCAACTAATATGGCTACCTACATAGGCACTGTCCCCAGGGCTTCTGAAGGGAGCGTATGCCTATAGCAGGTATGTGCTGCAGGTTTCCACTTATAGTTTGGGAGAGCTGCTTGAAGGAACTTTAAAGAGGTTTTTTCAGGATTACAAAGACAATGCTGATTTCTTCCAAAAACAGCACCCCTCCGGTCCACAGGGCGGATCTGGTATTACCGCTCATCAGCCCCATTCACTTCAGTGGAGCAGAGCGTCAATACCACACGCAACCCGTGGACAGGAAGAAGGCAGCAATCTAACTATTTTCTAAGCCTCTACAACCGCTTTAACCCTTCCATCTGAAGCCATCTCGGGCCAAACGTCGGAGCCCCAAACATACTTTTAAAGGGGTTGTCTCACTTCAGCAAATGGCATTTATCCTGTAGAGAAAGTTAATACAAGGCACTTACTAATGTATTGTGATCGGCCATATTGCTTCCTTTCCTAGCTGGGTTCATTTTCCCATCACATTATACACTGCTCGTTTCCATGGTTACAGACCACCCTGCAATCCATCAGTGGTGGTCGTGCTTGCACACTATAGGAAAAAGCATTGGCCTATGTGTGCTCCCGCAGTCTCGGTCACTAGAGAGGCCAGCGCTTTTTCCTAGTGTGCAAACATGACCACCGCTGCTGGATTGTAGGGTGGTCGTAACCATGGAAACGAGCCGTGTATAATGTGATGGAAAAATGAGTCCAACCAGCAAAGGAGACAATATGGACCATCACAATACATTAGTAAGAGCCTTGTATTAACTGTCTCTACATGATAAATGCACTTACTGAAGTGAGAGGACCCCTTTAATTTCTGGGGATGTTAGACGGCTCAGAAGTTCAGCATAATTTTTTATTTTTTTTTATTAAAGAAACTCTCCAAAACCTATTTTTTTTTACAGTCTGGTTCAGTTTTGGAGGGACCTATATGTGAGAAACCCCTCATAAAATCACCAGATTTTAAAGTACGCACCCAAGTATTAAAAGTTGAATTTAGGCCTCATGCACACGAACAAATATGCTTTCCGTGTCCATTCCGTTTTTTTTGCGGACCGTATGCGGAACCATTTATTTCAATGGGCCCCCAAAAAAAAACGGAAGGTGCTCCGTGTGCATTCCGTTTCCGTATGTCCGTTCCACAAAAAAACAACATGTCCTATTATTGTCTGCATTACAGACAAGGATAGAACTGTTCTATTAGAGACTGGCTGTTCCGTTACGCAAATACAAAATGAACACGGACGTCATCCGTACTTTTTGCGAACCGCAAAATACATACAGTCGTGTGCATGAGGCCTTAGGAAATTTATTTGCTAACACTAAGGCCCCTTTCACACGGGCGAGTTTTCCGCGCGGGTGCAATGCGTGAGGTGAATGCATTGCACCCGCACTGAATCCGGACCCATTCATTTCTATGGGGCTGTGTACATGAGCGGTGATTTTCACGCATCACTTTTGCGCTGCGTGAAAATCGCAGCATGCTCTATATTCTGCGTTTTTCACGCAACGCAGGCCCCATAGAAGTGAATGGGGCTGCGGAAAAATCGCAAGCAAGTGCGGATTCGGTGCGATTTTCCCGCATGGTTGCTAGGAGACGATCGGGATGGGGACCCGATCTTTATTATTTTCCCTTTTAACATAGTTATAAAGGAAAATAATAGCATTCTCAATAGAGAATGCAAAGTAAAAAGGGCAATAGAGGGTTAAAAATAATAAAAAAATAAACTCACCCCGTCCATTTGATCGCGTAGCTGCCTGTGTTCTGTTCTGTCTTCAGCAGGAGAGGGATGAAGGACCTTCACTGACGTCACTGGGTCACATGGTCCAATCACCAACTTCCATAATGGAAGCAGGTGATTGGACCATGTGACCAAGTGACGTCACTGAAGGTCCTTCATCCCCCTAATGGAAGCAGGTGATTGGACCATGTGACCCAGTGACGTCACTGAAGGTCCTTCATCCCCCTCCTGCTGAAGACAGAACACCGGCAGCTACGCGATCAAATGGACGGGGTGAGTTTGTTTTTTTATTATTTTTAACCCTCTATTGCCCTTTTTACTTTTCATTCTCTATTGAGAATGCTATTATTTTCCTTTATAACTATGTTAAAAGGGAAAATAATAAAATATACAGCTTCGGGTCTGGGTACCAAACATGGCGTTTTTTCGCACACGCAAAACGCATTAAAACGCATTACACTCGTGCGGAAAAATCGCACATTTTCACGCAACGCAACCGCCTCTAATCCGGGCGTCAAACGTGACGCCGGTGTGAAAGAGCCTAAGTGCTTCACAGGAATGAACTCAAAATGGAGATTAAATTTGAAAAGTTTCATTTTTGTGCATATTTTAAATTCAAATCAATTTTTTAAGACAGCAGGTGATTTTTATCAGGTGAGCTGCGTGAGGGCTTGTTTTTTTTGCAGGAGATTTTTTGTTTCTTTTCTTGGTACCATTTTGGGGTACATATGGCTTTTTGATCTAATTTTATCCCGTTTTTCAGGAGGCGAGGTGGCATTTTGCCAGTCATTTATTGCAAGTCTTATTTTTAATCCCTTCCCTCAAAATATCCGCAAACCGCCCCACTGTGGCGTAAATCTGTACAAATTGCGCTCCCTCCCGCCACTTCGTAGCCGTTCCCACCCTGTTCTCAGGATTGTTGGTGGAATGGTCACACCACCTTGCAGTGTTATATGACGTTATAGCTTAGTATTACAGGACGGCGACCTACCTGGAATTTCGCCTTTTTTCTGGGAACATTCTCGTATGTACTAATCTTACTTAAAACGTTCCTTATATTGTCACTAATGTTCGGATTCTTCATCGCTTCTTGTATTCTCTGGAAAACAAAAAACATTAGTAGTACAAGTGGGAAGATGATTTACTTTTAATCATTGTAAAACCGTGTAATGAAAAAGCAGAGCATTTGCCCAGGGCAACCAATCAGCACCTAGCTCTCGTTTTTCGAAGGTCTGTTTAAAATGGAAGAAGCAATTTGATTGGTTTCCCCAGTAATACATAATCCCCCCGCTCTCTAAATAACTGGTAACCATAAGCCACCAGTACTGTTTTTATACCTGTCCGTTTCTACCATGAGGCGGACGCTCACCTGAATCCACTGCTGCTGCTTCACATCCCCTTTGCTGGCCTTCGCCTCAAAGGCTTTGCCGCCATATTTCTCATCCTCAGTTAGACACTTCAGGTGGGTTTTATACTCGTCTCCCCTGTATTACAGACACAAATATAAGGAACACGTCTATGACTAAGAAGCTTCTACATCTATCTGACAACTACTTTTGAGTTCGACATACCAGAAATCTTTTCCGCAGTCAATACAGGAAAGACAACGGCAGCTCCGGCAGCTGACGAGATGTTTCTCCACTTGCGCTTTCTTCAGTGATTCACCACAGCCATTACAGGTGAAGAACACCATGGTGAGCCTTACACGCAGGAGAGTCTCTTACCTATAGAAAAAATGTAAGGTAGTCACCGAGAAATCTCTTGTTTACAGGTCACACCAGGGCTGGACACAACCCAGAAATCAGGTCCACAAACCTCCAGCGATCCACTGGTCCCATACATCAGAATTCAGATGGTAACTAGTAGGGATGTCCCGATACCGATACCAGTATCGGGACCGATACCGGCATTTTCATGAGTACTTGTACTCGTGAAAATGCCTCCGATACCGCTGCCGATACCGGAAGTTCCGGTCCGGCAGCTCCTATACACTGTTGAAGTAAACCTAACCTGTATTAATGTGGCCGGAATTACTAACTATTGATGAGCAGTCTCCCTCAGGTCAGGCGCTCAGTCCCTCCATTCTCCTCCTGCCCCGCCTGCCTTCTTCATTCATAAAAGTGGGCGGAGCGGGCAGGCGGGACATGAGGCGCATGGAGGAACTGAAAGCTCAAGCTGCCCGATTCCTCCAAGCACCTCACGTCCCTCCTGCGCGCTCCGCCCACTTTATGAATGTAGGAGGCGCGCGGGGCAGGAGGAGCATGGAGGGACTGAGCGCCTAACCTGAGGGAGACCGCATTAATAGTTAGTAATTCCGGACACATTAATAGAGATTAGGTTTACCTCAATAGTGTATAGCAGCTGCGGGGCCGGTGTATGAAAGAGTCAAGCTACACTGGCCCCTGCGAGTGTAAACTGCCCCCCCACACACATACACTATGATGGCACTTACGGCGGTCTGTGGATTACACTAATGGGGGATCTGTGGATGACACGTATATAGCATAATATGCTATATATGTGTCATCCAGAGATCCCCCATAGTGTCATCCAGAGAGCCCCCATAGTGTCATCCAGAGATCCCCCATAGTGTCATCCAGAGAGCCCCCATAGTGTCATCCAGAGAGCCCCCATAGTGTCATCCAGAGAGCCCCCATAGTGTCATCCAGAGAGCCCCCATAGTGTCATCCAGAGAGCCCCCATTAGTGTCATCCAGAGAGCCCCCATAGTGTCATCCAGAGAGCCCCCATTAGTGTCATCCAGAGAGCCCCCATTAGTGTCATCCAGAGAGCCCCCATTAGTGTCATCCAGAGAGCCCCCATTAGTGTCATCCAGAGAGCCCCCATTAGTGTCATCCAGAGAGCCCCCATTAGTGTCATCCAGAGAGCCCCCATTAGTGTCATCCAGAGAGCCCCCATTAGTGTCATCCAGAGAGCCCCCATTAGTGTCATCCAGAGAGCCCCCATTAGTGTCATCCAGAGAGCCCCCATTAGTGTCATCCAGAGAGCCCCCATTAGTGTCATCCAGAGAGCCCCCATTAGTGTCATCCAGAGAGCCCCCATTAGTGTCATCCAGAGAGCCCCCATTAGTGTCATCCAGAGAGCCCCCATTAGTGTCATCCAGAGATCCCCCCCATAACAGTGCGTCCTCCTCAGATCCCCCCATAACAGTGTCACCCACAGTTCCCCCATAACAGTGACATCCACAGATCCCTCATAACAATGTGTCATCCACAGATCCCCCCATAACAGCGTCATCCACAGATCCCACATAACATTGTCAACCCCAGATCCCCATAACAGTGTCATCCACAGATCCCCCATAACAGTGTCATCCACAGATCCCCCATAACAGTGACATCCACAGATCCCCCCATAACGGTGACATCCACAGATCCCCCATAACAGTGTCATCCACAGATCCCCCATAACAGTGTCATCCACAGATCCCCCATAACAGATCCCCCTGGTGGCACATTGGTTGGAAAACACTATTATATTCCCATTTATTAATTTATTAACACTTGTACAAAGGAAAAGAAAAGCCGTTGTCCATAGCAACCAAATTCCAGCTTTAATTTTTTTTCATTGCTATCAGCAACTGCGCCGCTGTTTATACGAGGTATCGGTAATTGGTATCGGCGAGTACTTAAATAAAAGTATCGGTACTCGTACTCGGTCTTAAAAAAATGGTATCGGGACATCCCTAGTAACTAGCATTCTACACAACTATGCATCAGTAGTACAGGTGACTAAAGGAAACTTTGTAATATATCTCATCAGAAAAAAAAATGCCTTGTTCCCCGATTATCTGCTGCCCCTCTTTCCTAAACTAACTTTCTCTCTTAAATTTGTGAGAACTCCCTCTTGTGAGACTATATTTCCCTTTACATGAACGAGCATTTGTAGAAACACTGGGGATCATTTACAAAAAACGCTGTTTTGCGCTAGTCTGTGATTCCCCCTCTGCACTGGTGAAAGATGTGTAAGATTTACAAAGACGTGCCCCTTGTCATAAATGAGGATAAAACTGGCGCAAATGCAAGTAAATATGCTGCGGCTTATGCTGTGGCCCCTGTCATGCCCCTCCACTCCCAATTGGTGAAGATGGAGTAAGGCTACTTTCACATTAGGATAATACGACCAGCTGCATCTGTTATGAACGTATCTGGTTGTATTATCTCTAAAATAGCCACGACAAATCCATCTCTAAAACCATTGTAAATCAATGGGTGACGGATACGTTTTCTTTTGTATCAGAGAAAACGGATCAGTCAGCATTGACTTACATTGTGTTTCATGCCGTTTCTTGCTCCGCATCCCATGACACACTCAAATTTTTAGCTTTTAAACCTGCACCCGTGTGCACGTAGCTTCAAATCATTGTTTCTGTGCAGAATATGTGTAAACAGGGATCCACTGCCCAGAAACAACGAATATGATTGGGGACAAGCAATCGCAATACCAATCGCTGTCCCCATACATCGGAGAGGATAACTGCATGTACATGAAGCGACGATCGGGCAATTATTGGGAATGAACGGTTGGGAACATCAGGCCATGTAAAAGGACCTTCCTCCAGGTTATGAATGTGACGTGCCCCAGGAAGAGGCCACAACGCTGGGAGCCCGCCAGTCTGATATTGATGATCTATCCTGAGGATAAGCCATCAATATGAAAAACTCAAAGAACTCCTTTAAAAGGGTTTATGGTTTCAGAAGGAAAGTCGACGTCACAGGGGACCCATCTGCAACAAAGAAGTGATCATTGCTTACCTGGCAGATCCTGCGCTGCCGCTACAGTTCTCCCAGATGGGGCCTGTTTACCTGGCTGTATTGGTGATGTCATGTTGACACCAGTCACTGGCCAGCGATTGGCTGCAGCAGTCATGTGTTGTTGGGGGTGACGTCATCACTGCAGCCAGGTAAACAGAGCTTGGCCAGGGAAGTCACTGTGGCGGTATGGGATCTGCTAGGTAAGGGGTCACTAATTCTTTACTGAAGGTGGATCCCCTGTGATGTCCAGTATCCTCCTGAAACCAGAAAACCCCTTTAAGACAAACTGCCTGCTCACAGAAGGATCACATACCTCCCAACCATGCCGGAGCCAGCGGGACAGTCCCGGATTTCAAAGGGGGCATATGTGAACATAGCTACTGTGAAGGGAGCATAGCTGCCGTCAAGGGGGCACGGTTACTGTGAAGGGGGCACAATGTGGGCACAACTACTGTGTGGTGGCACAAAGGGAGAGCAATTACTTTGTGGGGGCATTAAGTGGACTGGCTGAGATTGGGTGTGTGTATATTAATGGTTTTGAGTTAAGAATAGTAGGAAAAAATTTGCAGAGATTTTGTCCCTTTTTCTGATTATCAAAAGTTGGGAGGTATGAAATTACTTTACATCATCCCATAGAAGTCTATGAAGGGGAAAGGAGCAGAGAGATAGATATGATTCAGCAGCTAAGTTCTCTTTCACCGCAGGTGCTTTATTCACATCCATACTGCTCTGTAATGTCCTATTACTGCTCTACAGTATGTGACAGACAGCTATCACTGATGTCTATAAACAGAAACAAATACCCCATTAAAAATTAACTTTTAGGCCTCTTTCACACTTGCGTTGTCCGGATCCGTCGTGTACTCCATTTGCCGGAAATGCCCGCCGGATCCGTAACAACGCAAGGGACCTGAAAGCATTTGAAGACGGATCAGTCTTCAGTATGCTTTCAGTGTTACTATGGCAGCCAGGACGCTATTAAAGTCCTGGTTGCCATAGTAGTAGTGGGAAGTGGGGGAGCAGATACTTACCGTTCATGCAGCTCCCGGGGCGCTCCACAATGACGTCAGAGCGCCCCATGCGATCACTGATCCATGCGTGTAGGGCGCCCTGACGTCACTCTGGAGCGCCCCGGTAGCCGCACGGATGGTAAGTATACTGCTCCCCACTACACTTTACCATGGCAACCAGGACTTTAGTGTCCTGGCTGCCATGGTAACTATTGAGAAAAAGCTAAACGTCGGATCCGGCGATGCGCCGAAACGACGTTTAGCTTAAGGCCGGATCCGGATTAATTCCTTTCAATGGGCATTAATTCCGGATCCGGCCTTGCGGCAAGTGTTCAGGATTTTTGACCGGAGCAAAAAGCGCAGCATGCTGCGGTATTTTCTCCGGCCAAACAACGTTCCGGTCCTGAACTGAAGACATCCTGATGCATCCTGAACGGATTTCTCTCCATTCAGAATGCATTGGGATAATCCTGATCAGGATTTTTCCGGTGTAGAGCCCCGACGACGGATCTCTATGCCGAAAAACAAAAACGCTAGTGTGAAAGGGCCCTTACTGATACTTTTAAAACCCCAAAACTATCCATATGTTCTATTATCCAATAACTACGTTAAATATACCTAGCATCAATATCTCAGTGTATCAACTCTTATAGGCATTGACAGAATACTGTTTAATCAGAGGGGTGGGAATTGGAAACGCCTCTTGGCCCAGAGAAAAACTAAGTGGATATTTACACTAAATACTGTTTCCCCCATGGGATTAAATGAGGGTATAGGCTATGCCCCGCTTCTGTGATTGTTCTCGGTTCAGGGTTGTAGACATTCTTTGAGGACATTTTGTTCTTAGCCGTTTAGATAACAGTGCGTATACAACAGGGCTCGACAAATCCCAGGTGCCAGGTCGCCATGGCGACCAGAAATTTGGTCCTGGCGCCTGGGTATTTGTCAGCCCGTTCTGTCAGGTGGCCGGGCGCAGGGCCGGCGCGGACTAGGAGCGCCGGCCCCCTTCATGCTGCAGCCGCCCGAGCGCTCTGTATAGAGCCTCAGGCGGCTGCAGCACTGCCCGGGCTGGCGCGTCCATGAGGGTGCACCGCCCGGGCACAGCATGAAGAGAGGGACTGACAGGAGGGAAGCGCTCAGCGCTCCCTCCTGTCAGTCCCTCGATAAGTGGCCGAGCCCTGTATGGTCCGCGGTACAGGGAGCATCTGTCTCCTGTACCGGCCGGACTGACATGAAGTGCGCACACAGTGTGCACTTCCTGTCAGTCCGCCCGAGTCACAGGAAACTAAAGCTCCTGTACCCGTGGACCATACAGAGCTCGGCCACGCTACACCAGAGGCAGGGAGAAAGGGGGGAAGAAAGTGAATGACAAGGGGGGAGAAAGTGAATGACAAGGGGGGGGGAGAAAGTGAATGACAAAGGGGGGGAGAAAGTGAATGACAAAGGGGGGAGAAAGTGAATGACAAAGGGGGGTGGTGGTGGTGAGAGAAAGTGAATGACAAGGGGGGTGAGAAAGTGAATGACAAGGGGGGAAAGAGATTGACAAGACGGACCCCTCTGCCCTCCCCTCCGGACCCTGTAATCCTTGTAAGGGTTTCCACATGTCATGGTGGCCGCAAGTGGCGATCACTTAGACGCTGGCAGCATCTGACGTGTCATATAACCTATTGAAAAGGGGAAGCATTATGGGGGGCCCTATATACTCGCACATTATGGGGGACACTATGGAAAACAGGGGTAGGAACACTATGGGGGCCCTATGTACTGGCATGCATTATTGGGGGGCTCTATAGAGAAGTGGGGGGGGGGGGGAGCACTATGGGGGCATCTATTGTGGGCTTTATGACGCGGCTCCGCCTGGCTCCGAACTTTTTTAGCTGGCTCCTAGATTCCAAGGAAATTTGTCAAGCCCTGGTATACAAACATCTTGGTGTATAATCATCATATATGGTTTTAATATATTATAAATTTTTATTTATTTTTTGTCATCTCTAGTTTCGATCGGAGTCATTTGGAGGCGTGAAAGGATTACATTTTTGTATTTTCATCATAATCAAGCTGACTGCAGGAAGACACCAACCACTTGTCCGGAAGGGGGATATAAGGGGGGCTATGGGGCAGTAATTCTCATATCATCTTATGAATTTATTGTAATTTATAAATTATTGGCCCATATAATTTTCCACTATGTATTTTTTTGATAATGATATTTAATTAGATGGATTTCATAACGGATGCGATTTAATTATAGTAGGTCACTATATGGTTATTATATAATTCATGTACTCATATTTAATATTTTTTAATTTTTTTATGTTTATATTCATCTGTATTCACATATTAATCATGAATGGTGATTATAATATTTAATGATGTCACATAGCTTTAATTTGTAAGGAATTGGCTTGGTTCATAATATAATTTAATTTGTCACAAATACGCACGTTTTAGCACTTGCACTGAGCACTTGCACGTTTTTTATTGTTAATCTTGGGAGCACTTTTTCCTCTATTTATTATCCGGCCGGCCCAGTGTAACTTTGACCCTGACCCAGTTTATCGTGCGGTGCGTTCCATGGTGGAACGCACGCACATTTTTACTGGTGATCGGCTAGGGGAGGAAGTAGCTGCGTTCCAAGCTGGAACGCACTACATCACTTCCGGTCCATAGAGCGCGCTCAACTAATAGAAGCAATACAATATTTCCGTCGCATAGGGATGACATGTCTGATTTTAACAGGTGAGAGGCGTTTATAATTATGTGGAGCTATAAAAGGAAGGCATTATAGGGACAAGTTCATATCACCCCTTGAGAAAGCTGGATATAGGCGAAACGTACGTCGGGAGGATACAGGAGGTGCCGAGATTGCAGTGAACTGTGCTAGGTATGCGATTCTATTTATATTTATATTCCTGTGATGCGAGTAGGATATGGGATTTGATGAAATATGCACTGTCACTTTACTGTTGAAATCTCATCGCTAGTAGGATCTTATTAGATATAAGGGAAATCTATCTCGCTGTTTAGCGACATACTAATGCCATAACTGCTGTGGTTATATATACCTCTGTATTGGTGGATTACACGGCCTCGATGAAAAATCTTTTCACTAACCTTACATATATGTTTTTTATTATGGAGATACTAATTTTAAAATGAATTTAATAAAGTGATATATTTAATTCCCGGATTTGTTGGCTTTTTTGTGTATAAACTCTTAAAGGGTAAATCAGAAACCGGTCGGGCTTGTGTCTGTGCACTATTAAGCCCGTCTCTACTTACAGTCACACACCGGAATCAGGATCTCTTCTGCTTGGTGATCTAGGGTGGTCTTTTTATATCAGCATAGTGGGGTCTTTGTATGAAGCCAGGTCAGCTGTCCCTGACCTCCCCCTTGTACTACCCCCGCCTCAAAGGAGGACACTTTTTCTAATGTAACAAGTAAGTTTACTGGATTCTATGGATTATATACTATCAAAGGTCCCCCCTAATGAACCAATATGCCATAGGCATTGGAGAAACGCGACTTGGGATCCAGAAAAAAAGAATCCTGGCATATTATAGGGTAAATATAAGAAATATAAGGGATTCACAGGGCTTAGCCACAAAGAAGTGGGGTTGCCCCTTTTGGGGAGGGTGCTCCGCTTGTAGGCAGGGGTAGTACAAGGGAGAGGTCAGGGACAGCTGACCTGGCTTCCAATATGCTGATATAAAAGACCCCCTGGATCATCAAGGACAAGAGATCCTGATTCTGGTGTGTGACTGTAAGTAGAGACGGGCTAAATATTGCACAGACAAGCCCCACCGGGTTCCTCAACAACGGTCCTCAGGACCCACCTACCAGTCATGTTTAGTATTGAGCAGGTGATATAATTACTGTCAGTGCATCAGGACTTACCTCAGGTATGCATTCTGTGGGATATTCTGAAATCATGACCGGTAGGTGGGCCTGAGGAACTGTATCCTAGAGCACACCCCTCACCTAGTAATGGTGCCCAGCAAGAGAGAGGAGAGGAAAAAAGAGTGGGAGACCTAGGGCGAGCTGTGCGTGGGCTGGGAGGGCTTCTCGGTCATAGAGTGACATGTCGGCCGGCTGTAGTGATGGAGGGTGAGAGAACCCTCAGCCAGGCTGTGGCCGCAGCGCACGCTCGGTGCAATGCTGCTATCCGAGCGTGGAGGACACGGAGCCAGGAGACCGGACTATCCGGCCTAAATCTGGATATCTGGTCACCCTAAGGGTACTTTCACACTTGCGGCAGAGTGATCCGGAAAGCAGTTCCGGCAATCTGCATGCAAACGGAAAGCATTTGAAGACGGATCCGGCTTACAAATACATTGCAAGAACGGATCCGTCTCTCTGCTTGTCAAGCGGAGAGACAGATCCGTTACATTTTTTTTCACATTTTTATTGGTCACATGCGCAGACCAGAAAGGACGGATCTGGGATTGCGGTTATTTAAATGCCGGATCCGGCACTAATACATTCCTATGGGAAAAAATGCCAGATCTGGCATTCCGGCAAGTGTTCCGGAATTTTGGACAGAGATATAAACGCAGCATGCTGCGGTATTATCTCCCTCCTGAAATGTCAAAAAGACTGAACTGAAGACATCCTGAATGTATTTCTCTCCCTTTAGAATGCATGGGGATAAAACTGGTCAGTTATTTTCCGGTATAGAGCCCCGACAACGGAACTCTATACCGGAAAAAAAAACGCTAGTGTGAAAGTACCCCAAGTCTATGGGGAGACATCATGGTCGTCTCCTGCCAAACGAGAATTAGGGACGCAGCGTGCAGTGGAGAAAGCCACTATAAAATGCCACATACAAAGCACATATGGGGGGTCATCTATCAAACTGGTGTAAAGTAGAACTGGCCTAGTTGCCCATAGCAACCAATTAGATTCCACCTTTCCAAAGGATCTGTCCAAAATGAATGGAGGAATCTGATTGGTTGATATGGGCACCTAAGCCAGTTCTACTTTACACCAGTTTTAATAAATGACCCCAATAATGGTCAGATATAGCTGTACACATATGTCGGCTAATACACCTGCAGTGAGCCCCAATAGGGCTGCAGTGCACTAGCCTTAGTGCAACCGCAGCAGTCCATGGCATGAGAGCTCCAGCATGCAGAGTCATATGATATCTGTGCAGTGCTATGGAGAGGGGCTGGCTGCAGGACAGCTCTGCCACTTACACCCCCCACACCGGGCACTTACTGCTGTCTTTTTACAGTCCTGGATTTTACACTCACCTCCAGTAAACCACGTGCGCCTCCTCTGCAACGGCCGCTGTTTACTGAATGACGTCACTTCCTGTACACCCTCCACGCAGTGGAAGGCTTCGCTGTGGGGGCGGAAGTCACGTTCCGTCGCGCAGAATTGACGTCATGGAGGGCAGACTTTAGTGACAGGAGCTGCAGAGTAGCTGGTAAGTCGGCAGTGATGACCTGGTCAGTGGTGGGCCCTAGTGTAATGGCAGAGCCTTGGTGCAGTGCTTCATTCTGCACAGCAGTGGGTGTGTACACGTTCAGGAGGTGTTATCAGTATGGTAGGGAGCCTCCTTTAACCCCCTCCAGACCGGGCCATGTACCCCCTTCCTGGCCAGGCCTAATTTTGAAAATCTGACATGTGTCACTGTATGTGGTAATAGCTTTTTGCTTATCCAGGCCATTCCGAGACTGTTTTCTCGTGACACATTGTACTCCGTGTTAAAGGGGTTTTCCCATCTCGGACAATGGGGGCATATCGCTAGGACGCAACGATACCGAATATGTCTAGTTTTTATTTTATTTTTTACGTTATACACAATAAAAACATTTTTAGAAAAAAAATCATGTTTTTGTGTTGCCATTTTTTTTTCCAGTTTTTCTGGCTATAGTCTTGTGTGAGGGCTTGTTTTTTGTGGGACAAGGTGACGTTTTTATTGCTACCATTTTGGGGGTAAATACGACTTTTGGATTGATTGTTTTTTGTGAGGTCAGGTAATGAAAAAAACAGTTTTGGCATCATTTTTAATTGTTTCTTTTTGCACCGTTCACTTGATGGGGAAGATCATGTGATATTTTTGTAGAGCCGATTGTTACGGACGTGGCGATACCAAATAGGTCTATTTTTGATTCATTTTTTTACATTTTACACAGTAAGAACATTTTTAGAAAAAAAAATCATGTTTTTGTGTTGCAATTTTCATAGGGCCATTTTTTTTTTATTTCTCTGGCTATGGTCGGAAAATGACTGGATACATGGGGGGAGCTGCCGGCGACCACTAATGATCTGGAGGGGAGGGCCGAGCTATACACCAATTAGCTTGTGCCTGACCAATGAATGGAATTGAAGGGGTCTATATGTCCACTATGTCTGGTGTTTTAACTGAGCTTGATAAAGACCGTGGAGGGCGAAACGTCGCTGTCAATTTTGGGTGCTAATAAAGGAAGAAAACTTCACTGATACAAGAGTGCCGCGGTTTTCCTTTTTATTTTGGTCTTGTGTGGGGGCTCATTTTTTTACGGGATGAGGTGACGTTTTTATTGCTACCATTTTGAGGTACATACGACTTTTTGGTTGATTAACATGTTTTTTGGGAGGTGAGCTCACTAGAAAATCTGTTTTGGTCCAATGTTTATTAAAATTTTTTACAGCGTTGACCTGATGGGGTAGATCATATGATATTATTATAGAGCAGTCATTGCGGACGCGGTGATACCAAATATGTCTATTTTATATTTTTTTTCTTCTATCTTTTGACATTTTTTAAATAACGGATTTGGGGGGAAAATGTTATTTTTTTTATGTGAAACTTTTTATTTTTTTTTTTTTTTTAAAAACACTTTATTTTTTTTATTTTACACTTTGTGTCCGCCATGAGGTCATACAGCTCGTGCAGTTGCCATCTCTGAAGTGGCATACCAGAACGTCCATTCCGAGATAAACCGCCCGTAGGACATTTATAGGCAATGGGCGGCTGGGAAGTGGTTAAGTACTGGAGCAGCCTCTGCACCGTATGTCTTCTATGTATGGACTGCCCTGTGCTGGTGACATACTGTAATTCATAAATCTACATGATGTCAGGCGGTCATGTCATCACATCCTCTAGTGGGGCCGTACAAGATCAGAAAAACATGCCTGCCTTCTTCTCAGAACAGCGCCACTCCAGTTGACAGGTTACCCCCGGTATTGCAGCTCAGTTGTACTGGTTTGAATGGAGCTGAGCTGCAGTATCACACACGGCCTGTGGACCGCTGTGGCGCTGTTTTTTAGAAGATGACATCCATGTGTTTATTATTCCTGTACAACCCATTTAAAGGGGTAAAACAGATCTTTCACATTAATCCCTGTCCACAGGATAAGGTATAACTATTAAATCAGTGGTGGTCCTACGCTGGGACCCCCATTGATCACATAAAGGGGGACCCCTCCAAATGAATGGAGCAGCAGGTTGATCATGGGCATTCCAATGGGACCTGCCAGAAATGGTGGAGAGCAGTCTCACAAAGCTGAATGGAGTGTCTCGCTGTTCATTTCTGTTGCTGTTTTCTGTTGTGATCAGTGGGGTTCCCCCACAAATCTAATGGGTGTCCCCTGTCCATTGGATAACTTGAAATAACCCCTCTTTATCGCCATGGACCACCAGCAAAGAGCTATTTCTGCCAAGAGGTGGTGCGACCCAGCTGACCCGAACCTATTGTATCCTAGTGATTTCTGATGCCTGACCGCGGGTCTGCTGCCCTGTACTGACCGCATCATGTGAGTATGGGTCAGGTCGGGAGCCACAGCTTAATAGATCACTACTATTTAGTAAATTTGGGTCGGTCCTGGACTGCACCCGCTCACTGGTATTATAGAGGGACTCCCTTCCATAAAGGGGCATATGGTCAGGGGTGCCGTTCCATCATCACCAGTGCTGTGGTCTCAACCAGGTCCGCTGTACTGAGGGTCATACTAGGCTGGCATGGAATCACCCAGACCTGAAAGGGAGAGTGAGCGCCCAAGGGTACTTACCCGCCTGAGCATAAGCGTCTGTCTGACAACAGTACCTACCAATCACACAACTACCCAGAAGCTGAAGAGACTGCACACAGATTCCGAATACAGGCCAGCACACCACGCTGGGTGGAGTAGTGCAGCACACTCTGCTATTCCATACTGCAGAAAAAAGCCATGCTGATGTACAGCAGACAAAGGCACCGCTCCGTGGAGTGAATGGGAACCTATGGATATATTTGAAGTATGTTCGAGCGGCTATCCTGGTGCATATGGAAAGCTGACACTGCAAAACACAGTGTAACAACACCACAGCCCTGCAGTCAACGCCCTTTGCAATGGCTCTCTGCTTTTTCCAGTTGAGGGGGTCCAATTCAGATAAATGTGTGGTTATGTGATAAATATATATGGCCATACTGAGCACTTCTGTGCCGTCCATATGTCCTGTTAGGCCCCCAGCATCCCCCTATCGGCTGCCGGACTACCGCAGTAATCTGCAGACCTGTATTTAAAGGCCATCTGTCAGCAGATTTGTACCTATGACACTGGCTGACCTGTTACATGTGCACTTGGCAGCTGAAGGCATCTGTGTTGGTCCCATGTTCATATGTGCCCGCATTGCTGAGAAAAATGATGTTTTACTATATGCAAATGAGCCTCTAGGAGCAACGGGGGCGTTACCATTACACCTAGAGGCTCCTCTCTCTCTGCAACTGTCACACCCTCTGCACTTTGACTGCCAGGGCCAGACAGTTAAAATGTTGAAATGCCTGGCCCTGTGAATCAAAAGGCAGAGATAACTGAATCTCTAGGAGTAATGGTAACGCCCCCGTTGCTCCTAGAGGCTCATTTGCATATATTAAACCATCATTTTACTAGTGTCATAGGGACAAATCTGCTGACAGATGGCCTTTAAGGGGTTCTCTAATCAGTGAGGGTGACAACTTCCCTGCTGTGTGCCCCACATTCAGGCTCTTTCCCCAGCTCGGAGGTGACGCTCGGCTGTCTCTGGCAGTCTGACTGTTCTGTGACCTCCATCCTGCTGTGGAGCGCTTTTTGCTTAGCGGGTGATGTCCTTGGTAGACGTCTGTTATTTCCTAGGTGCCCATTAGCAGACACTGCTCATTAGTGACCCGATTACGGTCATTTGCTCTCCCCTTTCATATTAGCACAGTAGCGCTTATTTCTTTGTGTCCTGCCCACCTCTGTACTCAGTGACCACCGGACATGATTTCTCCCGGGGTCCAGCCTCGTGTAGCAGGTGACTGCTCGGAGATACACGTAGGTCTCTATACTGTGTAATTATAGAGGACAGCGGCCCTCTGTGCCCATCAGTCATATGGCCTGTGACGTGGCCATTGTAAAGCCTGGCATAGCTCGCTGTAACCCGTGCACTATGAATAACACATACTTTAATGATAACAGCGGAACGTCACTGTAGAGAGTTCTAAGAAAAGATGCTCCAGAATTATTATACAGGGAATATAAGTATTTAAAGGGGTTGTCCCATTAACACAATTTATCTTCTGCCCACAAGTTAGGGGGTAAGTGTCTGATCGGCTGGGGTATGGCCGCTGGTATCCCATGCTCCCCATTTGATTGGAGTGAGAGGCATGCATGCCATGACTGCCACTCCGTTCCGTTCTTTTGAATAGTCGGGGCCCCACCAGTCGTGCCCCTGCTGATCAGACACTTAGGGAGTCATTTATCAAACTGTTGTAAAGTAGAACTGGCTCAGTTGCTCATTTTGGACAGCTCTTTTGGAAAATTAAAGGAAAATTCTGATTGCTTGCTATGGCAACTAAGCCAGTTCTACTTTACACCAGTTTGATAAATGACCCCCTTAATGGGACCACCCCTTTAATACACCAGACATGTCAGGAGAGGTAACAGAGCCTGCTAAGAGGAACATTCCGGAGAAATCTGATAAACTGTGTTGGAGCAGACTTTGGTGGCGAGTCTGCGGGGGCGGAGCCTGACACTGAGATTTCAAAATACTGTAGAGAGAATCCTTGTGTCATGCTCCACCCCCGCAGGCCTTGGATCCGTGTTCCTTCAGTTTCGTTTCTGAATTTTGAGCCTAGGAAGTTTCCTAAAGAGGCATGGAAAATTGTTAATTTTAGTTTAACAGCTCATACAATTTTCTAAAATATTTTCGGTAGCAATCCCCCATGCTTTTTAAGATCTCTGCTTGCTGTCATTCATAGGGAACCTTTGTTCATCCCCCTCAGACCCGGTCATGTGATGGCGCAGGACTGGTTACTTCGCAGTTATCAGAGGTGCGGTGTGTAACGAGTCCTTCACATGACCCGGACAGATTTGTATCCCCTGAGAGTAAACGAGGAAGGATCCCATTGACTGACAGCAAGCAGAGGTCTGGGAAGAATTTGATAACTTTTCATAACTTATGTATGCCCGTCGATATTGAGTGGATCAGCCAGCGGTTTTGGGCTCTGTTCACACTTCTGTCAAGTGTTTTAGGTGGAACCCTTCAGCGTATAAAAGGTACACCATTACATACCGGCCCAGCATAGTCCTAAAGGACATTCTTTTGGCATACACTGGGTGCATGGGGCCTAAAATTTTCCTGGTGTACATGCCAAAAAAAAAAAAAAAAATTATGTTGGGGGGGGGGGGGGGGGAGATGTTCAGTGGACAGCTATTTCATGTACATGGCTGGCGTTACACTACTAGCATCCTGTAGGTTCAGGTAAGTCCCCCCGACTCCACAGAGGGGTTTCTTTCCATGGCTTCTGCCTTTGACTGATGTCATGTTTGAACTCATGATGTAAAACTTATGACGTCACTTTCTGGCGGTAAGGGTCACATTAGCGATGGCGTCAATTCCTTACGTTGTAGCAGTAACGCCTTTTCTGTATTCCAGGGTATTGAAATGCTGATAAAGAATGGACCCGAAGGCAAGTCACAGCTGTCACCTTCTACAGCAGCTTCACGAGCAACGTATCCAAGGGCTGCTGTGTGACTGCATGCTGGTGGTGAAAGGCGTCTGCTTCAAAGCCCATAAGAACGTGCTTGCTGCTTTCAGTCAGTACTTTCGGTAAGATATAAGCCTCGCAGTCCTGGAGTTCCCAGGAATGGAAATGGCTTCTCCTCTTGGGCAGTAGGGTCCCTATACAATGAGCTTTATCACAGAGTTTTCCCCTGGAGGGACCCCCAGTAACCAACTGTAATCTGTTAAGGAAAACTGGTGGCGAGTGTTTCATTTCCCTGCAGCGCCACCACAGGAAAATGAAGCATTACACGGTGTCCAGTTATATCAATGGGTTCTCTGTGCTGGACAGGACAGGGCTTCCAGAGCAAGTCTCTCTCCTACCCTTATGTCCTGAGAATTTGCTAATAGGGTATATGAAACTGGACAGCCCCTTTAAAGGCTGTGTACACCTTTGGGGTCCATTTTTTTTTTTAATTATTGCATTGTACTTATTTTGAATTAAAGATCATTTTTTCTATTGGTCTTTATTAAAAAATATTGAACCCTTTTCTCTGTACAGCCTTGAGATTCTCTAGTAGCTTGCTGTCTGTTTTCACTCTGTTCCATCAGGTAGCTCAGCTGACGGCTCCTTATCTCTGCTCTCTGCTCTCCTAATCACTTATCGCTCAGTTGTTATCTTACTGATAAGAATGTGGCTTAGGCCTCTTGCCACGACCGTATGCCCTCCGAGACATGTGGGCCGTATATCCCAGAGCGGCATTGATCGGGGGCACACAGTATCATAGATTACAATGATGCTGTGCACGTCAGGCCCCCGGTGGGGCTATTGTCCCCCACTCATATGTCTCGGAGGGCATACGGTCGTGTGCAAGGTAAGTGTTTATGACCTCAGTAATTTAGAGATCAGGGTTATTAGATGACCGGGACACAGTGAAAGTACCAGTCACACAGTTAGAAAAACAATTAACACTTTGTGACAGAATGGCAAATTTTTTTTTTAAATAAAGGTCAATTAAAAAAATGATTTTTAGCCGAAAATGAATAAAATGCAATCATAAAAAAAAAAAATGCCTCTAAAAGTGTAGATAGCCTTTAAGGAACCATAAAAACCACAAGTGCTTGGCGTTGATTGCAGGAGAAGTTCTTAAAGTCTGATGATTGTGAAGTTTTTGAGACCCACATAAAGGGGTTGTCCAGGATTTTACTTTTGATGGCTTATCCTCACAATAGACCAGGGATGCCCAACCTGCGGCCCTCCAGCTGTTGCAAAACTACAACTCCCAGCATGCCTGGACAGCCTACAGCAGGGCATGGTGGGAGATGTAGATTTACAACAGCTGGAGGGCAGCAGGCTGAGCATCCCTGCGATAGACCATCAATATCTGATCAGCGGGTATACGAAGCACTCGCCCTGATCAGCTGTTTTGGGGTTGCTCTGGTGCTGGCACACCTTCCTCCATTGTGTAGTGGACGGAGCTGGTTCCTTCAGTGCTGCTCCCATTGAAGTGAATACCGCAGTTACCAGCCCTGTCAGCTACACAGTGGATGGTGCTGTGCAGTTCAGGTACCAGAGCTACTGCAGAACAGCTGACCAGTGGGGACTCCCCCAAGAATTAAGTTATCATGTTAGTTATGCTAAAAAATGAATGACGTGGCCTGGAAGCTGAATTGAAGCTCAAAGAGGACCTTTCATGGATCTGAACATTGTATGATAACTATCTGGACATGTAGAGCGGCGTTCAGGGATCTCACCGCACTCACTGTTATCCCTGGGCGCCGCTCCGTTCGCTCGCTGTGGCCCCGTTACCTTCTCCCACACTGTATGGTAATCGCTACTGACTTCTCTCCCTGGACGTTCCGTCTCCCTGGCTGTAGCACTGTACAATCACAGCGCAGAGCTCACAGCCAGGGAGAAGGAACGCCCAGGGAGAGAAGTCAGTAGTGATTACCATACAGCGCGGGAGAAGGTAACGGGGCCACAGCGGGCGAACGGAGCGGCGCCCAGGGATAATAGTAAGTGCGGTGAGATCACTGGATGCCGCTCTACATGTCCAGATAGTTATCATACAATGTTCGGACCCATGAAAGGTCCTCTTTCAAGTGGTAGAAACAAAAATGAATCCTCACATAGAGCTTTAAAGGGCATCTGTCAGCAGTTTTGTACCTATGACACTGGCTGACCTGTTACATGTGCACTCGGCAGCTGAAGGCATCTGTGTTGGTCCCACGTTCATATGTGCCCGCATTGTTGAGAAACATAAAATTTTAATATATGCAAATGAGCCGCTAGGAGCAACAGGGGCGTTACCATTACACCTAGAGGCTTCCCTCTGCACTTTGACAGGACGAGGCATGTTGATGTTTACACTGTCTGGTCCTGTCAAGTAAACTGGAGAGGGCGTGACAGTTGCAGAGAGAGCTGAGCCTCTAGGTGTAATGGTAACGCCCCTGTTGCTCCTAGTGGCTCATTTGCATATATTAAAACTAAATTTTCTCTGCAATGCAGGCACATATGAACATGGCATCAACACAGATGCCTTCAGCTGCCAAGTGCACATGTAACAGGTCAGACAAAACTGCTGACAGATGCCCTTTAAGTTATGTTTTTGCAGCAGAGCTGTAAATTCTCATTCTTGGCCTCTCCTCTGGCAGGTCTCTCTTCCAGAATGCTTCCAACCAGAAGAATGACGTCTTTCATCTGGACATCAAGAACATTGGCGGCATAGGTCAGATTTTGGACTTCATGTACACGTCTCACCTGGACCTGAACAATGATAACATCCAGGCTATGTTGGACATTGCTCAATGTCTTCAGGTACAAAACGTCTTAAACATGTGTTACAGCTTCTTGAAACTGACCACGAACGTTGATCCGGTCTCTTCCATGCCATGCGGCAGTTCTCTGCCCCTCCAGGCCACGTATACCACATTTAATCATCCCATTTCCAATGACCATCTCAACACGTCATTGCTAGAGGAGCCCATAGCAGACGAGAGACAACCCCACGCTGACAAAGGGAACGCACCTCCTAGCGATGCACCCAAGAGCACGCCTGCCTCCTTGAAGCAGTTTGGGCAGCCTTATAAATTACGGGATTTTTACAGTAAACTGTTTTACAAAGAGACGGCAGACAAGGCAGCGGAACAGCTGACGTCTAGTGTCTGCGCAGAGCCCAGTACTGAGCCTCAGCCATGGACCCTGAATAACTCAGAATCCATCTTGGCCCCATCCGACTCCCTACCCCTCGAACCCTTACCTGCGTTCTCACAGACCTTTGTTACCTCCCAGGATCCAGAGACGCCTCCGTTACAGTTCCCTCAGGAGATGCGTCTTAAGAAAGCTATTCATTTAAAGAAGTTAAACTTTCTCAGGTCTCAGAAGGCGGCTGAAGAGTCTTCTGAACCCATGGGAGTCTTGCCCAAAGCTGTAGAAGAGACTGCCTTTCCCAGCGCGGAGCTGGAGAGCACGGAGAAAAACTTTTTAGAAAAAGAAGCAGATGGAGAAATGCCCGACACATTGGAACAAGGTATTGAGGTGGAGAGAGCCGAGAGTCCGAACCTGGAAGATCAGAGCGCTCCTGTCATTAAACATTGCTCTTGTGATGTGTGCGGGAAGAGGTTCAAACACCCCAGTAATCTCGAGCTGCACAAACGTTCTCATACAGGTATAGTGAGGTAATGGTTGCTTAGATTGCCCCCTTATTGACACGCCCAAAATAAAACCATAATGAAAACTGCATTTTTCTGTATTCACGCCACAAGCATCTGAGGGCTCATGTGGAGCTCTTATCTCTGATCTTCTGACCTCATAAAATTTCATTATAGCTTACCATATTTTTCGCCCTATAAGACGCACTTTTTTCCCCCCATAAGGCTACATTCACACGACCGTATGGGTTTTGCGGTCCGCAAATTGCGGACCCGCAAAACACAGATACCGGCCGTGTGAATGTAGCCGGCCCCATGATAGAAATGCCTATACTTGTCCGCGATCGCGGACAAGTATAGGACATGCTTTATCTTTTTTGCGGGGCCGCGGATCGGATCTACGGATGCGGACAGCACACTGTGTGCTGTCCGCATCTTTTGCGGCCCCATTGAAATGAATGGGTCCGCACCCGTTCCGCAAAATTGCGGAACGGATGCGGAACCATTTATACGGTCGTGTGAATGTAGCCTTAGTGTATCAGCGGGGAGGGAGGAGGGGCTGGCATCTTGTTTTGTAATGGCAGCGGGGCCTGCTCACTTTAGTAATCATATAGGCAATATTAAACTGTAAATTCCTCTCCAATCCAGAGTGTAGTACTTACGGGCAGGAGGCCGGGCGAGCGGGCGGGAGGCGGCAGCATAACTCACTACGTCACGCGCCTGCTCCTCCCACTTTATGAATGAAGCAGGCGTCTGACATAGTGAGTTAGGCCTCTTTCACATCTGCGTTGTGAGGATCCGGTGTGCACTTCCGTTTTCGGAAATGCCCGCCGGATCCGTCACAAAGCAAGACAACTGAAAGCATTTGAAGACTGATCAGTCTTTAATATGCTTTCAGGTTACCATGGCAGCCAGGACGCTATGGAAAAAAAGCAGGGAGCCAGGGGAAAAGCTACTTACCTTCTGTGCGGCGGCCGGGGCGCTCCTTGATGACGTCACCGGGTCCCTGCGTCGCATGGATCACATAGCTATGTGAACTATGCGACGCAGGGACCCGGTGACGTCATCGAGGAGCGCCCCGGCCGCCGCACGGAAGGTAAGTAGCTTCTCCCCCGGCTCCCCGCTGCTTTTCCATGGCAGCCGGGACTTTAGTAGCGTCCTGGCTGCCATGGTTACCATTCTTAAAAGCTAAACGTCGGATACGGCGATGTGCCGAAACAACGTTTAGCTTAAATTTGGATCCGGATTAATGCTTTTCAATGGGCATTAATTCTGGATCCGTCCTTGTGGCATGTCTTCAGGATTTTTGGCCGGAGGAAAATCCGCAGCATGCTGCGGATTTTGCTACGGCCTAAAAACGTGTCAGTACTGAACTGATCCTGATCCTGATCCTGACATCCTGATGCATCCTGAACGGATTGCTCTCCATTCAGGATGCAGTGGGATAATCCTGATCAGTATCTTTCCGTCCTAGAGCCCCGAGGATGGAACTCTAGGACGGAAAGGAAAAACGCAGATGTGAAAGGGGCCTTACGATGCCATCTCCTGCCCACTCGCCCGGCCTCCTGCCTGCTATGGAAGTTAGTAGTAAGTACTACAGCCTGGATTGGAGAGGAATTCTACAGTTTAACATTGCCTATATGATTACTACAGCGAGTGTGGCCCACAGGGACACTATTATGGGGGGGAGTGCCTGTGGATGACATACAGCATCTTATGCTATGTGTCGTCCCCAGATGCCCCCATAACAGTGTCATCCACAGATCCCCCATAATAGTGTCATCCACAGACCACCATTAGTTCAAAACCCACCAAAAGCACACCTTTTGGTTCAAAATATTTATTTTCTTATTTTCCTCCTCAAAAACCTAGGTGCGTCTTATAGGGCGAAAAATACGGTAATTCATATCAAACGGATAAGAATATGGCTTAAATAAGTATTTATGAGGTCGGGAGATCCCAAAAAAGAGCTACACATTTTTTTATTTTAAAGGGGTTTTCCGAGATTTTAACCCCTTTCTGACCAGCGCTGTACATGTAAAGATGTGACTTTAAACATGGCGCCCGCTCACGAGCACTATAGCCGCCGGGTGCCTGCGGTTTTGTACTAATGCACTAATGTCCGTGACCAGCGGTAATGCAGGATGCGGCCATTTAACCTTTCAGACGCCATGGTCAAACGTGACCATGGCACCTGGATGCGCTAAAACCCGGAAACGCATGCTTCCAAGTGTGCCTCGGCTTCCCCCTCTGAAATGAACTGAAGCTGCTGCTCATTAGTTCCTATGGAGCTCGATAGGAATACAGTACATGTCTCACACACCCCAATACTAATGCACTGGAGTGTATGAGAGAAGCAATCTAATGATAGCTCTTTTTTATAGCTTTCTATGGGAACTATAAAAAAAAAAGTGTAAAAAAAAAAAGTTTTTAAAAATAGAAAAATTAAAATTCTAAGGGCTCTTTCACACTAGCGTTTTTGCTTTCCGTCCTAGAGATCCCTCCTCGGGGCTCTAGGACGGAAAGATACTGATCAGGATTATCCCAATGCATTCTGAATGGAGAGAAATCCGTTCAGGATGCATCAGGATGTCTTCCGTTCAGTATGTGAACGTTTTTTGGACGTTGACAAAAGCGCAGCATGCTGCGGATTTGTCTCCGTCCAAAAATCCGGAAGACATGCCGTAACGCCGGATCCGGAATTAATGCCCATTGAAGTGCATTAATCCGGATCCGGCCTTAAGCTAAACGTCGTTTCGGCGCATCGCCGGATCCGACGTTTAGCTTTTTCTCAATTGTTACCATGGCAGCCAGGACGCTAAAGTCTAATGCTTTCAGGCGACTTGCGTTCTGATGGATCCGGCGGGACGAAAGTGCCCGCCGGATCCTCTGAACGCAAGTGTGAAAGAGGCCTAATCCCTTTCCACGAAATGTAAATACAGATATGTAAAAGATAAATAAGTACACATCATGGGCATAAGTATAAAAATATTTTTCCCATACGCAAACGGTGAAATGGAAAAAAAGCCAAAACGGCCGATTCGCCATTTTTTGATCGTTTCTTTTCAAAATTATCAAAAAGTCGTGCACACCCCAAAATGATATCAATAAAAAATGTACAGATCGCCCCTCAAAAATTGAGCCCTCACATAACTACAAAAAAGTTTCTTTATGGCGACAAAAAGCTAAAAAAAAAAATTCAAGCTTTAAAACATTTTTTTTCCCCAGTATGAAAACGCAAGAAAAACTATACATATGTGCTATCGCCGTAATCGCACTGACCCGGAGAATGAAAGTCACTGGTCAATTTTACCGTATGGGGAATGCCGTAAAATCAAAACGCATAAAACCGTTTCTGAACTTTGTTTTCTTTTTTCTCCAGTTTCACCCCGTGTGGATTTTTTTTTCAGCTCCCCACTATATCGTGTGCAATATTAAATGGTGTAAATCGAACGTGCAACTTGTCCCACAAAAAACAAGCCCTTATAAAGCTATGTGAGCCGAAAAAAAAAAATATTTTTATGGCCCCAGAAAGGCAGGGAGTAAAAAAGGTAAACGCAAAGTCGAAAGGCTGAAAGGGTTAATACTGATGACCTATCCTCAGCATAGGTCATCGGTATCTGATTATTGGGGGTCTAACTCCCAGAACCCCCGCCAATCTCAGAAAACCCTTTTTAGTCATTGTAGGGCTTGTGCCAGTTATTTGATTATATCGGACAACCCCTGTAAACATGGCGCCTACTTGCGCGTACAGCAGGCTCCATAGCCAGTGAGTCTCTGCTGTTTCAAACAGCAGAGGTCAGTGGCTAATGTCTGCGACCGGCAATAATGTGATTGCAGTCCTTTAACCCTGTAGATGCTGTGGTAAAGTGCGACCACGACATCTAAATAGCGAAAAACCAGGAAGCGCACTCTTCCGGGTTAAGACGGTGGCGGAATTGCATATTTTGTTTTCCAATTCCATCCCTTTTGGGGTTTTGGGCATTTTTTTTTTCCGCTTCCCACTACGTTGTATGCCATATTAAATGGTGGCATTAGAAAGTACAACTTGTCCCGCATAAAGCCTTAGGAAAAATATTTAAAAAAGTTATGGCTTCGGGAAGACACAAAAACTAAAAAACCTCCTGGATCCAAGGGGTTAATAATTGAGCATTATGAGGCCTTTTGCACACGAACGGGACAGTTGCTGTATTTCGGACTGCATATGCGGATCCGCAATACACGGGCACCGTTCCGTGTGCATTCCTCATCACGGATGCGGACCCATTCACTTCAGTGGGTCCGCAGATCTGGAGATTTTCCGAAACTACGGAGCGTTTCCGAGGGGTTTCGTCCCGTACTTCCGTTCCGCAAAAAGATAAGACATGGGTCCGCGATCTGCTGCGGCTGCCCCACGATCAGTGTTTGTGCATTGCGGGCCGCAGCACGGCCACGGGACGCACACGTTCGTGTGCAAGAGGCCTAAGGGTTGTCCATGGCTAAAAAAAACTTGTCTGTATTGTCCCCGGGTTTTGTCTGGCATTGCATCTCATCTCCATAGAAGAAAGTGGGGATGACCTGCATTACCACACACAAGCTGAAAGCTATTCTAGTTACTCAAATCCTGGACAGATCCGTCTGTCATCACAAGAAGAGACTTTTTCTTTCCCTCGCAGGGAGCATCTCATCATCTTCCTGTTTCTTTACAGGCGAGAAGCCTTTTAAATGTATCCTTTGTGGGAAGCACTTCTCGCAGGTAAGGTATTCACACGGATTTACCCGATAGCTCAGAATTCTAGGTTTTGACTGTAATATATGTGTATGTATCATATATATATCTTCATATATTAATTATAAGGATATCTGTAGACATATGGAGTCACCGGAGGGTTTGGTTAGTCGCATACTGTATAGTTAGACGTAGAACTTCCCACTTTAGTAGAAAAAAACCATAGTGATATAGGGGGTGATGACATGAAGAAAAGTACCTGGGGTGAGTAACGCTGGCTATACAGCTGGTCCTGCACCATTCCCATGTACTCTCGTTCAGCTGAACATGTATACGTTCTCAGCAGGAGAGCTCTGGCCCTTGAGAACAAAGGATTGGGCATATTGAAATTCATGATGTTTCCTGCCACATAATTGGTCAGGGGAGATCCAGCTCACCCTCATACACATAGGATGGGTGATCATCCCCACCAAAATCAGTGGGTTCATCCAACATTACTCGTGTATCCTCTTACTATGTGTATGGCTACGTTCAGACCAGTGCAGGAGGAAGGCGGAGCAGTTGCCCACTACAACCGGCCAAGCTCTCGTGTTTCGGAGGCCGTTTGCATCTCAGCATATGTTCTGCCCTTCTGTTTTACTGTCATTTATTGTCAGTAGGTGTATTGTGTATAACCCACCCAGATTGCTCATCATGCAGTTATGTCTCAGGCAGATATGTAAATGATTACAGGTGAGGTCCAATTAGATCCTGGAGCTTGCCACAAGAGGGCGTAATAGTGCTTCCCTATAAAAAGGCTCTCAGAGGCTACTTTTGGGTAGAGTGCCTGTTGTAAGAGAACGTTAACTGCTAGATGCTACAACGCATGCAGAGTAATGTATCCCAGTTGACAGTTATTTAGAGGGGGCATCATTGGACTGTCGTTCTGACCTCGCTGTTAGGAAGTATTGGAAGAATGCAGACATGGCATATACAGACTAGAGGAGGCCCAACAGGGTCCTAGAGCCTCCTTTCCCCAATAAAACTGATCCTTTCCTCCAATATCGTAATCACTTACATCTATCATCATTACATTGACACATAGGAAGTTTCAATTCCAACAACTCAGAGTAATGCACTCCCTATCCACCAGGGGGAGTGTGTCCCTTTGCCATAATGTCACTTCTCTGGCTGATGGCTTTTTTCCCTTTGCCTTTCTTTCAGGCTGGAAACCTTCAGACTCACCTGCGGCGGCACTCTGGTGAAAAGCCTTATATATGTGAGATTTGTGGGAAGAGGTATGTTCACATCCTATGTGCATTTCTTTTCCTATCCTATGATTTTGGTATAGACTGTTGTAAAATGCACATTCATTGTATATGTGTATACCTGTGTAATGTTTGCACAGCCATTAGAAACCTGCCATTATGTCATCACTGAGACTAGGGCAGGGCCAAAGTTCGCAATGTAACGCTGCCGGCATTGCAACTAATGAAAGTAAAAGGGGTCACGTTGCAGCATGCAAGTCGCTGCAACATGGCAGCCTCAAGAAATCCAGCAGGTAAGGCTGGGCGAATTTATTTGATTAATTTGCCTATTAGGCCTCTTGCTATTCAGTTTATTTACAGAATTGTCAAATCTATTTTCATAATGGCGCCGCCGTGTCACTTGCCGCCCCGCTGCCTCACTTTCCTGGGCCGCCCCGCTGCCTCACTTTCCTGGGCCGCACTGCTGCGTCACTTTCCTGGGCCGCACCGCTGCGTCACTTGCCTAGGCCACCCGCTGCGTCACTTGCCTGGTCCGCCCCGCTGCGTCACTTGCCTGGGCCGCCCCGCTGCATAGCCTGCAATTCGCTGCAACATGGCAGCCTCAAGAAATACAGCAGGTAGAGCTGCGCAAATTCATTTGATTAATTTGCCTTTGAGGCCTCTGGCTATTCAGTTTTTTTACAGAATCATAAAATCCATTTTCATAATGGCGCCGCCGTGTCATTTGCCTGGCCCTTCTTGCTGCGTCACTTGCCTGGGCCGCCCCGCTGCGTCACTTGCCTGGGCCGCCCCGCTGCGTCACTTGCCTAGGCCGTCCCGCTGCGTCACTTGCCTAGGCCGTCCCGCTGCGTCACTTGCCTGGGCCGCCCCGCTGCGTCACTTGCCTGGGCCGCCCCGCTGCGTCACTTGCCTGGGCCGCCCCGCTGCGTCACTTGCCTGGGCCGCCCCGCTGCGTCACTTGCCTGGGCCGCCCCGCTGCGTCACCTGCCTGGGCCGCCCCGCTGCGTCACCTGCCTGGGCCGCACCGCTGCTTCACTTGCCTGGGCCTCTCCGCTGCGTCACTTGCCTGGGCCGCCCCTCTGCGTCACTTGCCTGGGCCGCCCCGCTGCGTCACTTTCCTGGCACGCTCCGCTTCCACTTGCCTGTAAAAGTAAAGTTAAAGGCAAAGTTAAAAATAGTGGGTTGAGAATGGTAAATATGCTGGGTGAACAAGAATATGGCTGACTTTGCACTGTTACCTAGCTTTTCCAGACTCTCGATCAGCTCACCTGCATAGATATATAGTAATAGTCTGGGTGGAAGCCCATGTAATAGCAGCCAGGATAGCCATCACCCAGCTTCCCAGACATCGCACATATCAAATGACTTGACAGAAGAAGACAGAGACACCATGTCCATGGAGGACACTACAGGGGGTCGCACCTATTAGCTTCGAAAGCCTTGTAAGCGTCTTCACATGCCTGGAATCTAACACGGATGTTGGTATGGATTCTGGTTTTGATGCGTTTTTTTTTTATTTTACAGGTGACACATTAAAGGGGTTTTCCAGGCTTTCAATATGGATGACCTATGCTCAGGATAGGTTATCAATATCAGATCGGAGGGGGTCCACCACCCAGCACCCCCACCGCTCAGCTGTATGAAGGGAGGGTGAGTGCAGTGTGCAGGTGCCGTCTCCAGTCTCTCTTGCTGCTTGCTGCTTTGCCATAGACATAGCAGAAGAGAGATGGGAGACGGCACCTGCATACTTCAGCTGATCGGCCGGGTGTCGGACCGTGGGCGTGACCCCATTTACTTACATTACATGAGCAGGCAGCTTTACACTGCAGAAGTGAGCCTAATAAAATCTGCAGGTTCTCCAAGATGCTAGGGGAAGTGACACAATTTTCAAGGCAGAGGGGGGGTCATACTAAACATTGATTTTCCATATGGGTTTCCAGAACTATATATATATTACATATCTCTCCCTGGTTCTAGGTTTGCCGTTTCTGGGGACGTCCAGCGTCACATTGTCATTCACACGGGAGAGAGGCCTCACTTGTGTGACATCTGCGGTCGAGGTAATTTAACGAAAGATTTGTAAGACAATAATTCAACATAAAAGACAAGTCCTGAGACTGCAGTCTATTTCCACCAGGTTTTAGCAACGTCAGCAACTTGAAGGAGCATGAGAAGACTCATGCCGCTGACAAATTCTACACCTGCGATGACTGCGGGAAGTCATTCAACATGCCCCGGAAGCTGATAAAGCACAGGGTTCGGCACACTGGGGAGAGGCCGTACAGCTGCCTGACCTGTGGTAAGGAACATTGATTTTTGATGGTCGTGCAGAACTACAGAACTCCCACTAGAGGGCAGAGTAGAGATATAGTGCTTGAAGAAGACATGATGCACCTGATAGACCCAGGCCTGTTGACCAGTCCGTGGGAGCTCCTGAAACATCCAGGTCCTTCCCCTTGACGGTACCTTTATTCTTCTAGACTTCAAAAGAGAATTATTGTAAGAGGGATACAGGAGCCTCATTATCCTATGGTAAAATCAGGGCATTTAAGCCTCGTCCCTGGGGATGCCCTGCCCCCACTAGGGAACAACCGCCCATTTTCAATCTGGGACAGCCCTAATTTGCCTGGACTGTCTCTGAAAGTCAGAGACAGTCCTGGCAAATTCAGGACAGATGGCAACTCTGGGATCTCAGTTTATTCCTGCAATTTCTGTTTGCAAAAATGGGTACCGTGATGCAGCACTGGATCCATCATGCGAAGGACTCGGGCGATCAGTCACGTTCTGATGAGGTGTATGTCATTTTGAAGGGGAAAATAGCGCCGCATGCATGTTATTTCTCTTGTCGGTTATGATGGGATCTGCAACTGAGGCTCTGAGCGTTCAGCGTAGATATGAAGTGAGCCTTACCCCTTCAAAATCTACTCTGGGATATTTATTTAACACTTTATGCCATTATTATGATGTAAAAAGGTAGCAAGTTACAGCACACACGATGTGGTGGGGGGAGGGGGGGGGCGTGCTTTGCTCCACCCGCCAGATTAAAGGTGCTGTCTCACTTCAGTAAGTGGCATTTATTGTGTAGAGAAAGTTAATACAAGGCCCTTACTAATGTACTGTGATGGTCCATATTGCTTCCTTTGCTGGCTGGATTCATTTTTCCATCCCATTATACCCTGCTCGTTTCCATGGTTACAGACCACCCTGCAATCCATCAGTGGTGGCCGTGATTGCACAATATAGGAAAAAGCGCCGGCCTATGTGAGCTCGCACTGTCCGGGCACCAGAGTGTCTGACGTTTTCTCCTGTAGTGTTCAAGCACGACCACTACTGATGGATTGCAGGGTGGTCGTAACCATGGAAACGGGCAGTGTATAATGTGATGGAAAAATGAATCCAGCCAGCAAAGGAAGCAATATGGAGAATCACAATACATTAGTAAGCGGCTTGTATTAACTATCTCTACATGATAAATGACACTTGCTGAAGTGAGACAACCCCTTTAACTATAACTATCACCAGAAAGTGGTGGAAGTTGTCGCTGAAGTCTGTGCCGGACTGTAGTTGGCGTAGACTTCAGTATCTGGCACACAGCAGGGCAGAAATCTGCCTCTTAATCTCACGCCAGTGCAGGGAGGTCAGGATTAGTGTATGGATACGCCAGTCTTGATAAATGTCCCTCACCGTCTTCACTCTTCTTCTCTTAGTATACAGCACAAAACTTGTGAATGGTCAGGTGCAACCCTTCCAACAGAAGGCTGTGCACAATGCAGAGGCAGTGTAGTGTATGGCAAGCAGTAAGATCTTCCTGTACCGGTATGGTCCACCAGATTATTTACATGAGTGGTTGTTAGACGACCTTGAAAATGGGTTTTCCAGGATTTAACTGTTGATGACTAGGGTTGAGCGAACTTGTATTTTAAGTTTGGCGTCCAAAGTTCGGGTTATCGAAGAATCCCGTTATGGATTCCGCTACCACGGACCATAACGGCATTTGGAATCCATAAGGGGATTCTTCAATGAAACCGAACCTTGGACAACACGCCACGCCCCCTGCACTGATCACATGATGGTGACGTCACCCCAGGTCCTCCGTGTTGTCCAAGGTTCGGGTTCATTGAAGAATCCCCTTATGGATTCCAAATGCCGTTACGGTCCCTGGTAGAGCCGAACTTAAAATACAAATTCGCTCAACTCTATTGATGACCTGTCCTCAGGATAGATCATCAACTTCAGATCGGTGAGGGTCTGACTCATGGAACCCCCGTAATCAGCTGTGGTGCCGGAACAGCCTCGTTCACTGGTCATGTCTGCTTACTGCAGCGCTCTTCTTATTCATGTGACCCCTGCCGATCCAATATTGATGACCCATTCTACAGATAAGTCATCAATAGGTAAGTCCTGCAAAACCCCCTTAAGAGTTTTCTGAGATCCTATAAATTGAACTGAAGGGATCATAAGAACAGAGGGTCTGGAGACCCCTCTCTGGGTGGAGCGGCAGTGCACATGGCAGTCCACCACTCGATGCTCTTCTATGGGACTGCTTCATCATTCCAACAGAAGTAAAGCGGTGGACCAAAATGTGCACTACTGCTCCATTCAGAGAGGCGACTCCAGGACCCTCTGCGGATAGGTGCTAAATACTTTCCATGGGATAGCCATGTAGCTGAACATTCAGTAGGCACTTGAATTTCTCTACTCATTATGTTATCTGCCATCACTTCATTGAGCAGCAGAAATAATGTTCACTGTCTGATAAAGCCATGCCCATTTTTCACCAGGGAAAAAGTTTGCGGGCTCTGGAGATCTGCGCAGACACGTGAGGTCCCACACTGGGGAGAAGCCATACACCTGTGATGTGTGTAACAAAAGTTTCTCTCGCCCCGCTGTCCTCAGACGGCACAAAAGTATGCACTGCAAGCCTACCGACGATGGGCAGATGACTCCTGAAGAGTTCCCAAACACCCTGGAGTCCTCAGGAAAGTCACAGAATTCAGATTCATTAACTCCTAACATTCCCACTGCTTTCATGCAAGAGCAAGGACATTCAGTGGAAAGTGCACAGGACGACTACGAGGGGAGCGATAGCAACTCGTATTGTAAATTGCAGACTGTGATTGAGCAGGAGGAACTTACGGCCCAGGAGAAGAGAAATGCAGAGTGCACCAAGATGCCAAAGCCTCACTTAGCAGAAACGGCCAGCGCTTATACGTTCACAGAGGTGGAGGTGGCGGTCACGGAAGAGAGTCTACACTCGGACATATCCATGATCCGCTCCTCTTTAGTCACCTTGGACAATAACTGTAGCGAACCTTTGAATAACCGAGCATCTTCTAATGGATACAGAGGGGCTGACGGCCCCTTCTTCTCTAGTATGAGCCTTTGGGGACTCGCGATGAAAACTCTGCAAAATGAAAATGATATGGAACAGTGATTTCTACTATTTAATATTTGTATTTATTTCTTTTAAAAGGGTTAGTCCACCCAAAAGTATATAATAATAATGTGAATATTGAGGGCTGAGGTGTTGATTGACGTAGCCACAATTCCTCCTCTTCACATTAGGCAGGCAATTGCCAGTGCCCCTCTGATACAACCTTCTCATGCATGTGCTTCAGACAGTAGCAGTATTCAATTGGTTTTGCCAGATCACCCTTGTATATGCATGCCATCCCTATGTGAACCTCGTGGGTTTGACTGCTGGGACCTCCACCAAGTGGGCGTCCCAAGGGTGGGATGCGCACCAGTCGTGCATTCATGGTGCATCCTGGGAATAGGTCAACAGTCTGGTCCAACACAACCAAGGAGGTGCACCCGTTATGACTTTGAGCTCTTGAAGTTACTAGTAGATTTGGCAACTAGTACCTGTAAGTCTATGATAATGCACTTTTATATTTACCAACTGAACTCTCCTCATTTTTGGTTAGCGTTCATCTTTACCTTACCCTATGCGGAAAAAAGCAAAGCTAAATCTTTGTAAAATTGAACAGTTTTGTAAACGCAATTTTTAAAATTTTATTAAAATAGAAAGTGTCCATAAAAGTATAAAATTATTTTTTATATTATTCTTTGCGCCATAGAACAGGTAAAGGGGTTTTACGAGACTTTCCTACTGATGACCTATCCAGTATCTGATCGGTGGGGGTCCAACAACCAGGACCCCCGCTGATCAGCTGTTTGAGAAGGCACCAGCGCTCGTGGCAGTGCTGTGGCCTTCTGGAAGCTTATCCTAACCTCCGGCACTCCAGCTGTGGTAAAACTACAACTCCCAAGATGTACGCTTGCTTGGCTGTTCTCAGAACTCCATAAAAAAGGAATGGAGCATGCTGGGAGTCATAGTTTCACCACAGCTGGAGTGCCGGAGGTTAGCCATCACTATTCTAGGCCATGTAATATCACATTCAACGGTCACATGACCTAGGGGCAGCTCAACCCCGTTGAAGTGAAAGGGGCTGAGCTGCGATACCAAGCACGACCGCTATACAGTGTACGGACGCTGTGCTTGGTGAGCTGAGAGAAGGCTGCGGTGCTACTGAGAGCACTAGTGCCTTCTCAAACAGCTGATTGCTGGGCGTCGTTCCCCCACTGATCCAGAGGACAGGTCATCGATCAGACGTAAAGTCTCTAAAACCCTTTTAAAGCTGTAAAAATGACCCCGACATTGTGGCTTATGCCACCCATGATCAATGCTTATATACTGCATAAAATATGTAAAATTCTCAACAAAACATGAAAAAAGATAATCCTCTTTATTAAAGCGCACCTCGGCTACGATCACTCTGCTCACTTAAAGACACTGGGGGACCACCTCTTGGGCACTTGCGATTGCGGTAATAGAGTATACTGTACTGCAGCGGCGGCAGGAAGCGGATGGCGTCATAGCAACCAATGACGCCGGGCGCTCCTGCTCTAAGCAGAAATCCAGCCCAGGTTACCACGGACAGTTCACGTCCATGTTAAATGGACGTGTGAAGCCAGCCTAAGACAGATCCTACTACCCATCCATCGCCTGGTGCTGCTAGCGGCAAATTATCCTTTTCATAATTAATACCTTGATATACAGAGGCTCTTTTGTATGAAGTTTCAAAAACCGTAACTAAATTTGATGAACGTTCTAAATCACATCTCTTCAAATGCATCTCATTATGATAATAGTTCTGTGAAATATGCGCATACACCTGAGTACAATGCTGCATGACATTATATCCAGCAGTGTAATGTGTCTGGGGTCAGAAACAATTATAGCAAGTTTGCCTTGAAATATCAGCACACAGTTTCCCACCGATCCTTACAGGCTCAGTCTATGAGAACCATTTACATTGGACTATCATACATATACAGTGCCTTGAAAAGGTATTCATACCCCATGACATTTTCAAAAAAATTTCACGTTACACCCACAAACTTAAATGTATTTTCCTGGGATTTTATGTGATATACCAACACAAAGTAGAAAGTATGTGTGAAAAGAAAATTATAGATGGCTTTAAAAAATTTTAATAAATAAAAATCTGGAAAGTGTGGCGTGCATTTGTATTCAACCCCCTGTACTCTGATAGCCGTAAATAAAATCCAGTGTGACCAATTGCCTTCAGAAGTCACCCAATTATTAAATAGAGTCCACCTGTGTGTAATTTATTCCCAGTATAACTACAGCTGTTCTATGAAGACCTCAGAGGTTTGCTATAGAACATTAGTGATCAAACTGCACCATGGAAACCAAGGAGCACACCAGACAGGCCAGGGATAAAGTTGTGGAGAAGTGTTAAAGCTGGATTAGGTTATAAAAAAAATATCCCAAGCTCTGAATATCTCTCCGAGCACTGTTTAAGCCATCATTTGAAAATGGAAGTAATATGACAGAAATGCAAACCTACCAATACATGGTAGTCCAGCTAAACTGACAGTCCAGGCAAGCTGAGCACTAATTGGAGAAGCAGCCAAGAGGCCAACGGTCACTCTGGAGAAGCTGCAGAGATCCACAGCTCAGGTGGGAGAATCTGTCCACAGGACAACTATTAGTCGTTCACTCCACAAATCTGGCCTTTATGAAAGAGTGGCAAGAAGAAAGCTAGTTTGCAGTTTGCCACAAGCCATGTAGGGGACACAGCAAAAATGTAGAAACAGGTCAGGTGAGACCAAATTGAAACTTTTTGGCCTAAGTGCAAAACGCTATGTGTGGTGGAAAACTAACACTGAACATCGCCCTGAACATACCATCCCCACTGTGAAACATGGTGGTTGCAGTATGGGTAGCTTTTCTTCAGCAGGTACAGGGAAGCTGGTCATAGTTGATGGGAAGATGGATGGAGCTAAATATAGGGCAATCCTGGAGGAAATAACTCACAGAAAAAAGATGCACCACATGGATAAGCAACTGACAACACTGGCTAATCCCTCACTCTGGTGTTAAAAGCTGAGAGATTCGCCAATATTTCCAATCAGGAACATATCGGAGCCCCTTTAGGCACCACTACACGGTATCTCAGCATGACATGGGGTCCTACCACTAGACTACCTATGGTGTGTGAACAAGGTCTGAACAGGTATTAAGTAGCCTACAGCCCCATCCCACTCACCTGCACTGCAGGACCAACAATGCAATGGGGAACACATGAGGCCGCAAGCTACACCTACAACAGACCATGTGACACAGGCTTCCAGGTGCAACAGAATGTTTACAAGCCATATGCAATGGCACATTCAATACATATAAGAAAAGAATCACAAAAATAAACGTGGCCTATCCTGGAGGAAAACCTGGTAGAGGCTGCAGAAGACTTGAGACTGGGGTGGAGGTTCACCTTCCTGCAGGACAACGACCCTAAACATACAGCCAGAGCTACAATGGAATGGTTTAGATCAGGCATGTTCGACCTGTGGCCCTCCAGCTGTTGTAAAACTACAACTCCCACAATGCCTTGCTGTAGGATGTTCAGGCATGCTGGGAGTTGTAGTTTTGCAACAGCTGGAGGGCCGCAGGTTGAGCATGCCTGGTTTAGATCAAAATATATTCATGTGTTAAAATGGTCCAGTCAAAGTCCAAACCGGAATCCTATTGAGAATCTGTGACAAGACTTGAAAATTGCCGCTCACAGACGCTTTTCATCCAATCTGACTGAGCGTGAGCTATTTTGCAAAGAAGACTGGGCAAAAATTTCAGCCCCTAGATGTCCAAAGCTGGTAGCGACTGTGGGGGTTTGCTCTGGTAGGCAGATGGTAGCGGTGGCAGTATAGAGGCTCAGGAGACAGGCTTTGTGTCCACACCGTGCTCTTTTATTCACGCCAGTGCATCACATTAAAACTGTGCAATTCACACCACAGCAAAGTTCATAAACCCCCACCTCCCACTTTGGAGTCCCAAACGCTGCAGGCGTCTTGGTGCCTGTTCACACAGTCTCTCACATCCGTGATCGGTACTACACCTTGTCGTGGGGCGGGTTTGTCCAAGTTCGTGCAAGTTAGACAGGCCACGTGTCAGCCTGGACAAGGGATTGGCTCTGGCCACAGGATCCCTTCTTTTGGCCCTTCCCTGAGCCTGCAGCAACTGGGCAGTCTTTGTTAGCAGAGCGGACTACAGAGCTCAGCCCGACCATGCGATCAGCCTCCCGTACAGCCTCCTGCAGTGAGACAGGAGAGCACACTTCATCACCCCACAGTCAGTGAGCCTCAAACTTATATTCACAGCCCTGGGTGTAGTAGGAGGACCACACCCACCGAGCATAGTGAAGGATTAACTCCTTCCCTACCCAACTAAGGCCAGAGATAACCAACCTGCCAGGATCAGTGTAGACTGACACCAACAACTGAATCCCGTCCAGCTGTTGTGGTCCGTGGGGAACAGACACCCACCCTGCTCTTTGCCTGTTCCCAGTAAGAGCCGGCCCGGACCGCTGTGTGACAGCACTCACTGCTGACAAAACACAAGACCCGGCTCTTACTCCACCGGGGCCACGACCCCCGGTGGCATGTATCTTCCACCCACTACCACTCCAGACACTCTCTTACACGACATACAGTACCCTAACCCTGGGAACACACCTAAGCGTTTCTGAATCGCGCGTTTTACGCGCGTTTTTGGATGCGCGTTTTTGTAACTAAGAAACGCGCATCATACGCGCGATTCAGTCATTCTCCCCTATTTCAGCATGGTCCATAGGCGCGTTAAAACGCCCAAAAGAAGCTCATGCTGAAGCGACAGCGTTTGGCGCTGTAAAACGCCCAAATGTGAACCATGCCCATAGGGAAGCATGGCTTTCCACATGTTGTGCATTTTACAGCACGCTCAGGTGTGTTCCCAGGGTTAAAGACTTGCAGCTATAATTGCAGCAAAAAGTGGTCCTACAAAGTATTGACTCGGGGCTGAATACAAATACACACCACACTTTCCAGATTTTTATTTATAAAATTTTTTGAAAACCATGCATCATTTCCACTTCACACATGCTTGCTACTTTGTGTTGTCTATCACATAAAATCCCAATAAAATACATTTAACCCTTAGGATACCGGAGGTTTTTGCGTTTTAATTTTTCTTCCCTATCTTCCTTGAGCCATAACTTTTTATATTAACGTTCACATAGCTGTTTGGGGCTTATTTTTTGCTGGACAAGTTGTACTTTCTAATGCCCCCATTAATTATGGCAGGCAATGTAGTGGGAAGCTGTAAAAATATTCCAAAGGGGGTGGAATTGGGAAAAAACGCAATTCCTCCACCGTTTTACGGGTTTTGTTCCCACCCCATTCTGTTTGTCCTTCATTCTCTGGGTCAGTACGATTACAGTGATACCCTTTATGTATAGGTTTTTTTTATGTCAAAATAGTGTAAAAATAAATTTAACCTCTTACGGACACAGGGCGGGGTGATCGGAACAGAGTGCCTGTGACAATGCCGAGGGGGGTCCTGTGACACACCCCCTCGTATCAATTCAGACCTACGGTTTGCTGCGTTCCATGGTTATTCGGGTCTCTGGTGACCTGATAACCCGGGATATGATGGTGATCGGTGGTGTGATAATACACCCCCAATCACCATCCTTAGATCCTATGAGGTGATGGTGACATCACCTCACAGGATCGAACGCGATTGGCTGCACTGGCAGGCGGGGGTTAACTCCCCCCTGCTCTCCTTCTCCATTCTGCGTCGGTGGAGCGAGGAGAGTCCGTCTCCAGAGCCCAGCACCCCCATCCGTGCCCGGCACCCCCCGTCTGACCATCCAGAGTGCCAGCTGGCACTTACAGGTATTTAAGGAGAGGTTAGGGACAGGTTGAGTTAGGCAGGGATATATAGGCAGAGTTAAGTGTTAAAAAAAAAAAAAAAAGTTTTGGTCTGTTGCATCACCCTGATCGGGTGTCTAGGGTCCACAGCACAGCTGTGGTTTTCCACGCACACTTAGGGTACACGTACAAGTTTTGTGTGTACGAGGAGCGAGATTCCCGTATTGAACCCCCAGAATGTCCCCCCACTCTGGGTGTTAGCGGGAAATTTGTGTGGGACCTTATGCACCCACTGCTAGATAAGGGTTACCACCTGTACATGGATAACTTTTATACTAGTTACCCCTTGTTCCAGTCCCTCGCCACCAGATCCACGTCCGCATGTGGGACCGTGCGGAAAAATCAACGCGGACTCCGTACCTACCCCCTCCAGGTACCTATCCCCAGGGGTGAGTCCCGTGCCCTTACCAGTGGAAACCTGTTGCTGGTCAGATATAAGGACAAGAGGGATGTCCTTGTACTGTCCACAATTCACGGTAACAGCATCACCCCTGTCCCTGTGCGAGGTACCGCGGCAACAGTCCTCAAGCCTGATTGTATCGTCGAATACAATCGGTATATGGGAGAAGTTGATCTCTCTGATCAAGTCCTCAAGCTATATAACGCCATACGCAAAACCCGGGCATGGTACAAAAAAGTTGCGGTCTACTTGGTGCAGGTTGCCTTGTACAACTCTTTTGTGCTGTCCCAGAGCGCTGGCAACACAGGGAAATTCCTTCAGTTCTATGAGGCAGTCCTCAAGACCCTGATCTTTTCTGACCGGGAAAGAGCAGGCCGGAGTACCTCGGGAACTGGAGGCACCCGGATCGTCCCTGGCCAACACTTTCCAGGTCCGGTTCCCCATACTGGAAAGAAGGGACGGACCCCAAAAAAATGCAAAGTGTGTCACAGGAGGGGGATACAGAAGAACACCACTACTCAGTGTGACACGTGCCCTGATCATTCAGGCCTCTGCATTGACGGTTGCTTCAGGGAGTACCACACTTCCATGGAGTACTAAATTCATAATCCCCTTCTCCAATTTTAATTCCATTTAGCCACTGACAATCGAATAAAAACTATGGTTCTCAGACTTGAGACACCCAAAAAATTTTGTTTTCTAAAATGATAGTTCGTAAAACTAAAATAATTAAAAAAAGTTGACAAATTAGGTATCGCTGCGTCCATAATAATCTGCTCTATAAAAATACCCCATGATCCAACCCCTTAGATTGACACGGTATAAAAAATTAAAAAATGGTGCAAAAAAATTAATTTTTTTTGTCACCTTACATCACAAAAAGTGTAATAGCAAGCGATCAAAAAGTCATATGCTCCCCCCAAAATAGTGCCAATAAAACAGTCCTCTCATCCCACAAAAAATGAGCACCTACCTAAGACAATCGGATAAAAACTTAAAAAAACTGACTCTTAGACTGTCTGTAGATACTAAAAAAAAATTATTTTGTTTCAAATAGGATAATATAGTGTTAAACCTAAATAAATGTAAAAAAGTACACAAATTAGGTTTTGCCGAGTCCGTAATAATCTGCTCTATAAAAATACCCCATGACCTAACCCCTCAGATTAACACAGTCAAAAAAATAAAATAAAAACGGTGCCAAAACATCAATTTTTTGGCAAATTTTCCATTTTAATCCATTTTTTCTAGTAACAAAGCAAGGGTTAACAGCCAAACAAAACTTAAAATTTATTGCCCTGATTCTGCAGTTTACAGAAACACCCCATATGTGGCGGTAAACTGCTGTACGGGCACACGGCAGGACGCAGAAGGAAAGGAACGCCATATGGTTTCTGGAAGGCAAATTTTGATGGCCTTTTTTTTTAACACCATGTCCCATTTGAAGAACCCCATATGCACCCCTAGAGTAGAAACTCCATAAAAGTGACCCGATCTAAGAAACTACACCCCTCAAGGTATTCAAAACTTATTTTACAAACTTTGTTAACCCTTTAGGTGTTCGTCAAGAGTTTATGGCAAATGGAGATGAAATTTCAGAATTTCTATTTTTGTTAACCTTGCCTCACAAAAATTTAATATAGAGCAACCAAAAAGCATATGTACCCTAAAAATAGTCCCAACAAAGCCTCCTTATCTCGTAGTTTCCAAAATGGGGTCACTTTTATGGAGTTTCTACCCCAGGGGGGCTTCAAATGGGACATGGTGTAAATAAACCAGTCCATCAAAATCTGCCTTCCAAAAACCACACGGCACTCCTTTCCCTCTATGCCCTGCCACGTGGCCATACAGTAGTTTACGACCACATATGGGGTGTTTTTGAAAACTACAGAATCAGTGCAACAAATATTGGGTTTAATTTGGCTGTTAACCCTTGCTTAGTTACTGGAAAAAAATTGATTAAAATGGAAAATTTGCCAAAAAATCTAAATTCAGAAATTTTAGCTCCATTTGCCATTAACTCTTGTGAAACACCTAAAGGGTTAACGACATTTGTAAAATCAGTTTTAAATACCTTGAGAGGTGAAGTTTCCAAAATGGGGTTACTTTTATGGAGTTTCTACCCCAGGGGAGCTTCAAATGGGACATGGTGTAAATAAACCAGTCCATTAAAATCTGCCTTCCAAAAACCACACGGCGCTCCTTTCCCTTTACGCTCTGCCGCGTGGCCATACAGTAGTTTACGACCACATATGGGGTGTTTTTGCAAACTACAGAATCAGGGCAATAAATATTGGGTTTTTGTTTGGCTGTTAACTCTTGCTTAGTTACTGGGAAAAATGGATTAAAACTGAAAATTTGCAAATAAAATCTAAATTCCGAAATTTTTGCTCCATTGCCATTAACTCTTGTGGAACACCTAAAGGGTTAATGACGTTTGTAAAATCAGTTTTAAATACCTTGAGGGGTGTAAGCCTCACAAAGTGACTTCAGACCTGAACTGGTCCCTAAAAAGTGGATTTTTGAAAATGTATGAACATTTTCAAGATTTGCTTCTAAACTAAGCCTTGTAACGTCCCCAAAAATAAAATGGCATTCCCAAAATGATCGATACATGAAGTATGCATATGAGGAATGTAAATTATTAACTTTTTTGGCGGTATTACTATGTATTATAGAAGTAGAGAAATTGAAACTTGGAAAAATGCAAATTTTTTCAAATTTTTGGTAAATTTGGTATTTTTTATGAATAATAATGATTTTTTTTTACTCCATTTTTCCAGTGTCATGAAGTACAATATGTGACGAAAAAACAGTCTCAGAATGGCCTGGATAAGAGAAAGCGTTTTAAAGTTATTCACACATAAAGTGACACTGGTCAGATTTGAAAAAAATGGTCTGGTCCTTAGGGTAAACTTTGAAAAAAACTTATTTTTTTTTTTTTTTTTTTTTGCATCACCATATTCTGACACCCATAACTTGTTTTAATAGTTATATCTATTGAGCTGTGTGGGGGCTCATTTTTTGCAGTGTGTGTGACTTTTTGATCATTTTATTACATATTTTGGGGTAAGAGAAGCAAGGAACAAATGGCAAATTGGCCATTTTGACCCCTTTTTCCATTACGCCATTCGCCATATTGGAAAGATATTTTTATATTTTGCTAGTATGGGCGTTTTCGGTTGCTGTGATACCCGTGATGTTCATATTTTTTGTTCTTTAGGTATTTCTTTTTTTATTATATGGTGATTTAAACTTGATCGATACATGAATATATTTTTTATATATTTTTAACAGTTTTTTTTGTAATGATTTTGAAGCTCGTATTTGAGCCTACAAAATCTATTTTTAAATTTTGAACAATCGTTTTTTTAAAATGACTTTATTACTATTGCTCATTTCTTATGTTGGCCTGCCACCTTGTGGCCAAAATAAGAATTGCAGTTTGAATGCTCTCAGCCTCTTCAGCGAGGCTGGGCGCTTTCAGATCAATTACCGGCTTCTTCAATGGCCACAGAGGATGCTGGTAAAACCCCCGGAAGCGTGAGCGCCCGTGTTTTTGTGCATTTAGATGCCGTGATCTCACTTGATCACGGCATCAGCCTTAATTAGCGCGAACGGCATATTGCCAATCGCAGAAATTAACAGCAGAGAACCACCGGCCATGATGCCTGCTGCACGTGCAAGCAGGCGCTATGTTTGCCTATCGCTCCAGCGTCGTACATGTATCATGTTCAAGGGGTACCAATACTTTTTCAAGGCACTGTATAAAGGCTGAGATCCCTATGCTTACCAAGAGGTGGCGGGAGGCTGCTATTGTCTGGTGGGAAACAAGAATGGCAGTAGCCTTTAAAAGGATTTTCTTACAGCAAACATTAATGGCATATCAAAAATGTAATGCGTTTTTCACTGATGTTTGCGGTTTATTATTCAGTTTTTCTTTACACTAAACAAAAACTGATTGCATCCACGTGGAAAAAACTGGAATGCTGACAAATCTTATTCCACAAACCAACTGAAAGGTGGCATGAAGCAGGATGTGCTCAACCCAAAAATGCAGTTGTACATATATATACAGGGGAGCAGATCTTGCACTTGTGGCCAGTTGCTAATGGCGATCCCCAGCAAAAATGCATACGGTGGAGAATGCCGGCAGCGGACCACAAGTACCACAATAGACATCCTACACAAGATGGCAATTGTGTGGATGTAATAAGTATTATAACAATATAGCAATAACAAATGGTGCACACGGCGGTCTTACTAAGCCCTCAAACTGATGTTAAAATTGAGAGATTAGTCAACATGTCCTGCTCTGGAGAACATGTCTTAAAACCGAGCAACACGCCAAGGTCTCTCAAGTAGCTCGGGACCTAACACTCACCACCTACCTGTGCCATATGGGCAATACCAGGGGCCAGTGGGCAAAATTACAGGAATGTAAGGTCCCGAGCTACTTGAGAAACCTTGGCGCGGTGCTCGGGCTTAGACATGTCCTCCACTGCAGGACATGTTGACTAATCTCTCAATTTTAACATCAGTTTGAGGGCTTAGTAAGACCGCAGTGTGCACCATTTGTTATTGCTATATCGTCAAATCTTATTCCACTTGCGTGCAAAACCATCAATTGTTCTCTGAACAGATTCAGACAAAATCTGTATCGCTCATGTAAATTAAGTGGTTTTCGCTGTGTTTCCGCTCAAAATCTGCGTGAGTTACTTGCCGAATTTGATGGGGATTTTGACGTGGATTTGCCTCAAATTTCAATCGGTAAAATCCGCACAAACAATTGACATGATGCAGATTTCCAAATTTTCTACATTTCCACATGTAAAAAAAAGCTGTCTACGTGAGATTTGGATAATCTCATCAACTTTGCTGGTGCTGTATTAAGCTGTATTTTCCACATGAAAAAAGTACGCCTAATATGCATTGTGCGCATATGCCCTAAAGACTTGTGACGCTGTTTCTGAAAGAAGGCAGCCATGTTTTTCTAATCTCATACCATCCGTTTCAATGATTTCAGACGCGTAGGACCAGCGCGGTTAATGAAGCATCCAGCATTGTGGAGGGACGAGGGATTCGGCGTATATATAAATGCCTCTTCTGTAATTACTGCAGACATTGTAGATAACGTATTAGTTCATTAATGCAACCAGGTGTTCTCAATAAAATAAGCTACCCGCCGCTTTCTCCTGCAACCATCTGACATGGAGGTTCATTACACATTCCCATCAGGCGCGGGCAGGAATTACGCATATATCATTGCCTCATTTACTAGCAATTTAGATACTGAGGTTTTGTGGTTTTGTTCTACATGTAAGAAAAAATGATTGATAAGTTCAGTGCTGAAAGTGGAAAGCTTTGTCTAGCTGCGCTCTCCTGTGTGTAGGACTCTCATCATCCAGAGCACTCCCTTCCCAGTAGTCTCCCAGCTTCTATCACATCCATGAATGTCACGCTTTCACGGGGGGCGGTCAGCAACCTCCAGCACTCCAGCTGTTGTTAAACTACAGGGTGAGTCAAAAGTCATAGGACGCCCTTTTATTCCAGAAACAAAAGGGAAAGTGAAATATCTGAATACACCAGCTAGTAATGGGTGAGGGGTCCTATCTTTTAGGCTATGTCCGGAACATTGGCGCCATCTTGAAAGCTGCCATATTGGATCAAGGGCAAATTTTTCCAATGGGAAGGGGTTCATGTAACAAATCAAAGACGACCAGAATTTTCTCAGAAATCAATTGCCACAATCAGATTTGCAATATCACATGTGATTCTGGTGCAACAACCTGCACCAAGATTGTCCACAATTTTGGCGCAAAGTAAGCCAAATGCCAATCAATAGTTGATGTAGTTAGAATGAAGGGGCACATTTATTAATACTGGTCATTTGAGACGCCTCTACATAACTTCGGCGGATCCACCGCCACTTCTAGATGTAAGACATCTTCCTAGCTAAAACAGGCGTAGAAAATGATGAATTAGATGGGCCTACAGTCCCTGCCCCCAACACCATGCCCACATCTTTAGACCTGGTGTGAGCGGACCTTTGCACCACAATCTGCACCAGAAATACGCCTAATACGTCCATATTTCTGTTTAATAAATGACCCCCAAAGTGTCTTGTAGCCAGAAGCACCAAATCGTTTGTCTGTCTGGTCTAAGTTGATGCTATTTTAAAGGGTTATTGACCGGTTCCCTGCTCCTTCTCCTCCAGGCCCGCGATGGTCCGCTGGGCTCCCTCGATGTCAACATCCCATTACACAGCCAATCACTGACGAGATCCCCTTATGTCATGACAAATGGTCGGAAATGTACAAACCGGATGTTGATATTGAGGGAGCCCAGCGGACCACCACAGGCCTGGAGGAGAAGGAGCAGGGAGCAGGTAAGTAATCTTTCCTTTACCGATCCGACCAAATGGGGGGGGGGGGGCAACCCCCTCCATTCTTCTTTAAGCTGGGTCCACAATATGGCTGTACTTATGTACCTCTAATCAACCCTAGTGGATCCAGAAGAAGGTAAAAAAAACTCTAAAAGTCATTATACCCAGGAAAAGGGACCGCTATGGTTTCCTCCTTCCTCTGCCTCACTACCATATGACGTGCTCTACTTCCCATTCTGGATTTTTGACATCTGGTTGGTGATATACACTGACAGATGAACAATCAGCTCGGCAGTCAGTTTTAATACCACTGTTCCCCCCATTAATTCTCTTACTGTCACAGAGAAGGGGCATTGCATAAGTCGCCACGTGCTTCCTAGCTGGGCAGAGGGCGCACACACCTCTCCTGGGGACAGACTTATTAGTGCAGTGAAGCTGTGACCCAAAGGAAGATGACTTAGCTGATTAGCCGAGCTGACCGAGTAGCTGGGAGCAGGATTAGCTGCGCGATACGAGCCAAGGCAATTAGCAGAAAATCACATGCCAGGCGTGCCTTCAGCTGGCAGGAGTGCTTTGTTTTTCCACTTGGTTGTCCATTATTGGTGTGGAGTATCTGCCTGTAATTCACTCCAGTGTCTGGTAGCTCCGCGCTGTCTATTGACAGATCCATCTATCAGAGTACAGGGAAAAGGTGCGCACATCATAGAGGCAGACTGTGCGGCTGCTATAGGGTATATGGAGAGAAGAGGCCCATCGCTAATTGGTTACTGAGTGGTCAGAGCCAGTGTAGGACAGCATTATTTGGAAACAAGGGAGTTAGAGAAAGAAAGACTATGGGGGTTATTTATTATACTGAAATAAGCCTATATTCAGCGTATTTCTGCGATTTTGCTCCGCTCATCCCAGGTCTAAAATTGTGGAAGGGGAGAGGCCGGCAGGGGAGGCGTAAAAAAACGGTCAAAATGTAAGACAGCATTTAGAGCTGGCGCTGGATGTGCCGAAGTTATGTAGAGGCCAGCACTTCTTCATAACTACGGCGGATCCACGCCAGCTTAGGGCTTTATTAAGCTCGGCATCTAAAACACCGGTCTTAAAGGGGTTGTCCGGGTTCAGAGCTGAACCCAGACATACCCATATTTTCACCCAGGCTGGCCCCGTGATATGAGCATCGGAGCATTTCATGCTCCGATGCTCTCCTTTGCCCTGCGCTGGATTGTGCAGGGCAAGGGCTTTTTTGTTTGTTTCTACATGAAATGCTCCGATGCTCATGTTAGGGGGGCTGCCCGGGTGAAAATGTTCAGAGCTGAACCCGAACAACCCCTTTGATAAATGTGCTCCCAGTTCCTTCTATACTGGATGGCCAAACCTGGCAATGTGATGGGAGGTAGACTTGACCTTTCTCATATTTGCCTCCTTCTCTTCCACTATTACAGATCTTGGTTCACAGTGAAAGAAATCTACATATTTACAGTGCCTTGCAAAACTATTCACCCCCTTGACTTTTTTTTGTATTTTGGTGCCTCACAACCTGGAATTAACATAGATTGTTTGAGGATTTGCATCATTTAATTTACAGAACATGCCCACAACTTTGAAGATGTTGTTTTTTTTATTGTAAAGCAAACAACAAATAGGATAAAATAACAGAAAAAGTCAATGTGCATAACTATTCACCCCCCTAAAGTCAATACCTTTTGCAGCAATCACAGCTCCAAGTCGCTTTGGATAAGTCTCTATGAGCTTGCCACATCTTACCACTGGGATTTTTGCCCATTCCTCCTTGCAAAACTGCTCCAGCTCCGTCTCTCTGACCAGTCCCGGTCCCGGTTGGTGTTCTTTGGGTGATGTGATGTGTTGGGTTTGCGCCAGACGTAGCGTTTTCTTTGATGACCGAAAAGTACAATTTTAGTCTTATCAGACCAGAGCTCCTTCCTCCATACATTTTGGGAGTCTCTCACATGCCTCTTCGCAAACTCACAATGTGCCTTTTTCTTTTTAGCTGAAAGTAATGGCTTTCTTCTGGCCACTCTGCCATAAAGCCCAACTCTATGGAGCGTATGGCTTATTGTCGTCCTATGTACAGATCCTCCAGTCTCTGCTGTGGAACTCTGCTGCTCCTCCTGGGTTACCTTAGGTTTCTGTGCTGCCTCTCTGATTAATGCCCTCCTTGCCGGTCCGTGAGTTTTGGTGGGCGGCCGTCTCTTGGCAGGTTTGCTGTTGTGCCATGTTCTTTCCATTTGGTTATTATAGATATGATGGTGCTCCTGGGGATCATCAAAGATTTGGATATTTTTTATGACCTAACCCTGACTTGAACTTCTCAACAACATTGCCCCTTACTTGTTTGGAGAGTTCCTTGGTCTTCATGGCAGTGTTTGGTTAGTGATGACTCTTGCTTAGGTGTTGCAGCCTCTGGGGCCTTTCAAAAAAGGTGAGTATATGTAATGACAGATCATGTGACACTTAGATTGCACACAGGTGGACATCATTTCACTAATGATGTGACTTCTGAAGGTAATTGGTTGCACCAGAGCTTTTTATGGGCTTCCTAACAAAGGGGTGAGTACATACGCACATGCCAATTTTCTGTTTTCTATTTCTAAACAATAGTTTTATTTATATATTTTTCTCATTTCACTTCACCAACGTAGACTATTGTGTTCTGATCTATCACATAAAATTGAGATAAACAAAACATTGAATTTAAGGCTGTAATGTAACAAAATACGAAAAAAGTGGGGGTGAATACTTTTGCAAGGCATTGTATATCATCTATACGGGAGGAAGCTAGTTGGAAAAGCCTCATTATTATATTAAAGGGATATCTGTCAGCGGTTTTGTACCTATGACACTGGCTGACCTGTTACATGAGCACTTGGCAGCTTAAGACATCTGTGCTGGTCCCATGTTCATATGTGTCCTCATTGCTGCTAAAAATAAGGTTTTAATATATGCAAATGAGCCTCCAGGAACAACGGGGGCGTTGCCGTTACACCTAGAGGCTCAGCTCTCTCTGCAAAAGCCACACCCTCTTCATTGACATGGCCGGCGGGATGATGTTTTCACTGCACAGATGGAACAAATCTGCACATTTCCCTCAAATCTTCACCATTTCAATGTGAAATACATAGTTGGGCATCAAGTATACAAGTACTAATCAAGTATACAAGCGAAGATACCTTTAATTCATTCATCCCTACTTCAGATTCATAGAAATATACAATATAGTTATATTTCTCTCTAGACAGCGGAGAAGTAAATTGTGGGGGCATTACATACCATATGTAGCTCTGGTGCTATAGGTGAGGGACTTCAGGGGAGGAAGAGGTTAACAAGAGTTAATTGCAATGCTTCACAGAAGATGCAGGTGCTTGATGAGCTGCTGCCCACCCACAGAAAGAGAAGAAAGTCCTCCACATATGTGAGTTAAAAAAGAAGAGTTTATGGCTATGGACACCATTGGGGCAATTTTTTTATGATTGCATTTTACTCATTTTGGGCTAAACATAATTTTTTTTCAATTGGTCTTTATTTAAAATGTTCAGCCATTTTTGAGACATGGGGTTAAAAATCAGTGTGTTTGCAGAATATCACTTCTCAGTCCCATCAGCTGATGGCTCATGTGAAGCCTTTTGTCTGATCTCCTGACCTAATAAACACTATTATGGCTAAACTATTTTTAAACTGATAAAAATATGGCTTAATTTAGTGGTTATGAGGTCAGGAGATCAGAGATAAGGCTTCACATGAGCTGTCAGCTGACGAGACTGAGAGGTGATCTGCAAACAGACTGTTGTTTGGCTGAAATTTTTTAATAAAAACCAACTGAAGAAAATGATTTTTAGCCCTAAATGAGTAACATGCCATCATAAAAATAAAATTGCCCCAAAGATGTCCATAGCCTTTAAAAATTTTGGGATTAAAATGACAAATAAAAAGTCTAAGGCCTCATGCACACGACCGTATGTATTTTGTGGTCTGAAAAAAATACGGATGATGTCTGTGTGCATTCTGTATTTTGCAGAACGGAACAGCTGGCCCCTAACAGAACAGTACTATCCTTGTCCGTAATGGGGACAATATTAGGATATGTTCTGTTTTTTTGCGCAATGGACATACGGAAATGGAATGCACACGGATTAACTTCCGTTTTTTTTTTGCGGACCTATTGAAATGAATGGTTACGCATACGATCCCAAAAAATCGGAACGGACACGGAAAGAAAATCCATTCGTGTGCATGAGCCCTAACTCAAATGAGAAATAAAAAGTCTTATTTTAATGACAAGGTGACTACGCAGATGGCTCTGGTCAAACAAGGTATGTATATGTCAGAGGAATCGCCTAATACAGGGGTGCCCAACCTGCGGCCCTCTCCAGCTGTTGCAAAACTACAACTCCCAGCATGCCTGGATAGCTGTAGACTGTCCAGGCATGATGGAAGTTGTACTTTTTCAACAACCAGAAGGACGTAGGTTGGGCGTTCTTGGCCTGATGTATTTACCTCTAATAAGCATATGTTTCCCATAAACTCTCATGCCCCAAAAAAGCTGTAAACCTTTTTGTATATGTATTGTTTATATCTTTTTTATGCATCCCTCTGCAAGGAAAAGGGTAGTCGACTATACTTTTTATATATAGATATATATATATTTTTTAAAGAAAGTTATACCAGCATAGACCAGTCCTGAGGAGGGTAGAAAGGACACTGTGAATGGAGCCCTATGGATATGTTTGGCTAGATGCAGGGAACTCTTTCCATCTTATATGCCAAGAATAGGAGCTAACGTTATGCGAGCAGATCTAAAACTAGAAGAAAATGTGTTTTTGAAGTGAGGTTTACATCATTGCACAAACTGTTCAGCTGGACCAGAATGACATTTTTAAAGACAAGTTAAAGTGCAGAAGATATGGAAACCACACAAGTCTGTTAGACAGTGGTATTGGTTGTTTTCGTGTTTGGCACGGATCACTGAGGAGATCAGCCTCTACTGTGTATTCTCATTTCGAAAGGCTGATGAAATATATCGTTAACGCTCATCCGCTCCGCCACTGTAAGTGTCAAAGGTGAATAATGCTACAATTTCGATTGTCACCGCAGAATCGGGAGCTCTCTGTGTGCTTCTTTTTCTCGTTTATTCAGACGTCTATAGATAAAACGGAATCTAAGACTCCTTCAGTAGCTAATGGTGTAGAGATTTGTCCTACGTGAAATACTTGGAGATTTTCTAATTGTCCTCAGCTCTTAATCACAAAGGAATTTTGTCATGGGGACCAAAACACACACAAAAGTCTCTGGGGAAGGTCGCGCAAATCGCTGATTCTCACTGCATGCAGATGCAGACTTATATGATTTGCATTGTTGGATTTTTGGATTTTAGCTTTTTTAATCTTTAAATTTGTAAATGGAGAAGATCCTGCTCAACCATAAGTTGTATGATTTCCAAACCATGCATAATAATCAGGATGGGAACCTCAGAAGCACAGATAAAGGGCAGCAGCTTTGTACCTATGGCACTGGCTGACCTGTTACATGTGCGCCTGGCAGCTGAAGGCCTCTGTGTTGGTCTAGTGGTCCTATATGTCCGCTGAGAAAAATGATGTTTTAATATATGCAAATGAGCCTCTAGGAGCAACGGGGGCGTTACCATTACACCTACAGGTTCTACTCTTTCTACAACTACTGCTCCCTCACTACCGCAGAAATTATGAGAGAACCTGACCAAGCCTGGTGGCCCTACTTTGCTTGTTATCCAGGGGCTCACTGTCTGTGAAGTTGACCCTGACCATACATATAAAGTAGAGGTTTATATTATGAGGAACAATGTTGGACTGGGTCAAGAAAAGTGAGAGTAGGCAGATGTAAGATAGGTAAAGAGTTAAAGGCATTGGCTCAAGACAACCCCATGTCCCATTACAAACCCGTATCCCCGTATTTGCTCCATTCAACTCTACAGGACTGCTGGAGATAGCAAGGCGCTTTACAAGGCTATTTAGGGCATTCCCATAGAGTTGAATGGATCGGTAGCACACATGCTTGCTCTGTTCAAATGAGGGAACACAGGGACTCCATTCTCATAATTGGCAGGGCCCCAGCATTTGGAGCCCCATCAACACATCCCCTATAGCAGGGATGCTCAACCTGCGGCCCTCCAGCTGTTGTAAAACTACAACTCCCACAATGCCCTTCTGTAGGATGATAGCTGTGGGCTGTCAGGGAATGATGGGAGTTGTAGTTTTGCAACAGCTGGAGGGCCGCAGGTTGAGCATGCCTGCCCTATAGTATGGCTAGGGGATAATGGTTTGTAATGGGACAACCCATGCTGTCCATTCATTTTACTGGAAATCATGTAATGCTACACTTACCCCGTACGGCCGGATGAAGTTTATCTTGGCTCAATCAGCTGATCTTGGGTGGCTGTCTTTACAGAAGGGGTTGACAACATTCGATGACTTCTTTAAAGGGGCTCTCCAGGAATTATATAAAATGTCCCCAAGCAATCTGTCATTGAATGTGAGTAGGACGGGTTGCAGAGCTACCCTAGGGGTGTAGACGAGACAGGGTTTGCTAAAACCGCTGTATAATAGGTGATAATGATGTGATCCTATGATATGCCATCATGGATGAGCAGCCTGACAGAAACGCTTACCAATGTGTAGTGTATGCCAGTGCCAGAGCGTAGCTCTGCAAGTGGTGGCAGCTAGTTCTGCTCACATTCTAAGACAGTTTGCTGGAAGCCATTTAAAATAATTCCTGGAGAACTTCTTTAAGGACTATGGAGCGCTATCATTCTGAAATATTTCCAGACAATCCTCAATAGTCATGACACTCCAAAAGACCTCTTCATTCTGAAAAGTCTCAAAGCAAAAACAGTAAAACTTTTTTGTTTTTTTTTCAATGAGAGGGAAGGATGGGCATGGCATTGCTACCCTCAGTGGGAAATGGATCTTGAGTTGAAGGGTTCCTGATTTGTGGCACACAGCTCTCTAAAAGCTGGATGGCCTCCACAGCTTATGGTTGGGGAGCACCTTAGACTTCAGATTGGTTGTTAACTTCTTTGTCTAGATGTCTTAGATGATGAAGTTTGTCAGCACATGATCTGGCACCTGCTGGCTCCAATGTGCTGACTCCATCGTACAGTTGTAAAAAAGGAGTGTCTACACTCCGAAACGCATTGTTTTATAGCGGTATGAATAAAAGAAGTTTCAGGTTTGACAATTGTGGATGTGGTTGTGCCAAGGGATGTCCACACACTGGTAGATAAGAAGCTGTTCTTCCCATTGTTCTTCCCCATTGCTGATGATGATGATCTAGGTCTGTGATGGCTAACCTCTGGCACGCCAGCTGTGGTAAAACTACAACTCCCAAGTTGGCCACTTGCTTGGCTGTTCTCAGAACTCCACAGAAATGAATGGAACATGCTGGGAGTCTCACCACAGCTGGAGTGCCGGAGGTTAGCCATCACTGATCTAGGTTCTATCCACTAATAATCAACATGAAGGCTTATGGTGCCATCTTGAGTCAGATAGAAGCTGCAGTTTTCTGGGGGGGTAATGTCAGTGTCAGTAATACACCCATGTCCCGGCCAAGAACTTGAATATCATATTGCCACTTGCTTGCAGATTTGGTGTTTTTGATCATGAAACAGAAAAAAAAGACAACTGTGACTCATCCATCACCACTGATGGCACTGATGGATCAATGACCATCAGTCACATCAGATCAGTAATAGCTTCCAGACAACCAATTGGTTTGTGTGGCCATTTACTGATCGCATTACTTGACTTGGTTCATCAAGTGAGTTAATATCTTACTGTCCATCTTGGTTGGCAGCTGAGGGATGGAGCTATATAGTGGTCGGGAAAAAGGGGGGGGAATTTGTCTTCACAAATTGACCTATTTAAATCAATTTTTTTGTCAAATGCTTCTATAGGAAAGAGCTTGTATACAAAGGTATAATTGAAGCACAGTGCAAAACCACCACCTTTCAAAACCATTCACATTTCAGTTATTTGATCAGTTATTTCTATCAGTGATTGAACTAAAACTAGGTGCAGGTCACAACCACAGAACAGGTGCAGATCTTTCCATTATACCTATGTCTGAGAAGGCTTCACTACTGGTTTTGGCTGAGAACTGATGGAAATAACCAGATAACTGAAGTGTGAACTCAGCCTTAATATGTGCTAGTAAGGCTACGTTCACATGTCCGTCATAAATGCAGGCTGTCAGCCGGACACAAATCGCTGCATGCCGAAAACCAGCCAGATCACCGTCGCACCACATTACAGTCAGTGGGGATGCAGCAGTGATCTAGAGAATCTGGCAATGCCGGATTTGGAGCATTCAACCGAGATGTGAACTGTACCTTATTTACCATTCACTGTTCTTAGACATAGAGGTGGTTTAGGTACCAGGAAAGACTGGAAAAAAAAAATGCCTGTATTTTTTATTTTTTCTCTCTCAAATGAGTAAAGCTGAGATGTAATATCAGACACAGCCAGGGGGTAGCTACACAGGAGGATGTAGAGGTTGGCATTCATGCCTGGTGTCAAAGGCCCAGGAGAGAACTGGCCGTAGACCCTACAGGAGGATTTCTAGGTGGGCTGATGCCCAGCAAGCTACCCAAGCCCTCCTCACTGCTGCTGCTTGGTACACAATGATCTGATGAGCTCAACGTTAATTAACACTGGCATCTCAAGCCACAGGCTAAGGTGTTTTAAGGGTAGCTTTTGGGGTGATATTTTGTGCTGCACTGTGGTATTTGGTTCTTCTGGGGCAGTATTTTGTGCTGCACTATGGTATGGCTGACCCCGCCGACGTGTGTTGCCCCTCCTTCTGTCAGTTTGGACCTGCCTACAACATGGAGGCCACTTTTATTTTTATTTTTTCCCCCAAGGCGACTAAGTTCGCAGTCAACACCTGAAAAGGCCCCTCTGCCACATAAGTAGACACTGGTGTTATAACTTGGATATGGTAGGTGAAGGGCCATGTTACACATCACATACCATCTGAATGGCAGCAACAGAGGGAGGACGAGGTAAGTATAAGTTTTGAATGCGCAGTCCAGGGCAAATCTCTTTTTTTCTGGAAAAATATGTTGACCAAGGACAACATCTGCATGGAGTCTGTATGTTCTCCCCGTGTTTGCGTTTGTTTCCTCCGGATTCTCCGGTTTCCTCCCACACTCCAAAGACTAACTGATAGGGAACTTAGATTGTGAGCTCCATTGGGGACAGCTTGGTGCTAATGTCTGTAAAGAGCTGCGGAATATAGTAGTGCTACATAAGTGAGCAAAATAAATGTTTACAGCATATTACAGTCCCAGCAAATGGACGATTTTACTAAATCTCATCCACATGCTGCAGAAAAAAGTTGACCCATGGTGCAGCTTTTAAATCCACAGATTTGCACGGCAGATTTCACCCATTACACTGCAAATCTGCAGCAAAATCCATGACAAATCTACATGTCACATGCGCGCAGATTCGTTGTGCAGCGGAAATCCATCCCGCTGTAACCTACAAAAGAAAAAACTATGTAGGGATTTGTGAAATTGAGGTTTCTGTTGCTTATAGCAGCCGATCACAGCTCAGCTTTTTTTCTATATTCTCCCCGTTGACGGTGCATACGGACGATCTTTTGGCTGACAGCTCTTGAAGGTGTATGGGCACCTTTAGACAGTTTTTATAAATCTGCCCCTATGACTGTGAAATCAGACAACACATTTCTGAATGGTGATAAATATTATACCATATGTCTCCAGTCGTATCCATTATCTATCGTCAAACAGAAATTGATGATTTGGTCATTTCATTGGTCGTTGGATCATTTCTCAGTAACTTTTTTTTTTTAGATACCAAACCAAACGTGAGATCAATAAAAGTCATTTTACGAGCCTCCAATGAATTTAAAAGACATCAATTCTTTGCAATGACAGCATTTTTCAGTACTGGGGTTAGAAACAGTCCATATTCACAAATTATAACCCCACAATCCTCTGCCAGGACGCCTAGTGAAATAAATCCTCCAGACTGAACACACCTTGCCTGACTATTCTCTGTAATAGTGTAAAATACATGCATTGTGGTCCAGATTGTCCCTCATCCCACCATTTCTAGTGATGATACATCCCATTTATAGAATAAGTGCTACAGTGGGCTATAATGACCCACTTGACAGTATGGAGACTTCATTAGTCCAAGCAAACAAAGTATCTTTTTCTGACCTAACTCTTGGCGTTGCTTCAGGCTGTATTACACCTACTGATTTTTTGGCAGATGATCGCTAACGACAGTTCCTATGAACGCTCATTAGCGATCATCTTGCAGTGTAATACTGCCGCTGATTGCCCGATGAGCAAGAAAACAGTCTTTCATCGGGCAATCCAGATCTTTCAGCATGCAGATTGTGCTGTCTAATTACGATCTGCCACCCTCAAACCATTGTACAGCGATAGCATAGTGACCGCTCCTCCCCATGCTGCGGAGTAGATCGCTGTCCTCCTTTAGCTAGCAGGCGATTGCCGGTAGGGCATGCTTCTCTCCCGACAATCGCTTGCTTAGTCAGCCTGTGCAATACAGGCTAAAGTGATGGCCCACAGGGTATGAATGGGAAAGAGGAAGTCTCCCTTTTCATGGGTCTTACTACGATAACATAGATGAAGTGAGGGAAGATGAATGAGACAACTGCAGGCAAAGGCTGCAGGGGTGACCGGCAACAAGGTTTAGTTAGAGTAGAGGGATAGTGATATCGCTAACATAAAATTTTCAGTTCGCGAACGGCGAACGCGAACTTCCGCAAATGTTCGCGAACAGGCGAACCGGGCGAACCGCAATAGACTTCAATAGACAGGCGAATTTTAAAAACCAAAGGGACTCTTTCTGGCCACAATAGTAATGGAAAAGTTGTTTCAAGGGGACTAACACCTGGACTGTGGCATGCCGGAGGGGGATCCATGGCAAAACTCCCATGGAAAATTACGTAGTGGACGCAGAGTCGGGTTTTAATCCATAAAGGGCATAAATCAAATAACATTCCTAAATTGTTTGGAATAACGTGCTTTAAAACATCCAGTGTGTGTATACGATCAGGTATGATGTTGTATCGATCAGGTAGTGTAAGGGTTACGCCCACTTCACAGACATTGACAGACCAAACTCCCCTTTTAATGCACCGCAAACAACCGCAAACAGTCCATTTGCACAACCGCAAACTCCCCATTTGCACAAGGTTGGATACCAAGCTAGTCATGTCCCGGTGATGTCATTGAAGGTTTCTTCCTCCACCCAGCCACGTACGACACCAAGGGTCCCCGAAAGGTCAATTGAATTGATTTTTCGAAAGGGGAGATGGTTAAAAAAACGCTGGCTCCCTCCCCTTTGTTTTAACGGTCACTGCGTCTGCGCCGTGCAATTTACTGTCACACCCGATATGAGTGGTATTTTCTGTAGTACTATTCTTATCAGTTTAATCCCTCTAACGTCCCCAATCTGGGGTCCATCTATTGAATTGATTTTTCAAACGGGGAGATGGTTAAAAAAACGCTGGCTCCCTCCACTCTGTTTTAATCCACGGTCACTGCAACTGCACCATGCAATTTACTGTCACACCCGATATGAGTTGTGTCTTAACTAGTACTATTCCTATCAGTTTAATCCCTGTTACGTCCCATATCAGGGATTGCCTTTTGTGAAAAAAAATGTAGGCTGGGTACCTTCGACTGCCTTTACATTGACAGACCAAACTCTCATATACCAAACTGAATTGATGATGGAAAAAGCAGCTTGGTCGGTCCTCTTACTCCCAAATTGGGGCACTGCGTGTGCACAGAGCAATGTGCTGTGACACCCTATATGAGTGGTGTCTTAACTAGTACTATTCCTATCAGTTTAATCCCTGTTACGTACCCTATCCGGACTAAAGTGTAAAAATTAAATGCCTTATTTATCGGCAAGCTACTGTGCCACCCGGAATGAGTGGTGGTAGGCACTGGCAATGGGCACACTACAGTCTGTGGAAGTCGGCCTGACACACTCTGGCAGGCAACTAACCTTAGATTAAAGGGTAAAAATTAAATGCCTTTTTTTGATGCAAAGTCCTGTACCACACGGAATGACAGGGGTGGGCACTGGCAGTGGGCACACGACAGTCTGTGGGCCTGCAGCTCCTCACACACAGGCAAGCCAGGCAACTGCAATATATATATGGAAGAAAAAAAAAAGCAGACTAATGTAGCAGCCCTAAAAAGGGCTTTTTGGGGTGCTGTCAGGACGCAGTCCTTACAGCAGAGATCAGATGAGTCTTTCAGGACTGGAGTGGACACTGAATACACTAGCCTAGCTATCGATTTCCCTATTAAATCAGCAGCAACTACACTCTCCTTCCTCTCACTAAGACTGCAGCTTCAGAATGAATCTAAAATGGATGCTGTGCAGGAGGTGGGAGGGTCTGGGAGGGAGGGTATGCTGCTGATTGGCTGGAATGTGTCTGCTGACTGTGAGGTACAGGGTCAAAGTTTGCTCAATGATGATGTATAGGGGGCGGACCGAACATCGCACATGTTCGCCTGCCGAGGCGAACGCGAACAAGCTATGTTCGCCGGGAACTGTTCGCCGGTGAATAGTTCGGCCATCTCTATAGAGGGAGTCTCCCTACCCACCAAATTGCCAGAAGAGCACTGTGTTCCAGAGAGGAAGTAGTAGGGCCTGAAGACACGCCAACAGCGTGGTCGGTGCATCAGCCCATGGGAACACTAGAGATGCAGGCGGAGTAATTCCGTGGACAAGTGTGACAACTCCTTAAAAAGCCATCGCTGCCATGTACTCTCACGTGGTGGAGAATGTTGGCTACTCCTTGCAATTTTTGCTATGTGGCAAAGTGCACGCCACTGTGGACACCTGGAGCAGCTGTTATGGGCAGTACATGTCTTTCATGGCACACTGGGTCAATGTTTTTTGCAGCAAGGCAGCACCACAGCAACAAGGCCAGATTCTATTGACACCTCCATGTTTGTGTTCGTCTGATTCCCACATTAGGCGCCTCCTGGACTTTCTCCTCCATGGACATTCATGTTGCCAAATCATGTTAAAGCTGGTTAGCCTGGTAGAGGTAGCCACACAGCTGATCACTATCACTCTGATGTTATTTGCTTAAAAGGAAGGCAAAAGGAGAGAAAGAGCAAACATTTTTAAAAACAAATGTAAAAAGGAGATAACAAAAAGATCTAAAAAAAAAAAAGTCTTAGGACTAGGGATGAACGAACCCAAACTGCAAAGTTTGGGTTTGTACCGATTTATGAATTACTTTATTATTTTCCTTTATAACATGGTTATATTGGAAAATAACATAATACTTAAGATGAAATGCAAAAGGGACACCTTTGACTTTGGGTCCTCATTGACTTCAATAGGGTTTGGGTCAAGTACAGGTCCCGAACCCGAACTTTGACCTAAAGTTTGGCCGAAGCTGGCGAACCCGAACTTCCACTGGTTTGCTCATCACTAGATAGGACACTTTAGAGTATGAAATGCCAATTTTCAGATAATTGGAGCATATTTGATTCTTATAGAATCGATTCTGACATGAATCGAGATTTTTGAAAATTCAATGAGTCAGACACGAAATGAAGATCCAAAGAATCTGTAAGGTGAGTCACCTACACTTTACAAAGCTATGACATGTGCTGGGAAACTATCACTATTATGCAGGCTCAGACTGGCCCACAGGGGTACAGGGGAATCCCCCGGTAGGCTCCTGAGCAAGGTGGGCCCCTAGTCTCCCACCCTCTGCACAAGTGGCACATAACACATTAGACTTACTGCACTACATACATATATTCAATGTACAGCACCTCAACCAACCGATGTTCATATAAAAAACGTATTGGATTATTTATTATATTTGAATGTAGCCATATGGTGGGCCCCCAAAATAAATTTTACTGGTGGGCCCTAGGTACCCCAGTCCAACACTGCTGTTATGACTGTACCCAATAGCTGTCATTGCTATGGAGACCTTACAGTATGTCTGTCAGTCTTATGAAGGCAATGTTCTAGGCAGCCTTATGAGAGATTGTGACTGGCATAAGTATCACCCTCTACTCAATGCTGATTCCAGTAGATCTATTGTCTGCCTGGAATTCCAAACTTAGGTGATCACAAACTGGACATTTGCCCTTTGTCCTCAATTCTTAGGGGTACTGATGAACCCCCTTCAGCGCCCTAGACCACCATGGAAAATAACAGTACCCCCTTCACTGTCTTAGGGTCCTTTTACACTGGCATTTTTCTTTTCCGGCATAGAGTTCCGTCCTCGGCGCTCTATGCCAGAAAAATCCTGATCAGGATCATCCCCATACATTCTGAATGGAGAGAAATCCGTTCAGGATGCATCAGGATGTCTTCAGTTCAGGACCAGAATGTTTTTTGGACGCAGCAAATACCGCAGCATGCTGCGCTTTTTGCTCCGTCCAAAAATCCTGAACACTTGCCGAAAGGCCGGATCCGGAATTAATGCCCATTGAAAGGCATTAATCCGGATCCGGCCGCAAGCTAAACATCGTTTCCGACGTTTAGCTTTTTCTCAATGGTTACCATGGCAGCCAGGACGCTAAAGTCCTGGTTGCCATGGTAAAGTGTAGTGGGGAGCGGGGGAGCAGTATACTTACCATTTGTGCGGCTCCCGGGGCGCTCCAGAGTGACGTCAGGGCGCCCTACACGCATGGATCATGTGATCGCATGGATCACGTGATCCATGCGCATGGGGCGCTCTGACATCATTCTGGAGCGCCCCGGGAGCCGCACGGACTGTAAGTATACCACTCCCCCGCTCCCCACTACTACTATGGCAACCAGGACTTTAATAGCGTCCTGGCTGCCATAGTAACCTGAAAGCATTTCGAAGACTGATCAGGATCCTGATCAGTCTTCTAATGCTTCAGGTGACTTGCGTTCTGACGGATCCGGCGGGACGGAAGTGCCTGCCGGATCCTCAGAACGCAAGTGTGAAAGAGGCCTTAGTCCATCAGGGAATTTCACTATCCTAGACCCCCAAGGATTTTAAAATGATGGTGAGCGTTGTTTATTGGCTAGGGCCTCATTGTGGTCACCTCAAGGTTGTGTTCAGCACGGTGGCTCAGTGGTTAGAACTGGGACCTTTCTTAACACTGTCAAACATGCGTTTACCCCTAGCTATATATGTTAGTCTCACCCTGACATTGTTTGCTTAAAAGGAGGGCAAGAGGAGACCTTAAAGCTTAAAATGCCAATTTTCAGGCCGATTGAAGCGTATTTGATTCTTATAGAATCAATTCTGACATGAATCGAAATTTTTGAAAATTCAACGAATTGGACACGAAATGAAGATCCAAAGAACCTGTAAGCTGAGCTATCTACATTTTACAAAGTTATAACATGTGTTGGGAAACTTTCGCTGTTAAGACTGTACTCAATAGCTGTCATTGATATGGAGACCTTATGCCTGTCACTCATATGGGGTCACTGTTCTAGGCAGCCTTATGAGAGATTGTGACTGGTATAAGGATCACTCGCTACTCAATGCTGATTCCAGTAGATCTATTGTTTGCCAGGAATCCCAAGCTTAGGTGATGACAAACTGGACAGTTGGCCTTGGTCCTCAATTCTTAGGGATACTGATGAACCCCCTTCACTGTCTTAGTCCATTAGGGAACTTCAGGTTAACTGTTTCTCCGTCCTAGACCCCCAAGGATATTAAAATGATGGTAAGCTTTTTTATTGGCCAGGGCCACATTGTGGTCACCTCAAGCTTGTGTGTGTATACAGCACGGTGGCTCTGTGTTAGAACTGGCTCCTAGGTTCAAATCCGACCATGGTCACCATCTGCACGGAGTCTGTATGTTCTCCCCGTGTTTGCGTGGGTTTCCTCCGGGTTCTCCGGTTTCCTCCCACACTCCAAAGACATACTGAGAGAGAACTTAGATTGTGAGCCCCATTGGGGACAGCGTTGTGCCAATGCTTGGAAAGTGCTGCAGAATATGCTACATAAGTGCGTAAAATAAAAAATATATATATATGTGCATGCAGTGATTATCCAGAGTACTGGCCATCTTCTCATATAGTACAGCTTTTATTATCACCCCATTGGTCTGCATAGGGTTGCAATCTCGAAGAGATGTGACTGCAAGGCCAAAACCGAGGGGATGGTGTGGATTATGCCCATATGATTTCCCCTGGTTGGTGTAGTATCTATATGTTAGATATAATTTCATACCAGTTGAAAACCACATAAATATTTTTTTTAAACCCAACTCGAATATATTATTTGACTTCCCCCTAGCCTCCTGCATCATTACATTTCCAGCAAGCGATTGGTACGCAGCACGTCTACTTATCTCATATTGTGTTGCTTGCTGCTGCCATCAATATGGCATGTTGGTGAGTGGACGGGGGGAGGGTGCATTCAAATCCATTTGATGTCTGCACAATGCCAGCTGAATGCACAAGTACTGTAGCTCAGACAGGTTCCCAATGCTGCGCACTGCTGGTGTGATGTGGATTTAACACCTGGTGTGCTGGGAGCATTTGAGGCATTCATTCCACCTCCTCCCATGTCTCAGCAATGCCACAGCCGGCTGAGCTGCTACAGATCGGTAATTATAGGGTTTCCATGAAAAATTGTTACAGAAGGAAAGTGGCATGTTCACACCATATGTCCTGTTTTGCATTAAAGACAGTCATGGATGCACAGTTTTCTTGCAATGCAGACGCTTTGTAAGAGATGTGCACCTCCTAAGGCGTGGGCACATGTTGTAAGATCTGTAAGTATCTCAGGGCCACAGAGAGATAAGGAGATCTTTGGCTCACCCAGGCCACTGTGGGCCCTCAATATGCCTGGTGGAGACACAGGTCCTGAGGTTGTAACCATATAGCTGTCCGTGCAGCTGCCAAGAGGCCCTTAGAGAGAGGAGAATACGTCCTGGTTGGTCGCACCGCTTGAGTGACGAGAACCTGTGAAGGGCTCCCCTCTATAAAGGAACAGCATTGATTGCAAACAATGGGTTGGGGGATTGTCCTAAAATTATGCTTCACGTTTAAAAGCTGTTATAACTGGAAAAGGATGTTGTACTAAGTACTAAGATTGAATGTCACTTGGGGGTTGAATAAAACTGATAATGATGTGAGCACAGAAAAGACATTTGTGGTTATTTCATTATAAATGTTATGTTATATTTGTCTGACTTACAAGCGCCTCTTTCATTTAATTGTAAACGAGATGACTGAAATGATCAAAATCAATGTCAAACTGGCCAAAACACTCCATTTCAGTGGGGGTTGAATAATTTTGAACACAACTGTAAATGTACCCGGAGAAGTATCATGATGCAGTTTTTTAGAGTTAGTCATTTTATCTATAAATAGTGGCAGATGATGCAGCACACAAATTCATGTCCAGCTTTATAAATATATGTATATTTTTCAACCTTTTCATTGCTCCAATGTATCTAAGATAAAAAAAAGGACACTTTTGTGTATACAGCTCCAATACAGATCTATGAGTCTCCGTGGTTACAGAATATGAACAAACCTTGTGTAGTCTGATCCAGCAGTTGTATATTACTTTCTTCCGTCTGTGTCCTTTACACGACAGTATTTTTTTTGCGGTCCGCAAAACGGAGTTCCGTGATCCGTGTCCGTTTTTGCTTCCGTTGTGTTTCTGTGTGTTTTTCATTTTTTTTAGCGGACATAACCCAAAAGATATTACCAAAAGACAGGCTGACAAGTTGCCAAATGCCTGCCATGGGATCCGCAAAAAAATGCGAACGCGGATGACACACGGATGGCCATCCGCATTTTTTCACGGTCCAATTGACTTGAATGGGCCCGCAAACCATTTTTCACGGACAAAAATAGGACAGGTTATATTTTTTTGACGGACTGGAATCACGGACCACGGACGACAATCACGGAGGACAAACGGTGCATTTGCCGAGTTGCATTTGCATTTGCCACGGACCCATTGAAAACCAATGGGTCCGCAGAAAATCACGAAAAACGGCGCAACGGACACGGAATCAAACAACGGTCGTGTGCATGAGGCCTTACATTTAGATAAATGGGCGGCTCAAGTCTACCACAATGGCAGATACTCATAGAGAGTGGCTCTCCATTCAGGCTAATAGAGGGGATCCCAAGCATGCTTGAGGGGGGTTCCTCTATGGTGTCTATATGCCCCAATAGGACATATGAGTAGGTTGTCTTCATGAGTCAACCCCTTTAAATGTCTGATAGGTGTGGTTGTTCAAATACTACCCACTCTCGTTATGTAACTCCTATATACTTTAGTAGAGATGTCGTTGGCCGCGACATGGGGTGCCAACAGGGCGACCTGCAGCTATCTGGGATTTGTGGTATATCCAGTGGCATACATTCCTTAGATGGAGTACTGTTTAAAGTAACCACTTGACTGGGGCTATTAAGAGGCACATGTGGCAGAGACACTTTTGGGTACACATCGGTGGCTGACATGTACTCTTACTTACCAATTTCAGATCCAGTCAAAAAAGAAAGTGTACATACTTTAAGAGCGTCCATCAATGTTCTGCTGGTTACACAAAAGATTTTTACTCTTCTTTCTTTACACTAGAGTACCATCAAAATATTTGATGGTTACAGTTTCTCATGCAAGGGACAGAAGCTTAGTGGTTTCAGTGCACCCTGGGTGGTGCTAGTACACTTGATGGTTGCTGACTAGAATGTTCTAGAATAGGGATAAGCGAACTTCATATTTTGAAGTTCGCGTTCGGGTATATGCCGAATTGCGTTATGGATTCTATTACCATGGACCATAATGCAATTCCTTGACGGAATGTATAACGGAATGCGTTTAGAGGCATTCCGTTATTGATGCCGTCATAATAGAAGTCTATGGCCTGCATAACGGATCCGTTCCGTTTTCGTTATGCTGGAGTCCTCTCCTGCATAAAGGAACTTGGACGGATCTGTTATGCAGGCCATAGACTTCTATTACGATGGAATGAATGACGGAATGCCTCTAAAGGAATTGCGTTATGGTCCGTAGTAGCGTAACGCAATTCAGTACATACCCCAACCCGAACACATACTCGAACTTCAAAATTTGAAGTTCGCTCATCCCTATTCAAGAATATGACTTGGACAGGTCACCATTGGCCTCAGTACGGTTTTACCTGTACACAGTACTTTTAGTACTTTACCTTGAAGAGGGTCAGTACTATACCTGGCCCTATTCCAGAAAAACCTACCTTATTCAATCTCTCCAACTTCTGTTTCGTCCACCCAGGCAACAGAGGCATCAGGGCATCCAACCTTCTGATGTCACACAGGATTGAATCTCACACCAGCATACCCGTCTTGGCTCGATTGAATCTCACACCAGCATACCCGTCTTGGCTCTCTTTAAGCTTACATCTCCCTCAGCCGGAGAACAATCCCCATAGCTGACCCCTCCCAAAACTGACATTACTTTCTGCCCATGCTTCTTCTGTAACAGAGCAAGGGTTATCTCTGCAAACTGTTTCTTCACGCAGTTAGCATTTCCCAGTCTCTTGAAAACAGTTATCTAGGTCATCTCACCATGTGCCTCCAGTGGGGTTCTCCAAGCCTTGCTAGAAGATATTATAATGACACCTCTTGCCTTATTAGTCTCTGAAGTGCATTCCAGGTGACACACTATGCAGTGTCTCCACAGGTCTATTGTCACACACTCTGACCTCCAGCCCACCACCTCTCTTGTGATGAAGAAGCGACTATGGCCTCCAACCCACAGTACACAAGACACTCCAGCCCCCGGATCACCAATGCACCTCTGATGGACCAGCCCAGAACTAACAATCAGGCCAATATCAGGTCTTCTAGTCTCTTCTCAGAAGTCATCTACATACAGCCCATTGGTTCTAAGCTACTCACTTTTATCAACTCCTATTAGCATTGGCTCTTCTTTGGTCTACACTCACGTTGGCACCCATTCTCTTAGCTGACAGCTGGGAAAACAGTCATCCTCACTGCCAGCTATCGTGACAGGACATACTGATGCCACAGAATACCTACTTTGTGTAAAATGTCACAATACAAATCAACATAACATACATTACACTTACATTATATATGTAGAAGGCTTCAACCAGAAAAAAGGGTATGTCCATATGAGATGTATTTAGGCACTCCACAAAATCCTCTACAGATTTTACCCAACATTAGACCATTGGCAGGAAAAAATATGTTGTCATCACTTATGAGTCTTGGGACCTTTAGTTCTCCAGACCACTCAGCCTCAGGGTCTATTGACTGTAAGGGCTCCATGCCCATATTGCGGACCGCAAACTATTGACTTGAATGGGTCCGCGATCCGCAAGATACAGAGAAACATAGGACATATCCTATATTTTGCAGAGTGGAGGCACGGATCGGAAGCCCATGGAAACACTCGGAAGCGTTTCTGTGGGCTTTCTGGTCCGTGCTTCCGCACCGCAAAAGATATGATTTGTTTTGCGGTCCACAGCACGGGAAATGGAGCCCTTACGGTTCTGTGAATGAGCCCTTAGACAGTTCCAACAGCGCCATTTAGAGTGACCTACATACTCCATATTAAAATACAGTGCACACGTAGTGCAATACCACCAAAAAGATAAATCGACCAAGCTGTTTTAATAATATACTCAGAAAATAAAATGAATTAAAAGTATGCAAAAAGCAACATTGTGCTGCATAACAAGCTTCTCATCCGACACTGGGTTTCGCCACGCAGCCTTCTTCGGTGTTCTCGGCACATATCAAGAAGCACCTGGGCAGAGCTGAAACGTAATTAACGACACACTTCCCACTTCACTGTAGTTCTGCGCAGCAAACAAGATGAATCTCTCATTATATTCACATATACTCCCTACGACAGCTCTGCCATGAAATTGGAAAATACCGTTGTGCTGTCCTACACTACACCTGCAGTGTAAATATCTGAACCTGCTTCGATAGAGGCAGCAAGTGATGCACATAATTATGGGAATATTGGTTCTAACATCAACTGTCTACAGACGTAATATCAGGAATGAACGCTATAACACCTACCATAGGTGGTGACGTGAGCGCACCTCTGGACTGGAATGTCAAAAGAAATAGTGATGAGCGGCAGGGGCTATATTCGAATTCGCGATATTTTGTGAATATATGGGTGAATATTCGCCATATATTCATGAATTCACGGTTATTTTCTTGATTGCGAAAAATCGCCAATGTAATATTCGCGTAATGCGCGCGCAATACAGGAGTGGGTCATTTTGGGTTCATTTTTCAAGCTGCTAGAAGTTTCCTGAGGCTTGAGATAATGGTTGGCATGGCGGAACATTACAATAGCTTTATATGCAGATAGAGTGCTCCGATATATATCCACGATTGCAAAAATTGGCAATTAATGATGCGCATATTTTTGTGCAATATGTGCAACTGGGTGACATCACAACACTATGTCTGTATGGACAGCAGAGCCTATCACACTACCTAACACCCTGCACTGGAACCTATCAGCTACACTATAAATCAATGTAACCTACACTGACTATCTCCCACTAACTATCGGAATTATATATACAGCAAAGCACGGAGCACAGCAATTGCACTGCTGTCTCTCAGAACTCCATTACACTACAGAAAATGGCTGCTGGGGAGGTTCTTCTATAGTAAGGGGTAGGCAACTTTCCAATTGGTTGCTAGGGGTGTTGCTAAGCTCAGACAAAGATATTGCAGTCTTCTCACTGGCCCCACAAGCAAGAAGCAGGGAGGTTACTGATGAAAAAAAAGTGGATTTTGCTACGGCCAAAAATCGTGTCAGTACTGAACTGAAGACATCCTGATGATCCTGAACGGATTTCTCTCCATTCAGAATGCATTAGGATAATCCTGATTAGTATCTTTCCGTCCTAGAGCCCCGAGGACGGAACTGTAGGACGGAAAGGAAAAACGCTGATGTGAAAGGGGCCTTAGTATGTCTGGCTTTCGGCTGGACAGTCTGGTTTCCTGGCTTCCTGTCCTCCATCCAGCGCAAGGCTTGAAGGACACTTGGGTGTCCTCCTTTTTTGTGGCTCCACGCTCAGACAGCAGTACTCGCTCTGCCCCCTTTTCTCTTGCCGGAACTGGTACTGCAAGATGGGACGTGGCTTTAACTGGGGAAGACATGGTCTGTGATGTTCTCTTTTTTGGGGTTATGCAAGTAGCCACCCTAATTGTAAGTAACTCTCATGTCGATGCCTATGGTATAGAAGTATTTATTTATTTTATGCACTTATATAGCGCTACTATATTCCGCTGCGCTTTACAGACATTATGATCCAACTGTCCCCAAGGGGGATCACAGTCCAAGGTCCCTATCCGTACACGGAGGGAATATACAAACATGTTGTGCTGCAAGGCACCAGTGCTAACCACTGAGCCACCATGCTGCCCATAGAGTATACACTTTTGCGATTATATTGTACAGTTGTGTGACCGTACAACGTTGTGTCTTTAGTATGTGATCTTTTATTGTTGCAGCAGCGCACTGGTCTGTGTATGAGAGCTGCGTTGCACTGGAGGCATGACACAATACTTTCCTATGGGCTCCCACAGCCGTTACACAGCATTGCACGTCATGTAGCCTGTTCACATAGGATCAGTTTGTCGGTACTTATGGGATTTGTTGCTGTGCATTGCAGCTACAACAGTAGTCACCCATGTGACATATCCATTGTGGAGGATAGTGGCCGAACGCTGTCACTAACATTAGTGCTGTCATCTCGGTGTCATTTCTCGTCTACACAAACCTTTGATTCTGATCTCCAGACTATGGGGGAATTTATGAAGCGCTATATTGCCGCTGTTCTGGTGTAAAAAAAAAGAGTCACACACTTTGGTACATGACATCTTTGTGCAAAAATGTGTGACTTTTTGTGATTTTACACCCCTCTGGCCACTTTTGAAAAGTGCATGGGAAAGTGGGGGAGGTAAGCTGGGTGAGTAGGTGTGCGACAGGTTTATATGCGACTTAAAGACTAAGGCTAATGCAGAATGTCCCCAAATCAGCCCCTTATCAGGGGTGTCACCAGCATAAGGCATTCTAGGCCAACTGCCCCGAATGTTCGGGCGACTGCCACTTTCAACTGCATCTGTGTCCTCAGGAGACAGATACAGGTGAATACCATGATGGAGTCATGGGGGGGGGGGGGAATAAGAGGAAACCAATACTGAGAGGGGCACTATTACTAAGAGAGGAAACTGAGAGGACACCATTACTGAGAGGGGCACTGAAGTGACACCATTACCGTGAGAGGGCACATTACTGAGAGGGGCACTGAAGTGACACCATTACCATGAGAGAGCACATTACTGAGAGGGGCACTGAAGTGACACCATTACCGTGAGAGAGCACCATTACTGAGAGGGGCACTGAAGTGACACCATTACCGTGAGAGAGCACCATTACTGAGAGGGGCACTGAAGTGACACCATTACCGTGAGAGAGCACATTACTGAGAGGACACCATTACTGAGAGGGGCACTAAAGTGACAGCATTACCGTGAGAGGGCACCATTACTGAGAGGACACCATTACTGAGAGGGGCACTGAAGTGACACCATTACCGTGAGAGGGCACCATTACTGACAGGACACCATTACTGAGAGGGGCACTGAAGTGACACCATTACTGAGAGGACACCATTACTGATAGGGGCACTGAAGTGACACCATTACCGTGAGAGGGCACCATTACTGAGATCTGGGAACTGAGGGGACACCATTACTGAGAGGGGCACTGAAGTGACAGCATTACCGTGAGAGGGCACCATTACTGAGAGGACACCATTACTGAGAGCTGGGAACTGAGGGGACACCATTAATGAGAGGGGCACTGAAGTGACAGCATTACCGTGAGAGGGCACCATTACTGAGAGGGCACCATTACTGAGAGGGCACCATTACTGAGAGGGGCACTGAAGTGACAGCATTACCGTGAGCAGGCACCATTACTGAGAGGGGCACTGAAGTGACACCATTACCGTGAGAGGGCACCATTACTGAGAGCTGGGTACTGAGGGGACACCATTACTGAGAGGGGCACTGAAGTGACAGCATTACCGTGAGAGGGCACCATTACTGACAGGACACCATTACTGAGAGGGGCACTGAAGTGACACCATTACCGTGAGAGGGCACCATTACTGAGAGCTGGGAACTGAGGGGACACCATTAATGAGAGGGGCACTGAAGTGACAGTATTACCGTGAAAGGGCACCATTACTGAGAGGGGCACTGAAGTGACACCATTACCGTGAGAGGGCATTATTACTGAGAGGGGCACTGAAGTAACAGCATTACCGTGAGAGGGCACCATTACTGAGAGGACACCATTACTGAGAGGGGCAATGAAGTGACACCATTACCGTGAGAGGGCACCATTACTGAGAGGGTCACTGACGTGACAGCATTACCGTGAGCAGGCACCATTACTGAGAGGACACCATTACTGAGAGAGGGAATGAAGTGACACCATTACCGTGAGAGGGCACCATTACTGAGAGGGGCACTGAAGTGACACCATTACCATGAGAGGGCACCATTACTGAGAGGGGCACTGACGTGACAGCATTTCCCTGAGAGGGCACCATTACTGAGAGGACACCATTACTGAGAGGGGCACTGAAGTGACAGCATTTCCGTGAGAGGGCACCATTACTGAGAGGACACCATTACTGAGAGGGGCAATGAAGTGACACCATTACTGTGAGAGGGCACCGTTACTGAGATCTGGGAACTGAGGGGACACCATTACTGAGATCTGGGAACTGAGGGGACACCATTACTGAGAGGGGCACTGAAGTGACACTATTACTGAGAGGGGAAACTAAGGGGACACCATTACTAAGAGTGGAAACTAAGGGGACACCATTAAAGAGAGTGGGATTATTACTGAGAGGTTTTACTGAGGGGACACCATTACTGAGAGGGGCACTGAAGTGACACTATTACTGAGAGGGGAAACTAAGGGGACACCATTACTAAGAGTGGAAACTAAGGGGACACCATTAAAGAGAGTGGGATTATTACTGAGAGGTGTTACTGAGGGGACACCATTACTGAGAGGGGGCACTGAGGATACATCATTACTAAAAGGGTACACTATTACTAAGAGCTGGAACTGAGTGGACACCATTAGTGAGAGGGGTCCTAAGGAAGCACCATTAATGTAAGGGGGCACCATTACTATCTAGTGCATAATTACAGAGTGGCTAAAACGAAGTACTATTGATGTGTGGGAGATTATGGGAGGTATTGTGTGAGGCTAAAGGGGGAATTATTAGAGTGTAAGGAACAGTACTGAAGTGTGGGGGCATTATTACTTGGTAAGGACGCTAAGGAGGTACCATTATTGTGTAGGGCACTTATGGGAGCGCCAAGCGGGGCACTATTACAATCTGGAGTATGTACTGAGGCATATGGGTAATCACTAGTGTGGCAGGACCGTGTTTGTTCATTTGTGGGTGAAGTAAAATTTTGGATATAGGGTATAATAGGGGCAAAATGGACAGCTTTGTGGGGTGACTGCTGTCACAACGAGTGCTCTGCTATTGTAGGGGAAGTTAGGTGGAGTATAAGGAGACCTAATAACTTCACGCTCCATTATCTACCCATAGAATTATCGGACTGAAATGGCTGAAGTGCCCTGAGGTTACTCAGTAGGTTATTTTGTATCTTTTTAAATGAGCTAGTAAGTTATGTTTTCTAACCAGACTCTGATGGTGAAGGTCAAGTTAAGCGCGTGGTGTATAGTTGTCATCTACTGCTATTTGGTCAGTGGTGGTAGTTTAGATATGTGTCATAGTGTGGAGGTATTATTTGGTTACCAATTATTCAGGCTTATAAAGTCTATTGTATTGCGGAAAAGTTGTTTTATAGTTATACTTTCTTCAATACATTTTTTTTTGGAGGGGAGTGGGGGACATACGCCGTTGAGCTTGTGACCCTGATCTTTCAAAACCATGCCCCAGAAACACAACTTCAGCCCCACAGTCCTACACTAGCGCCACACCAAATGGAGTCCCCCATGTCTTCCAGAGCATGAACATATTTATAAGGTTGTCCTAGAATAATTAATGGGGTTATGCAGCATGAATGCAATTTTTTAAATATAGAGGCAGCATGTTTTTTTTTCTTCCAGATGAAGGCTCTCTTGCTGAAACACACCTTAGCGTGGATATTCGACCCCCTTCTATCCATCTTCATCCCACTATGGGTATGCATAGACTCTTTTTTGCATTGTGTACTTTAGCTCTGCATAGATTTATTGTGTATATGGAGTACGGATGCAATGCTATTACTGGTATTTATTCAACTATTGTGTTTGTATTTCTGGGGTTTTTATGGATGTGATATCTTGTAATACAGGTGATGTATCGTGTCTCTAGTGCAGTGGACACTTTCCATGCTAGCCGCTAGTATCATAGATGATATGTCATTGTGGTATTGTAGACACTATTGGTCATGCCTTTCTCTTGGTTTGTTGTGTTTTGGGATATGTCCTGAACCTCCATCACAGATTCAGATTCCAAGGTATTTCTAATACCATGCAGTTGGTGAACTGTTCTCGTGCTGCTGTGGTGAAAGTGTTTTTTGAGTGGACATATGGCCCACTGCGAATGAGCAACGTGGAAACTGTGGAGCACCACATGCAATTGATGTGAGAGGTGAACGTCGGCTACAAAGGTGTGCAAGGGTGGACCGACACGCCACAATGGATCAGCTCACCACCGTAATGAACCAGGGGGCTACCAGACGTGTGTCTAAAACAACAGTTCAGTGAACCCCACTACGTATGGGGCAGTAACAGAATTGGATCTCCACTGATTGCCAAAGGGTTGCCTTCTGAGTCAAGAAGAGCCGATGAGTCAAGTGTTGGCGTGTCAGGTGAGAAACATCAGAGAACAAACACCCTGCTACACAAGCTGGTGGTGGCAGCGTTATAGTCTAAGGAATGTTTTTGTGGCATTCTTTAGGCCCAATCATCCATGTAGAAGGCACTCTCAACATATTTGGGTATGAATTGATCCTTGCAGATCACGTACACCCATACATGCTGATTCTGTTCCCTGGGGCGGATGGGGTCTTCCAGCAGGACAATGCAACATGTCAAAAAGCTAGAAATGTCTGACATGGGCTGGAACAGCATGACCAAGACCTCCCAGTACTACCGTAGCCCCCTAATCCCCAGACTTGAACCCAATTGATCATCTGTGGGACCATCTTGGTCATTGTGTTTGCTCTATGGATCCTCCTCCATGCACCCTCCAGCAGATGAGGGATACACTGCAGTCATCATGGCTCCGGATACCTGTGACAACCTACCAGGAGCTTATTGAGTCACTCCCAGCCCCGTCTAGATGCTGTCCGTGCTGCACACGGTGGTTACTCTGGATATTAGCTGGTGGTCATAATAATGTGACTTAACCGTGTATCTGCATGCAGCTATATTTTTCTCATCAAAACTATAGAAACTTCAGTGGAACTTAACGGTCCATGGTGGAATTTCCATCTCAAATTTTGCTGTGAGAACGCAACAAATTTGCAGCAAAATCTTCATGTGTTACATGTGTTTGCAACGGATCTTGCTGTCGATTAACAGTGGATTTCAGCCCATGTGTTGCAAAGGGTGAAGTCCACAGTGGAAATCTGCAGGAAGATCCACACCGCAGTCAATTTATGTTACAGTTTTTCTGCTTTTTATATAAATTGACAGCACACCAAAAGATTCTTTGCAATTGTGTGAGTTTATTTACCACCATGCTACCAACATTAGCCTGATGAAGGGCATAAGTGTTGCCCGAAACGTTGCTACTGCTACAAAAAAATGCGATCCGGCTAAATAAATTCACACAATTGCAAAGAATCTTTTGGTGTGCTGTCAATTTATATAAGAAGATTTACGTAATTCCTGGAGTGGAGACAGAGATATCAATCTTGACGGGCACCCTCTATATACAGCCTAATATCTGGTCGAGAGCTGTGGTCCTTCCTTTTTGAACCATTACAGTTTTTCTGCTTTGTTTAGAAGAGATTTGCTAAATTCTTATTCATTTTGCCGGTACTGTAATATGGATTTTCGGCAGCCTATCCACCACGTGTGAATAGACTCTAAAGCAGTTTGCCCAGGAGAAACACGTATCTTCTATCTGCTGGGGGTTTGATCACAGGGCTTTCACAGGTCACAAGAACAGGGGTCTTTGAAAGAACTGGCTGTCACCTGCTATGGGCCCAAGCTGTATCGGTATCTGGCTCCACTTTTACAAAGAGACATATGGAGACTACACTGCTGTGTAATAAGCGACTAATTAATACATTTAATATGTAAGCAAATAATTTAATATATAATAAGTGACTAATTAATACATTCGATATAAAGGCGAATAATTCAATATATCATAAGCGACTAATTATTACGTTCGATATATAAGCGAATAATTAAATATATATAGTAAGCGACTAATTAATACGTTCGATGTATAAGTGAATAATTCAATATATAATAAACGACTAATTAATACGTTCGATATAAAGGCGAATAATTCAATATATAATAAACGACTAATTAATACGTTCGATATAAAGGCGAATAATTCAATATATAACAAGCGACTAATTAATACGTTATACATATAAGCGAATAATTCAATATGAGTCACAGTACCAGTATGTGATGAAATACACAAAAAATAATTTGCAGAAAAATAGTATCCTTTGATTATTTATTGTTTCAAAATAAAAATACAGCCAGCTTTCCTCCTACAACACAAAAACCTGCATGGCCTTTTCATTACCTCCATTTACCCTACACCTCACAGTGACCTATTGATTTCACCGCCTCCTCACGCAGCTCCGCAGCTTGCAAAGCACAAGCCATTCGCCTCAAGCACAGCAGCCCTGAAGGGGTTAACCGCGATTGATTACTCCACAAACACACGGTGTTAAAGAAAGAAAGAAAAGAAAAAAAAAACAGCTCAGGCACAACCTAGGTAGAAGGTGCTTGTGGTGGGGATGGGATGATGGTTTGCACCAGTTACAAGGGAGGGACAGGAGGAGGATGGGAGGAGGAGTTGTTGGTGGCCTCCAGGGGGCTTCTTTGTGTTGGATTCAGCAGCAGCCTCTAAGCTGCAAACCCATGGGTCCATGCAAATCTAGCTATCAGTAAGTGTCAAGCCCAGCAGCACCCAGCTCCAGCTCCCATCTGCAGCCGTCCACACATAGTCCCTCCATTGGCATAGAGCTACCTAGAGGAGCCCCCCCTCCCCGCTTCCCCAAGCTAGTGCCCACCCTACAGAAGAAGAAGGTGACCAGCAAGTATCGCATCTCATCCTCCTTTGGTGAGTACAGAATCTTTTCATCCATGGAATTAATAGGACATGTCTCGGAGGCCATCATTTGCAATCTGATGATAAAAAGGCTTTGCATTATTAATCAGCAGCAATCTGCATTATTTCCTGATGGGGGTGATGGTCGGGGAGGGATTGCTTCTTGCGCAGCAGCCAAGAAGAGGTAGCGTTATCCTCCTAGAATATGTGTAAGCCGCCCCCCCCCCCCTCCCTTCTTCTTTGGAGTTACTGCTTTTGTTCAGCATCTGGGGGCCCCTCATTACTGTCATTCATGGTGCCCATCCCTGGTGGCATTAGAAGGTGGCGTTGCCTTTGCCGACACTTTGATGCTTTGATTTGCTTTTTGCAGGGGCGCCGAATAGTTCAACAGAATGGTGAAGCTGGGCAATAATTTTAGCGAGAAGGGGTCAAAGCCTCCCATCTGTGAAGATGGATTTGACACCATCCCATTGATGACCCCTCTGGATGTCAATCAGCTGCAGTTCCCACCCCCAGACAAGGTACGTACAGAGAGGGCACATCACACAAAGGTGGGCACCAGTAGGTGCAGCTCATCCCTTCTTATTATGCATGGTCTGGTAGACAATGGGCACTCGGCAGGTTTACTAGATCATAGATATTAGAGCTTTTTTTTAGCCTTCTCCCCTATTTTATAACAGACGGTAAATGTATGACCCTTACAAATCATCTGCTTTCCTAAATGCCTGTGTCTATAGGGTTAATACCCAGCTTTCCACAGGAAATTTACACTGGTATGCAAGCTTGCATTCCCTATTTCTTTACTGTCTACTAGTGTGTCATTGTTCACTGTAGTCCTGGCATTCTATTCGTGTCTGGATGCTGGGAGGGCTGCAGCGCACTGGATTGTGGGATAACATATGTTATATATTTTTTCTTAATAGGCTATACAATTATTATTTTATTATATTATTATAATTTATTATATTTTACACATTTATAATCCTGATATCTCAGTCCTATACTGAATTTTAGTGTTTTCCAAAAAATGTAATTGTTTTTTGGACCCAGTACCGAAGTATTTATGTATTTGTTGTATACAGTCCTATACATTCCTTCTGCTCGTTTGGTATTGAAGGTTTTCTTATAGGTGAATATAATCTATTGTTCTCTGTTATCAGCCATGCAGAATGTAAAGTTCTTCAATGATTTTATAGCCCTGCCCCCCATGATTACTACTTCCTTCAGCAGTCATTACATACATATGTGTGACTGATATTAGCACCTCGTGTTATAACACTGTATTTTCATTAGCTGTTTTAGGCTGTGTCCCTTTAATTCTGCCTGTAGTTTCAGTCCTGGCGTACGCCATACGGATCTCCACTGCACTATAATAATAATATAAATAATATATAATAACCGGGATATTGCAGCGCGAATGCAGTACTGGACAGCTAGCTCTTTATTTATAAACCCGATGATGTCACCCAGCTCTCTCGTCGCCGATCATCTATTTAAAGGCATAGTCCTGCTACAGATGTGACGGAGCTGAGTTTACATAATGCAGGATGACTAGCAGTCCTATGTAAAACTGCAGATTTATCATGATAAGGCCAGAGTCAGCTTTGCTGCATTGACCAACTGAGTTCTGCTACATCTGTTGAATACAGTGAGCCATTGCTGTAAGGAAATGCTGCTCTATAGATGATGATGATGGTGACGTCTGTTCATTTTTAACACGGTGTAATCTACGGCCATGGCTGTAGACTCTTATCGGTTGCCACCTATTGGTTATTCTTAAAGGGGTTGTCTCATGAAGACAGGCGCTTTGGAAATAGTAGTCTGCTCCCTGACCAGATGATTGCTGCTGGTCAGCAAACCTGAAAGTTACTGCAGGAGGAAACGTAGGGTTACATAGCGCTCAATCAGATGAGTGTCCGAAGTTGTGACTCCATCACTCTCACCGCGACCCGACACATTTACCAATGTGTGCACCAAAAACTGGTGCACATTACACCTTAAATCTACGCCAGCTACCTGCTGCCATGGAATTCGCAAAATTATTACCTCTTAATATTTCTGTCGTGTGCCAGTGGGGTTTATTATTAAAGGGAATTTTCGGGGGTAAAATTTTGATGGCCTATCCTCAGGATAGGTCATCAATATTTAATTTGTGGGGGTCCGACACCCAGACCCCCTTCCGATCAGTTGTTTGAGGAGGCAGCGGCGGTCTGGTGAGTGCTGCAGCTTCTCCCTAGGCCGGTGATGTCATGCTCATCAGTCACAAGGCCTATGTGCATCTCAGTCCCATTCAAGTGAATGGGCCTGAGCTGCAATACCAAGCCCAGCCACTATATATTGTATGGCGCTGTGCTTGATGAGCTGTGTGGAGGCCGCAGGGCTCACTGGATCGCCACAGCCTCTTCAAACACCTGATCGGTGGCGGTACCAGATGTTGGACCCCCATGATCAGATATTGAGGACGTATCCTGACGATGGATTAGATAACAGGTGGGCACTCCTGTAGTAGTGTGGCGGAGCACGTGTCAGTGGATTGGCATCCCAGGAAACAGCGATGTAGAAAAGACCGGCTCTCGCACAAGGTAGCTTCTTCAATGCTGGATTTATTGGTCACATATTAATTATGTGACCAATAAATCCAGCATTGAAGAATCTACCTTATGCGAGTGCCGGTCTTTTCTACATCGCTATCCTGCCAACGGGTCATCAATATTCTACTCCCACAAAACACCTTTAAGTCTTAAGAAACACCAGTGTGTTAATACATTCCCCAATCTGTGTGAGGCTTTGTTCTGGCTCCGAGAATAGGCTCCGGGAATATGGTCCCTGGCAGGGGACGCCTCCCGCCATGACATCTATATGTCCTCCGTAGAGTTCTACTGTATTTACCAAAAATGTAAAAGTCACCCTGATGTGTAGGCCTGGGCTTTACAATAGCTCTCCATTAATTGGAACTTGTCACCAGAATGGCCCTATTGAGCTTATTAACGTTCACACTGGTCCTGCTGCCATGGTTCCTAAGCTGGTTATCCTGAAGTTCCTAATCATTGTATTAGTGTTGAAAAACAACTTATAAAATGTAGCTGGCGTCATCGTTATGGTCTGGGGTGTGTCCATGGCAGAGCCAAGTCTTGCGCAGGGAACTTCATCGATGGCCGGGAATCAGACATGTGCAGTGAGCGTTTGACGCCGAGGTGTATACATGTAATTAGCTCAATAGGGCCGTTTGGATGACCCGTTCCCTTTAAATCCAAAAATGATAGGCCCCTGACCCTGATTTGTCCTCTTATATTATTGTATTCAGTCATAATGTTGCTCCTGGGGTCCAGTGAAAAATCTGCAACAAGTACCATTAATAATACCGTTGGTCTTGTTTGGCCCTCCTTTAGGCACCGGGCTTCGGGTGTGATTGCTGTCTCGCCACTCACTATAGCTACAAATTTCACTGGTGTGTCCACGTGTAATGCCACCTCTCCTCTTTTCTCCTCCCCCAGAATCAGAGCTGTTTCTGAAACCGGACCTGTGGTTATCTGCTGGTCCGATTTAACTTTCAAAGGGGTTTTCAAGATGACAACCCCTTTAAGCATACTGGCCAGGCAGTAGAGAGTTGCACTGCAGAAAGAAATGGGATTGCACAGGAAAATGTATAATTGCACAGGTGAACTTATTTACATGGATTTTTATCATTTACTTTATGATTTATCTATTAGATATTATTATTTAATAATCAGGTTTTGCAAACCAGGGTGGCTGACACCAAAACGAGGAATGTCGGCCGCTTATGCAAATCTTTCTCTACATTTATGTCTATGGGACATAGGAATAGCTGAGTGCACCGATTAGATATATTTCTCATCATATCCAGAATAACCCTTTACATGCATTTCATCAATCAGAGGAAAAGTTTTACCTTTAGGGTTTAAATCCTGTGTTTGGCATTATATGTGTCCAACTCAGTGCAATAATATGGAAGTGTGAATAAAAACATAGTAAAATGAAATATAAATATAAAATGAATATAAAATATGAGTTTATGTTAATGAATACTAATATAAAATAGAGAATATAAAAATATTTTCTTTATTCAGTCATAAGTTAAAGGGGAACTCAAGGAACTTGATGAAATATCCTCATGATATTGTGTGATTGGTGGGAGTATGGCCACGGCACTCACGAGCCCACCCCATTGTTTATCCACAGGGGTAGGCATTGGGTAGGAAGTCATAAGGGGTACCATTGGATTTTTTTTAAAAAGCACTCCTCTGATTGGTTGCTATCAACAAAAACATGGCCAGTAAGTCTGTCAGCAGTTTTGTCCAAGCTGAACTGCTTACAGCACTAGCTAAAGGTCAGGAAGAGCAGTAGATCTATTCTCATCAGGAGTTTTCAGAATTAGAAGTTTTATTCTGCCAGATTCTGCTCCTGCAAGTGCCCAGTAGGTGGAGCTTCATTGCGAAGTACTTTCTGCATTGAGCTGCTTTGCAGCCCCTTACCTCTGCTGTGAGTTAATGCTGTAGCAGCCAAACAGGAGACTACTACAGCTGTCATGCAGAGGGCAGAGGCTGTAAAACAGCTCAATGCAGAGAGCACTTCACAGTGAAGACCCGCCTCCTGGGCACTTGCAAGAACAGAATCTTGCAGAATAAAACTTCATATTCACGCTACTCCTGATAAGAAATGCTGAGGGTTCAGAGGCTTGGCCACAAGCGTCGGACTGAAGTCCCCTGGGCCCACCAGAGGAAATGATTCTAAGGGCCCTCTCTCTGTGTATATAGAACTGCAAGGGCTCTGTTTTCCTAGGGGTCCATTGGGGCTCATGCACCTGGCCGTTAACCGGCCGTTCCATGCATTGTGTAAAGCAATTTGCAGTCCCCAATGCATGGCCAATATCTGTGCGGATTCCGCAGACGGATCCAGGTGCATTCTATTTGAATGGGTCTGTGGTCCGTCCGCACCGCAAGATATAGTGCATGCAGGTCAGAAACCCTACCGAATCACTCTTGTAGTGCTTCCGTGGGGTTCCGTGTCTCTGTTACACGTCAGACCTTCCGGATTGTGGACCCATTCTAGTGCACACGGCCAGTGCCCGCGTATTGCGGACCCGCTGTTTGCAGGCCGCAATACTGGCACGGCCTGGCATTGGTCATGTGCACGAGCGCCTTACAGTCAGAGCTTGGGCCCACCAGAGGATCATCTGGTACTCTAGGGGGCCAGTCCGACCCTGGGCCCACTTCTATCACACAGATCCAGGCAAATAGAAGTGATTATCCTATAATAACCACAGCATGCACTATGGGCTATTGCTTGTCACCGTGGTGTCATGTTTTTTGCCTTTGAAGTCACATATAAACGCTTTCTGTCTTCTAGAAACTGAAAACTGCCTAAAATTAAAAGAAAACTGTCTGTTGCTCCTAACAACCAATCAGAGTGCTGCTTTCATTTTACCAGAGCAATTTAAGACATAACAACTGAGCTGTGATTGGTTGCTATGGGCAACAAAGACAGTTTTGATAAATGAGCTTTACAGGGTTGTCCCCGGATACCAGCTGATCGGTGTGAATGCAGACCTATTGTTACCAGGCCTTTTGTGTTGTACAATTAGGCTCTACCCTAAACGAAATCGGTGCCCTTTTCTAAAAGGACATCTGATCAGAGAGTAATTACATGGATTCATGCTCACACTGGTAATAATACGGATCTGGCGAAATAATGGCCGGTGTGTGGACCCGTCCTGCAGTAAATGGTCTGTGCAGTGTAATTAATGATCCTTTGGTTGCCAAGCTAATTGAGTGAAATGAACAGTATCAGTCGCTTGGCCGGGTCCTCTGGACTGTGTCCGGCTCCTTGGACCTTGATGACAAATCAATACCGGCCACCGAATACACTTTAGTTCTGTCATTTAAGAAATTACTGTATACAAGGACCATCTCCGGGAATAGTTATGTGCTCTCCAACATGGCACTTGTGTTATGGATAGATGATACATACAATCTACATACAGATGATAATACATACAAACTACATACAGATCATAATACATACAATCTACATACAGATGATAATACATACAAACTACATACAGATCATAATACATACAAACTACATACAGATCATAATACATACAAACTACATACAGATTATAATACATACAAACTACATACAGATGATAATACATACAATCTACATACAGATGATAATACATACAAACTACATACAGATGATAATACATACAATCTACATACAGATCATAATACATACAAACTACATACAGATCATAATACATACAAACTACATACAGATCATAATACATACAATCTACATACAGATGATAATACATACAAACTACATACAGATCATAATACATACAAACTACATACAGATCATAATACATACAAACTACATACATATGATAATACATACAAAATACATACAGATGATAATACATACAAACTACATACAGATGATAATACATACAAACTACATACAGATCATAATACATACAAACTACATACAGATGATAATACATACAAACTACATACAGATGATAATACATACAATCTACATACAGATTATAATACATACAAACTACATACAGATCATAATACATACAAACTACATACAGATGATAATACATACAAACTACATACAGATCATAATACATACAAACTACATACAGATGATAATACATACAAACTACATATAGATGATGCTACATACAAACTACATACAGATAATAATACATATAAACTACATATAGATCATAATACATACAAACTACATACAGATCATAATACATACAAACTACATACAGTTAATTGTACATATTTGTATAGAATTTGTGGCGCACAGGAATGACCCACGAACCTCGGAAGAGGTGCTCACAGAAAAGAGGAATCACCCTTCCTCTAACTGGGGCTGGCATATCTAATCGAAGTTACTGGGCACTCTCAATATATTTGTACCAACCGAATACAAATTTAATAATAACCAAAATGACACAAGGTTAAAACAGACTGCTAATGCACATAAATACTTATAGTAATAAAAATGACATAAAAATTGGTGCTAGGTGTATCTGCACAGTGACCGCGCCACTGCTGGGGTGAGCGATATATACAGGATGATGGCCTCCAATCCTCTAACTTCTATACTAAAACATGCTCTTTAGGCCAATTCAATGTTCCATCTTATAGTGATGGATTGAGTGGTCGAATAATGTTTATCGGCGTCCCGCTATACTCACAAATCAGCGGCGTCCCGCCAGGTTGTGTCCGTCGGTATATTTATTTCATTTCATAGAATTATATTGTCCAATTTTTAAAAAAAGCAAGAAAAACGCTTATGATATATAGCGGTTTTTTTTGTGCATTGGACAATAGAGATCAATTATAGGCAAGTCTATAAGAAATAATTTGAATGAATGACTGCTTCGGCTCATTAATGTTAAAAAACCTTTTGCTGTTATTTATATTATATCTATGGTTTTTTAATATTTTTTTATATTTTTCCAATAATTTATTGTAATATTTTATTGTTATAGTTCAGGTTATAATCTTTATTATTATATATATAGTATAATGTTGATAGCATCAATGCGACTGTATGTGAAAGAGAAAGAAAGAAAAAAGAGATAGATGAAAATAACAAATCCAGCAACCTGGGAAAATTCCATACCAGATTTTTGAAGAAAGTCCATTTTGAAAAAATCCATTCCGGCCTTTAGAGAAAACCAAAATCCCTATATAAAGGGAGATTTGATGGGGGACTGAGTACCACTGAGGAAGGGGTGATTTAAACCCCGAAACGCGTTTGGTCAAAGATCCCCCTTGATGTACTGGAATATAGTCTGCTAGAACGCAATACTAAACCAACCCTGAAGACTTAACCTGACGCGCAGAAATAAGAAAAAAATACTGCACGGCCATAAACCAAACTACTGGCCAACACGTGCAAACTGGTATCAGCGCGGTAGAAGGAAGGCTCGCAAGACACCGGCTCTTTTGTCACAGCGGAGCGGTATCCAGAGCCACGGAGGGGCAAAGAAAAAGGACATATCAGATCCTTTCTAGCAGCACTTGGAACATCGACAAATATACCGACGGACACAACCTGGCGGGACGCCGCTGATTTGTGAGTATAGCGGGACGCCGATAAACATTATTCGACCACTCAATCCATCACTATGAGATGGAACATTGAATTGGCCTAAAGAGCATGTTTTAGTATAGAAGTTAGAGGATTGGAGGCCATCACCCTGTATATATCGCTCACCCCAGCAGTGGCGCGGTCACTGTGCAGATACACCTAGCACCAATTTTTATGTCATTTTTATTACTATAAGTATTTATGTGCATTAGCAGTCTGTTTTAACCTTGTGTCATTTTGGTTATTAATAAATTTGTATGGTCCTAATTGATTCGGTTGGTCCAAATATATTGAGAGTGCCCAGTAACTTCGATTAGATTTAATGCTACATATTGAATACATACATATGATGCCACATACAAGGCAGCTAAATACTGTATAGATGATGCTACATACAAACTACATATAGATGATGATACATAAAATACATATTGATTATGTTGCCACAAGACCCAGAGGAGCAGAGAGAGGATAGGAGTGGTAGTGGCAATCCTCACACCAATGATCCCTGGTGCCAGGCTGTAAAAGAAGGGTGCACCTTTCTTCCCTGATCCTACCTGATGGTAGTTGGTGGGCCCTTGATGTTTTGGGTCTGGTACGGGTGCAAGGCAGGAGATGTAGATGCTGTAGCCAGCAAATGGTGCTGGAGTCAGTAGCTAGGCCAGTTGTAGAGAATAGACAAGTCTCTCTTTATTAAAATGCAGAATGGGAGTTGTAGTACATCCAACAGTATCAAACACAGTACCAAACAATTTACAGTACAAGTCTTCGCATATAATATGGGGGTTATAGTACTCCTTCCCTCTATCCATCCAAAGTCCCTCTTTGCAGAATCTAAGGCTGGCAATAAGCTTCTTGCAAATCTTATCCATAATTCCCAGCTGAGGCGTACAGGAATAAGATACTGCTGGCCAGGACTGTGTCCAAGTGTGAAGGGTGTATCAGCACTGTCCATCTCACTGCAGTAAAGTTTCTATCAGCCTTAACCTCTTCCAGACACATGACGTACTGGTACGCCATGTGTACTACTGATCACCGATGCTCAGCCGCCGGTGATCGGAACAAGGTACCTGCTGAAATCAGCAGGTTTGCAGGCAGCACTGGAGGCGGGCGGTGCGGCCGGCGGGATCGCAATTCACCGCCCACCTCCTCTATAATATTCATTGGTGGTCCGTGGGTATAGCAGAGTGTCAGCACATTGCTGACACTCTGCTATAAACTGCTGACATCTGTGCTGGTGTAGATGTTAGCAGTTTAACCCCTTCCATGCCGTTGTCAGAAGAGGTTATCGCTGTTCTGGCAGCAGGTGATGGTCACTATGGCAACACTACGCCTTCACAGGTGTCCTGCTAGCCATGGTAATGGCAAGTATGATCTGACTTTGCTAAAGGCAGAAGTCTGATCAGACTTTGTAAAATAAAAAATACAGTACAGTACACTATATATTTTTTTGTAAAATGCTGTTATTGTGTTAAACTAAAATAAAAAAAGTATACATATTATGCATTGCCGCGTCCGTAAAAACCTGCTCTATAAAAATATCACATGATCTAACCCCTCAGGTAAATAGCGTTAAAAAATAAAATAAAAACCGTGTAAAAAAATATATTTTTGTCACCTCATATCATAAAAACGATATTATTGTGTAAAACTTAAATAAATTACTAAAAAGTATACATATTACCTAACACATGACTTAACCTCTCAGTTGAACACAGCAAAAAAAATATATATAAATACGGTGTCAAAAGCCATTTTTGTCACCTTACATCACAAAAAGTGTAATAGCAAGCGACCCAAATGTCATATGCACCCCACGATAGTGCCAATCAAACCAACATCTCATCCCGCAAAAAATGAGCCCCTATATAAGACAGTCGCCCAAAAAACAAAAATACATATATCGCTTTCAGAATTTGGAGAAACAAAAAAAATCATTTTTTTCAAAAATGTTTTATTATGTAAAACTGAAACAAAACCCCCCAAAAAGTAGTCATATTTGGTATTGTCACGTCCGTAACTACCTGCTCTACAGAAATAGCACACGATCTTACCTGTCAGATCAACGCTGTAAATAACAAAAAATAAAAACAGTGCCAAAACAGCTATTTTTGGCAAATTTTCCATTTTAATCCATTTTTCCAGTAACAAAGCAAGGGTTAACAGGCAAACAAAACTCAATATTTATTGCGCTGATTCTGTAGTTTGCAGAAACACCCCATATGTGGTCGTAAACAGCTGCATGGCCAAACGGCAGGGCACAGAAGGAAGGGAACGCCATATGGGTTTTGGAAGGCAGATTTTGCTGGCCTCTTTTTTTTGACACCATGTCCCATTTGAAGCCCCCCTGATGCACCCCCACAGTGGAAACTCCAAAAAAGTGACTCCATCTGAGAAACTACACACCTCAAGGTATTCAAAACTAACTTTACAAACTTTGTTAACCCTTTAGGTGTTCCACAAGAGTTATTGGAAAATTGAGATGAGATTTCAGAATTTCTATTTTTTTGTTACCTTGCCTCAAAAAATGTGTAATATAGAGCAGTGTTTCCCAACCAGTGTGCCTCCAGCTGTTGCAAACCTACACCTCCCAGCATGCCCACACAGCAAAAGGCTGTCCAGGCATGCTGGGAGTTGTAGTTTTGCAACAGCTGGAGGCACACTGGTTGGGAAACGCTGATATAGAGCAACCAAAAATCATATTTACCCTTATCCCGTAGTTTCCAAAATGGGGTCACGTTTTTGGAGTTGCTACTCTAGTGGTGCACCAGGGGGGCTTCAAATGGGACATAGTGTCAAGAATCCAGTCCAGCAAAATCTGTCTTCCCAAAACCACACGGCGCTCCTTTCCTTCTATGCCCTGCCGTTTGGCCATACAGCAGTTTACGACCACATATGGGGTGTTTCTAAAAACTACAGAAATCAGGGCAATAAATATTGGGGTTTGTTTGGCTGTTAACCCTTGCTTAGTTACTGGAAAAAATGGATTATAATGGAAAATTTGCCAAAACATTGTAATTCTGAAATTCCATCTACATTTGCCAATAGCTTTTGTGAAACACCTAAACAGTTAACGACGTTTATAAAATCAGTTTTGAATACCTTGAGGGTGTAGTTTCTAGAATGGGGTAATTTTTGGATGGTTTCTATTATGTAAGCCTCACAAAGTGACTTCAAACCTGAACTGGTCCCTTAAAAGTGGGTTTTTGAAAATTTCTGAAAATTGTCAAGATTTTCTTCTAAACTTCTAAGCCTTGTAACGTCCCCAAAAAATAAAATGGCATTCCCAAAATGATCTAGACATGAAGTAGACATATGGGGAATGTAAAGTAATAACTTTTTTTTGGTGGCGTTACTATGTATTATAGAAGTAGAGAAATTGAAACTTGGAAAATTGCTAATTTATTTATAAATAAAAATGAATTTTTTTTACTCCGTTTTACCAGTAACATGAAGTACAATATGTGACGAAAAAACAATCTCAGAATGGCCTGGATAAGTAAAAGCGTTTTAAAGTTATTCACACATAAAGTGGCACTGGTCAGATTTGCAAAAAAATGGCCTGGTCCTTAAGGTGAAGATGAGCCCAGTCCATAAGGGGTTAAACAGCCACTACCTTACTGACGGACTCCAGCGCTTGGCCATGCAGATTCTGGACCTTCTAGTTCTTTTTCACTCTTTCTGGAGTACTGTGAAGTAGAGATGGCTTACTTGATGCAAAGCTCCAAGGAGTGAGCTCATGTAGTTCCACTGGCTTCCTCAGCTAATACTAGAATCACACTGACTGAACTAGGGGCAGAGCTAAGTCCATCACCCAGCTTCCTTTTATTGTGAACAATAATTTTTATTTCATTATTTTAGTTATAATAATTGACAATATAACAATGACAATCAGGTCAATAGAGAAAGATAGTATACAAATATGTAACACATTGTATTTAGGTTAAAGTATACAAATTAACAAGGTGATAATAGTATAAGGGAATTGAAATGAAATAGAGTATTGACAGTAGGTTACAGTACGACATGGTATTTAGTTTGATTGAAAATCTGTTCCAGGTATATAGATGTATACATTATATTATTTATCATTCTATTTGTGTAGAGAATTCTCAGGATCTTAGGAATGAATTCACATCAATCTCACATGCTTGGCTGAGACTTTTTGCTTCTAGCTGAGCCCCACATCCCTTCATGAACACAATTAATGTCTATCGTTCTAAATACTCTACTGAGGTTAGGGATAGAATCAGATCTCCAAGAAACTGCAATTTTATTACGGGTTGCAATAATTGCATGGATAATTATGGATCTCGTGTTCCTAGGGAAGGAGCAGCTTATTACAGAGGGCAAAATCAGGATGGTCAGACTGACTTATCCATACGGAACTATAATGGGTTATACAAGACATCAGACAACACTAAATAACCAGAAACAATTTTGCAAGTATTCTGGGGAACTGCAATGCTATATACCAACTATGGGGGTGATTTATCAAACTGGTGTAAAGTAGACTTAGCTTAGTTGCCCATAGCAACCAATCAGATTCCACCTTTCATTATCCACAGCTCCTTTGGAAAATGAAGGGTGGATTCTAATTGGTTGTTATGGGCAACTAAGCCAGTCAGTGGCGTACACACAACACAATCCAAGGGGCCCCGATGCGAAACTGATCCATAACTGACTCTTATATGTAAGGATTCGTTTTGTGTCTTAGTTATCTGCTTATTTTTCGTAAATCTTTGTCTTCTCTTATCTTGGGATGAAATTTTGGGGTTTTGAAGCCAATTACTGGTTTTCCATAGAGTTATGGACTCAAGTTACAATGGTTTCAAAATACAATGGAACCAAGTCATATTGTAACTTGAAGGACCACTGTAGGACTTTGGTTTGGCACTAGTTAAAAATATGTTATGCCATTAACACAATTTGTCTCAGAAAAAGGCAGAAAACAAAGGACTACATAGTAAGCTTTTTTCTTTTGAGGTAGAATGGAAACCTGACATTCAATTGGGTCAGTTGGGCCCCGTTGCTGTCCATCATGTCCGTCTTAGGCAAGTTTCTTAGGCCTCTTTCACACGGGCGTCATGTTTGACGCCCGGATAAGAGGCGGGTGCGTTGCGGGAATATGCGCGATTTTTCCGCGCAGGTGCAAACGTTTGTAATGTGCTTTGCACGCGCGTGTGAAAAATCAGCATGTTTGGTACCCAGACCCGAAGCCGGACTTCATCACTGAAGTCCGGTTTCGGGTAGAGTATTCTGGAGATTTTATTATTTTCCCTTATAACATGGTAATAAGGGAAAATATTAGCATTCTTAATAAAGAATGCTTAGTAAAATGAAGATGAAGGGGTTAAAAATAATAAAACTTAACTTACTTTTGCCACTTCATTGCGTAGTTGCGATCTGCCTTCTGTCTCAAGCTAGCTAACAGCTGAGGACCTATGATGAAGTCACATCACATGGTCCAATCACATGGTCCATCTTACCATGGTGATGGACCATGTGATTGGACCATGTGATGTGACATCATCACAGGTCCTTCAGCTGTTAGCTGTAGCTTGAAGACAGATAACAGATCGCAACTACGCGATCAAGTGGCAAAGGTAAGTTAAGTTTTATTATTTTTAACCCCTTCATCTTTATTTTACTAAGCATTCTTTATTAAGAATGCTAATATTTTTCCTTATAACCATGTTATAAGGGAAAATAATAAAGATCTGGTCCCGTTGCTAAGGAACCATGCGGGAAAATCGCACTGCATCTGCACTTGCTTGCGGATGCTTGCGATTTTCCCGCAGCCCCATTCACGTCTATGGGGCCTGCGTTGCGTGAAAAACGCAGAATATAGAGCATGCTGCGATTTTCACGCAACACAGAAGTGATGCGTGAAAATCACCGCTCATGTGCACAGCCCCATAGAAATGAATGGGTCCGGATTCAGTGCGGGTGCAATGTGTCCTCCTCACGCATTGCACCCACGCGGAAAACTCGCCCGTGTGAAAGGGGCCTTAATTCTCAGACAACCCCTTTAAGCGGAATCTAAGGTCACACGGTACGAACACTAACACAGAACTGCCTGTACCGTTGTCAGAGTTTTAGCTAGGGCTTAAACACTGTACAGTTACTAAATAAAATACTGAATATAAAGATCAGTATTATCACTTGTGGTAATGTTTTCAGTGCTGGAAGATGTGTATATCCCACCCAGATACCTCAGCTGGGTGAGATAACTAAAATCCTGAAAGCTGCAGTGGCAAAGTGTAGTTTGCTGAGACAGTTTTGTCTAGATTTTGTTCTGGGCCGGATTTTATTTGGACTGGTGGATGGGTTTGGTAGTGGGATCTGCCAGTCCACACCTTTCCACTACATGTATTGCCTTTAGCTGAGGAGATAGCAGGTGAGGCCTGCTAAGATGATCACGGAGGGATAAAACAAGCCTCTGTGTATGACTGTGTGAGAGAGAGACGACTTGGAAAGAAGCCTGCAGAGGCTTCGAGGCTGTGTGAAAGCCTGAAGTTTGGAGAGTCCAGCGACGACTGCGGAAAGAGGGTCGCACAGTCACAGTCAGAGTCAGGAGGACTTCTGGACCATAATTCCCCAAAGGTACTGGTGTGGACCGTTTGGCTGAGGAAAGCCGGATCTAATTCTGTGTGTTAACTGTTCTTTAGAGGTGAATCAGGGAGAAGACCTCTGTATTAGCTAGTGCCTAGACAGGCAGGTGTTTATTTCATTATGTTTATGTTTGTGCTGGTGCTGAAGTGCCAAAATTAAGCACCATTTGGACTTGAACCCTGTTGTCAGAGGAGAAGTCTGTGATTGCGACCCCCTGTGAGAGAGCAATCCCTTACACCCCATACAGTGACTATACAGAGGTAGATATAAGTTTTACACAGGCACATTGCAGAACATCTAAGCAATTACAGTACAGTTATCCAATGACTTACATCTGAAATTTATGGTTGAAATTATTTACTTTTCCCAACTTTTCCAACTGGCCCAGTCCACCATGATGATAACTTTTAACAGCTATGACTTGTGTCTGCAGAATTTGCCACAAATACATCTTTGGCTCCTCACTTTTTCAGCATACTACCTACCTTTCCTTGCCTTACACAAATTCCCTGTTCTGCAGATGCCCCCAATTCTCCCCCATTTGCTCCCATTACTGTAACCTGAGGGATCGCACGGTGCCCCCAAATACTGCACTAGCGGTGTCATAAATATAATAACCCCCCTAAAAAAATATAGCTATAAATAACAACACCCCTGATAATAATAGTGCCCCCAGAAAGACAGTGCCACATACAAAGTGACCTATACATAGCACCCCTGAAAATAATAGTGCCCCCAGAAATGACAGTGCCGCATACATAGTGACCCATATTGTGCCCCAGGTGGTTATAGTGCACGACAAAGTCAAAATTTTATCTTTTGCACCCCTTAAAGTAATAGTGATCTCAGTGTCCACACAGTAATGATGCCCACCACTGTGCCCCTTAAGTAGTATTCATGCCCTTTAGACAGTAATAATGACCCTTATGTACCATACCCCCTAGAAAGTAATAATGCCCCCTGTGTGCCCTTTAATAAGTAACAATGCTCCCTTTAAGTTCCCTAGAAAGTAAAAGTGTCCCCTTTTAGCCTTTAAATATTAATAATGTGCCCTGTATACCCCTTTTAAAGTAATAGTGCTCATTGAGTGACCCCTAAAAAGTAATGATTCCTCTTGTGCTCCACGTGCGCACACACAGTTGCCACCAAAAATTAAAATAAAATACTCATCTTACCTTCATCCCCCGACCCCCCGATGAGCCCAATAAATCATCTTTGCACAGCTGGCATCCTGAGCAGGCAGCGCAATGCGGTGACCTCATTGTGCCTCCTGCAGCGGGATGCATCGTCTGTGGCCTACAAGATGGAGCTTGGTAGTGCAAGGAACCTATGGCTCCCTACTCTACCACAGGCTTCAACTATATTGACTGCATTAAGAATGTTGCCCGCCCACGCCAGTACACCCCTGGTGGACCCCGCCATACAAGCCACTAGCTAAGCCTTTGACCATTGTGCTGCCAAATATTACCACCTACATAGTACCCATACAAATGAGCCAAGCAGACTACCCCTATAGTACCATTGCCACTCTCTACAGTAATGATAGGATCATACGTTTTAGCAGTCGCTCAAATGTCGTTATCTCTCCCTGCGCCAATCTCTACAATCAGAGATCAGCACCGGAGAATTCCATCTGGTAGAAACGATCTATAATTGATGTCCAGTATCAGAGCAGATCTGCCATGTTCTGGGCTGGAGACAGGAATCCAGCTCTCTCTCTGACGAAGGCCTCATGCACATGACCGTATGTATTTTGCGGTCCACAAAAAAACCAAAATGGAACGGACGCAGAAAGAAAATACATTCGTGTGCATGAGCCCTAAATCCTACAGACTTGTTTGACCTAGGATGAAGAGTCAGGAGCCACAGGGAGGAGTCCGGGGAGTTTCGGGCGGCAAAATATAAAAATTTTTATCATCAGTATGTGATCAATATGGGTGCAGATGCTGCAGGCACACCAATAACGGTTCCTCAGCTGACCACGCCACTCACTGGAGCACGCTCGGTCAGCTGACATGGAAGTGGTATTTAAGCGGTTGCCTTAATACCTCCACATTAATGTTAGGAGGATAAAAAGGGAGTCTATTTAGCCACAGGAATAGGTATGGTGTGGATTTACAGTAATGATTGACTTCCCCTATGGTAAGACCACACTTGGTGGCATTAATCCCCTTATAGCGAGGGGTGTGCAGAACATTATTGGGCAGTATTGTTTTGTCAGGGATTATGTATTCATATCACCCTCCTGCCAAGCTAGAAATCAATTACATGATAATTTTGCCGCTCCGTATGATATTCCTTTTTTTTAAACAAATTAAGATGTGATAGATGGCAGACGATGGAGAAGGAGGCAGAAGTGCAGCTCTGATCATTCCTATCTACGTGACCTGCATCTCTGGTCGCCCTGAAATGAAAGGTTATGTATGAAGGAGGGTTTGCCGTCTACCGTAAATTGAGCACAATGAAGAAATGTTAGGTTGCGATCGATGGGCTTCACTTTAATATGATTGCTTGAATTTCTGCCTCTGTACCAGCCGATAACATGGAATGGAAACATGAAAGAACCCGGTTTTTACGTATCAAGTAGAACTGGTTTTAAATGTCCTTATAGTTGAGATACAGTGACATCCGTGGAGAGAGAGCAGTGAATGGGACTGAGCTGCAATACCGGACATAGCCACAGCTCTATGTGTAGCGCTGCGCCTGTATAAATAGTGGAGTGCACCTGTTTGGCAGGCCTGCGCTAATCAATGTGCAGCGACCCCCTGAAGAACCGGTGTAGAGGATAGGTGTGGTAGTGGCCCTTATTAAAGGGGTTGTCCGGGTTCAGAGCTGAACCTGGACATATCCCCATCTTCACCCCTCTGGCCCCCCTGATATTTCATGCTCCGATGCTCTCCTTTGCCTGTGCGAAAGGCATTTTTAGGGGATCCGGTGACTAATGGGAGGGATTTAGCGCTGCTCTAGCCTGTAAAACATCTAGGACAGCGCTAAAGCCCACCCATCAGTGCTGACAACGACACCGGTACCGCTGCTGAGCGGAAGCTTCCACCTAGCAGTTTACCAAAGTAAACAAAAAGCCCTTGCTCTGCGCGATACAGCGCAGAGCATCAGAGCAGGGGGCTGGAGGGGTGAAGAAGGGGATATGTCTGGGTTCATCTCTGAACCTGGACAACCCCTTTAAGTGTTGTGTCACGGTGTACTCCCTCAGACTTGCTCCCTGGGGATTGGTGCAGTAGAAATATGATACTGAGGAATAAGGCCAGAGTTAAACGTAAAAAAGTAGAACTTTAAATACATACAGTAGCAGCAGGCTTTAAGTGTAACTCTTCTCTGGCACCAGTAAGAATATGGCAATTCTGGACTTAGGTGATACTGGCCTACTGGTTGTTTGGTGATGGGTGGCTTTGCTGTAATCCCTCACTTCACAGTGTATTCCATGATGATGGTAGCACTTAATGTTGCTGTCTGGAGTCTCAAGGCTTCACTTGAGGACAACTGGAGTAGCTCTCTCTGGAGAATATCTCTAGGAGCAGGAGCACTGCAGTGTGCTTCCTCTCCAGTCTGGACAAGAACTTTCCCTCCTGGCAGGACGCAGGACCAGCCTACTCCTATCTAGAGGGGAGAAATAGGGTGGTTGACTCTGTTCCTTGCCAACCTTTGCCAACCATTTCTTGCTGGTACAAACAGCTGGAAGCATACAACAAAATACATAGTACATAACAATGAGGTACTACAAATGTTAAAGTAAACCTCCTACAGAAAGCCCCTTTAAGAAATGGTTGTCCAGCTCAAAACATCAGATTTTTATGAATGGAAATGTTCTTCAGTTCCTCACCTGTGGAAAAATATGCATGCTAAATCGGCATTAAATTTAGATGCTTGCAGATATGGAGGACTATACCTTTTTTCGCCTGTGGGGGCACTGTTATGATGCTCTCATCAAATAATGCAGCTCAGGATTTACAGCAGGGATGTCAAACTCGTGGCCCTCCAGCTGTTGTAAAACTACAACTCCCATCATGCCTGGACAGCCTACAGGTATCAGCCTACAGCAGGGCATTGTGGGAGTTGTAGTTTGGCAACAGCTGGAGGGCCACGAGTTTGACATCCGTGATTTACAGTCTGACAGCAGAGGGCAACTCAAGTGCTTATTTTAGGTTGAAATACTCTTTAAAGTCCATCCGTTTTGCAGGTTGGTGAAACCTTCATTACGATGACATCCTATGTTTTATACCCCATGAACATAATACAGCTTTGAACTGCTCAAAGCTGTATTATGTAAGGGTGATGTATGTGTATATAATTTATTAAATTACCTTTATTTCTTCAAGGTTGTGGTGAAAACAAAGACCGAATATGAACGTGATCACAAGAAAGGAAAATTTCGTCCCCCGAAAATTGCTGAATTCACAATCAGTATCAGTGAAGGAGTGTCGGAAAGATTCAAGGTAAGCAATGTGTATGACCACCCTTGGAGGATGGGAGATGTGGGTCGTAGAGTTCCTGATTGGTTGGGCGTGGCTATTTAAGTGTGTTATCTTGAATATATGCTGGCAATTTTTTTATTACAAAGTTGGCTCCACCATGACCTGTCCTATTAGCTCCTATGGACATAATTGAGGGGGAGGTCTCTGGCTCGAAAACCTGCGATGAGCATGTTAGTGCTCTAGAAAAGACAACCCATTTATAATGAATACATAAAAATTGTGTAAACTTGTTGATGCATAGCATTACCATTTTGCTACAGCTTGTATTATAACCCAGAGCTGCATTCATAATTCTGCAGGCATTGCAGCTAAATGTTGTGTTATATGGCATTCGGAGGAATATCTATCTGTAATACATAGATGCTCAGGTCAACCCAAGCTCAGGTGGTGTTTTAGAGACTGTCTCTCCGTTCTGGGTCATGGGAGGTAGTCCGAAACAAAGGACCCCCCCCCCCCCCTCTTTTTATGATGTTCATATGACCTACCAGGGTATATGGACAGGTTTTGTCTTCGTGAGGCCACCCTTTGTAAGGACACATGTCAGCATTCATCGACTTATAACCTGGAGGCAAAAATGGGCATCGGACAGGACGCCTCCTGCTTTCACTGAAGGCCTGTTTTAAAGCTCTAGGCCCTTAGGCTAACAATCTACTTTGGAATTTCTTAGCGTTTGTGCTTATAGTTGTGTTCATATGAAAATCTCAGGTGCAACACTAAGACTGTTAAGTGCAATGGGTTGTGGGGTCTTAAAGGGATAAACATAGCTTCACATCTCCGGCAATTAACTCCTGCAGGGCAACAGACTACCGGAGCTACTGCATCTGGCAAAGCCAAATACTACCGGGCACTGCTAGATCCCCATTGACTATAATCAGATCCGACAGGGATCTGGCAGCTTTCCTGCATAAATGCGGCTGGATTTATCCAGCTGGAAGCCAACATTTATGCGAGAAGGCCACTGGATCCTGTTATAATCAATGGGGATCTGGCAGCGCCTGGTGGTATCCGACTATGCCGGATACGGTACCTCTGGGAAGCAGGAGAAGACAGGATGCTGCAGCAGACCAGCAAAGATAAGGCTACTTTCACACTTGCGTTGTTGTTTTCCGGTATTGAGATCCTGCAGCGGATCCATTTCTGTTTAGTCCTCATGCATTCTGAATGAAAAGAGGATGTATCAGGATGTCTTCCGTTCCGGCAGCATTCTGTTTTGTGACCGGACACAAGGCCGCTCGCTGCAAGCTGCAGATTTGTGTCCAGCCATAAAAACAGGAAAAAACGGATCAGTCACCATTGACTTACATTGTTATCAGTGCCGGATCCGTTTTTTAGGAGTCTAAAAAACCGGATCCGTGACCCATTGACTTTTAATGTATTTAGTGACTAATCGGTTTTTTTCTCTTTTGATTTCACACAACCACCTCCTAACGGAACGGATGCGCCCTGATGTGCAAAATCAAAACGGATCAGTTTCATTCCGGTATTAATATCCTCTGCTGGATCTCATTACCGGAATGAACAACGCAAGTGTGAAAAGTAGCCTAAGACAGTCACTCTTCACTGATTCCGCAGATAAGAGGCTTATTTAAAGGTGTTCAAGTACAGCGTTTCAGAGCCGGACCGGCCACTTTGTCGGACCAATACTACTGTGCCATATGCAGGTAGCCGCTGCCGCATCCTGTCTTCTCCTGCTTCCCTGTATATTGGTCCGATGCTGTAAGCCAGCGATGCTCAACCTGCGGCCCTCTAGCTGTTGTAGAACTACAACTCCCATCATGCTCGGCTGTATGCTGATAGCTGTAGACTTACTAGGCATTCTGGGAGTTGTAGTTTTGCAACAGCTGGAGGGCCACAGGTTGAGCATGCCTGATGTAAGCTATCCGGACGGAACGCCTGGCTACACCTGCATTACTGGTTGTAGCATCCTCAACAAAACACCTAAGGGTCCTCCCTATAAAGCGCTCGCCCATTTTTCTTTTAGAAGATACGGTAACTCTGGTAGTCCAATCTTCTGACGGAACAGACTGCCAGAGTTAATTGCCAGAAATGTGAATGTACTCTTATTTACGATTAGAAAACGATCCCTGCTTTTTTCCTCCGAAACAGCGCCACTCCTGTCTATGGGTTGTTTTTGGTATTGCATCTGCATCTCAAGTGAATGTGACTGAGTTGTAATACCAGACGCAGCCCATCACTAAGGATGGCGCTGTTTCTATTAAACAACAAACAGGTTTAGCTAAACTTAGAAAACCCCTTTAACATCTTGCCATACATCAGACCAATGGAGGTTCATTGGGAGACGGTCACTTTAAAGCATTAAAGGTCATTATATAAGGTAAGACATTGCAGATCTACTGTACATTCCCCCAGGGTGACAGGAAGTTTACTGAAGTCTGTCTGCAGTGCAGTCCTGATTATTTTCCAACATTTCTTTTTTTTAGGATAAGGAAGGCACAGTAGGCGTAAATGGTTAGGACAATTAATACAAAATAACAATTCTGGAACATCTTTTCTTTTGTGCTGTTCCTCTGTTGTTCCTCCTAGAAAAGTACAAATAAACTGACAACTAGTCATTACCATTCCCCTTGTCGAGGGGCATGTCCCGGCATACCCTATGCACAAGAAAAAATTTAACAACTAAGGCCTCGTCCACATTTCCGTGTCAGTGTCACATCCGTGAAAAAAAGCATACGTGTTTAATCCGTGAAGATGTTCGTGACGGATGCATGTGTCTGTTTTTACCATCCATGTGTCATCCGTAATTCACGGAAGTTGCTCAGCTGAAAATTAATTTCCAAAGAATCTCCTATTAGGCCTCATGCATACGACCGTATGGCTTTGGGACCATTCACACGATCCGCAAAAAAAACGGAAGGCTTGAAACTGTTTCTTAAAGTACCTGCACAAGTGCCCTGGTTTGCAAGCAACCATCCGCAAAAAAAACGGATGCGGATGGAAAAACGGAAGGCTTCAGTGTGGCTTCCGTTTTTTTTGCGGACCCATTGACTTCTATGGGTCCGCAAACCGTTTTTTGCGGACAAGAATAGGACATGCCATATTTTTTTTGCGGATGTAAAAAGCGGAATGCGGACGCGGACAGGAAAAGGGAAGAGGCATCAGTTTTTTTTGCGGATCCATAGAAATGAATGGGATCCGCTAAAAAAACAGAACGGAAGCCGAGAAAAAACACTGTCGTGTGCATATAGCCTTAACCCTTCCGTTTTGCGGACCTTGAAAAACGGAAGACACATGAAAGCACGATGTCCATATTATACGGACGGAAACGGAAAGATAACTGAAGACACGGAGCACATGGATCCGTGATTTGCGGACCACAAAACCAACACTGTCGTGTGAATGCTTCCTTTTTCAGTATTTTGCGGTCCGCAAAAAACGGATCTGCAAAAAATATCCATGACGTCCGTGTGCGGACAATAATAGGACATGTTCTATCTTTGAACAGAACGGAAAAACAGAAATACGAAAACGGAAGGCATATGGAGTACCTTCCGTTTTTTTTTTTCCGGATCCATTGAAATTAATGGTTCCATATACGGTTTGTATACGGAACGCAAAAAAAACGGAATGTAAATGGAAAGAAAATACATTTGTGTGCATGAGGCCTTAGTCTTCAGTGAAAAACGGACACAACACAGATGCCATCCGTGTTGCGTCAGTGATTTTCACGGACCCATAGACTTCTATGGGCGTGCTTGGTCCGCATCACGGATCAAAGAAGTGCATGTCCCCTTGTTTTTTTTATACTGACCCACAGTCAGTAAAATAAATACTGAAATGTGAACAGACACATTTAAATCAATGGGTACGTGTGCTGTCCGTGGAAAAAGCGGACAACACATGTCAGTAAAAAACGGAGATGTGAACCAGGCCTTATTGTCAGTTTATTTATGCAATTCCAAGAAGAAGAATTAAGGAACATCGAGGCATAAAGTTTTAAGAAAAGATGCTCCAGAATTGTTTCTAATACAAGCCTTTGCTTAAACAGATATGATGGGAGAGGCCCCCTTTAGGTTGGCTGTAGACATTCAATAATTATTGGCCAAAAGACAGTTTCGATTAATGATCCTTTGAAAATGAGCATAAGGCCCCATGCACACCACCATATCCGTTTTGTAGTCCGCAAATCACGGATCTGCAAAAGACGGATGCGTGCCGCCATTTTGCTTAAAGCTCCTGTGGAAATGTCCACATGGCCGAGGAACGACCGTATGGATGCAGACAGCGCACGGTGTGCTGTCCACTTCCTTAGCAGCTCCATAGAAATGAAAGGGTCCACATTAGAGAAGAGCGAATTTCCGGTTATGAAATTCGTTTGCTATTCGTTTACTGGCAAAAGGTAAATTGCTTTATGGATTCCGTTACCACGGACCCTAACGCAATTCTTTGACGCAATGCATAGACAGAATCCATAACGCAGTTCACTTTTTACCAGTAAACGAATCGCCAACGAATTTCAAAATATGAAATTCGCTCATCTCTAGTCCACATCCGATGTGGACCGAAAATACAGTCACGTGCATGGGGTCTAAAAGAACTTTAATCCTGTAGCAAATGTATACAATGCATTGCAAAAGTATTCAACACCCTGAAAAATGAACAGATTTCGTGCATGTGTATATTTATATATATACTGTGCATACACTGTCCAGTTCTAGCCGGCTCCATGGAGCGGTTACCTCCGTCACTATATCCAGGTCAGCTGCGCTCACACGTCAGCCCCGTGACTAAGACTGTTTGTAGCATTAGGTAATAGACTTTTCAAGGGAAATGACACTTTTGATCTGAGGCCTCCAGACATCTGTGTCATTCGATTTTGTCAGAATCGCACAATTCACTGCACAAAGGTTTCTAGCTATTGATTTACAGAGGAAAAGAAATCACATATAAGGACCGGGTCTTCCTATGTCTAGCTGTAGAGGTTTCTTCTTTACAGGTCCACTACATCTAGAGCCTCCCTGCTCCGTGTTTTATGTGAAGCTGAGGACAATCTTCCCCGTTATTAGCAGGTCAGACTGACTGCGCCATTCTTCAGCAGGATTCTTGATATGTAATGTAATACAGGAAAAATCCCTTCACCCATGATCACTGTGCTTTCTTACATACATATACAGTGAGCCCAGGAGGAGCCTGAGTGGAGGATGGGAGTGGTAGTGGCTCTGACTGCACCAGTCAATCACAGTAGCATTCCCCACATCGTTGCTCCCTAAGTTTTTGCAGTGAAATGAAGAGGAACCCTTTCTTCCCTCAGGGCACCCCCTGGTTCTGGGCCTCCTGCCTGATCGTAGTTGGGGTGCCCGTGATGTTGAGTATTTGGATGGGTGCAAGGCAGGGCATGTAGAGTGCAATGGCAAGCATATGGTGCAGCAAACAGTTACCAGGCCAGATGTAGCAGAATAAACATCTCTCTTTACTGAAGTGCAAAATATGAGTTGTAGTACTGCCAACAATAGCAGAAACACAGTTTCCACAGTATACAGTGTGAATCTCCCCAGGTTTTGTATGTATTTGAGCAAGGATGGAAATTATCGTACTCTTTCCTCTCTTTCTCAAGTCTCATCCTGCAGAATCAATGGCTGGGCAATCTCACTTGTGCAGTTGTGACTGTAATTTGCAACTGAGGCGTACAGATTTTAGAGATACGACCGGCCAAGTCATGCCCAAGTGTGAAGGGTGTCTTAACAGTATTCCCCTCACTGCAGTAAGGTCTGAATAGCTTAGGTAGCAGGATACCTTACTGACTCCAATGCTCAGCCAGGCAGATTTCTGAACCTTCTCATCTCTTTTTCTCTTTCTTCCTTTCTGTAGATCATCCAGAGTTTGCTTAGACTCTGTAGCTTTAGACCTCTGGGACCCCTACCAATCTCTAAAACGGGGCCCTGTACACTGTGCATGCGTGGCTTGCTCTCCATTCACTTCTATGAGAGGTCTGAAACAAGCCAATCAGGCATGCTCAGCTATTTTGGGAACTCCCATAAAAGTGAATAGAGAGCATATCGCGCTCACCTCTCCATTTACCTCTGTGTGAGTTCCAGCAATAACTGAGCCAGCACTCGGCTATTTCCGGCACTCCCATAGAAGTGATCGAAGGGTGGCCGCGCTGGCACGGTGCACCATCATAGAGATAGGTGCAGGTTCCAAAGGTGGGACCTGCACCTATCTGACATTGGTGGCATATCCTTTTATTAATATAAAGTCCCTGCAAATTCTGGGTTTAGAAGTCCAGTAAGTGGTCCCATCAGTGATTGACAGCTAACTCTGTATACACAGAACCACCCACTGGACTCCTAAGCATAGAAAAAGCAGGGTTTTAAATGAATGAAATACAAGTTTTACTGAATCTTTCGACACAAATATATACATCAATCTGCTCTGCTCCTCCTGCTCTATAACACGCCGCTTGTAGATCAAACCCCATGTTCAATGTGATAGGTTCCCTTTAAATGATAAAGAGAAATATAACAATTTGCCAAACACCGTATCTGCTGGGATTCGTCACATCACCGTTTGGCCCTAATGATGTTCTTAGTTTGAAGGTTTGCCCGTTATTGTCTCCTTGGGATTATTCGGCATCTTGCGTTGCCATGATGTGCTGCTAGGTAACCTCAGCATCACACACAGGGTATTGTAAGATGTAATATCTCAGGAGCTGACAAGATCAGCCGGGTGCTCAATCCTTTCATGCTCATGTCTAGAGATGGATGAAATTATTTGCAAGGGTTTCAACCATTTGTAGATGATATCACAGTCGACCATTAGGAGTCATTGAAGTGAATTGATGCTCTCATTGTAGATAGGCTTTCCATTACTGAGGCAAAGATATGGGTCTAAAATTGGACTATACATGAAACATATAATTAACATACCTGGTGCCCTCTATTCCTCCCATGCTTCCTCTGTTCCTCCATTCTGGCCCCCCTGTTGGAATCTTTTCAAAATGGCCTCCACTGTTTCAGACTCCTCCATGCAGAGCATTGTAAGAAAAAAAAAATAGGATACTGGTAGCCCCCCCGATCCTGTCCACTGCCCTTGGATGGACAGAGCACATTTATCATAGACATTTTCACTGGCTCATCCAAGGGCACTGGAGGGGAAGCGTGTCGAAGACTTACTTTCCTACGCGGGGACATCTGAGACGGTGGTAGCCATCCTCATGAGAATCCAAAGGAGGCAGCATGAGACCAATGGAGGACACCAGGTATGTTGATTATACATGTGTCCTTTTAGGTTTGGACTGCAGGGTCACTTTCAGTTTTGTGCCCAAGATCTCCATCTAAATGCCCAATCTACGTCCCAGTCCTGTTGTATTCTCTGGGCTCATAGATTGGGTAAACCAGGGAATCAGGCAGATAGGGTCGCCAATCTCTACTCATAACTCTAAATCAAGAGAGTTCACAGCTAACAAACCTAAGAGATGTTCACATGTTAAACCCCCTCGTCTACAATGTCACACATAAATACACAACATTTTGACACATGTCAAAAATGTTGTGCCACGTTTTTACTATATTTTGGGGTGATTTAGCTAATTGTGGCAGTCCACATGCTCATCTAGGACATACTTGCCCTGGCTCTAGCCTGTCTCCATAGCTGAGGCCATCTAAAGAAACCTGTGGTGTCTACGCAACTCTACTGGCTCCCAGCCTTCAGTCAACCCAACCAACCTTTGTGAGTGCCCGGGCCCATCAGACAGGGAATTGCTGAAAGGACCCTCTACTGATGAACAACTCCCCCAAAAGCCTGGGGTTTACTTGCCCCCATAAAATGACTCTATACATGTGGACTGTCACCATCCCGCCTTACCATAATTCCAAAACCTAATAAAGTTAGGAGGAACAGAGATTCTTCTCTGTAAGTGAAAAACCTACCAACCAACCTGAAGTGAACTGATCCTCCCATTGTATTCTTTCGCCTGGTATATGGTGCAAACCATTGTGTAGAGTCGTCCATCTATACTCAGAACTCCATAGAGGTCATAATTCTCCAATAATCCTATAACTGCAGTCAGTATGGATCAACCACTGCTGTTGCCATATCCATTGTCATAATCCCTTCTCCCTGCTGAGGAGGGCATGAATAATAGATGACGCTTCATAAATATGGTAATTAAAAGGGGTGTCGTCTGGCGCTACCTCCTGGGTCCTCGTTAATTGAGAATCATCATGCTTGCTGCTGTTGTTGATTTCAAGAGACCTGAAGGATGTTTCGTTACAAAGGCAAATATTTAGTGTAATTAAATGGTGTGCTCGACATTAACTACATATCTGTATTGTTAGCGTATTGGCCTGTGCCAAACCCGTCCTTGCCGTGTGCATCTCAAATGCGTCTAAAAACACAGGACACGTGCAGCTTTCTTCATGCCTAACATTGCGTGAGTTACGATTTCGTCCTAGGGACAGGATGCCGAGGGGGTGGGAGCGACTATATTTTCATAGACATACATAGGATAGATACATTAGGATGTGTAGGGGGAATCTACAGTATATGTAGCAACAGGAATGGAAATCGGAAGTTGGAGACCATATATTAGGGTACGTTCACACTAGCGGCAAGGAACTCCGGCAGGCTGTTCCGGCGGGTGAACAGCTTGTTGGATCCATGCTGCCGCTAGTGCATGCGTGCCCCCGGACTACCGCTCTGGCCCCACTGACTAAAATGGGGGCGGGCCGGAGTTCCGGCGGCAGCACGGCCAACATGCCGAGAGGCGGCCGGAATAAAAGTACGACACTTTACTTACTCTTACTCTTAATTTAGACCGCTCAGGGCAAGATTTGGCACTAGGTAAAGTGCCTGTTGGGGGACCTATGGTGACCTGTTAAACATGTTCCATGCTTGTTAAGGGGGTTGTCCCATGAAAAATGTCCTACAGTTTTCAAACCAGCACTTAAATTTAGCATAGCCACTGAGTTATTCAATAAAATCGATCTGTGTAATGCCACCTGCCGTTTGATCTTTTTCTAATGTCTCTGTCCACCCCACTGAGGTGGACGCACATGCTCAGTTCTGTCCATTAACTGCAAATAACTGCTTCAGATCAAACCCAGCAGATCAATTGGAGCAATGAATGGGGAGATCCCAGGATGAGTGTGAGGTACAGGGCTGGTTCTAGCTTTGTTTGTCATGGACTATATGACATCTGATTTTCATATTCTACATTAATCATGGGATAACCCCTTTAAGCCAGTGGTGAAGTGAACATGAGGCCCACTGTGACTGTCCCCCAAGAGGTTATATCAGAAGCCGGACAAGGGGTGGGCAGAGTAGGCAGTAGCCTAGTGCGCCATTGCGGAGAGCAGCTCAGTTTATGAATTTATGAACATGTTGAACTTTAGGGTGTCATGCGCCATAGCTCCACCCCCGCCCCATTATAGTCAATGGGGGTGGAGCGGCAGCACACGGGTACTTGCGGCATTGCGGATCAGGCAGGCTGTTCACCTGCCGGAACAGCCTGCCGGATAGCTATGCCGCTAGTTTGAAAGTACCCTTACAGAAATCGCCTTGACGTTTGGCAGATGGGCCCAAATTATTTTGTACAAAATGTATTTGCTAAGGATCTCAAATTTACTATATAAGCGTAGGATTAACATTTATCATTATTATGACATTTATTGCAGAGTGCTGTTGCATTCTCTTTTTCTGTATATCTTTGTGGTCATGGCTACGGCCACGGAGTGCCTGAGGGCCCTGGTGAGATGACACCAAGACTAACCTAGCTGGTTATGGCTTAGATGACCTGATAAATGGCTGAATTGTGCCCTTTGCGCCCCATTACCGAGGGTAGGCCTAAAAGGGGGCAAAAATGAGCGATGTAGTGTAGGAAGAACTAATGGCTTTCATTAACGGACTGACCTGTGATGTTTGAAGGACCGGAGATACGTGAAACGGTCACTGCCCCATGCTACCGGACCCTTGACTAGCTTGGGTTCTGCCAGAAGAACTAGTAGACTCCCCTGGCCTCAGGAAACGGACAACCGAGAAACGTGGCCGACTTGTAATTATGCTATGATGGGCCCCAAGAGATTACTATCTAGGGAGGAAGAAAGACTCGTGAATAATTCCCCTGATGTCGCTGTCCTTCCCTATGCCCTTGAGGGATACTTTACGCTTGGGACGACTGGACCTGTCTTTTGACCGTAAACGGAGACTGAAATGCTGGATAGGAGGGCCGTGCTTGTTCTGCCCCAGCATGACCTGCAAGAAGCAAGAGAAATTAGATAATACAAATGACTGCACAAAACAAATATATATAATTTTTATTTTATTTATTTTTTGTGAATGGAAAGGCAACCGGGGCATAGGGTTCTAAATGCCTGAAACAGAGAAGCGAGGAACAATAGCGATTAACCACGTAAGCCTGAAAAAAAACGGGCGACAGCCATTAGTAGTTAGAAAACGTGGGCCTGAAACGTAACATACACTAGAAGACAAGAATGTAAGCCTGAGACTTAGCAAGCGACAGACATAGATAGTTGATAGCGTGAACCTGATACGAGGCAGGCAACAGACGTGAGTAGATAGATACGTAAGCAGGCGACAGCCATCGTTGGACGCAAAGGCGTTCCTGAGAGACAGAGATAGACCGAGCCTGAGCAATCCAGGGAGACAGAGATAGACTGAGCCTGAGCAATCCAGGGAGACAGAGATAGATCGAGCCTGGGCGATCCAGGGAGACAGAGACAGACTGAGCCTGGGCGATCCAGGGAGACAGACCGAGCCTGGGCGATCCAGGGGGACAGAGACAGACCGAGCCTGGGCGTTCCAGGGAGACAGAGACAGACGAGCCTGGGCGATCCAGGGAGACAGAGACAGACCGAGCCTGGGCGATCTAGGGAGACAGAGACAGACCGAGCCTGGGCGATCCAGGGAGACAGAGACAGACCGAGCCTGGGCGATCCAGGGAGACAGAGACAGACCGAGCCTGGGCGATCCAGGGAGACAGAGACAGACCGAGCCTGGGTGATCCAGGGAGACAGACCGAGCCTGGGCGATCCAGGGAGACAGACCGAGCCTGGGCGATCCAGGGAGACGCTGGGTATTTGGGGGTGCGGTAATATTGACTTATATTGACATATAATAGTAGTGGTCAGCTGTAACTACAGCATGGAACCAAAATAGGTGTGAACAGCTCTGCTGCCACCATGCACCTTTGCTGCAGGACACGATGGACGCACCGTATGACATATACACTGAACGCACCGCGAAAACATACACAAGGTATACACCGTATACCACGAACACCGTATACACCGTACACAATGCACACTGTACGCACTGTATAAAATATATGCACGTACACACCGGATAGATATGCACATACAGCACACCCGTGTGACCTACAATGTACCCACTGTGTGACATACACCCTGTATGCCCATGAATGACATACCCACCGTATAAAATATGCACACACTTAACGCACCGTAAACTATGAATATTGTATGCACACATATGACATGCACCCTGTACAAGCCGTACGAATATATACGTGGGACGCACTGGATACAATAAACTCGCTGTACGCATCGTACGCTGTACGCACTGTATACCAAACACAACCACTGTGCTCACCGTACAACAAATATACGCTGTACGAACCGTATCTGATATAAACACACTGTATGCATCGTAGATAACATGGACTGCACCCCGTAGATGTCATACACACTCTAGGCACCGAAAATGACAAACACGCCGTATGTAACCTACACACTATGCGCTATACGCATGTGTATGACATACACCCTGAGCTCTTTGAGAATAATATACGCACCGAATAAGACATACGCACCGTACACAATAACACATTGTATGCACCGCAAATGGTGAGCTCCCTGTACGCACCGTGGATAATATGCACACTGGACGCACCGTATGTGATGTACAACTGAACACACCGTGAGGAACATACGCATAGAACACACTGTAGATGATACACAAGCTGAACTACCTTATATTAAAACACACTGTATGAACTGTACACGATGAACACACCGTATGCATGAACCACAGAGTACGTCCCGTATGAAGCCCACACCGTGCGCCCCATGTGTAAGATACACACTGAACTCCCTGTATGCGAAACCCACGCCGTGCATGCCGAATAAAGACACATATGTGAAGCAACGCACCTAACAAACGCATCGTATGAAATGCACCATGCATGCACTGTATACGATACACACACCGTACGCATGAAACAAAGAAGACGCCCGCAGCACTGCGCATAGTGACCCCAAGGATACTGCGAGTTCCTCAGTCTGCCGCTTACCTGAGACAGACTACACAAGAAAAACATGGGGTAAGATAAAGCTTACGTTCGTAGGAGAAGGAGAGCCGAGGAAAACGGCTCCACAAGCAGGAAGCCGGCTTCCGGGTATGCGTTCCACATTGGAACGCACGCCGGATCCCGCGAGGCTGCTGGTACTGACAGGATTCCTGTGCTTTCTACCTCCGGAAGGAAGAAGCGCTTGCGTGTGCGGCTGGAGGGACCGGAACTTCAGGGCGGGAGCGCCAGGCGCCTGTGAACGCGCATCAGGGGGTGAGGTGGTGCCTGGGTTATGAAGGCCTCCTCCCCTACCACAAATACAGGCTGACTCATCAGCCTTATTACATGTGTATATATATAAAAACGAATGTGCAGCACCACAGAAATCAGCGATGGAGTGCCAGCGGCTGTAGGGTCGATCCAATGTCCCAATGCTCGATACACCAAAGGAAAAAGTCCACGGCACTGCTTGAAAAAGGTTCCATTGTGTGGACCGAAACGTTGCGTTGGTGTAAATAAAAGACACTAGTAACTGGAAGTGCCGTGGACTTATGTATATGTATATATATATAATGGGATGACTGCTGTAAAGTGATAACAGGAAGCATCAGCATATTATTAGGCTTAGTGGCCAGTGCAAAAACATCACCAAAAAATCTTGTTCGACAAAAACCCACTGTAAAGGGGTTGTGTCACTTTAGCAAATAGCATTTATCATGAAGAGTAAGTGAATACAAGGCACTTACTAATGTACTGTGATTGTCCATATTGCTTCCTTCGCTGGCTGGATTCATTTTTCCATCAGATTATACACTGCTCGTTTCTATGGTTACGACCACCATGCAGTCCATTAGTGGTGGTCGTGCAGTGGATAATGTGATAGAAAAATGAATCCAGCCAGCAGAGGAAGCAATATGGACAATCACAATACATTAGAAAGTGCCTTGTATTAACTTTCTCTACATGATAAATGCCAATTGCTGAAGTGACAAAACCCCTTTCATTTAAATTGCCCATTTTCTGATGACCCTCTCTTTCAGTAGATGAAATTGGCTAAGACCAGGTCATCAGTGGCAGAAATCCACAGCTGTTTATGGATCTGCCGGTAGGATCAATGTAGCAATCATATCCATTAGGCTCATGCACGCAACCGTATTTTTGTTCCGCATCTGATCCGCATTTTTGGTGAATTGGATGTAAAGCCATTTATTTCAATAAGGCCTTATGCACACGACCGTATGTGTTTTGCGGTCCGCAAATTGCAGATCCGCAAAAAAAAAGGATGACGTTCTGTATGGCATCCGTTTTTTTTGCGGATCTGTTATTTTTGCGGATCCATTGTATTAATGCCTATCCTTGTCCGCAAACTAGAAAAAAATAGGACATGCTCTATTTTTTTGCGGAACGGAAAAACGGACATACGGAAACAGAATGCACACGGAGTACCTTCCGTTTTTTTTGCGGACCCATTGAAATGAATGGTTCCGCATATGGTCCGCAAAAAAACGTAACGGACACGGAAAGAAAATACGTTCGTGTGCATGAGGCCTAAGGCTGCAAAAAATGCAGACACTCTCTACATCCGTATGTGCCGTTGTTCCACCCAAAAAAATATAGAACATTTTGCGGACAAGAATATTTAAGTAGAAGAGAAAAAGAAAATGGCAGCATGCATATGGCCGGTATCCATGTTTTGCAGACCGCAATACACATACGGTCGCGTGCATGAGGTCTTAGTGCAAGATAATCCATATATCAAAAGTCTAAACTTTGCTTTCATGAATACCATTGCCCTCCAACTGTACTGTATAAGGCAGGACAAGATATATTCTCTAACATCTTAAATCCAGTCACCCACTTTTTTAGTGTTTTTCATCTTTAGTCTAAGTATAGAAAAAAATATCTTGTGGCTTTCTGGAAACTGTCAACATATTGCTGTTGACAGATCCGCCTTCCTGTTTACTACTTTAAGAGCGTAAAGGTGTCCTGCTATAAATGCCTTTTTTTAGGAGCTGAACCCCTGCTGATATCTAGGTAACGTCCGAGTGTTGCTAGGCCATAGTGACCTAGTTTTTGCAACTCTTAAAATTACAGCAAAAGATAGATACAACACTGTACACAACAGAACTGACGCGTCTTTCTAAAATTGCGCTACGCACCATAGTAGAACAAAAGCACAATAAAAAACACATTCACATTTCTTTCTTTTTTTTTTTACATTGTATTTGCGGTGCGGTAAGCTGCAGCCATAAATGATTATGTCCTACAATGAGGTGGAACGTGGCTTGTAAACTATTGATATTAGTGAGGCAGAACAGGGTGTCTCCTGCCAAATTCACACCTTTGAGTTGATCAGACTACAAAAATGTCTCGGCTGAAGCGATCAGTGAGCCAGAAGCAAGACAGCTGCCATCTGCTGAGCGCCGGCAGGCAATTGTATGAGGATAGAGGAGGACCTCTGTATTTCAGATCTTCTCTTTGGCTGTAGTGGTATAGAAGTTGGTCAGTCTGTCCATCTTTCCGTACTCCTATCCTGGATAGACATCTTCTAAACAGACAATGAAACATATCACCTATACAATTAAGAGGCAGCCAATTTGCATGAGCTGCTTCTAGGCCCTTTGACCAGCAGTTTAGGGATTTGCTTTGCAGGAGCCACCTGAGCATAAGAAACCTCAGTCAGAAAATGACCTATTACTGTATGTCTACAGGATATGTTGTGGGCATGCTCTACAGGTACAGGGAGGAGGTCCGCTGTGACCATCACCTATTGTGAATGGTGTAATCTTGTGTAACCTATAGAGTTTTTTCATTCATTATTTTTGATAATGAGCTGACTGTACAGGATCCCTACAGAACAGCATATTTCATAATTTTCTTACTATTTTTAAAAGTTTTAAAAAAAAATTACATTTAATGTAGAAACTTGATTTAAACACAAGATAATTTTCTAATGACGCAGTCTACAGTGTTGTGATTGCATGGACAGAATAGTTATGCCCACGTGATTAACTGTGCATGAAGGGGGATCTTTTTGGCCATTGACAGCCACCACCCTATAGTCAACCTCTGATCCCAACCATCTAACCTCTGTGATGCTAACATATATAGCAACCATGGAATTACAAGGTAGGAAAGTTCAGCGACAAACTTTACCACCACACAAACCAAGCCAATGCTTGGGTCCCCAGAGATCAGAGGCCCTCCTGCTGGCCACAGGCAGTGGGCTGCAAACAAATTTCTAAAGGGTCAGACATATTCAGTAGGGAGGGGGCCCTTTCCAGCTGTAGAGCAGAAGCAGAAGGGCCCAGTGCCCCAACCTGATCATCGGGCTTAGCGGGCCCACAAGGGTGGAGCTTAGCCGTAGGATGAGGGCGGAGATTAGCGGTCAAGCTTAGTAGTGCAAAGGTGGACCCCAGACATGACTTGGAACCCTAGAAATGCCATATATGCGCAGGAGGGCTATGTTTACTACCTGGCGGTCAGTCCCAGTGATGGTGATCTAAGGTATGCCTTAACAGCTGCCTGTATATCTAATGCTCAGGCAGTAATGCATTGAAAATTTTTTTTTAAAGTAAGGCAAAAAATCTGAATAAACTTTAATAATTTAGAGTGGTCAAAGAACTATGAGGAAAGTCCATAGCATTGCAAATAGCTTCCAAATCAATCAGGACTTCAATGTCCTGGACTCCAGTGAGCAGTGAGGATACAACATCACAATCTGGTGGAGTCTCTCTCTGTATTAACAGCCATAAGACTTACCTTTGCATTCTCATTTTGTGCAGTTACGTTGTTTTTCCCTTCGATTTTATGAGGTTTGCTTACAACCGTAAAATGTCCCATCAGAAGCACAGCAAATTTTATTCTCTTCCACTGTGCAGTGCTGATCCATGTTCCCCATGTTCACTGCAGTTTGCAAAGGTACATCTCTTTGGAAAAAGTGTTCCTCTGACAATAGGTAGGTTTGGAGATTGCATTAAAGGAGTTTTGCGGGTGTTTAATATTGATGACCCATCCTAGGGATAGGTCATCAACATATGATCAGTGAGGGTCCGACTTCCGACACCTCCACCGATAAGCTGTTTGAAGAGAACTCTTCCTAGGCCATGTGACGATTGGGATGTCACTGGCCTAGGAAGAGATCTATTCAGTGGACCCTCGACGATCAGGGGAATTGCAAGGGTAACATTTTGATGACCTATCCACAGGATAGGTAATCAATATTTGATTGGTGGGGGTCCGACACCCTTACCCCCTGCCGATCAGCTGTTTGAGGAGGAAGCGGCGGTGTGCTGAATGCTGCGGCTTCTCCCTAGACCAGTGATGTCAGAAGGCCTATGTGCATCTCAGTCCCATCCAAGTGACTGAACCTGGGCTACAATACCAAGAACAGCTTTATACAATGTACGGCGATGTGCTTGGTATGCCGTGAGGAGACAGAAGCCTCTTCAAACATCTGATCGGCCAGGGTGTTGGACCTCCGCCGATCTGATATTTATAACTTAGCCCTAAAGATGGGTCATCAATATTAAACATCTTGAAAACCCCTTTAACTGATGTAGAATCTGCAAAGCACGTATCTCAGGCTAGGGTCGGTTCCCTCTGTAGCTTCCTCCAGAGGTGCGGAGAGGTGTGTCTCAATAACCTGATCTCTGATTACTTCTTCGGTTACAGCACAAAATCACAAGACTTTGTGAGATATTTTGTCCTGGTCGCATAACTGTGAGTGGTCCCCTCCACTTCTTGGTTTTCTTTGGTCCAAAGTACTCACACAGTCTGTTCGTGTTTTTCTCATAGTATGACTCTTCTCGTTTTTCCCAGGGTTTCAAAAATCACCAGGACTTCAGGTCCTTCTAGATTCAGCAATAGTGCTCTATTCTGGACAGTGTTGTAACAGGTGTCCCTAGAAACACCAAAGAGTCCAGTAGCTGGTAAATCAAAAAATCTTGCCATTGTCCTCATCAATATGGAGTATATATGGATACACATTGCAAGGCCCAGGCTTCAACATGCTTGCACTCTATTTCAGCTAATACACTGTCTGAGCCTCACCCAGAACACCGGCTCATAAGATATAACATTGTAACAATGTGCAGCCAACAACTTAAAGCCTATGTACACTTTCGGGGCAGTTTTTTTTATTATTGAATTTTACAGATTTTGGGCTAAAAATCAATTTTTCAATTGGTCTTAACTGTTTGTCTAGCTGTGTGAATCATACTTTTCACTTTGTGCTGGTCATCTAATAAACCTTACTAAAAGGTCATAAACACTTATTTAAGCCACATTCTTTTCAGTAAGATAAGAATTGAGCTATGATGAGTCTTTAGGAGGTCAGAGATAAAAAGCCGTTAGCTGAGCTGCCTGAAGGAACAGAGTGAAAACAGACAGCATGCTACTAGAGAATCTCAAGGCTGTACAGAGAAAAGGGTTCAATATTTATTTAATAAAGACCAATTAAAAAAAAGGAATTTTATCTCAAAATGAGTACAAGGCAATAATATAATAATTGTCCCCCCCAAAGGTCTACATAGACTTTAAAGAGGAGATATCACCTCTCCTGACATGTCTGTCTGTGGGGGTCTGGCTCCCTGTACAGCGGTCGATCAGCTGTCTGAAGACGTTGCAGTGCTCCAGCGCTAAGGCCTCTTCTTAGGCCAGTGACATCACATTCATCAGTCACATGGCCTATGTGCAGATTAGTCCCATTTAAGTGAATGGGCCTAGGCTGCAATACCAAGCATGGCCTCTATACAGCCCATGTGCTTGGTATGCTGCCAGGAGGCCTCGGCACTGAGGATAGGTCTTCAGTATTGTACTGCTGAAAATACTCCTTTAAAGAACATTTCTCACTATGAAGCACCAGGAAATATAAGTACACAGCCTTTGTATATACCAATGCTGCACCCACACGACATCTTCTCCATCCTTAATAAACCAGTATCGATAGCATGGTGGCATAGTGACTGCATTAATGTGAATAATAATATATGTCCGTATTTAGAAATGCTTTCTTATTGCCCATAATTTATTCTCTTTACTACATGGCATAGTCTGCATTCATATCATTACATCTCATGCTTTATCCCATATAGGACGTAACCTTCTCCTCAATCCTTCTCATATTCAGGAGAAGAGGAAAAAACACCCTTCCACGTCAATTGATCACCCAATTACATGTATTTAATATTCATACGAATCTTCACACATCCCATTATACAATAATAAATGTTAATAGGAAAGCAGAAATAAAGCAGGGTAATTACTTGTCGTAAATACATTCATTTTATGGGCAGCACAAGTTTACATAATTATAATCAGCTCTTCCTATTAATGGCAATATGTAATGTCTCCCGCTGTTTACAGGCGGAATGAGAAATGATAATTGTCAGGAGAACAAATGTGTTCACTGTGCGGACTGGAACAAAGATGGGATTATAAGGCGTCATTCACATGATGTGTATAGAGCAAATGTGCCAGGAAATGGCCTATAATACTGATGTGTCCATGGACTTCTATGGACCTCACTTTTGGCATACATCTGGTCTGCGTACATTTTTTAAATACCTTTTTTTAAAAGAGGTTTTCCAGGCTATGGCCTTACTTCTATAGCTTTTGTTTGGCCAATAGTTATCTCTCCAAATCCCCCCGTACACATGCATGCTCAGCTCAACTGAGCGTGCAATCTGTTCTACATCGGGAGAGATGAAAAGCCAGAGCCACCTCTAATGGAGGCTTATATTTCCTAAAACTAAAAGGACTTGAGCTTGTTGAAATCCAACAGCTGGATGCTTCTTTCCAGGAAAAGTCAGGGCACCCCCTTGCACATTAGATGTCCAAATCAGGGGCCCTCGGCCGAGATTAATTTAATGGGGCTCTCTGGGAATTAAGAAAATAGAAATACTTAAATATTACTTTATTATAAATATATTCCACAACACCTTTCATTAATTATAATGGCTCGTTTTGTCCGGAGAGCAATTATGAGGGGAAATAAAATGGCCACCGTCCGTTAGTACACACAAAACCTGTCCTAATTAGAGATGAGCGAACTTTAAAAAATAGTTCGGCGCAGATCAGTGCAGGGGGCGTGGCTCAGCACTGGATTTTGATCCCGTGCTAAGCCACGCCCCCTGCACTGATCACATGACGGTGACGTCACTCCAGGTCCTTCGGCTTTTCAACAGTTCGGGTTCGTGGAAGCAGCCCCTAATGGATTCCATATGCCGGGATAGTCCGCGGTAGCGGAATCCATAACGGGATGCGGCGATTACCACAACCCGAACGCCGAACTATTTTTCAAAGTTCGCTCATCTCTAGTCCTAATCACTCAGCAGGACAAGTTACTTTAGAACACTGAGGTAAAGAGCTGCCTCGTCCTCTCTGCTTTGCTCGTCAGGGATTATGATCCGAATACAGCTGATAAGATCTTCAGCTGAATCTCTCTAGGAATGGAATTCATAAGGAGACATGCAGTGCAGAGAGGAGGTGGGGGTGCACCACTTGTATGTAGTCTCCATTACCACAGCCCCACATTATCACAGTCTGTCCTGTTCGTCCTTTCTGTACTTCATGTCTCCTCATGAACTCCATTCCTACAGAGATTCAGCTGAAGATCTTCTCATCTGTATTCAGGATCATAATCACTGACAAGTAGAAGAGGAGGATGAGGCAGCTCTTTACCCCAGGTTTTGTGTGTACTAATAGGACAGCGGCCATTTTATTTCTCTTGATGACTGCTCAATAGACATAACAAGCCATTATAACTAATGAAAGGCGTTTGGGAGTATATTTATACTAAAGTAATTTTTAAGTATTTTGCATTTTCTTAATTCCCAGAGAACCCCTTTGATGTGTATAAGTAGCTGTGTTGGAGTGCAACAAGGACTGTGCTTCTGTTGACTTCTCTAATCTCTTGTTGCATGGCGGAATTATTATGTGGGCACTGCTGCAGGCCAATCTTGTTATGGGCTTCTTCTCAAAATTCTGTCCTGGAGGCACTGTGGTGCCTGAAAATGTGCCAGTCTGCACATTTATGTTTTTCCTACCCATATTTGAGGATGCCTATTAAGTAAGAAGGGACCGATGCCCACTGCCCAAGCTGAAGCACAGGGTAGAACATTTTGGTTAAAATCATGATGGCATCTTTTTGATGGTCTAGATGTTAAGAAGTTTAAACAGGCCAGCTCAATCTATGAAGCCACTTTTATATGGACCCAAGTTTGGTTCAATAGAGGCTATTTGGCCCTTGGAAAGAAGAAGGTCCCATCTGTATTTTAATGGGTGGTGGGATCAGCATAGGGATGTGGTCTCCACAGGTTCTGCAGTGTAAACAAGCAAAGGAGTAGAAAATGAACCCAAATAACAAATCTGCCTTGTTTTTTTTTGTTTTTATTCACAGGTCACCGTCCTTGTCCTCTTTGCGTTGGCATTTCTGGCGTGCGTTGTATTCCTAGTTGTCTACAAGGTGTACAAGTATGATCATGCTTGTCCTGAGGGATTTGTGCTCAAGGTAAGATAAAAAACCGCCTCTTAATAACAAGCAGAACAAGGGCAAAAAAATCTAAGAGAAGTGGAAACATAACTACCGCCTACCTCTTGTACACAACTGTATTCATTTTGTGGTCTGCAAATCACAGATCTGCAAAACATGGATTATGGCTGTGTGCATCCCAGATTTTCCTCTTCCGCATGTCCTGCACTATGTTACAAATGCCTATTGTATGCAAAAACAGACAAGAATATTTCTTTGCGTAACTGCGGAAAAGATACAGTGTGCTGTCCCCCTCTTTTGCAGCCCCAATTACAGTTGCAAGAAGAAGTATGTGAACCCTTTGGAATGATATGGATTTCTGCACAAATTGGTCAAAAAATGTGATCTGATCTTCATCTAAGTCACAACAATAGACAACCACAGTCTGCGTAAACTAAAAACACACAAAGAATTAAATGTTACCATTGAACACACCATGTAAATATTGACAGTGCAGGTGGAAAAAGTATGTGAACCCTTGGATTTAATAACTGGATGAACCCTCCTTTGGCAGCAATAACTTGTGTGGTGTGAATCGCTTTCTTGAAGTCATGCCACAGCATCTCAATCGGGTTGAGGTCAGGACTCTGACTGGGCCACTCCAGAAGGTATATTTTTTTCAGTTTAAGCCATTCTGTTGTTGAGTTACTTCTATGCTTTGGGTCGTTGTGCTGTTGCAACACCCATCTTCTGTTGAGCTTCAGCTGGTGGACAGATGGCCTTAAGCTCTCCTGCAAAATGTCTTGATAAACTTGGGAATTCATTTTTCCTTCGATGATAGCAATCCGTCCAGGCCCTGACGCAGCAAAGCAGCTCTAAACCATAATGCCCCCACCACCATATTTCACAGTTGGGATCAGGTTTTGATGTTGGTGTGCTGTGCCTCTTTTTCTCCACGCATAGTGTTGTGTGATTCTTCCACACAGCTCAACTTTGGTTTCATCTTTCCACAGAATATTTTGCCAGTACTGCTATGGAACATCCAGGCACTTTTGGGCAAACTGTAAACGTGCAGCAATGTTTTTTTTGGACAGCAGTGGCTTCCTCTGTGTATCCTCCCATAAAATCCATTCTTGTTTAGTAGTTTACATATCGTAGATTCGCTAACAAGGATGTTAGAAAATGCCAGAGACTTTTGTAAGTCTTTAGCTGACACTCTAGTTTTCTTCTTCACCTCATTGAGCAGTCTGCGCTGTGCTCTTGCAGTCATCTTTACAGGACGGACACTCCTAGGGAGAGGAGCAGCAGTGCTGAACTTTCTCCATTTATAGACAATTTGTCTGACCATGGACTGATGAACAGCAAGGCTTTTGGAGATACTTTTATAACCCTTTCCAGCTTTATGCAAGTCAACAATTCTTAATCGTAGGTCTTCTGAGAGCTCTTTTGAGCGAGGCATCATTCACATCAGGCAATGCTTCTTGGGAAAAGCAAACCCCAGAACTGGTGTGTGTTTATTTATAGGGCAGCTGTAACCAACACCTCCAATCTTATCTCATTGATTGGACTCCGGTTGGCTGACACTGCACTCCAATTAGCTCTTGGAGATGTCATTAGTCTAGGGGTTCACATACTTTTTCCACATGCACTGTGTTTACATGGTGTGTTCAATAAAAACATTGCAACATTTAATTATTTGTGTGTTATTAGTTATAGCAGACTGTGATTGTCTATTGTGACTTTGATGAAGATCAGATCACATTTTATGACCAATTTGTGCAGAAATCCATATCATTCCAAAGAGTTCACATACTTTTTCTTGCAACTGTAAATGAATGCGTCCGCATCCAATCTACAAAAAAAAATGCAGATCAGATGCAGACAGACAATACGGTCGTATAAATGGGGCCTTAGACAAATGTTCTAGAAGTTTTCTATCTCATCAGGATTAGGCCTCATGCACACGGCCGTTGGTGTTTTGCAGTCCGCAAACCACGGATCTGCAAAACACGGAAGCTGTACCGCATTCCGTTCTGCAATTTTCGGAACGGAGCGCGGCCCATTGTAGAAATGCCTATTCTTGTCCGCAAAATGGACAAGAATAGGACATGCTCTAATTTTTTTGCGGGGGCACAGAACGGAGCAACGGATGCGGACAGCACACGGAGTGCTGTCTGCATCTTTTGCAGCCCATTTGAAGTGAATGGGTCCGTGCCCAAGCCCCAAAGAAATATGACCACAACAACGCCCGTGTGCATGAGGCCTTACTCACATTTTATGTAGGTGGACGTTATCATTAGGCAATATAGGCTTCTGACTAAGGAAAATGGACAAGTACCCAATGGGTGGACACATATGAAACCTGTGGACAGAGGCCCTGTAGGGACCTCAGCTAAGGAGTTTCATAGTTCATTATGTTTGTGAAATGCAATCCTTTAAAGATATTGCCTCATCTATGAGGTATTTGTGAAAGACACATTAAAGAGGTCCTTTATGACAAGTGCTTATAGAACAGGGGCCCATATAGTGTTCTGGGATAATAGTGGCCCCCCTGCTGTTTGTGTCCACCCCTGCAATATTCAATCCTCTGTGGTATTTATTGTGGAGGATAGTGATTCCTAAATTATATTACCACTGACCAAAGTGATCCAGACCTTTGTAGAGCAACAAACTTTTTTTTGGTGCTACTGGTCCCCATAATGTAAAGTAGATCTTGTTAGTTTGGTGTCAAGCACCATTCACAGTGATTGTTATGCATTTCAGGAAGATTAGTCGTCTCTACAGCCAGCCAAGCCCACCAAGTGTCTATTTGGCCCTGGTACCACAGTGTCAAATTTCTTCTCAGGGTTGGCTAGAGCTGACATAGGACGTTATTACTGTGTAGACCATGTGATTCAATTTTGCTCTTTCTGTGTACCCCAAGCATATGATAACCATCCACTCGCACTGTGATACTATACTAAGCTCGCTCTTTGACATTAGTATCAAATGACAGAGTAGCCTCCTATCACTCTGCTTTTCCTATGACATCATTATCCAAGTGCAGACGAATCTGCTGCATTATGACATCAGCCTTCAATCTGACCATGCTGCTACATAACCTTATCCAATCACAGACTGCCATACTGGCCATACACAATAAGATATCTCAATGAAAAATGTATCGGTGAGATATCTCTTGATCCCTGATATACCCTATGTTGGTGACCTTCTCCTTTTCCATGACAAAATTTTAGGATCAAATAATTAAAAGAAGATTTCCTAACATGTAGTAAATGTGTGACCTCTGGAAGCGTTTAATAAGTGGTCATACGCTGTGTGGTTATCTGTCCTGTCATTGTATTGGGTAGTAACATCACAAGATATATGGCTTTACTGTGATCCTTCAAGTTTTAACAGCCTCCGTTGACATTATTGTAAAGAAGTACTCCCGTAATTTGTTTTTCTGCCCACTTAGAGAGGTACATGGTTTAAATTGTAGGGTAATCTTCTTACTCGTGACTGTACTTGTGAGTTATCCCCTCCCTTCTGGTTGTCAGCAGTTTCATGTGGCTGACAACTGACCCAGCATCTTATGTGTGGACAGGAAGTCAATTTCTCTGTTCAGTCCTATGAGAGTCACATCGGGGCTCCCATAGGAATGAAAAGAGAAGCTGACTTCCTGTCCACACATAAGATGCTGGGTCAGCTGGAGAGTCAGAGTGTGGGTCACATGACACAGCTGAGGACCAGAAGGGAGGTTATAACCCACAAATACAGTCACCAGTAAGATGATCACTACAATTTACATCATATACTTTTCTAATGGGCCAGAAAATAAAAATTGTGGGAGTGCTTCTTTAAATTTACAATGGTCTTTCAACTTGATTTAAAACCATGTGTACTTACAATGTTATAGACACTGATGACCATGCTGTGATTTCCTTTATCTGCTTACTCTGTGGCCTCACTAGCTAATCAGAAATCTACCTGCTAAATACGCTGTGTGACTTAACTGTTCTCAACTAGGATCTTACCAACCAATGAGAATCTTGGTAGCCTAATGCACAGAGCTTATGACCTCACTGTGAGACATCACCAACTGATCAGAAACTAACCTGCTTCACAGCCTTGGTGACTTCACTGAGCTGTCTCTATGACATCAGCAACCAATGCCATCTAAGGCTAACCATACACTTCAGATAGTTGTTGGCCGAACATTTGCTCTGGCAACAGCTCTCCCTCTATGAAAGGTTACTTCCTTTTTTCTGGATTTCTAAAAGACCATTTGAGGGTCCTGCAAAACCCACAGCAGACTGCCCCCTTCCGATTTGGCTTCACATCATCCATCCAAACATCTCACTGTAATTCAAAGGCTGCATTCACAGAGTGTCCCACGTTCACCAAACAGAGGCCAAAAGATTGTCCTTTTAGACTCCATTGGGCAGTTTTCCTTAAATTTTTGTCGTATGATATAGTGCAGTCTGCTAGGTTATACCATACAGATGCATCCTCTAAAAAGAAGTATACCGCACAGTATATGTTTCATCTAAACATGAGATGGGAGCCAATGAGTTATGTATGCCACTGTGTGGCTATAAAGTGAGGGACATCCATTGAACCCATCCATACCTCCGACGAATACCGGAAACTCAATCTAAGCTTTTTATTTTCCTACACATTCTTGAGTTCTTTATTTTTGATACAACAAAAACATAAAATAATTTGCAGTGTCGGTAAAGGGTTGTTAAACTGTGGGTGAAGGACGCTATCTAGCATTGGCAGCCCTCGAGAGACTAATACATTTCTAAGTCCCCTCCATATAATAAATGTGAAGGTGAATGCAGGAGAGCGGATTATAAGTCAGATCCTGAGTAGTGATGAGCGGCAGGTGGCAATATTCGAATTCACGGTTATTTTCTTGATTGCGAAAATCGGCAATGTAATATTTGCGTATTGCGTGCACAATACAGGAGTGGGTCACTATTGCTACATTTTTTGGAGCTGCTAGAAGTTTCCTGAGACTGGAGAAAATGGTTGGCACAGAAGAACATTACAATAGCTTTATATGCAGATAGAGTGCTCGGATATATTTACGATTGTGCAAATCGGCAATTAATTATGCGCATATATTTGTGCAATACATGCAACTTCACAGTTTAGCAGGTCTGACTACATATTAGTGATTGGTGCACTAAGTATTGTTGTGAACTTGTGACATCACAACACTATGACTGTAGCATGTATGTATGGACAGCAGAACCTAACACACTACCTAACACCCTGCACTGGAACCTATCAGCTACACTATATCACTATCTAACCTACACTGACTATCTCCCACTCACTATCTGTTATATATATATATATATATATATATATATATAAGCTAACTAACTAACTAACTAACTAACTAATATAATGACACAGCAAAGCACAGAGCACAGCAATAACACTGCTGTCTCTCTCAGAACTGTTATAAACTGCAGAAAATGGCTGCCGGGGAGGTTCTTATATAGTAAGGGGTAGGCAACTTTCCTATTGGTTGCTAGGGATGTTGCTAAGCTCAGACAAAGACATTGCAGCCGTCTCATTGGCCCACAAGCAAGAAGGGAGGTTACTGATGGAAAAAAAGTAGAATATTTGAAAATACATATATATATATCACTATATTCTAGATATTCACGAATTCTCGAAGTTGCGATGTTCGCGATTAAAATTCACGATCCGAATATTCACGCCCAACACTAATCCTGAGACCTGTATATTTATTACAAGCTTTCAGCTCTGTAAACACATCACACATGTGATGCCCGGAGTCATGTGGGTGGTGCAGAAACCTTACAGAGTCATGGAGTCAGTTCTGTAAACACACCGCACATGTGATGCCAGGAGTCATGTGGGCGGTGCAGAAACCTTACAGAGTCATGGAGTCACCTCTGTAAACACACCGCACATGTGATGCCAGGAGTCATGTGGGCGGTGCAGAAACCTTACAGAGTCATGGAGTCAGCTCTGTAAACACACCGCACATGTGATGCCCGGAGTCATGTGGGCGGTGCAGAAACCTTACAGAGTCATGGAGTCAGCTCTGTAAACACACCGCACATGTGATGCCAGGAGTCATGTGGGCGGTGCAGAAACCTTACAGAGTCATGGAGTCACCTCTGTAAACACACCACACATGTGATGCCCGGAGTCATGTGGGCGGTGCAGAAACCTTACAGAGTCATGGAGTCAGCTCTATAAACACACCGCACATGTGATGCCTGGAGTCATGTGAGCGGTGCAGAAACCTTACAGAGTCATGGAGTCAGCTCTGTAAACACACCGCACATGTGATGCCTGAAGTCATGTGGGCGGTGCAGAAAGCTATAGCAGAGTCATGTGGTCAGCTCTGTAAACACACCGCACATGTGATGCCTGGAGTCATGTGAGCGGTGCAGAAACCTTACAGAGTCATGGAGTCAGCTCTGTAAACACACCGCACATGTGATGCCTGGAGTCATGTGAGCGGTGCAGAAACCTTACAGAGTCATGGAGTCAGCTCTGTAAACACACCGCACATGTGATGCCTGGAGTCATGTGGGCGGTGCAGAAACCCTACAGAGTCATGGAGTCAGCTCTGTAAACACACCACACATGTGATGCCCGGAGTCATGTGGGCGGTGCAGAAACCTTACAGAGTCATGGAGTCAGCTCTGTAAACACACCGCACATGTGATGCCTGGAGTCATGTGGGCGGTGCAGAAACCTTACAGAGTCATGGAGTCAGCTCTGTAAACACACCACACATGTGATGCCAGGAGTCATGTGGGCGGTACAGAAACCTTACAGAGTCATGGAGTCAGCTCTGTAAACACACCGCACATGTGATGCCTGGAGTCATGTGGGCGGTGCAGAAACCTTACAGAGTCATGGAGTCAGCTCTGTAAATACACCACATATGTGATGCCCGGAGTCATGTGGGCGGTGCAGAAACCTTACAGAGTCATGGAGTCAGCTCTGTAAACACACCGCACATGTGATGCCTGGAGTCATGTGAGTGGTGCAGAAACCTTACAGAGTCATGGAGTCAGCTCTGTAAACACACCGCACATGTGATGCCTGGAGTCATGTGGGCGGTGCAGAAACCTTACAGAGTCATGGAGTCAGCTCTGTAAACACACCACACATGTGATGCCCGGAGTCATGTGGGCGGTGCAGAAACCTTACAGAGTCATGGAGTCAGCTCTGTAAACACACCGCACATGTGATGCCTGGAGTCATGTGGGCGGTGCAGAAACCTTACAGAGTCATGGAGTCAGCTCTGTAAACACACCACACATGTGATGCCAGGAGTCATGTGGGCGGTGCAGAAACCTTACAGAGTCATGGAGTCAGCTCTGTAAACACACCGCACATGTGATGCCTGGAGTCATGTGGGCGGTGCAGAAACCTTACAGAGTCATGGAGTCAGCTCTGTAAATACACCACATATGTGATGCCCGGAGTCATGTGGGCGGTGCAGAAACCTTACAGAGTCATGGAGTCAGCTCTGTAAACACACCGCACATGTGATGCCTGGAGTCATGTGGGCGGTGCAGAAACCTTACAGAGTCATGGAGTGAGCTCTGTAAACACACCGCACATGTGATGCCTGGAGTCATGTGGGCGGTGCAGAAACCTTACAGAGTCATGTAGTGAGCTCTGTAAACACACCGCACATGTGATGCCTGGAGTCATGTGGGCGGTGCAGAAACCTTACAGAGTCATGGAGTCAGCTCTGTAAACACACCGCACATGTGATGCCTGGAGTCATGTGGGCGGTGCAGAAAGTATAGCGAGTCATGGAGTCAGCTCTGTAAACACACCGCACATGTGATGCCTGGAGTCATGTGGGCGGTGCAGAAACCTTACAGAGTCATGTAGTGAGCTCTGTAAACACACCGCACATGTGATGCCTGGAGTCATGTGGGCGGTGCAGAAACCTTACAGAGTCATGGAGTCAGCTCTGTAAACACACCGCACATGTGATGCCTGGAGTCATGTGGGCGGTGCAGAAACCTTACAGAGTCATGTAGTGAGCTCTGTAAACACACCGCACATGTGATGCCTGGAGTCATGTGGGCGGTGCAGAAACCTTACAGAGTCATGGAGTCAGTTCTGTAAACACACCGCACATGTGATGCCAGGAGTCATGTGGGCGGTGCAGAAACCTTACAGAGTCATGGAGTCACCTCTGTAAACACACCGCACATGTGATGCCAGGAGTCATGTGGGCGGTGCAGAAACCTTACAGAGTCATGGAGTCAGCTCTGTAAACACACCGCACATGTGATGCCCGGAGTCATGTGGGCGGTGCAGAAACCTTACAGAGTCATGGAGTCAGCTCTGTAAACACACCACACATGTGATGCCCGGAGTCATGTGGGTGGTGCAGAAACCTTACAGAGTCATGGAGTCAGTTCTGTAAACACACCGCACATGTGATGCCAGGAGTCATGTGGGCGGTGCAGAAACCTTACAGAGTCATGGAGTCACCTCTGTAAACACACCACACATGTGATGCCAGGAGTCATGTGGGCGGTGCAGAAACCTTACAGAGTCATGGAGTCAGCTCTGTAAACACACCTCACATGTGATGCCCGGAGTCATGTGGGCGGTGCAGAAACCTTACAAAGTCATGGAGTCACCTCTGTAAACACACCGCACATGTGATGCCAGGAGTCATGTGGGCGGTGCAGAAACCTTACAGAGTCATGGAGTCACCTCTGTAAACACACCACACATGTGATGCCCGGAGTCATGTGGGCGGTGCAGAAACCTTACAGAGTCATGGAGTCAGCTCTATAAACACACCGCACATGTGATGCCTGGAGTCATGTGAGCGGTGCAGAAACCTTACAGAGTCATGGAGTCAGCTCTGTAAACACACCGCACATGTGATGCCTGAAGTCATGTGGGCGGTGCAGAAAGTATAGCGAGTCATGTGGTCAGCTCTGTAAACACACCGCACATGTGATGCCTGGAGTCATGTGAGCGGTGCAGAAACCTTACAGAGTCATGGAGTCAGCTCTGTAAACACACCGCACATGTGATGCCTGGAGTCATGTGAGCGGTGCAGAAACCTTACAGAGTCATGGAGTCAGCTCTGTAAACACACCGCACATGTGATGCCTGGAGTCATGTGAGCGGTGCAGAAACCTTACAGAGTCATGGAGTCAGCTCTGTAAACACACCGCACATGTGATGCCTGGAGTCATGTGGGCGGTGCAGAAACCTTACAGAGTCATGGAGTCAGCTCTGTAAACACACCTCACATGTGATGCCCGGAGTCATGTGGGCGGTGCAGAAACCTTACAAAGTCATGGAGTCACCTCTGTAAACACACCGCACATGTGATGCCAGGAGTCATGTGGGCGGTGCAGAAACCTTACAGAGTCATGGAGTCAGCTCTATAAACACACCGCACATGTGATGCCTGGAGTCATGTGAGCGGTGCAGAAACCTTACAGAGTCATGGAGTCAGCTCTGTAAACACACCGCACATGTGATGCCTGAAGTCATGTGGGCGGTGCAGAAAGTATAGCGAGTCATGTGGTCAGCTCTGTAAACACACCGCACATGTGATGCCTGGAGTCATGTGAGCGGTGCAGAAACCTTACAGAGTCATGGAGTCAGCTCTGTAAACACACCGCACATGTGATGCCTGGAGTCATGTGAGCGGTGCAGAAACCTTACAGAGTCATGGAGTCAGCTCTGTAAACACACCGCACATGTGATGCCTGGAGTCATGTGGGCGGTGCAGAAACCTTACAGAGTCATGGAGTCAGCTCTGTAAACACACCACACATGTGATGCCCGGAGTCATGTGGGCGGTGCAGAAACCTTACAGAGTCATGGAGTCAGCTCTGTAAACACACCGCACATGTGATGCCTGGAGTCATGTGGGCGGTGCAGAAACCTTACAGAGTCATGGAGTCAGCTCTGTAAACACACCACACATGTGATGCCAGGAGTCATGTGGGCGGTACAGAAACCTTACAGAGTCATGGAGTCAGCTCTGTAAACACACCGCACATGTGATGCCTGGAGTCATGTGGGCGGTGCAGAAACCTTACAGAGTCATGGAGTCAGCTCTGTAAATACACCACATATGTGATGCCCGGAGTCATGTGGGCGGTGCAGAAACCTTACAGAGTCATGGAGTCAGCTCTGTAAACACACCGCACATGTGATGCCTGGAGTCATGTGAGCGGTGCAGAAACCTTACAGAGTCATGGAGTCAGCTCTGTAAACACACCGCACATGTGATGCCTGGAGTCATGTGGGCGGTGCAGAAACCTTACAGAGTCATGGAGTCAGCTCTGTAAACACACCACACATGTGATGCCTGGAGTCATGTGGGCGGTGCAGAAACCTTACAGAGTCATGGAGTCAGCTCTGTAAATACACCACATATGTGATGCCCGGAGTCATGTGGGCGGTGCAGAAACCTTACAGAGTCATGGAGTCAGCTCTGTAAACACACCGCACATGTGATGCCTGGAGTCATGTGGGCGGTGCAGAAACCTTACAGAGTCATGTAGTGAGCTCTGTAAACACACTGCACATGTGATGCCTGGAGTCATGTGGGCGGTGCAGAAACCTTACAGAGTCATGGAGTCAGCTCTGTAAACACACCGCACATGTGATGCCTGGAGTCATGTGGGCGGTGCAGAAAGTATAGCGAGTCATGGAGTCAGCTCTGTAAACACACCGCACATGTGATGCCTGGAGTCATGTGAGCGGTGCAGAAACCTTACAGAGTCATGGAGTCAGCTCTGTAAACACACCGCACATGTGATGCCTGGAGTCATGTGGGCGGTGCAGAAACCTTACAGAGTCATGGAGTCAGCTCTGTAAACACACCACACATGTGATGCCCGGAGTCATATGGGCGGTGCAGAAACCTTACAGAGTCATGGAGTCAGCTCTGTAAACACACCGCACATGTGATGCCTGGAGTCATGTGGGCGGTGCAGAAACCTTACAGAGTCATGGAGTCAGCTCTGTAAACACACCACACATGTGATGCCAGGAGTCATGTGGGCGGTACAGAAACCTTACAGAGTCATGGAGTCAGCTCTGTAAACACACCGCACATGTGATGCCTGGAGTCATGTGGGCGGTGCAGAAACCTTACAGAGTCATGTAGTGAGCTCTGTAAACACACCGCACATGTGATGCCTGGAGTCATGTGGGCGGTGCAGAAACCTTACAGAGTCATGGAGTCAGCTCTGTAAACACACCGCACATGTGATGCCTGGAGTCATGTGGGCGGTGCAGAAAGTATAGCGAGTCATGGAGTCAGCTCTGTAAACACACCGCACATGTGATGCCTGGAGTCATGTGGGCGGTGCAGAAACCTTACAGAGTCATGGAGTCAGCTCTGTAAACACACCGCACATGTGATGCCTGGAGTCATGTGGGCGGTGCAGAAACCTTACAGAGTCATGGAGTCAGCTCTGTAAACACACCACACATGTGATGCCTGGAGTCATGTGGGCGGTGCAGAAACCTTACAGAGTCATGGAGTGAGCTCTGTAAACACACCGCACATGTGATGCCTGGAGTCATGTGGGCGGTGCAGAAACCTTACAGAGTCATGTAGTGAGCTCTGTAAACACACCGCACATGTGATGCCTGGAGTCATGTGGGCGGTGCAGAAACCTTACAGAGTCATGGAGTCAGCTCTGTAAACACACCGCACATGTGATGCCTGGAGTCATGTGGGCGGTGCAGAAAGTATAGCGAGTCATGGAGTCAGCTCTGTAAACACACCGCACATGTGATGCCTGGAGTCATGTGGGCGGTGCAGAAACCTTACAGAGTCATGGAGTCAGCTCTGTAAACACACCGCACATGTGATGCCTGGAGTCATGTGGGCGGTGCAGAAACCTTACAGAGTCATGGAGTCAGCTCTGTTAACACACCACACATGTGATGCCCGGAGTCATGTGGGCGGTGCAGAAACCTTACAGAGTCATGGAGTCAGCTCTATAAACACACCGCACATGTGATGCCTGGAGTCATGTGAGCGGTGCAGAAACCTTACAGAGTCATGGAGTCAGCTCTGTAAACACACCGCACATGTGATGCCTGAAGTCATGTGGGCGGTGCAGAAAGTATAGTGAGTCATGTGGTCAGCTCTGTAAACACACCGCACATGTGATGCCTGGAGTCATGTGAGCGGTGCAGAAACCTTACAGAGTCATGGAGTCAGCTCTGTAAACACACCGCACATGTGATGCCTGGAGTCATGTGAGCGGTGCAGAAACCTTACAGAGTCATGGAGTCAGCTCTGTAAACACACCGCACATGTGATGCCTGGAGTCATGTGGGCGGTGCAGAAACCTTACAGAGTCATGGAGTCAGCTCTGTAAACACACCACACATGTGATGCCCGGAGTCATGTAGGCGGTGCAGAAACCTTACAGAGTCATGGAGTCAGCTCTGTAAACACACCGCACATGTGATGCCTGGAGTCATGTGGGCGGTGCAGAAACCTTACAGAGTCATGGAGTCAGCTCTGTAAACACACCACACATGTGATGCCAGGAGTCATGTGGGCGGTACAGAAACCTTACAGAGTCATGGAGTCAGCTCTGTAAACACACCGCACATGTGATGCCTGGAGTCATGTGGGCGGTGCAGAAACCTTACAGAGTCATGGAGTCAGCTCTGTAAATACACCACATATGTGATGCCCGGAGTCATGTGGGCGGTGCAGAAACCTTACAGAGTCATGGAGTCAGCTCTGTAAACACACCACACATGTGATGCCTGGAGTCATGTGGGCGGTGCAGAAACCTTACAGAGTCATGGAGTGAGCTCTGTAAACACACCGCACATGTGATGCCTGGAGTCATGTGGGCGGTGCAGAAAGTATAGCGAGTCATGGAGTCAGCTCTGTAAACACACCGCACATGTGATGCCTGGAGTCATGTGGGCGGTGCAGAAACCTTACAGAGTCATGGAGTCAGCTCTGTAAACACACCACACATGTGATGCCCGGAGTCATGTGGGCGGTGCAGAAACCTTACAGAGTCATGGAGTCAGCTCTGTAAACACACCGCACATGTGATGCCTGGAGTCATGTGGGCGGTGCAGAAACCTTACAGAGTCATGGAGTCAGCTCTGTAAACACACCACACATGTGATGCCAGGAGTCATGTGGGCGGTACAGAAACCTTACAGAGTCATGGAGTCAGCTCTGTAAACACACCGCACATGTGATGCCTGGAGTCATGTGGGCGGTGCAGAAACCTTACAGAGTCAGGGAGTCAGCTCTGTAAATACACCACATATGTGATGCCCGGAGTCATGTGGGCGGTGCAGAAACCTTACAGAGTCATGGAGTCAGCTCTGTAAACACACCACACATGTGATGCCTGGAGTCATGTGGGCGGTGCAGAAACCTTACAGAGTCATGGAGTGAGCTCTGTAAACACACCGCACATGTGATGCCTGGAGTCATGTGGGCGGTGCAGAAAGTATAGCGAGTCATGGAGTCAGCTCTGTAAACACACCGCACATGTGATGCCTGAAGTCATGTGAGCGGTGCAGAAAGTATAGCGAGTCATGGAGTCAGCTCTGTAAACACACCGCACATGTGATGCCTGGAGTCATGTGGGCGGTGCAGAAACCTTACAGAGTCATGGAGTCAGCTCTGTAAACACACCGCACATGTGATGCCTGGAGTCATGTGGGCGGTGCAGAAACCTTACAGAGTCATGGAGTCAGCTCTGTAAACACACCGCACATGTGATGCCTGGAGTCATGTGGGCAGTGCAGAAACCTTACAGAGTCATGGAGTGAGCTCTGTAAACACACCACACATGTGATGCCCGGAGTCATGTGGGCGGTGCAGAAACCTTGTATTCTCCCATTAGATGGTAGTACTAGAAGTGTAACCAGACATTAATGATATATACTGTATGTTCAATAGGCCATAAATACAGTATTTCAGTTGGTAATATCTCCTTCAAGTTTTATTTTTGGCCCTTGGAATTGGTTCAGGCTGACAATGTGGCCCCCAACCAGAAAAGGTTGGGCATTCCTGCTTTAAGGCATCTGTAAGATGCCATACTACTTACAACATGAAGGGGTCTACTGTGGTGGTCACAGTAGAATTTAACATCCCAGGGGCTTGAAGTTGAGGTCTCCTGTGGTCAGTACTTTCTGGAGTATTCTGTCTACAGGATGCTTTCTTTCAGCATAGATATATCTCAATGTTAATAATAACAACTCATAAACCCATTTTCAAACACCCTATTTTGTAACTGTAAATACTTATAAGGACAGTCCCCCACTCTGAAAATAAGTGTCTTTCCCTCTGGAGGATCTAGAACATGAATTACATGGACAGTCCATACATTGGAAAGCTGCAATGCTTCATTTCTCCTGTGGTGGCACTGCAGGGAAATTAAACACTTGGTAATTGGTTCCAGCACAGATTATAGCCGATCGATGGTACATTGTGTGATCAGCTTTTCACTGATGAAACCTTCTTACCAAAAAGCATTGTTCATGGCAGACAACCCCTATAATATGACCGGGGAGGGATAGATGTTCCTGTAAGTGCAGTCATACGCTTTGAATTTCAGTATTGTATTTTCAGAATGTATAAACTGCAGCTTCTTACAATTGAAATATATAGAACACTTATATGCAGTGCTACTCGTAGCCAGACACTGGAAAATATACAATTTCCTTCACTTTTATCTATTCCACTTTTGAATAGTTCAATGTGTGTTGGTCATTTGGGGAATCACTGGAAGTCATATGTACCATCCCTCAAAATATAGGTCAGGCACACAGCCAAATGCCCTTGAACACACATCTGGTCCAGCCGCAGTGCTTCCAAACCGGTGATAGCCCAAGTGGGCCCGTTAGGCCTCATGCACACGGCCGTTGTTATATGGCACACGGCCATATTTTGCGGCTCGGGCGTGGACCCATTTACTTCAATGGGGCCGCAAAAGATGCGGACAGCACTCCGTGTGCTGTCTGCATCCGTTGCTCCGTTCCGTGCCCCCGCAAAAAAAATAGAGCATGTCCTATTCTTGTTTGTTTTGCGGACAAGAATAGGCATTTCTATAATGGGCCGCGTTCCGTTCCACAACAGAACGTGGAGCAGCTTCCGTGTTTTGCGGATCCACGGTTTGCGGACCGCAAAACACCAACGGTCGTGTGCATGAGGCCTTACTTTACCTAGGATGGTTGAGACACCGTGACTGATATAGTGAGGTAGCAGGGACTGGCATTTGACCTGGCTGTCTACACAGTAGCATGCACAAACGTGCATGCATGTATATCTACTGTGCAGGCAGTAGGGCGGCAGCAGGATTGCCAGTCCCTGCTGCCATAACTGAGCCACCAATGAACCAAGCCCACTCTTCAGGGAAGTCTTCCTGGTTTCTGTAGACGTTCTGGAAGAGTAGGCATGTGAGACTGTGTGAGGAGGAATGATCAGCTATAAAAACAAGAATATTTCCATTCTGTGACCACAAGCAGAGATCTTATAGATAGTAATAAAATGAAACATAATATTAAGAAATTGCAGATTTTCTTTATTTTCTGTCTTTCAAAGGGGTTGTCAAGGATTAGAAAAACCACGGCTGCATTCTTCCAGAAACTGCTCCATGGGTTGTGTCTGGTACTGCAGCTCAGCTCTATATGAATGAGCTGCAGTACTACAGACAACCTGTGGACAGGTGTGGCGCTGTTTTTGGAAGAAAGCAGCCATGATTTTCTGGGAAGAGAATGGGCAGAGGAAGTCATAGAGGTCGGCAGAATCAAGAGCTTCCCCTGTGACGGGCATTGAGGGGCCGCCAATGTCATTATCGTGTCAGTCTTGTCTTTGAAATGGTTGGCAGTATCCTAAGCTGTGATGGGGTTGGTGGGTGAGGAGCTTTCTCACTGAAGCCCCATTGATCTCCCGCGTGTTTTAATGCACTCAGTAATTACCCTTTCTTGGCTCCGCGTCCCGGGCTGCATGCACTTAACATTAGAAAACATTGATGTAGCTCGGTAGTTGTTGACCTGTAAAGCTTCGTCTGAAAGTGTATTCTTCAAAAGTACTTTGTGTTCTGCGGCAAGACTAATATCACTACCCCAGGCGGAATTGTATCGTGAGTCACTCGGTCGGGAAGAAAGGAAACCTCAAGTGCTCATTTTATTACATGGAAAATAGCGCAGCGTGTTCTAGAAGTCAGCTCAAAGCGATGTCTAAATTACACCTGGATATGAAAACGATATCACGATGTGCCGGACTCGCTGCTAATAAAGAGATCTGCCTTCATTCTAGTAATTAAATCTAATGGATTCCGGAAGAAAGGAAATATTTTTCCTTTGAGGGAAATGGGAAAACATGACATTTAACAAAACAGCAGGGTGCATGCAGAACCTAGACGAGGATGCCGAAGCTGCTATAGCCATGTGAGAACCGCCAAAGGTCATGCGTGTCGAGTGAATCCAATTGTCATACATATACGGTATATTGCTCATCCTCGAGCTCCCAGTGATGTGATTGGAACTTATAGGATGGACCTGAATTAACTAATTAAAGTAAAACAATAGAAATTGTTGAAAATATGGAAAATATAGCAAAAAATAAACCGTCAGTCAAGTCCAAAATGTATAATCCTTGGTTGATCTAGAAAAAGGATAAAAGTTGCGCCAGATTTCATTTTAGCTATGCAGTGAACTGGCTGTAAAGACATGAATACAGAACTGCTTAGGCTACTTTCACACTGGCGTTTTGGCTTTCCGTTTGTGAGATCCGTTCAGGGCTCCCACAAGCGGTCCAAAACGGATCAGTTTTTCCCTAATAAATTCTGAATGGAAAAGGATCCGCTCAGAATGCATCCGTTTGCCTCCGATCAGTCTCCATTCCGCTCTGGAGGCGGACACCAAAACTCTGCTTGCAGCATTTTGGTGTCCGTCTGATGAAACTGAGCCAAACGGATCCGTCCTGGCACACAATGTAAGTCAATGGTCGGATCCGTTTTCACTGGCACAATCTGGCACAATAGACAACGGATCCGTCCCCCATTGACTTTCAATGGTGTTCAAGAAGGATCCGTCTTGGCTATGTTACAGATAATACAAACGGATCCGTTCTGAACGGAAGCAGACGGTTGTATTATCTGAACGGATCCGTCTGTACAGATACATGACAGATCCGCACCAAACGCAAGTGTGAAAGTAGCCTTAGTCCTGGCAGCGTTAAACCTGTTATCCCAGACAATAGACCTGAATTAAATGCATATGTTTAATACAGCAGCCCCCCTGACCAGCTGGAGATGGTAACAATGCGGAGCCCTGAAAATGTGTGTCTCTTATTGTAGTATCTGCTGTATGGATGCAGTCTGCATTGCAGACTAAGAGACCTATTAGACTGCCCAGCGTTCGGGCATGAAGAGCACTGAAGGACGATATATACCGTACATGTCCATCAGCGCTCGTTTGCATCGACCTATTACACAGGCTAACGCAAAGTGGATGGTGGAGGAATGATCACTACACTACCAGTCATTCCTCCCTCCGTTCTATTGATTATCGGTGGCACATTCCTGATTGTACACAGACGTGCTGCCGCGATGCAAACCAGCCAACAAAGGAGCTGGTGATCGATGGCACGATTATACAAGCCGGTTATCCAGAACAAGCATTCCTATGTATGAACTCTTGCTCCCGAAAATTGGCTTGAAAATCTAATCCCTCTCCTTCACATAATTCACCCCTTTCTTCATCCCATTAGTGGGAATGAGCCAAACACATTAAAGTAGATCAAAACTGAACAGTTCAACTAAAGCGATCATTCATCCGGTGAACCATCGTTTTAGCCGACCATCGGCAGAACATTTTCATCCCAAAGGAAGTTGGCTGTGTTTGATAGTCGGATGAAAGATCATTTGTTCAAACATGGATTGTTAATGAACTTAAAGAGGTTATCCACGATTAACCCTCCCCCCCCCCCCCCCGCGCGCTGATGTGCAACCACTCCCCTTTCACCCATTCGGCCCGCCCTTTCTCTGGCTGATCACCTCCTTCTCTTCTGAAATCCTGCGCCTTCGCCGATGACAGCCCTTCGCCGATGACAGTGACGTACGGGCCAGCGCTTGCGCACTGGATACTCTGAGGCATCTGCCAGTAATGGGTAGTACAGTGTGCATGCGCCGGCCCCTACATCACGCTCCAGCCGACGCTGCATCAGAGGGAACATGAGAAGGATTTTAATGTGGGGACTGTTATCGACGCAATGGTGTTAGTGCACATCTGGAGTGAAAGACTCCCTTTAAATATATCATGATAGGTTGATGCGCCTCAGTATCGGGCCTCCTCACACACTACTGCCGGTGCTCAGTCCCCAAGGTAGACACGTTATATCCATAGACAGAAAACAAGGTGGCACTCACCATCACTGTCAGTGAGGAAGCGCACAAGCGTGAAATGGCCTTCGCCACTTGTTGGAAAAGTAGGGGACAGGTGAATAAGAATTTGACCACAGGATTTGTTCGTAGTCTGTAACTATGGAGACCCAGAATGGTGCAACCTGACTAAGTTGTCCCTAGCAACCGATACGAATGATCCTTTGATTTTCCAAATGGACACATACAAGCAAACCATGCTTATGCGTTTCAGGTTGTAATTAACCCTTAGTTATGGAGATGCATAGTTGTATACACAAAATGGTGGGAATGTTTTAATCTAGGCTGTTCACAAGGCTGCTTTATTTTTCACTTTAGATGTATTGGGACTAGGAATGAGCGAATCACATAAAACTTCTCTCACTAGAGTGCCAGTGTCTTCTCAAATAGGTGATTGGCGGGGGGCCCAGGGGTCAGACTCCCACCGATCAGATACTGATGACCTAGCAAGAGGATAGTTCATCAATATTGAAATCTTAGAAAACCCTTTTAATTGACTTCCAAAGAAATTGTGTAAGGGATAGTGGACCTAGATAAAGAGCCCATTGGGGACTGATGTGAAAGGTGACAATCTCTGGAATAATAAATAAGCAGCCGTTCCCATACCAGATATCCATGGTCTACACCTGTGATGGCCAACCTGTGGCTCTCCAGCTAGGGTAAAACTACAACTCTCAAGATGTACGCTTGCTTAGCTGTTCTCAGAACTACATAGAAATGAATGGAGCATGCTGGGAGTCGTAGTTTCACCACAGCTGGAGTGCCGGAGGTTAGCCATCACTAGAATCTAGTGCGGTGGAGAAAAATGGAAAGCAACAGAATAAGGGCTGATGCTCACAACCATGATCGGCATGGGAAACACAGTCCGTGCATTGGCCGCATGTCCTGGGCTGGACGTGGCATCACTATTGCTCTTGTTGCACCCAAGCTCCGCTCCTTTCTGTGGCCCTTCTCTCTGGCTGCTTTGACAAGACTAGGCAGTGGGAAAGCAGCAAGGAAAGGGCTCGCCACAGAAAGAAGCCGAGCTTGGGTGCAAAAAGAGCAATGGTGACGCCCTTATTGCACCAAAGGCCAAATTTGCATATTAAGAGAAAGTATCATGCCTCGGGAATGGAGCCTTCAGATCAAGAAAAACTGTGTTTTAATCAGGTGAACCAGAGCTTAGTGTCTGTGCAAACTGTTGGATAGGGAGAAAACAGTAATGCGATCTGGAACCGAACCCGAGTTCGGGAAATGTTTTTTACGGTATAAATCAATTTCTGAAGTTATTATGCGAAGTCTTCGCAAAGTAATAACTTCGGTTTATCGGAGCCAATACTTTCTAATACTGTACTGAGCTCCTGCTCCGTACAGTATTGAAACAAAGTTTTATGCGAATCAACTTCGGATGTTTCATCCAAAGTCGATTCGCCTATCCATAATTGGGACGATACAGGATATTAGAGAGGCGGAGATAGACGCCTATGAATGTTTATTTGGGGATCCACCCCTGTCCTGCCCGAACACATAAACTAGACTAGCCTCTTCTTCATGCTGACAGCTGAGTGGTCTATTATATGACCTCAACTCAATGCTGAACAACAGGGAACCTGAATGGTCAAAGCGGCTGTGAAATGACCATCAAGCTCCACCTCATGGACCTGTTCAGAGAGGGACCACCCATTAAACCGTTTTGTATGAAATCAAAATTTCCCAGAGTAAAAGGTTGGACAGACATAGAAAAGTTGTCACCATGATTCTATGGATGGAAATAAGATCGCTGCCCATCACCTCTCACATCCAATTGTTCTGTTTGTCTTCTTGAAGAACCAGATGATCAGTTGTAATACAGCGTAATTGCTCTCTACAGTGCAGTGTGACACAGGTATTATGTTTTCACCAGGACATAGGTATTGAGAAGATAACCATTTATGAGATTGTCCCAGATTGATGGCGCAGATCGCATTACTGTTTTCTTTAATTGTTTAACTTCATCCTATTAAAGGTAAATTTATTATCAAAATGGTGAGCCACTTAGATCTCTCCAGGAGCGACGACAACGAAAATGTTAGAAACACATCTCTATAAATTCTAGGCACGTCGGCCAGCTGGCTCTTGGGATTTGTCAGCTCCTCTGGAAGCTATTTTTAATATTTTGTGGGAATCTGTCACCAGAGAACTCCCTATCCAACAGTTTGCACAGACACAAAGCTGTGGTTCACCTGATTAAAACACCGTTTTTCTTTTGTTGATCCGAAGGCTCCATTCCCGAGGCATGATACTTTCTCTTAATATGCAAATTTGGCCTTTGGTGCAATAAGGGCGTCGCCATTGCTCTTTTTGCACCCAAGCTTTGCTTTTTTCTGTGGCCACCTTTCCTTGCTGCTTTTCCACTGCCTTGTCAAAGCAGCCAGAGAGAAGGGCCACAGAAAGGAGCCGAGCTTGGGTGCAACAAGAGCAATAGTGATGCCACGTCCAGCCCAGACCATGCAGCCAATGCACGGACTGTGTTTCCCATGCCGATCATGGTTGTGAGCATCAGCCCTTCTTCTGTTGATTTTCATTTCTCTCCACCACACTAGATTCTAGTGATGGCTAACCTCCGGCACTCCAGCTGTGGTGAAACTACGACTCCCAGCATGCTCCATTCATTTCTATGTAGTTCTGAGAACAGCTAAGCAAGCGTACATCTTGAGAGTTGTAGTTTTATCCTAGCTGGAGAGCCACAGGTTGGCCATCACAGCCAGGGGCGGACTGACCGGCCGGGCACTTCGGACGTGGTCCGAGGGCCCGGCCGGAAAGGGGGCCCGGCGGCAGCTGCAGCTGCACAGTGTGTCCAAAGTAAAATTAAGTCTCTGATCAGACCGCGGGGATCAGAGACTTAAAAAATGCCCAGATCATTAAATAAAATAACCCCCCCCCCCTGCACCCCGCCATATTACTGTCCCCCCGGCGGTGCAGGGCGGGGGGATTGCGGGAGGAGGCGCCAGAGGCGGGCGGTGCGGCAGGCGGGATCGCATTTGCGATCCCCCGTCCGCCTCCTTTAAAAGATTTCCCTGGTGTCTAGTGGTTATAGCAGGGGGTCAGCACATTGCTGACCCCCTGCTATAAACTGCTGACATCTGTGCCGCAGATGTCAGCAGTTTAACCCCTTCCATACCGCGGTCCGTATGGACCACGGTATGGAAGGGGTTAACAGGGAGGGAGCTCCCTCCCTCTCCCATCGGGGGCCTGCTGTGCCTTTTGCAGCCCCCCGACAGGTTGGGAGGCAGAGGGAGGGAGCTCCCCTCCCCATCACCCGCTGCTCTGTACTGGCAGCGGGTGATGGTCACCATGGAGACAGGACGCTTACTGAAGCGCCCTGCTCTCTCCATGGTGCTGAAAGCTTGAATAGATCTGCTATAGGCAGGTCTATTCAGACTTTCTAAAGTAAAAAAAAAAATACAGTAGGTACACTATATAGTGTACTTACTGTATTTCATAGACCCAGATCCACTGGATCTACAAGAACCAACTGGGTCTGGGTAAAAAAAAAATGTAAAAAAGTGAAATAAAACACTATCACTGTATAAAAATAAAAAAAAACAAAAAAACTACACATATTACATATCGTCGCGTGCGTAAAAGCCTACTCTATAAAAATATCACATGTCCTGACCCATAAGGTGAACACCAAAAAGACAAAAACAAAAAAATGGTGTAAAAAAAAAGCCATTTTTGTCACCTTGCATGACAAAATGCATAATACCAAGCGATCAAAAAGGCTTATGCCTTCCAAAATAGTATCAATAAAACCGCCATCACATCCTGCAAAAAATGAGCCCCTACATAGGACAATCGCCCCAAAATATAAAAAAAATGGCTCTCAGACTATACAGACATTAAAACATGATTTTTTTTCTAAAATGCTGTTAAAGTAAAATACATAAAAAAAAGTATACATTTTAGGTATCGCCGCATCCGTAAAAACATTCTCTATAAAAATATCCCATGATCTAACCCCTCAAGAAAATACCGTAAAAAAATTAAATAAAAACAGTGTAAAAAAAAAAATTGTCACCTCACATCACAAAAAGTGTAATAGCAAGCGGTCAAAAATTTATATGAACCCCAAAATAGTGCCAATCAATCCGTCATCTCATCCCGCAAAAAATGATACTCTACATAGGACAGTCGGACCAAAAAAATAAAAAATGACTCTCAGACTAATGATATTATTGTGTAAAACGTAAATAAAAAATAAAAAGTATACATATTAGGTATTGCCGCATTCGTAAGAACAAGCTCTATAAAAATAACACATGAACTAACCTCTCAGGTGAACACAACAAAAAAATAATATAAAAACGGTGTCAAAAGCCATTTTTGTCACCTTACATCACAAAAAGTAGCAAGCGACCAAAATGTCATATGCACTCCAATACAGTGCCAATCAAACCGCCATGTCATTCCGCAAAAATGAGCCCCTACACAAGACTGTCGCCCAAAAATAAAAAATATGGCTTTGAGAATGGGGAGACATAAAAATTTTTTTTTTTTCACAAATGCTTTATTATGAAAAACTGTAACAAAAATTCCCAAAAAGTAGTCATATTTGGTATTGTCACGTCCAGAACAACCTGTTCTATAGAAATAGCACACGATCTAACCTTTCAGATCAACGATGTAAATAACAAAAATAAAAACAGTCCCAAAACAGCAATTTTTTTTTTAATTTTCCATTTTAATCCATTTTTCCAGTAACAAAGCAAGGGTTAACAGCCAAACAAAACTCAATATTTATTACTTTGATTCTGTAGTTTGCAGAAACAGCCCATTTTGTTTGGCTGTTAACCCTTGCTTTGTTGCTGGAAAAAATGGAATAAAATGGAAAATTTTGTCTCCATTTTCCATTAACTTTTGTGGAACACCTAAAGGGTTAACAACGTTTGTAAAATCAGTTTTGAATACCTTGAGGGATATGGGAGTGGCTGGAGGCGGGATATGGGAGTAACTGGAGGCGGGATATGGGAGTGACTGGAGGCGGGACATGGGTGGGGCGTGGAAGGGGGCCCTGGATTAATTTGCCCGGGGGCCCTGAGGGTTCTCAGTCCGCCCCTGATCACAGCTGTAGACCATGGATATCTGGTATGGGAACGGCTGCTTATTTATTATTCCAGAGATTGTCACCTTTCACATCAGTCCCCAATGGGCTCTTTATCTAGCTCCACTATCCCTTACACAATTTCTTTGAAAGGGTTTTCCAAGATTTTAATATTGATGACCTATCCTCTTGATAGGTCATCAGTATCTGATCGGTGGGAGTCTGACCCCTGGGACCCCCGCCAATCACCTATTTGAGAAGACACCGGCACTCTAGTGAGTGCTGTGAACTTCTCCGTCCTCACCAAGCCCAGGGTCGTCCATTGTATAGCGGCTATGCTCGGTATCGCAAACACTAGGAGAACATATCACCTGCATGCAAATATTCTCCTTGCTTGGATTTGAACTTGTCACCGTAATGCTGCAAGGCACCAGTGCTAACCACTGAGCCCCCCACCTAATAAGTCCATAGAGCAATTGGTACGTTATATGTTATCTTGTGTCCGCCAGCTCCTTCAAAACCGACGCAGACTTTAGTGAAAAACATTGATGTTCAACAATGGCATAACCCGGAGAACCCCTTTAAAGCATGAAATCTAGAGATCTCTGTAGAGTAGAGCGCAGCTGTTGTCCCTCATTATGTTACATGAGAGCGAGCACTGCAGATGTTGCATCAGGATGCAACGCGTGTGCCACTCGGTTTAATCTGCAGTGTGGCATTGCAGGCAGCGCGGCCCCGTCACACTGCCCTCAGCGCTCATGATAATCCTATCCGTGTTCAATGAGTGAAGAAAACCTATACAATTAGAATAAGGCAGACATTTCATCACACGCATGGTGTCCCTCCACAAGTCAGCAGCTGATTAACTGCGACAACGTCTCTTGTTTTTGCCAAAAAATATTTAGGACGTTTCATGTAGACAAAAAAAAAACAAAAAACAACTGTAAAGTGGAATATATTTGACTCCAGAAATCTGAAGAATTCGGCTGGTAAAATATTCTGCTCACTGGCTGACAATAGTTGCCTCTTCAGTAATTAGGTCCCAAGAGTTTCGATGTGCAGCTCCAGCAGACTTTAGGTTTGCGGTGGATCAGAGCTGCAGAGAGATGATGAAAGTGCAGAGATCACAGGAAGCCCTTCAGCGGGTGGAAGCCATCGCATCATCTAAACACAGATATATTTATTAGTGGCTACAGTCCTGGACGGGGGAGGATTCCTTCTGTAGAGCAGATACATGAAGGAGGATGTAGAAGAACAATAGCACCTCACAATTCTTATCCTACTTCCCAATATTCATATTGCAATGCTCGTTGTAGGCAACACACATCTTCTAGTCATATAGAGGCGTAACGTAACACCTTAAAGGGGTTTTCCAGTCTATAGATATTTATGACCTATGCTAAGGATAGGTCATCAATATCAGAACGGTGGGGCAGGGAGCTGAGCTGCAGTACCGCGGCATGGCCACTAAACAGTGGACGGCGCCTTCTGCTTCAGGCTGCTTCCACTGCTGGTTTCTGTGTTGGCGGTGGGAGGTGTCAGATGATGGACTCCTTCCAATCTGATATTGATGACCTATCCTGAGGATAGGTCATCAATATCTACTGACTGGAAAACCCTTTTAAGTACCGGGACTACTTTAACATTAGTGGCCACAGGAATTAATTTTTTTTTTGTATTTGTGTCACCACGTTCTTAGAGCCATAACTTTTATTTTTCCATAGCCATATGAGGTTTTTTTTTTTGGGGGTTTGAGACAAGATGTAGATTTCATTTATACCACTTAAGGTACATGAGACTTCTTGATTCACGTGTTTATTTTTGGGGTGGAAGAGAAATGGGGAAAGAAAGCAGTTACGCTATTTTGTGCTTTTTTTTTTTTATGTGTAGCATGGGCGGTTTAAAGGGGTTGCACAACCTTTTTCAAACTTCACAGAGTGGCCTGACCTGCGGTTAGTGATCATACTTATCTGGTCCCTGCCGCTGGGTTCTAGCGCCATCGTTCCACCACCGGCTCTGCAGCTCCCGGGCGTGCTCGCATAAACATCCGGTTGGCGGGGGGACACGAGATTGCTGCAGCCAACTGTGGAACAATGGAGTTGGAACCCAGCGGCAGGGACCAGATAAGTATGATCACAACTGCGGGTCAGGCCACTCTGTGGGGACATACATTTTACAGTAGGACGGAGCCCATATTCTTAACGTAGTTGTTAAAAGAATCGGGTTTGGATACAGCAATCCGAATCCGATTCACTCAACCCTATTGGTGACCTCTAGTGTGATAGGTGGTCTTTTGGTCCCGGATGCAGCTGTTACACCCCTAAAGCTAAGTCTCTGTAATCTAATTTCCTGGACATTGGTAATCCTGTGCAGTATAAATCTCAGTAACTGCGAGGGATCTCTGGCACAGCTTGTCTCAGGGTAGAATAATAGGATCAGGAAATATCCAACTAATTAATTCTTCCCATGAGAGGCCACTCAAGTCCCCATATGATGTAATCCACAATTACTAACTGTATACAGAGGGCCTTATATCCCATGCAATAGCAACTGCAGAATCATACCGATTCCCAATACATGTGAGAAATCGGCCAGGCCTAACTCAGTTTTTCTGGAAATCAGCGAATAATTTTTACGTAATATTCAATATATAAGATAAAGGCCTCTTTCACAGGAGCATTGGTGTCCCGTCGCCGTATTGCGGACCGCATTTGCGGATCCGCAATTCACAGGCACCATTCCGTTGTCATTCCGTATCACGGATGCGGACCCATTCACTTCAATGGGTCCGCAAATCCGGGGATGCGGAACAGAACACTACGGAAGCACTACGGAGTGCTTTTTTGGGGTCCTGTTCCATACCGCAAAAAGATAGAACAGAATAGTACTATCTTTTTGCGGAACGGATGAATGCAGACCCATTCAAGTTGAATGGGTCTGGATTCATCCCGGTCGCCGTACGGAGGTTGCCCGTGCATTGGGGATTGCCTACGGCCGTGTGCATGAACCCTAACACTGACGATCAAGAAATTACCTTTTAGGCAATTTCTCAATATATAATGAGACACAAATTCCAAACACTGATTAAAGGGTACACAAATAGTCTTGTGCAGGGGTTTTATCCTCAGGGTATGTCATCAATATCAGATCGGATGGGGTCCAACATACGTCACACCCGCTGATCAGCCGTTTGAAGCTCTCCATGCCAGCACTATTTACACTGACCGTCGTCTCAAAAGTGCAGTGTACAGACAAATACTTGCTCCATTTACTTGAATGACGTGTGTACTTGTAATTATACTAGGGATATTATACTCTGCAAGGGAGATGACGAGTAGTGTAATGAAGAGGAAGCAGCACTCACATGGAGCACCACCTCGGGTGCCCAGTGTTGGGTATTGATGACCTATCGTGAGGATAGGTCATCAATATAAAACCCATGCAACTTAAAATATCCTACCGTTTTGTGTCTACAGCATCCATGCAAAGCCATGTATCTCCAAGGTAACAGACTTTACTACCAACAGATGCAGTATATTCTTCTCTCTGGCAAGGTAAATGTCCAGGAATGCTGAGATCCTGGTGACATTTAATGTTCCTATTTGTCAGGAGTACTATTTTTATTGAGACTTTGGAGACATGGAAAAGTGGCTATAGGTAGGCTCTGAGATATATTAGTATAATATAATTATAAAGGTTAAATATAAAACTTCCAATACTATAATATAGTCTACACTGCATCACTGCTCCTGGTATTAAATTGAGGGACTCTTTGGCGTGTCTTGCTGGAGTTCTCACCATCCAGAGAGTGATCCGGCTCCGAGCAAAAGTCTGCCCAATCATTGAGCTGGCTGCGCTCTCCACAGCGCACAGCACTCGGCACTCTCTGGCTTACACTAATTCCGCAGTGTTTAGCGCTAGTAATGAGAAGCAGATTGTAAATGTAGATCTTAGATGTCTCCATCCACTTCACCGTTTCAGAGTTCAGATGAACCTGGCACGATGGCATACATTTTGTAAAAATGTTCCTCACATATAGTGGATAAAAAAAACAGCTATACGCATTTCGGGGTTCCTGTGCCTTTTGTCAGTATCCAACCATATATAGAAGAGAATGCAATATCACACACGACCTATAGACAGATGTGGTGCTGTTTTTCTAATCCTGAACATCCCCTTTAAACACCAATTAACCCATTACTAAAATCTGCCTTATATGTACAGGGGATGTGGGGGTCTTTAAAGATGGCGCCATCTCCAGAGCAGGGCGAGCTCCACAGCAACTGGGTGACTGCTGTATCACACAGCTGACATCAGTGGCTAATGTCTGCGATCGGCAGTAATGCTGATGGCAGGCCTTTAACCCCTCAGATCCTGTTGTCAAATGTGAAGCCTAAAACGCGGAAGTGTGTGCTTTCCGGGCAGAAATGCCTCCCCGGGCAGAGATCGGGGGAAGGCGTTCCTTGTAAGCAATGACCCAGAGCCTGTACTAGGCTTCTAGGCTCATTACTTGTATATTACAATTCAGCCCAGCAGGTGGCAGCACTGAAGTGTAATATAGTAATTTCTGTATAGGATAATGGAGAAAATTCTATTACTCTATATAAATTGCAATCTGATGATTGCATGTTGGGGTCCACTTGGGGACCTAAAAAAAACCTTAAAATAAGTTTTAAAAAATATAAAAAATAACAATCCCAAAAAATCGAAATAAATACAAATAAGCAATAAAAAATCACCATCATGGGCATCACCGTGTGCAAAAACGCCCGTACTATTAAAATATAAAAAAATTATCCCATATGGTGAATGGCGTAACAGAAAGAAGAAATTACTGATTTGCCATTTTTTCATCATTTTTCTTTTCAAAAAGTCCTACACACCCCAAAATGGTATTAATAAAAAACTTTGGATTGTCCCACAAAAAATGAAGCTTCACACAGCTCCGTAGACATAAGTATAAAAAAGGTTATGGGGGTCAGAATATGGCGATAACAAGAAAGTTTTCAAGTTTTAAAAGTTTTTATTCTTTTCAGTATTAAAATGCAAGAAAAACTATTCATATGTGGTATGGCTGTAATCGTACTGACCTGGAGAAAGAAGAACACAAGTTCGTTTTACCGCATAGTGAACGCTGTAAAAACAAAACCCATATTTTTCAGCTTCCCACTACATCCCGTGCAATATTAAAACGGTGCCATTAGAAAAGTACAATTTGTTCTGCAAAAACCAAGCCCTCATACGGCTATGTAAATGGAAAAAGTTATGGTTCAGGAAAGGTAGGGAGCGAAAAATGAAAATGGAAAATAGCTCCGTCAGGGGCCCTTTTTTATTTTTAGGGTACTTTCACACTAGCGTTTTGGATTCCGTTTGTGAGATCCGTTTCAGGGCTCTCACAAACGGTCCAAAACGGATCAGTTAAGCCCCAATGCATTCTGAATGGATAAGGATCCGTTCAGAATGCATCAGTTAGGCTCCGTTCCGCCTCTATTCCGTTTTGGAGGCGGACACCAAAACGCAGCATGCAGCATTTTGGTGTCCGTCTGAAGAGGCGGGCCTAACTGATCCGTTATTTTTTTACAATGTAAGTCAATGGGGACGGATCCGTTGTCAGTGACACAATATGGTGCATTTGAAAACGGATCCGTTCCCCATTGACTTTCAATGTAATTCAAAACGAATCCGTCTGTGCAAATAAACAGACTGGTCCGCACCAACGCTAGTGTGAAAGTACCTTTAGATGGTCTCCTTTAAATAGTGACAAGTTTGCATAGGACATTGAAGCAAATATAGACGCTCTAAAAGTATTACTCATAACATAAGGGCCCTGCATTGTCTAGACATCCCCACATTTATCATCAAACGTAGTGTTAGTCATCCTTATAATTACACATCTATTTCCATCTTAATAGTGTTCTAACTAGAATATATGGCATACATTGGTCGGTTAGGCAGCAGTATATTAGACTGGCTGCAGGGGGGGGGGTCTCATATCTGTGCAATGTATAATGGCCCCCGGATTATTGGGGGTAAGGCCGGCGGGTGTACAGTATAACTGATGAAGTGACCGCCGTGCCGTATGACAGCCTGGGTTGCCTGGCAGCATCTGATATTTCCAACTTCAAATGCTTCTTACCACTTCAATCAATCAGCGTCAGCAGAGCCGTCCTCACAGTGTGCGGCCCGATTAATCACATTTCTCGAGGTAATGAAGCATATGTGTGCGGCTTGTTATCGAGAACACTAGAAGTAACTGATAGCAATTGCTTTTATAGGACATGCCAAAAAAAAAAAATGACACTATGGCCTATCAGCCTCCCGGACAAAGAGATTAGACCAGACGTTCAGAAATACTGAAGTGGCTGTCACCTAACTGGACTAGCTGACAGGAAAATCACAGATATTCCAGTAAACGGGATGGCGCCAGCCGCGGGGAATATACAAGTCTGACAACAGGAACAATAACCTGCAGATAACGGTCTCGTATTGTAGGGTCACTTGGTTTACTCTTGTGCTGCACCAATTCTCTTGATTGATTTTCTCTTTACCAACCAACCATAGTCTTCTCCTAAGTCTTTGCAGCAGGTGAGTAGAAAATCGAGGGACCTGCACAAAGTTTCTTCTAAGGCTACATTCACACTCACTTTCCGTTTGTGAGATCCGTTCAGGGCTCCCACAAGCAGTCCAAAACGGATCAGTTTTGCCCTAACGCATTCTGAAAGGAAAAGGATCCGCTCAGAATGCATCCGTTTGTCTCCGTTCCGTCTCCATTCCTCTTTGGAGGCGGACACCAAAACGCTGCTTGCAGCATTTTGGTGTCCGTCTGACGAAGCGGAGCCAAACAGATCCGTCCTGACACACAATTTAAGTTAATGGGGACGGATCCGTTTTCTATGACACAATCTGACACAATAGAAAACGGATGCGTCCTGGCACACAATGTAAGTCAATGGGGACGGATCCGTTTTCTGTGACACAATCTGACACAATAGAAAACGGATCCGTCCTCCATTGACTTTCAATGGTGTTCGAGACGGATCCGTCTTGGCTATTTTACAGATAATACAAATGGATCTGTTCTGAACGGATGCAGACGGTTGTATTATCTGAACGGATCCGTCTGTGCAGATCCATGATGAATCCGCACCAAACGCAAGTGTGAAAGTAGCCTGAGGCTATGTTCACACAGTCGCACAAATCACGGAAAATGGCCACATAATCCGCCTTCAGCTGCCAAGCGCACATGCAATAGGTCAGCCAGTTTCACAGGTACAAATTTGCTGGCAGATGCCCTTTAAAGAGGACCTTTCACTGGTCCACAGTTTATTAGGCAAAGGTATGTACATGGAGAGCGGCACCCAGGGATGTCCCTGCACTTACTTGTATCCCTGGGTGCCGCTCCGTTCGCCTGCTGTAGCCCCCGGTACCGGCGCTCGTGCTTCTCCAATTTTGCCTGGGGCGGAGACATCTTCTTTTGCCCTGGGCGTCTCCTTCTCCCAGGGCTGGAGCGCTGGCCAATCACAGTGCTCAGCTCATATTCATATCCTGAAATTGGAGAAGCACGAGCGCCGGTACCGGGGGCTACAGCAGGTGAACGGAGCGGAAGCCAAGCACCCAGTAACACCCCCGACTCCAGAAACCACATAAAATTCAATTCCACTTTTGAAGACAGCGAAACAAAAGACCCAAATACGTTAGCACGAGAAAAAGGTATTTTCAACCTATCAAAATATACTCTCAACCAAGATAAAATATCCCTTCTAAGTAAGGGTCTATCCTTCTGCCCCTTACAGCCTCCAGACCCGTTTGAATTATTTGTCGACCTCAACCAATTCATCCGTAAATTGACCCTGAAAAGACACTTCACCACGAAACATTTGGGTACTGGTAGTCTGGTAACCCCCAGCTCAAGACTTGATATTAATTCTACATTAGACCCCACCCCTTTTGTATCAGATGAACCACCCCCTATACCATCGGACCTCAAACCGAAATCCAACTTTTATCCTTTGGAAAGTAGGGACCCCCATTTGGAGAGCTTTTATAACATTGTCCTGGATAACTTTCAAACACTCACAGGGACCAAACCAAAGAAACCTTCATATGACGATAAAAACATAAAAAAAAAAACCGTCAAAATTGCCGACAAGGGTGGAGGAGTTGTCATCATGGATCGTGACTATTATTTGGGGGAATCCCTCAGAATACTATCTGACACCCAATACTATAAAATGATCCCTGAAGACCCCACTCCAGTCTTCAAAAAGAAACTCCTTACACTTTTAGATCTCGGCATGACTTCAGGAATTATAAATAAAAAAGAGAAAAATTTCCTTTTCAATAATCACCCCACAACTGCACGCTTCTATTTTTTACCAAAAATTCATAAATCTGTCACTAAGCCACCCGGAAGACCTATAATCTCAGGCATTGATTCCCTTACATGTAACCTTTCTGCCTATGTTGATAAGTTCCTACAACACTATGTTTCATCACTTCCCTCTTATCTCAGAGATTCGGCCCACCTAATCAGTTTTTTGGATGACATTCAGTGGGAACCCAACTATCATAGACGAAAGGATGCCCAAGCTCCAAAAAGAGTTTATCCTAGACTGCATCAAATTCATTTTACACCATAACTATTTCAGCTTCGGGGACCGCTTTTACATCCAAAATAAGGGCACTGCCATGGGCACAAAATTTGCCCCATCATACGCTAACTTATTTGTAGGGCTTTTCGAAGAATCTTTGGGCCTCATTACTCATAGGAACATTATCTTCTATAAAAGATATATAGATGATGTCATCTTAATTTGGAACGGTACGATTATCGATTTTAATAAGTTTATTGAGGACCTAAACAAGAACAGTTGGGGACTGGAGTTTAGTTCAGAGGTGAACAAAAACGAAGCTATCTTTCTGGACCTCCACATAGAGATAGTGGCAAAGAGGATAACCACAAAGACCCATTTTAAAAAGGTCGACTCAAATAGCTATCTCGACTATTCGAGCTGCCACTACTCCAAGTGGAAGCAGAATATACCCTAAAACAGCGAAAGAACAAATAACACTTTTAAAAAACAGGTTTAAAGAAAAGGGCTACCCCAAGGGCCTAATTAACACCTCTGCAAAGAGAGCATTAGCACTAGACCAGAAAACCGCACTAAAACCCAACCCACCAAAAACTATAGAGGATTCAAAATTCCAATTCAATCTCATAACCCGCTACAATGTTCACCATCAAGATATCAGACAGGTTTTGAACAAACACTGGAACATATTACTTAAGGATCCAATACTAAAAGATATCCTCCCTAAACAGCCCATGATTACTTTCAGAAGGGCTAAAACGCTTAAGAATCAGATTGCTCCGTCTTGCCCCAATCTTGAAAATAAAATAATCAAGGGGAAAAGGCCAGTTGCCACCACCATAGTGGGAATACGCAAATGCGGGCAAAGAAAGTGCCTTTGTTGCCCTATGATCACACATGGCACAGGTGCCATACAGATCCCGAAAATTGGGGGAACACAGGGAGACTCTTGGAATATTAGACAAGACCTCCATTGCGGAACCAAAAATGTGGTCTATCTCCTAAGTTGTCCCTGTGGACTCAAATATGTGGGGAGAACAACCCAAGCTGTAAGGGAAAGAATGAATGAACACCGATCTAACATTAGACGCAGCATCTTAACACATAGTGTTTCCCGACATTTTTTCGAGAAACATGACAGTGATCCATCTATGCTACGAGTATCCCCTTTAGAATATGTCCCTTTTTCATACCAGAAATTGTGCCGCAAAGAAATGTACTGGATTTTTGTCTTAAACACCTTGGCCCCCTTTGGGTTGAATGAAGCCCTAGAACACTCTAATTATTGACAAGGGTACAATATTACCACTGATGATCTAAGTTATGTTTTACCTCATCATATTATCCACATACCATATTATTATCACTATATAACCATTATATTTTACCATACTATACATTACTATTTATCTTGATGATTGTTTTTATTTCTATTTAATGTAAATGTCTCCTTTTTTTTTTTTTATCCAATTTCATCATTTTAGCAATCCTTTATTTTCGATTGATCATAATGGCCACACCTAGTTTGGATACTATCACATTAGCTTCTAAACTTTCTCTAAAACATATACCCCCACGCCCTCTCTTTATTTAAATATGATACACATCTTTATGCTGCTGCTCCTAGCGGTACGTCATTTCCGGTGCATTCCAGTTTGGAACGCAAACCGGAAGTTCCAGCAACCGGATGTGACGTCCATAGCTTATCCAGTCCAGCAGGTACAATTAATCTCTCATCCAGGGCATATCTACCCTGTACTCTACCATATTAATACATTACATCTAGAGGGCTCTTTTGCATTTCCTTTTCAATACTTCCGTGGATATCATTTATGAACCGGAGGTCACGCCAACCGGAAGTGACGTCACCATAATTCTAAGACTCTTATTTTTCATTGCATTTTATATTTCTATAAGATTTGAGCATACAAGTTTTTTTTTAGTAATATTTATTGTGTATCTACTTGTTTTATTAATTATATTGACACCGGGGACGCCGCTCCCGATGCGTTCCAGGCTGGAGCGCAAACCGGATCTGACGATCACCGGAAGTGACGTCCCCGACATTTTTTTGGCGCCTTTTTTGACTATTAAAAGGGACCAAACAATCTGTGTATATATGCTCCTGAGGAAGGGGGATTTCTAACCCCCGAAACGCGTTGAGCCATCTTGTTTTACCCATACCCTGTCTCACATCCAATAAAGAAGTTGTACCAGAAGGCATCCTTTGATCCCGCGGCTTCTTCTTAGAATCTCAAAGCGATCCAGGCGCAGGAGGTGATACGGCGGGTGTCTTGTGCTTATCCCGTCCGGCACCTCCTGGGTGAAGTAAGTTATTCCCACCGTTGGCACCTTGTTTTTAAAGGTTATCGTTTTTAATGGTTCACTTAAACCAATATATTTCTTAATGCTAATATAACACTACTATATGCCTTTGTTGCCAACTAACATGACCCAGTAGCACTATACCAGCGGTCATCCAGCTCTACCTCTGTAATTTGACTGGGAGTAATTAGAAACTGGCGCCCTCCTGAGGTGTATACATTTCACATGTATATCATTTTTTCTTGCCTTTTTTTGGTCCATTACTGACACCCACAGAGGATCTACTCCCCTGTGGGTTATCCCTCGGCAGCCTTTTTTATTGTTCCCAACGGTTCTGTCACTCCGTCACCCTCCCTCTTTTTCATTCTTGTCCACCTGTGGCGCCCCTATTGTTAAACCCAGTTCTCCACAAGACCTGTGTTTAACCCTCTCCTTTTATTCTATTCTACTATATGAACGGAGCGGAACCCAGGGATACAAGTAAGTGCAGGGTCATCCCTGGGTGCCGCTCTCCATGTACATACCTCCTCTTTAAGTATCCCAAGGTGACCAGGCATCGGCTGGCGAAGATTAGGGTGTGTGCGCTGGTCCTTGAGGAGGCGAGGGGGCGCTCTACAGCCTGCTTGAAGGTAGTAATGCCATCAAAGAGCAGGTCACAACCTGGTAGGAAGAAGCAGAGCTATTCCAGTGGCCAGACCCGTTGAGCAGAAAGAGAGAGACACTGGCGGGTCCGAGCTGTTGGGACCCAGGAAACAGAGCGGCGGCAGACATGGCTGCCGCTATAGCATGTGGTATGTGCACTGCTAGCGGTATGAAAATCCTTCTCTCCTTGGCTGTTGCAGGAAATGTGATTCTCAGTTTTTGACATGAGGCTGCCAAATTTGGGCAGCGTACTGAAGGAAGAGTACTTTATGGGCCAAACCTTTGCATTTAAAGCAGGGGTGTAGCTAGTGGCTCATGGGCCCTTGTGCAAGAGTTCAGCTTGGGCGACCCATTCCCTCAAAATTGAACCCCCCCCCCTCCAATGCCAAATTCTTGACCTAACCACCTCCCTCCAGACAGATGTCTAACTTGACCTGCAATCACTTTCTATAATGCCAGTGTTTTCTTAGGCTCCTGGGCTCGGTACCTCTGCACCCCCTATAGCTACGCCCCTGATTTAAAGCCTTATTCAGAGGGAAATAGTAGAGCTCGGTATAGGATTGTATGCCACAAGGAGAATGTAGGATTTTTGGGGGGTTTTCCTACACCCCGATGGGATTCAAGCCTATTTTGGAGCCTAATATTCATCCTTAAGAATAAGAGGTCACAACAAAACTCATATTCATTTTCATTGCCTACTTGGACTTGCATGCTTTCTGGATACAAATGTTGGTCTTATTAGGAACACTTGACCAACAGTGAAGTTGTCAGTTCTCATAATGGACAACTAATAGATGAAACTGGTTGCTTACCATGTGCATTGCACTGGGCAGACTGAATATAGAGAAAGTGCCTCATCATTCACTCATAGGCTTGCACTTCTTTCAGCACACCTGACCCTCAGATGCTTATAGCACTTGATGTACACTGTGATAAAGTAATATATTTTGGGGCAGGTGGAGCAATACCAAGGCATTACGGGGCCAAACAATTGCCTCTTCTAAAGACGATGACTCGCCCCATCATGGATTAGATGTGTGATTACTTCTACTTCCTTTTGGTACAACTATTATTGATAAATGAGTTATTCTTCTATTATACTTATATATATATATACTGGTCTCTGTTCATTTTTACATCTGAATGTGATACCAGCTCATTCTATGACATGACACTTGTGTAAGACATGGCCTTAACATCCTGGCACCCTAAAACACAAATTAATAATTAGCCGGTGCCTGCAACTTGCTAATTATCTCTGGCGACACATTGCCCTATAAATGCCAGCCTGCGCACAGCATGAAGTAGTGATCACTCATGATTACTCTTCCATAGCTGCAGCAGTTTCTCTTTAGCCCAGGGATTACGTACCAGCTAGTCCACTGCCTCCATATCAGACTACAACAAACCTCCTGAGCAGACAGCAAAGCATTAGACCGCGGCCGCTCCATGTAGGAAACTAATTAGTTCAGATATTTTAAGTGCGCGTCAGTACATTCTGTTCTAATTAAACTTATTTTTATAGTACAAGGTCGGCCATGTGTGGAGTGTGTGATACCCCCTATTTCAGCCACAACAACATCATCTTTTATATATTTTTATCATTATACAAATTAGTAAACAGGAAATTTACTTTAATGCTTCGTATTTTTTGAAAATAGATTTAAATGTCCATTATGTAATACTACTTCATTTTCAGGTCCAACATTTTGTGCAAATTAATGTAATATATCATAGTGGCTCTTCATTACAGAGATTTAAATCCCCTGTATAGACATATCAAACAGCCCAAATCCTGCATGCCTGCAGCCACCACTAGGGGGAGCTTACTGCATACTGCATTAGTATTGCATTCAATGTACATACAGTAAGCAGTAGGTTCCGCTTAGTGGTAGATAGACCATTTAGCATGGTTTTGAGATAACATGACCAATTAGTTTTTGCTATGAAAGGTGATACCAGAACCAATATAATGTTAAAAACCACAGGAACAAATGCCTGTTGGCTTAGGCCAGTGATGACTAACCCCCGGCACTCCAGCTGTGGTGAAACTACGACTCCCAGCATGCTCCATTCTATTTCTGTGGAGTTTTGAGAACAGCCAAGCAAGTGTGCATTTTCAAATTTCAATTCAATAAAGGAAAGAAAAAAAAAACAGTCACAGATGACAGTATAGTGGATGGCGGACATATAAGTAGGGGATTTGTATTCAATAATAAGAAAAAGAAAGCAGCAGCTGGCCGCACTCATTTTCTATAAACAAGAGCAAGCAAAAATGTATTCACCCTTTTTGTTCTTTTCCACGTCATCTGTGGCCCCTTTGGCCTAATTCAGACGTCAGTGTTTTGCATCAGTGATTGTTATCCAAAACTAGTAGTGCACCCTCCACCAAGATAAAGTATAATTTAAAGATTTGGAGCAGTTCTGTGTTTTGGTCCTGCTCCTGGTTTTGGATAACGAATACTAAGTGAAAAACACTGACTGTGTGAATAAGGCCTTACTATGTCTTATATGTTTTTTTGTAATAGGTTTATGTAGGTAAATAAAAAAGGTGTTGTCTGGGAGAAATTAAAAAAAAAAAAAGTTATACTCATCTCACAGATTCCCCACCCCTCTCACTCCCATACTTACCATGTTTCTGCTTCCTCTAAACATGCAGGAGAACGCCTGCTCAGCCAATCAGTAGCTGAAGTATGTCACCACGACCTTGTGTAGAGAGAAAGCGAATCTCAAAAACAAAGTAGCTATTTCGGTTGCGAACATATTGTTCATTCACTTGATGAAATGAATTTCCTCTGCCCATTCAGTCCCAGTTGGAGAATGTTCCAAATTATAAACACTTGAAAACAACAGTAGAGCGTAATATAAACCACAGACATACCTGCTGAATGAGAGGTGTTAAACTAGACCTTTATAGCTTTGAAAACGTACCCAAGTTTAAAAAAAAAAAAAAAAACACATAATGGCTGTGCTTCTTTGTACATTTATAGCTGTGAAGGTTCCTTAATGTCTTTTGTAGCCATATTATTTTGTTTCAGCTGTACAGCTAGATGCATCTCTTTCACAAGCAGGAGGTGTCTGCCTTCTGTGGAATCTGCCAGAAATGTACGACTGTGACGTCCTTTCCTTTACTTCCCACTATGTTTTCAGCTCCAGAGCTCACAGAACAGATATTGAGGGAGAGGTCACATTTACAAAAAGGCAGGAGGCTCCTGTGAATTCAAAAGCAGGTATTTTATCAGGCTCAGGATCTCAGCTAGCTCTAACACGCCTCCACTTCCTCTCTGCTGTCTTCTATTACTAGTGACAACAGGCAGTGGACTGCAAATTAGGTGGAAATGAGACCCCTAGTGGCCATGACTTTACACCTTTAGATCCTGGCATATTTTTTTTTAATACAAATTTGCTATTTAAACCATTATCTATTAAATTAAATAAAAAAAAAATTGTGCAAAAGTACAGTGATTCTTGAAGACCACTGATTATTTTTTTGTTCTCTATTTGCAGAACAATCGATGCATCCCTGCGGCTCTTGACAACTACTACACTGAACAGGACACCAGCGCTCAAGGGAAGTTCTACACAGTCATAAATCACTACAACCTGGCCAAACAAACCATCACACGCTCCGTATCGCCATGGATGACTGTTCTGTCAGAAGAGAAGCTGTCCGAGCAAGAGACAGAAGCCTCCCAGAAGTCAGCTTAGCTGCGCCCATAAATTGTTTCTCAATGTCGAGAGAACTCGAAAGAAACTTTAAAAAAAAAAATCCTAATTAACTGCGCTGCCTCTACGGCAAAAAAGTGGTTATGATTCATTTAGAAATTACTTGTATTTATGTTTAAGCAAAGCACGCTTCTGTATACTGGTATTGCTGTGCATACATAACTGTACAGATCATAAATGGATACACAACAACGAATCAGACATAGTTAAATGAGTAACTTCACAGCAGGGAAGCTTACTGATTTTTTTTCTTTTTTATGGTTGTTTGAATTCATGTGAATGATTTGGTTGGGACCAAGGTGTCCTTCTCTAGGTTCACATTAGCGTTAAGAAATCTGGCAGCCTGTTCCAGCATAAACGCCAGCTAAATGTCGGCCTCCGCCGAAGCAGCCTGCCGGATTTGAGGATGTTACTGTGAACGTAGCCTTATATAAAGTATCAGTTGGTAGGATAGACTGTAAAGTAAATTTTTTTTTTTTACAGGTTTAGATGAAGAATGACTATGTATAGTTTCTAAAAAGATGATCCCAATTCTGTCTAGGTCAAGGTCCACTTTGTAAGACCATCACAGTTGTGTTCAAGTTAAGGTTGACTTGATAAAAACAACTCAGTAGAGTCTAGGTTGCCTAAATAAGACAAAACCAATTAAGTCTAGGTTGACTAGATAGGGCCATCCCAATTGTGTCTAGGTCAAAGTTGACAAAGTTAGAATATACCAATTGTGTTTAGGTTAACTATGTAAGGTTATATGAAATGAGTCTAAAGGGTCTATTAGACGGGCAGATTTTCTGCCAGATGATCGCTAACAAACACTCGTTCATCGGGCAATCCAGATGTTTCAGCATGCCAGCGGCAGATCGTGCTGTCTAATTACGATCTGCCGCTAGGAAACCACTCTACAGCATTTGGACGAGCGATGGCATAATGATCGCTCCTCCCTATGTTGCTGAGGAGGCTCAAGGCTGAAACAATAAGAACAACACAAGGCCTCAAGGCCTAGGTTAACTAGACATGACCATACCTATTGTGTCTAGGTCTGGGCTGACTAGATATGACCACCCCAATGTTCTCTAGGTATAGATATGACTACAACTAGTATGTCTAGGTTAGATAGATATGACCATACCTATTGTGTCTAGGTCAAGATTCAGAAGATCGTACAAATTGTGGCAAGGTCTGGATCAACGAAACATGAGCACAATTAAGGTGCATTTACAAGCGCCGACGAGAAACTGATTGTCGCGAAGGAGACGTTCCTTCCCAACAGGGGGCTGCTCACTCAGTAAAGGTGAAGCGCTGCCCTTTATATGCAGTGATCACTTCTACGAGGGGTTGTTATTGCGATCTCTCATCCACATACAGCTGCATTGTCTCTGGGCAGCAGATCACATGATCTGCTGCCCAGAAAAGATAATTTAGGTGCCTGCACGAATGACAGGATCACCCGATGAATGAGCATTTCACTCGTTCATTGGGTGATATACTGCACCTTAAGACAGGCAGATTGTTGGGAACAAGCATTCACATTCCTGTGAATCCACCTTTATTGTGTCTAGATTGAATGGATATGACCATACCTATTGTGTCTAGCTCAAGATCCTTAAGATCATACTAATTGTGAGGTTTAGGCTGACCAGATGTAACCATACCTATTGTGTCTAGGTTGACTAGATATGACCAATAATTACGGTGTCTAGGTCAAGATTGACTATTTAAAATCATACCAATTGTGTTGAGGTCTAGGTTGGTTAGATATTACCATACCAATTGTATCTTGGTCAAGGCTATCTGGTTGGTTTGTTTAAAGTGGAGCCTCCATTTCCCAAGAAAACACTTATTTTTGGAAACACAACCAATGGATATTTTCATCATATTTTCATTTTTGGAATATAAATCTATTTCTATTACATTTTAGTAAGACTTATAACCTAAAAAAAATAATCCTCCTTATCATGTTTGCCTGTAGGTCAGTTTAAAGCTCTGTCATGAAAAACTCTTTTTTTTGTGGAGCAATATCTGAAAAACTATTGACATTGGAAAAAACCCACTTTTTTTAACATTTCTTTCCACTTTATCAAATAACAAATAGATGCCATGATGAGAGGCTACGACTGAACTAGTCTAAACCTGCAATGTAATCTTTCATACACGAGGACAAATAATGTTCTGCATTTGCAATAAGAATACACAAATGCATATTTGGAATGTAAATCTCTGGATATTTTTGGATGTTTTTATACTTGAGTTCCGTGAAGTAGCAGGAAATTTCTTATGTCAGTGGTGGTGGTAATTCTAGATGATAAAACGCTGTGTTGCTGGTTTATGATTTCACTGATCACTAAAAGTTGAGACTTCGTGTGTGGTTAAAAGGCCTGAAACCAAGTGCTTGTTACTTCCTTGCATTGGTGCAAGTCTAGAAACTTGGGCTTTTGTGAATGTAATAAATAGAAAGAATCCTTCCTTTTTAGGGGGGAGTGGAGGGGGTCAGAGTTAATAAAAAACATTCAAAAAACATTCTACACATCTAGACAGCTTTCTTATCTGGCAAATAAATATTTTAAAAGTTGGGGGAGCAAATTTACTGTAGTGCTTGAAAACAGTCTTAAAATGAACGTTTACCCTTAAAAATTTTGTGTTTGGACCCAACTCTGCAGATTACATTTCTTAATATATCTAAACCAAGTTCAGAGCTTCACACTGCCTGAATAAACTGCATCAAAATGATAAAATTCTACTGGCTGCAGCCTCCACTAGGGGGAGCTTAAGAGCGTATTGCATACTATACAATACAAAATGTAGCAGGTTTCTATGCCCCCCTTAGTGGTGAATGCAAACAACAGGAATTGTATTAACTACCCCTATAGATTTGGAATACAGAAAACTAATACTCTGACCAATCTAACTATACTTTATCCTAGAGAAAACCAGCAGGATGCACTGACCACATTATTTATAAAATATTACAAAAAATAAAGTTGGGCGTGTCCAGATTTGGAAATTAGATTGACTTTTTGCCATAAAGGGTGCCCCTCTGGTTTGTGGGCTGTACCAGGTATTGCAGCTTACCCACATTCACTTGGGGTTAAGCTGCTATACCAGACGCTGCCCATGGATAGGTGTGGCGCTGTTTCCAGGAGGATAAATAAAAAAGCTGGTATTTCTTTCTAATCTTGGACAAATTGGTGTTATATTGTTATAAAATACAATTAATGGAAAAAATGGCCGTCAAAATATTCAGATTCAGAACAATGGGCAAAGTTTCACCCATTATGCTCTTGAACATTTATTGAATGTCAGCTTTGAGTGCCTAGAAATCGCACAAATACAACATATACTATATACTGTATATCTGTTTCCATATGAGGAATCATTACCTTAACCTAGACCGCAATCAGGAATTCTGCTTGAACTGTCCATAGTGAGCAAGCGGGATAGCAGTTATAGTGAATTACTGATTGTTACTACTCTGCACATTTACACCCAGTCATGGACACTGTGTAACACTGAAAGGATATGTTAATCATAAGTATATATGGAAATGTAAAACCACTGTAACACACACACGTTTCACGCCACATATCCCACCAGTTGGGTGTGGAAGGGGGTTGTACTACTAAATATTTGCAGTAATATAATATGACGTCACTGCAATCAAGTTGGTCACAAATTGACAGCTAATTTGCCACCATGGACAAGGCCTCCTATTCTTCTCCACACACATTTTCGCACATAATTTTGAGTCACGGTTTGTGTAGGTTTTTCCCTCAGAAGTTAGGCTACTTTCACACTAGCGTTAATATTTTCCGGTATTGAGTGCCGTAATCGGGTCTCAATATCGGAAAAAAAAAACGCTTCTGTTTTGTCCCCATTCATTCTCAATGGGGACAAAACGTAACTGAACAGAATGGAGTTCTCCAAAATGCATTCGGTTTCGTTCTTATACCGGAGAGCAAACCGCAACATGCTGCCGATTGGTTTCCGTCCTGGGATGCAGAGCAAGACAGATCCGTCATGATCCACAATGCAAGTCAATGGGGCGGATCCGTTTTCTCTGACACAGTAGAAAACTGATCCGTCCCCTATTGACTTTCAATGGAGTTTATGACGGATCCGTCTTGGCAATGTTAAAGATAATACAACCGGATCCGTTAGTAATGGATGCAGACGGTTCTATTATCAGTAACAGAAGCGTTTTTGCTGAACCCTGCCGGATCCTGCAAAAACGCTAGTGTGGTGAAAGTAGCCTTACCCATTCCTACGCTTTAAAGAAAAAGCATGTTCAGATTACAGGCGTGATGGTAGACCTAACTAATGGGGCTGATGGGGAATTTTGCTACAGGACAAAAACACAGTTGGCTCTAATAAAAAATAATCGGAGTGGATTCTGAGAGCGCCCGCATCTCACAGCTGTCATCTGTGCCAACTTTTTCTTAAAAATGTGCCTGGATATAAATTTTAAGGTCTAACCTGGCTACTGTTTTTATGGGAATCTGATCTGTAATTTCACTGGCAAGTAGTCTGTCTATGTAAATATGTAGAGAACTGTTAAAATAACCTATGCCAATACATTTCTGTGCCTCTATGACCTCGTTTGCTTTTAGTGAACTGGTAGACTGTAATATCATACATATTGCTTCAGCCAACAAAAATCCTGCATTCATCTTGTGTGTAAAGTTTGTAACTGTGGGCAATGGGTCATAGAATGGTGACTGGAGGCCTACAGGTCTTACAATGGTGATTAGAGTTTCGTAGATCATACAGTAGTGATTGGAGGCCTATGGGTTATATGGTGGTGTTTGGGTTCTATAGAACATATAATGATGATTGGAGGCCTATGGGTTATATGGTGGTGTTTGGGTTCTATAGGACATATAATGATGATTGGAGGCCTATGGGTTATATGGTGGTGTTTGGGTTCTATAGGACATATAATGATGATTGGAGGCCTATGGGTTATATGGTGGTGTTTGGGTTCTATAGGACATATAATGATGATTGGAGGCCTATGGGTTATATGGTGGTGTTTGGGTTCTATAGGACATATAATGATGATTGGAGGCCTATGGGTTATATAGTGGTGTTTGGGTTCTATGGGACATATAATGATGATTGGAGGCCTATGGGTTATATGGTGGTGTTTGGGTTCTATAGGAAATATAATGATGATTGGAGGCCTATGGGTTATATGGTGGTGTTTGGGTTCTATAGGACATATAATGATGATTGGAGGCCTATGGGTTATATGGTGGTGTTTGGGTTCTATAGGACATATAATGATGATTGGAGGCCTATGGGTTATATGGTGGTGTTTGGGTTCTATAGGACATATAATGATGATTGGAGGCCTATGGGTTATATGGTGGTGTTTGGGTTCTATAGGACATATAATGATGACTGGAGGTCTATAGGTTATACAATGGTAACTGGGTCGTACAATGACTATTAAAGACACAGGTCTTTACAATGGTGATTGGGGGACTATGACTCATATTATGGTGACTAAAGGCCTATGGGTGAAACAAAAGTGATTGGCGGCCAAAAGGGTATACCACGGTAATTGGGTCACACAACGGTGATCGGAGGCCTGTAGGTCATACAGTGGTATTTGTAGGTCTATGGGTCATGCAGTGGTGAATGTGTGATACAATGGTAACTGGAAGCTTGTGGGTCATACAATGGTAATAAGAAGCCTATAGATCAGTGATGCTCAACCTGAGGTGCTCCAGCTGTTGCAAAACTACCACTCCAAGCACGCCCTAATAGCTGTAGGGTGTCCAGGCATGCTGGGAGTTGTAATTTTGCAACAGCCGGAGGTCCGTAGGTTGAGCATCCCTGCTACAGATCATACAGTGGTACAGTAACTGGAAGCTTGTGGGTTGTACAATGGTTTCTGGAAGCCTTTGGGTTATACAAATGGTAACTGGAAACCTATGGGTTATGCAACGGTAATTGGAAAGAAATCAAAGAGAAGACACTGGCAAACTACTTGGAAGCCAGATTCTTCCCATACTGTGCAAACTAAAGTTAAATTAAGCTAAAAAAAAAGAATGATGTTCATAATGGAATAAGCTGGGATCCACCTTAGGTCAAATGGTATATGGCAAATTCATGCAAAAACATCCATAAGGCTGACGTCTCTTTCTGCATACATAGACACAATAAGAGAACTCTCCTATAGACATTTTAGGTAGCACATAACGCGCACGTCTCACACAGTTACACGTCACTGGCGCCGCACACTACACCATTCACAGATCGCCCTTCACTCCCTCCCATACTAGTCTCCAACTTGTCTGCTGATGACAAATAGTACTTTAGAGACTAAATGTTTGCCATGATTTTACTCTCATGTTGACTGAATGTTTGATTTTTCTCTTTTGCCGGTGAACACTTTGATTGTTCCATTCTTTATTATTAAATAAAATGTGAAAAAATACAATTGTCCTCTTCTTTAATCGAAGTAAATGATGTCAATGTATGATCTAACCATCAATCATGGAAATTGCTCCGTCTATTCATATTCTTGTCCCTATAGGGCAAATGGTAGAAACAAGCAAACACAATAGACTTACTGAGCGGTGGGCTGGTACTGAAAGAGCGATAGCCCTGCCCCCGAGGGGTGAAAGAGACAGTAGATGAAGGTGAAAGCTGCTTATACATTAGTGCAACAGAGACGGGGCTATGGTTGTTTATATGATGGTAGAAATAAGTGATGTGTGGATGAAACCAAGTTCAGGAGGATGGGGGATGCCTGGCTACAGTCTGGGAAGATGATAACTCGAGGAGCAGACAAGAGAAGGTGGTCTTGTGAGAATTTAAAATTACATATGGGGATATATCAGGAGAATAAGGAAGGATGGAAGGAACAGGTCATGGACGGCCTTGTGTCACAGTCAGTATTTTGAAATGTATTTCCTGAGGAGTGGGGAGCAAGTGAAGGGACTGGCAGAGAGGTGGTAGAAGAATGAGAAGGATTAACCGAGCAATAGCGCACAGAATCGATTAAATAGGTGCAAGAGTGTTACAGGGGAAAGAGAGACAGGGATGTTTGCAGACCAGGAAGGAAATGATGAGGGCATGAAGTAACATCTCCTCACTCTGCGGGAGATTAGGAAGGAGCGCTGAATCCACCTGATAGAGCTAAATCCATCATACGAGTGTGATACTACAGTGTACGTGCTCCAAAGGAGCAGTCTCCCCTCATAACAATCCTATCAAAGATCACACAGTGTTGCTGCACAGGTCTCTCGTGTGAGATTGTCAGAAGGTACGGATTCTGGATGTCTAGGTTACGTTCTCAACCATCTATTGTGAATGACCAAATACGGACTAATGTTTTATATCAATACATTTTATTGCTGAATGGTTGTAAAAAAGGAGACTGCATAAAGAACAGCGTGTACTTAACTGAATTATACAGTTAGCAGTCTGCCACCTTCCTAGAACAAAGACTGTACTGGTATTAGATGGTCCTCTTCACTCCTGCTCTCCAAAGGATAGGTGGGTAAGTGATCGCTGTGGGCACCACCACTGGGACCACTCAAAAGCTCCATTCCTCCTCCTTACTGTACGACCACAGTGAGGAGAGGTTTGAAGGGATCTGTGGCTACGTTTAATGTCTACACAGTCGAGATCAGACATTTATCCTGCAATAAACATCCCAAGAACTTTACAATATTCTGCTGCTCCACAGTTATATCTGCTTCTGAGAAAGCTGGGTGACCACCAACATTGCTGCCAACACAGCTTCTCTAAGTCACACAGGTTTTTCAATTAGGCACAATTGTCAGGCAGTTCATTAGTCTTTCCTGTTAAAGGGGTTTCCCGAGATTTTTTTTAAACTAATGACCTATCCTCAGGACAGGTCATCAGTATCTGATCTGTGGGCGTCCGACACCCAGGACCGCTGTCGATCAGATGTCCGCAGCCTTCTCTCTGCTTTTCCTAAGTCAGTGATTTCACGTTCATCGTTCACGTTTCCTAGAAGAAGATCACTTGAATGGGACTGAGCTGCGATAACAAGCACAGCCGGTGTACATTGTACGGCACGGTGCTTGGTGAGCTGTGAGAAGGCAGTGGCGCTCACAGGAGCACAGAGGATCTCCGAAAACCCTTTAAAAGGGAACCTGACATCCAGATTTTTTCAACATTTAAAGAGGTTATCTCACTTGCGCTGCACTCCCGGTCCAATTATATGCAGCGGCCACTTCCGGGATCACGTACCATACATTGGGCATGTGCTCCTAGCCTAGTTAGAACCCATGCATGAGAATGAATCTACTACCACAGCAGTGGCAAGAGATTCATGGTCATGCATGTGCTGTGGCTTCTAACCCTAGGCTAGGATCACATGTCTAATGTATGACATTTAATCCCGGAAGTAACCGCCGCATATAATTGGACCGGGAGCACGGCGCAAGTCGGATAACCTCTAAGTATGCCCCTTTCTGTCATGTAGTACCCAGGGCGGCCCTTATTCTGCTTTTGTGTTGCACGGCTGAAGTGAAAAATCACTTCATTCCACGATCCACCCACATGCAAATATACACTTTGAAGTCAAGGAAGTTCAGTGCTGGAATCAAGCTGGCTGCTCCCTCTTCCTCTGTATGGACGGTTTAGTTTTGTGTCCACGTTAACTTCTCATTCTAGCTGCTTTCTCGAGAAGGTGCACACTGTCTCCTCCATGGCTCCTGGCTCCACTGCTTTTCTGCACATGCGATGCACACCCAGCCGCACCGCGCAGGAGCCATGGAGGAGACAGTGTGCGCCTTTACAGAAACTAAAAGATGAAGTCGACACAAGTATGAAACGTCCGTCAAGGGAAAGAGGGTAGAAAGAGGACCAGGCAAGCTCGACTTGCAGCACCGAATATCCTGTCTCCTTGACCTCAAAGTATGAATTTGCATATGGCAGGATCGTTGAAGTGATTTTTCACATCAGCCACTCAACACAAAAGCAGAATAAGGGCCACCATGGGAACTACATGACAGAAAGAATAAGGTAATGGGCATACGTAAAGGCTATGGACACCTTTGTGCACTAAAAGTCAATAAGCCCATATCGTACCGTAATGCAGCACATAATAAAACTGCACTTGTTTCTTTACTGGTATCAGCTTTGATTCACATACCCTCAGAAATGCTCTTCTATGAGTTTTGCTCAGTCCTGTCATCTCCTGTGAGGCTATGTGGGCGTTCCTGTGGATTTCACATGCACCAGCACAGCTCTGCTGCCCCGCCCCCACATCCTGTTACACAGCACAGCTCTGCTGCCCCGCCCCCACATCCTGTTACACAGCACAGCTCTCCTGCCCCGCCCCCACATCCTGTTACACAGCATAGCTCTGCTGCCCCGCCCCCACATCCTGTTACATAGCACAGCTCTGCTGCCCCGCCCCCACATCCTGTTACACAGCACAGCTCTGCTGCCCCGCCCCTACATCCTGTTACACAGCACAGCTCTGCTGCCGCGCCCCACATCCTGTTACACAGCACAGCTCTGCCCCCCACATCCTGTTACACAGCACAGCTCTGCTGCCCGCCCCACATCCTGTTACACAGCACAGCTCTGCCCCCACATCCTGTTACACAGCACAGCTCTGCTGCCCTGCCCCACATCCTGTTACACAGCACAGCTCTGCTGCCCGCCCCACATCCTGTTACACAGCACAGCTCTGCTGCCTCGCCCCACATCCTGTTACACAGCACAGCTCTGCTGCCCGCCCTCACCTCCTGTTACACAGCACAGCTCTGCTGCCCCGCCCCCACATCCTGTTACACAGCACAGCTCTGCTGCCCCGCCCCCACATCCTGTTACACAGAACAGCTCCGCTGCCCCCACATCCTGTTACACAGCACAGCTCTGCTGCCCCAGCCCCACATCCTGTTACACAGCACAGCTCTGCTGCCCGCCCCCACATCCTGTTACACAGCACAGCTCTGCTGCCCGCCCCACCTCCTGTTACACAGCACAGCTCTGCTGCCCCACCACCACATCCTGTTACACAGCACAGCTCTGCTGCCCCGCCCCACATCCTGTTACACAGCACAGCTCTGCTGCCCGCCCCCACATCCTGTTACACAGCACAGCTCTGCTGCCCGCCCCACATCCTGTTACACAGCACAGCTCTGCTTCCCGCCCCACATCCTGTTACACAGCACAGCTCTGCTGCCCCGCCCCCACCTCCTGTTACACAGCACAGCTCTGCCCCCCCACATCCTGTTACACAGCACAGCTCTGCCCCCCCACATCCTGTTACACAGCACAGCTCCGCTGCCCCCACATCCTGTTACACAGCACAGCTCTGCTGCCCCGCCCCACATCCTGTTACACAGCACAGCTCTGCTGCCCCGCCCCCACATCCTGTTACACAGCACAGCTCTGCCCCCCCACATCCTGTTACACAACACAGCTCTGCTGCCCCGCCCCCACATCCTGTTACACAGCACAGCTCTGCTGCCCCCCCACATCCTGTTATACAGCACAGCTCTGCTGTCCCACCCCACATCCTGTTACACAGCACAGCTCTGCTGCCCTGCCCCCTACATCCTGTTACACAGCACAGCTGCCGCGCCCCCACATCCTGTTACACAGCACAGCTGCTGCCGCCCCACATCCTGTTACACAGCACAGCTCTGCTGAAGCCCCCCCACATCCTGTTACACAGCACAGCTCTGCCGCCCCGCCCCCACATCCTGTTACACAGCACAGCTGCCGCGGTCCCCACATCCTGTTACACAGCACAGCTGCTGAAGCCCCCACATCCTGTTACACAGCACAGCTGCCCTGTCCCCACATCCTGTTACACAGCACAGCTGCTGCGCCCCCACATCCTGTTACACAGCACAGCTGCTGCGCCCCCACATCCTGTTACACAGCACAGCTGCTGCCCCCCTCACATCCTGTTACACAGCACAGCTCTGCTGCCCGCCCCACATCCTGTTACACAGCACAGCTCTGCTGCCGCCCCTACATCCTGTTACACAGCACAGCTCTGCTGCCCGCCCCCACATCCTGTTACACAGCACAGCTCTGCTGCAGCGCCCCCACATCCTGTTACACAGCACAGCTCTGCTGCCCCGCCCCACATCCTGTTACACAGCACAGCTCTGCTGCCCCGCCCCCACATCCTGTTACACAGCACAGCTGCTGCGCCCCCACATCCTGTTACACAGCACAGCTGCTGCGCCCCCACATCCTGTTACACAGCACAGCTCCTGCCCCCACATCCTGTTACACAGCACAGCTCTGCTGCCCCACCCCACATTCTGTTACACAGCACAGCTCTGCTGCCCCGCCCCACATCCTGTTACACAGCACAGCTCTGCTGCCCCACCCCACATCCTGTTATATAGCACAGCTCTGCTGCCCCACCCCACATCCTGTTACACAGCACAGCTCTGCTGCCCGCCCCACATCCTGTTACACAGCTCTGCTGCCACGCCCCACATCCTGTTACACAGCACAGCTCTGCTGCCCGCCCCCACATCCTGTTACACAGCACAGCTCTGCTGCCCCGCCCCACATCCTGTTACATAGCACAGCTCTGCTGCCCTGCCCCACATCCTGTTACACAGCACAGCTCTGCTGCCCCACCCCCACATCCTGTTATATAGCACAGCTCTGCCCCCCACATCCTGTTACATAGCACAGCTCTGCTGCCCCGCCTCACATCCTGTTACACAGCACTGCTGCCCTGCCCCCACATCCTGTTACACAGCACAGCTCTGCCCCCCCACATCCTGTTACACAGCACAGCTCTGCTGCCCCAGCCCCACATCCTGTTACACAGCACAGCTCTGCCCCCCCACATCCTGTTACACAGCACAGCTCTGCTGCCCCGCCTCACATCTTGTTACACAGCACAGCTCTGCTGCCCCGCCCCACATCCTGTTACACAGCACAGCTCTGCTGCCCTGCCCCCACATCCTGTTACACAGCACAGCTCTGCTGCCCCGCCCCCACATCCTGTTACACAGCACAGCTCTGCTGCCCCGCCCCACATCCTGTTACATAGCACAGCTCTGCTGCCCCGCCCCCACATCCTGTTACACAGCACAGCTCTGCTGCCCCGCCCCACATCCTGTTACACAGCACAGCTCTGCTGCCCCGCCCCACATCCTGTTACACAGCACAGCTCTGCTGCCCCGCCCCACATCCTGTTACACAGCACAGCTCTGCTGCCCGCCCCACATCCTGTTACACAGCACAGCTCTGCCCCCCCACATCCTGTTACACAGCACAGCACTGCTGCCCCGCTCCCACATCCTGTTACATAGCACAGCTCAGCTGCCCCGCCCCACATCCTGTTACACAGCACAGCTCTGCTGCCCCGCCCCACATCCTGTTACACAGCACAGCTCTGCTGCCCCGCCCCACATCCTGTTACACAGCACAGCTCTGCTGCCTCGCCCCACATCCTGTTACACAGCACAGCTCTGCTGCCCCGCCCCACATCCTGTTATATAGCACAGCTCTGCTGCCCCGCCCCCACATCCTGTTACACAGAACAGCTCTGCTGCCCCGCCCCCACATCCTGTTACACAGCACAGCTCTGCTGCCCCGCCCCACATCCTGTTACATAGCACAGCTCTGCTGCCCCGCCCCACATCCTGTTACACAGCACAGCTCTGCTGCCCCGCCCCACATCCTGTTACACAGCACAGCTCTGCTGCCCCGCCCCACATCCTGTTACACAGCACAGCTCTGCTGCCCTGCCCCCACATCCTGTTACACAGCACAGCTCTGCTGCCCGCCCTCACCTCCTGTTACACAGCACAGCTCTGCTGCCCCGCCCCACATCCTGTTACACAGCACAGCTCTGCTGCCCCACCCCACATCCTGTTACACAGCACAGCTCTGCTGCCCCGCCCCACAGCCTGTTACACAGCACAGCTCTGCTGCCCCGCCCCACATCCTGTTACACAGCACAGCTCTGCTGCCCCGCCCCACATCCTGTTACACAGCACAGCTCTGCTGCCCCGCCCCACATCCTGTTACACAGCACAGCTCTGCCCCCACATCCTGTTACACAGCACAGCTCTGCTGCCCCCACATCCTGTTACACAGCACAGCTCTGCTGCCCCCACATCCTGTTACACAGCACAGCTCTGCTGCCCTGGCCCCACATCCTGTTACACAGCACAGCTCTGGTGCCCGCCCCACATCCTGTTACACAGCACAGCTCTGCTGCCCGCCCCACATCCTATTACATAGCACAGCTCTGCTGCCCCGCCCTCACATCCTGTTACACAGCACAGCTCTGCTGCCCCGCCCCCACATCCTGTTACACAGCACAGCTCTGCTGCCCCGCCCACACATCCTGTTACACAGCACAGCTCTGCCCCCCCACATCCTGTTACACAGCACAGCTCTGCTGCCCCACCCCCACATTCTGTTACACAGCACAGCTCTGCTGCCCCACCCCCACATCCTGTTACATAGCACAGCACTGCTGCCCCGCCACCACACCCCCTTTAAGACAGCACAGCTCTGCTGCAAAACTACAACTCCCAGCATGCCCTAATAGCTGTAGGCTATCAATGCATGCTGGGAGTTGTAGTTTTGCAACAGCTGGAGGGCCGCAGTTTGGACATGCCTGCGTTATAGGCAGGATATAGATCTCCTTACTGACGCTCTCACTACCTGCACTCTCTTCTGAATACAGTATTGTGTGCAGTCCACATAGTGAGCGGTCACTTTTCCCACACAGATTAGTACAGTGTGACGACACACAATGCCATGTACACATAGAAGAACACAGTGGGGGAGATTTATCAAACTGGTGTAAAGTAGAACTGGCTTAGTTGCCCATAGCAACTAATCAGATTCCTTAATTTTTCAATGAAGCTGTGAAAAATAAAAGGTGGAATCTAATTGGTTGCTATGGGCAACTAAGCCAGTTCTACTTTACACCAGTTTGATAAATGACATATATATAGTTGTGTTCAAAATAATAGCAATGCGTTTAAAAAAGTGAATAAAGCTCAAACTCCTTCTAATAGCTTTTATTTCCATACAGAAATGCATTGGGAACTCTACACATTCTATTCCAGATCAAAACATGAAGAAAAATGTATCAAATTTGTGTTGTTCCTAGGGTTGAGCGAACTTGTGCTTTAAGTTTTATGTCCAAAGTTCGGGTTATCGAAGCATCCCGTTATGGATTCTGCTACCACGGACCATAACGGAATTTGGAATCCGTAACGGGATTCTTCAATAACCCGAACCTTGGACGCCGAACTTAAAACACAAGTTCGCTTAACGCTATTTGTATTCTTTACAAACTCAAACATTCACTATATAAACTGAAAAAATTGCTTTCCTTTGAATCACTTAATATTTGGATGTAGAACCGCTGTTTCTGGGAACTGCTGGACATCTCTGTTGCATGGAGTCAACCAACTTCTGGCCCCTGTGAACAGGTCCCCGGCCCAGGATGATTGGACTACATTCCACAGTTCTTCTCTATTTCTTGGTTTTGCCTCAGAAACTGCATTTTTGATGTGACCCCACAAGTTTTCTATTGGATTAAGACTCCATAACGTCAATCTTGTTGGTCTGGAACCAAGATGTTGCACATTTGGGGTCGTTGTCTTGTTGGAACACCCATTTCAAGGGCATTTCCTCTTCAGCATAAGGCAGCATGACCTCTTCAAGTATTCTGATGTATTCAAACTGATCCATGATCCCTGGTATGAGATAAATAGGCCCAATGACAGTACATGTCATTTTAAAGCATTTGCAATTATTTTAGCCGAGCAGCCTATCATTTTCTGCACTTCTTTATATGTTTTCCCCTCTCCAATCAACTTTTTAATCAAGGTATGCTGTTCTTCTGAACAATTGCCACCTAAAGAATGAATGACCTCACTGATTGAACTCCACAATGCCATTATTTTGGACATGCCCCTTTCAATTAGGCTACTTTCACACTAGCGGCAGGACAGATGCAACAGGCTGTTCACCCGACGGAACAGCCTGTCGGATCCGTCCTACCGCTAGTGAACGTGTGCCCCCGGACTCCCGCTCCAGCCCCATTGACTATAATGGGGGCAGGGTGGAGTTCCGGCTGAGGCACGGCAGCGCATGGCGAGAGGCTGTCAGAATAAATATCAGACATGTCGTAGTTTTATTTCGGCAGCCTCTCGCCGTGCGCTGCCGTGCCTCCGCCCCGCCCCCATTATAGTCAGTAGTCCGGGGGCACATGTTCACTAGCAGCAGGATGGATCAGACAGGCTATTCCATCGGGTGAACAGCCTGTCGGATCCGTCCTGCCGCTAGTGTGAAAATAGCCTTAGTAATTCAATTACACAGAATCAGCAGCATTCTTGTCATGACTGTTGGGTCTGTTGGATTTCTATTACTCTACTACACCTGCTAGTAAATTATTTGCCATGTAGAAATATCCTTTCTACCAAAAACAGTGACTGATCAGGTTAGTGATGTCTGACTGCTATTATTTTGAACACAACTGTATAAAGTCATGTAAAACAAAATGGCCGCACTCTCAGACAATTTATTCACCCCTGTGGTCGCAATGTTTTTGCTTTTTTTCGAGCTATGAGCTGAATCATTGCGACTAGTGTTGAGTGAACTTGTGTTTTCAAGTTCGGCCTACAAGGTTCAGGTTATCTAAGAATTCAGTTATGGATTCCGCTAGCACGGACCAAAAGGGTCCATTCACACGTCCACAACTGTTTTGCGGTCCGCAAATTGCGTATCCGCAAAACACGGGCACCGGCTATGTGCGTTCCGCATTTTGCCGACCGCAGATGGCCAGCACTATGATAGAAATGCCTATTCTTGTCCGTGGCTGCAGACAAGATAAGGACATGCTCTGGTTTTTTTTTTGCGGGGCCCCGGACTGGAAGTGCGGAAGTGCATCTTTTGCAGCTCCATTGAAAATAAATGGGTCGGCAGCCCTTCCGCAAAATTGCGGAACGGATGCGAACCCTTTATGTGGATGTGTGAATGGACCCTTACTTATGGTCCGTGGTAGCAGAATCCATAACAGAATTCTTACATAACCCAAACCGGAACCTTGTACGCCAAACTTGAAACACAAGTTCGCTCATCCCTAGTTGCGAACACAGAGGTGAATAAAGTTTCTTTCTTTTCACTTATTTTTGTGACAGAGCTGCCATTTTTTTTAATTCTTTTATTGTCCTGGATTTGTTGCTGGAACTATTGGACTGCACCTCCATATTGATATTTGGCCTGATGTACTGCCATTGTTATATATATATATATATATATTAGGGTTACTGCTGCAGTATATCAATTTTTTGCTACACGTTGTTGTATTTTGTGTGTGTATATATATTACTAATGGTCGACCATTTCAAACAGAGTGTCAGCTGTATGTTACAGCTAACACTCTGCCCCGCTGCAAACCTTGACTTGGGGAGGGGCGAGGGGGGCTTGTTGCGTCGGCGGCGATCCTGAAGGAAGGGGGGGGGGTGTTGGTGGCTTTTTGCAGCGCATGGGGGGTGACAGCTTGTATAGAGGTTAGGACGGCCATCCTACACGGCAGGGGGGGGGTTAATAGTGACGGCATCGGGCCGCTCCCATACACTGGTCCCTAAGGATCATGGCATGGAAGGAGTTATGTGTGCAGTTTGAGGCAGACTGTCAGCTGTATGTTACAGCTGACAGCAGAGGTCACACTTCATTTTTTCCAGAAGAGTAAAAATACTCCTCTTAACAATTTTGAGGAGTATTTTTAGCCGAGGAGGAGTATGAATTTTGCGGTAATTCACATATATAATGCATAAGCCAACATAACGTTATGAGGCTGATATTTCTGCAGGGAAACCATTGCTAGTCTCCCATGCAGAAATAAATGTAGACAATTTGACATTTTTCCAACATCATACACTAAACATACACAGCTCTAACACATGCCCATTACACAGATAGTTTACTATATACACATTACACACACAGCTCTGCTACGTCCATAAACACAGATAGGACTACTGTGTGCACATTACACACAGAAAACTGTAATAGACTGGTTACACTGACATAGCCCTGCTTTATACACACCTTCCATACATAAAGTACCTCTGCATTCTGCACCAGGAGCTTGTGTTCCCCTAACTCCTCCCACACACACGACTGATCACATGACTGTGACATCACCACAGGTCCTGTAACCACAATGTAGTGTTAAGTAAAGACTCTGGAGCTGCTCCTGGTGAGAAAGATGTCCGTGGGGGCGGGGCTTCTTGGAAGAGGGGCGGGGCTTTATGTGTACCGGACCTGGCAGCTTCGGATACAGTGGTCCTGACTGGTGGGGGAGAGAGAGACAGTGCGCGCCCCCGTGTGCACACAGGAGGAGTTACAGAAAATCCATTCTCTGTGAACTCACTGAGAGCAGCCGCTGAGCATAAGAAGCACAGCCGGCTGTAGAACAAAAACGAAAAAAGATAGATAAATAGAACCAATTGGAGAAATGATTTTCTCCACAAAATAAATTAATTAGTGTAAAAATTTTTTTTTTTTTTTTTTACACAGGTGCCCCTATCCTTTAAATGCTGAAAATTGAGATGTGAGGTTTCCTTTTAGGGTACTTTCACACTAGCGTTTTGGATTCCGTTTGTGAGATCCGTTTCAGGGCTCTTACAAACGGTCCAAAACGGATCAGTTAAGCCCCAATGCATTCTGAATGGATAAGGATCCGTTCAGAATGCATCAGTTAGGCTCCGTTCCGCCTCTATTCCGTTTTGGAGGCGGACACCAAAACGCAGCATGCAGCATTTTGGTGTCCGTCTGAAGAGGCGGAGCCTAACGGATCCGTTTTTTCTTTACAATGTAAGTCAATGGGGACGGATCCGTTGTCAGTGACACAATATGGTGCATTTGAAAACGGATCCGTTCCCCATTGACTTTCAATGTAATTCAAAACGGATCCGTTTTGGACTTTGTTATTTTTCTTTAAAGCTAATGCAAACGGATCCGTTCTGAACGGATACAAACATTTGCATTAGAGGTGCGGATCCGTCTGTGCAAATAAACAGACGGATCCGCACCAACGCTAGTGTGAAAGTATCCTAAGGTCCCAGTTCTTGTCAGCAGGTTCCTGTAGTGGTTGTCCTTTTCGAGGTGAGTGCACTGAAGCATACAGACTTTATAGTTATGTTATGTATAGTTATAGTTAAAGGGGTTTTGCCATCACGTACAATGGGGGCATATCGCTAGGATATGCCCTTACTGTCTGATAGGTGCAACGAGAACGGAGCAGGGAAAGGAATGGAGGGCGCACTGAGCGTGCGCAGCCGCCCTCCAATTATTTCAATGGGGCTGCCAAAAATAGCCGAGCGCTGGGTCGGCTATTTTCCTCTGCCCCATAGAAATTAATGGCAGCAGGGGCCCCCCGTGCGCTCCCATTCACTTGTATGGGAGCAGCGCTTGGTGGTGAACGGACAACCCGGGGTCCTCCAGCCACAGCTCTCCCTGCTCCCCGAGGTGGGACCCGCACCTATCAGACAATGGGGGCATATCCTAACGATATGCCCTCATTGTACGTGATGGGAATAGCGCTTTAAGTAAATCTATGATAACTGGAAGTAAAAATGTGATTTTTATACATCTTGACCCAAATACTTATGCCCTTAGACAGTGCAGCATACAACTGGTGACAGATTCCCTTTAATGAGTGGAATTGCTAAATATATTGGTGGACTTTACTGGTTTGGAGCGGTGACCTTCAGCTGAACTGATGTCTTTCAGCTGGAAATTTTCCATTGTGCGTGATCAACGTGGTCATTGGCGCCAAAGAAGGGCAAGCATAGTGGTATTATTAGTCTCCATACAAATGAGATCATCAGCTAATTCCACCATTACTGGTATGAGGCTACCTTTCTAGGGTGTTTAGTCCTGTTGCAGTACCGTACCGGGGCACAATACAAGCCGGCTAAGAAGGACTGAAGATTTGGTATGTATTTCGAGTGATAGCTTTAAAGCCTCAGCTGTAAAGAAGAGAGATTCAATATCCTCAGGGATCCGCCAGAAGCATCAGCCCTGCTCATGTCCTCCTCTGCTTCACAGTCCTCTCATCAAAGAACTTACTTTATTATAAGTACAGATGTTGCACATAGGATCATAGTTTTATAGTCCCCAAAGAGCAGAGCCATTGTGTGATGAAAAATTATATCTGCTGGATCCATAAAAAAAAAAAAAAAACCCACGACTCGGCTTCATTTGACATTACAATTAACAGCCATTGTGCAAACAGCGTCGACATGTCTGGCCTTTCTGCAGGTAATACAAACAGCTCAATATCTTCCAGTTAATTGTAGACACCTCCACGACCTCATTATCACAAGTGACATTTATTAACATATCCAAGCGAATGTTCAGGAGGGAGTCATAAGACGGAGAAGTGGCATTTTCTCAGATATTTAACATTGTGCAATTATTACGTTATGGCTGGAAGGTTCCATTCAATTATTAACCATCATACCAGTCCAGGAACAGTAAAGAAAATGAGCACATCACTAGGAAGAAGAGGATCCAGACCCTGAAGCCTGCATTATTCTTGATGGCCTGCAATCAAACACAAGAAAGTAGAGATATGGATGAAGATCATAAACATCAGACCTATAAAAACAAGTGCTTGAAGTGTACCTCCAGTGATCTACTCGAATAACAGGAATAAAAACAGAGTGCTTTGTTATTAACCTCACTGGCAGCACACTCCATTTCAATTTGGTGCAAAGTAGGAGGTGGCTTGAATTTCTGGAGCCCTTTACTTCCTCCCTGCTGATCACAGCTTTAGAGGTAGATAGAGATGCAGCTAAAATAAAGAATATCTTATAAGGAATAACAAACGGTTTGTGTGTCTGTGGAGGGAACTTGATAGTTAATAAAGTCCTGTGATTACAGCAGCCTGAGCATTGATTTAAGTAGTGTATAGTAGAAGCAGTGACCGTGACCAGGCTGCAGCTCCACTGTATATAAAATATGGCAGACAACAAGAACAACTTCCTGCAGCAAAAAACTGCTGAGCTTCAGGGAGAAAGTTTCACAAATTTTCTGTACTTGAGGATCTAAGAACACTGATATTTTTATTTCTGGAATAATCCTATCAAGAATGGAAATCAGTGTCTGGAAGCTTTGAGCTACAGACTTTTTCACGTAATTATGCAAATAACAACATCAATTGCTCTAAGCATTCGATATTCACAAGTTTATTTGACTTTAATGTTAATCCAAATATAGCAAATAAGATGAAGATCCTTTATTCAACCAATGCAACAGTTCAGTATTCTTTCATGGGGCTTTTCAATGATTATGCGTTCAGGTACATGTTGCTTAAGAGTCCAGGCTATACTAGGCCCCAAACTTAACCCCCTATAGTTAACACAGCACAATATTTAAATGGTTTTCTAAACTCTATTATAATAATAAAAAAAAAACTTAAAGGTAGTCTGTCACCTACTTTTTAGAACACTCATGTCACATTAAAGCACAGTTGTCCAACATAAAAACAGTACCTTTATTGTGTCTGTGACACGTCCAAAAGCTGGAAAAAAAACACTTTATAAAAAATATGCAAAATAAGGATCTGCAAGTGCCCAGGGGCGGGGTTATGGCTGTAAGTGCCTAGGCCCCTCTCAGATGTGCCTGTGTAACTGCTCCCCTTGCAGTCATCTGGACCTCTGTCCCTATCTGGCTTTGAGAGTGGCAGTCACACGCATGCGCAGGCCTGGCGCTCATGCGAGATCTCCAAGCCAGAGGAGGAGGACGAAGTAGGAGAGGACAGAGGGCCAGAGGACTGCAAGGGGAGCAGTTATGCGGACACCTCGGAGAGGGGCTTGGGCACTTACAACCATAACGCTGCCCATGGGCACTTGTGGGACCTAATTTGCATATCTGTATAAAGTTTTTTTTTTTTTCAGCTTCTGGATGTGGCACAGACACAATAAAGGTACTAATTTTAGTAGATGACAGACTCCCTTTAGGCTAAATCTACACGTCGATATCTGTCGCGCGACAATTTTTTTTATGATAGTCTATAGTGTCGCACTGCGACATGCGACACGACAGTCACGAAAAATCCATTCGAATCGGATTTTTCTGCGACTGTCGCAGCATGTCGCAGTGCGACACCATTGACTATCATTATAAAAATTGTCACGCGACATTGGTGCGACAAATGTTGCAGTGTAGTTGTACCCTATGTGTCGCGCAACTTAGGGTCCATTCACACGTCCGTATGTGTTTTTCAGATCCGCAAAATACGGACACCGGCAATGTGCGATCCGCAATTTGCGGACCGACACTATAATAGAAAATGCCTTTTCTGGTCTGCAATTACGGACAAGAATAGGACATGTTCTATTTTTTTCAGCAACGGAATTGCGGATCACGGAAATACGGACACCGGGAAATGCGGATGCGGATCCGGGAACTGCAAATGCGGATCCGTATCCGTTCCAGCCCCATTGAAAGTGAATGGGTCTGGAAATTGCGGAACGGATGAGGACCCAAAATACGGAAGTGTGAATGGACCCTTATTGTCACGCGACACATGTCGTCGTGTAGACCTAGCCTTAAACTCACAATTCTGAGTCCCCTACAATCCAGCGCCGCTGCTCCAGCTTCCCTGCTGGGCTGCAGTCGTGGCTGCAGTAGTCACATTTGTTATATTTGCAACGTCACCACTGCAGCCAAAACATCAGAGCTCCAGCCAAGCGAAGAGGACAGATCAACAGCGCTGGATGGGCGGATGCTAATGAAAGGAGAGTTTAAAAAGAACCTGTTACCATAAAAATGCAGTCCAATCTGCAGGCGGCATGTGATAGAGCAGCAGGCACTGAGCAGATTGATATATAGTTTTGTGGGGGGAAAAAATTATCAATAAAAAATGTAATTTATTCATCTAAATCTCTACTCATTCTAAGAGTCATGTAGGCGGGTCTAATCAGTGACTGACAGCTATCTGTGTATACACAATCACACAGGGAAGGCTGTCAGTCACTGACAGGACCGCCCACACGACTGCTAGGCTCTAATTAAGCAGAGCTTTAGATGTATGAGATACAAGTTATATTAATATAAAGAATGTAAAATTACATATCGTCATCTAGAATATTTACATTATTATGTAAATAGTAGAAGAAATTGTATCATTGCACCACCCTGTTACAGTCCTACTGTCTTATATGATTAGGTGGACTATGGGTCCCTAAGACATTTGGGCCCAATAGTGACAGCTGCCTTTTCCGTTTTCTGAAGGCCTCTCCCCTTTTCCCCGGTTTATCGCCTTTCTGCTCCAATGCATAAGAGTCAGACAGTGTTAGGACCAACGCAGACGCAATCGTTGATGCAGGAGTCAGGACTGATAACACGGATCCCATGCCTGTGGCGGCATAGCTACAATCAGCCGCTCATAATGGCCGAGGTGCTTCCGATTTGTCCAGACATCACACAGGTAAGTTAGATCTCTCCTGAGCAGGCAATGAAGTGCAGAGCTAATGACGGCGACTGGCGATCGGAAGCATGCTGCTGTATATCCACAGCCCTGATGGCCGCAGACAGCTGTCATCTCTGCAGTCTACGCATCCATCAAACTTGTCTCCTCCGTTCACTGCTCTTTTAGAAAAGCTGCAGATGCTTTTAGCAAAAAAGTTTTATTAAAATCCTGTGAATTAATTGCAGCGGATTTATTTCAGTCTAAGACGAAAGTGCTACTTTTAACCTAATTTAGGCTTCTGCGGGGGAAAATATGTCAGCTATCCAGGAAATTATACCAAGAATTGTCAGTATGACCTTAGGGAGAACTGGAAAAGCATCAGTAATAACTAAACTGCCATTACAGTAGATGTAGACGGACTGATATACAAGGAGGGAGTAAATGGTGGAGGGAGAAGTCGCACATCACTGCTCAATGTACCGGAATATGTTCCACTGAATGTTATGAGGGAGTGTGTACGGCTGGGCGATGTAACCATAAGGCTACATACACATGAACGTATTTTGTTTCCCTGTCCGTTACGTTTTTTTTTCCCCGGTAAGGATGCGGACGCATTCATTTCAATGGATCCGCAAAAAAATACTGACAGCAGCACACCGTGTACTATCTGCATCCGTATGTCCGTTCCATAGCCCCGCAAAAAAACCCAAAAAAACAGAGCATGTCTTATTCTTGTCCGTTTTGCGGACAAGGATTGGCATTATTACAATGGATCCGCAAAATAAACTTTGGCGGATCCGCAATTTGCGGACTGCAAAACACCTACAGTCGTGTACATGTAGCCTAAACCTTACGCCAACCAGTATAATCTCCAAGGTAGGGTGCAGTACTGCACATGCTGTCTCTTCACTCTTAGGCTACATGCCCAAGACCATATGTGTTTTGCGGTCCGCAAATTGCGGAACCGCAAAAAAAGAAACGGATGACATCCGTATGCCATCCGTTTGTTTTTTTTGCGGATCCACTGTAACAATGCCTAAAACAGACAAGAATAGGACATGTTATATTTTTTTTTTGTGGGGCTACAGAATAGACATACTGATGCGGATAGCACACAAAAAACGGGACAGGCGCAGAAACAAACAACGTTCGTGTGCACGTAGCCTTATGGTAGGACCACATTGGACAGATTATCCGCAGATTTTAGCCTATGCATTGCAAAGCTGGAAATCCGCACCACAGGTCAAATGTATGGTGGGGATTTTCGGCGCTGAAAAATCTGTAGTATATACGCCATTTGGGAACATACCCTTAAACTTTGTTTTCCTCAGTGTGTGTTTGTGAGTTTTATGCCATGTCAAAAATTTGCTTGCAAATTCCAACAGAGAAGATATCCCACAAAAACTATGGATTTGTCCAATAATTTGATTACTTAAATTGGAAGCAGCCTGGAAGTAATTCGAAACTGCTAGATAGATGTGATATAGAAATGACCATTTATTTTAAAGTGCCTGTACTTAAAAAACAAACAAAAAACTTTTTTATAGGTCATAGCGACATATCAAAGATTTTAACCCCTTAAGGACACGGCCCTATTTCACCTTAAGGACCAGGCCATTTTTTCAAAATCTGACTAGTGTCACTTTATGTGGTGATAACTTTAAAACGCTTTTACTTATCCAAGCCATTCTGAGATAGTTTTTTCGTCACATATTGTATTTAATGACAGTGGCAAAATAAAGTCGAAAAATTTCATTTTTATTTATAAAAAAATACCAAATTTACCAAAAATTTTGAAAAATTTGCAATTTTCCAAGTTTCAATTTCTCTACTTCTAGAATACATAGTAATACCGCCAAAAAAAGTTATTGATTTACATTCCCCATATGTCTACTTCATGTATCGATCATTTTGGGAATGCCATTTTATTTTTTGGGGACATTACAAGGCTTAGAAGTTTAGAAGCAAATCTTGACATTTTTCAGAAATTTTCAAGAACCCACTTTTTAGGGACCAGTTCAGGTCTGAAGTCACTTTGCGAGGCTTACATAATAGAAACCACCCAAAAATGACCCCATTCTAGAAACTACACCCCTCAAGGTATTTAAAACTGATTTTACAAACCTCATTAACCCTTTAGGTTTTCCACAAGAGTTAATGGCAAATAAAGATAAAATTTCTGAATTTCGATTTTTTGGAAAATTTTCCATTTTAATGAATTTTTTCCAGTAACAAAGCAAGGGTTAACAGCCAAACAAAACTCAATATTTATTGCCCCGATTCTGTAGTTTGCAGAAACACCCCATATGTGGTCCTAAAATACTGTATGGCCAAACGGCAGGGCGCAGAAAGAAAGGAACGCCATATGGGTTTTGGAAGGCGGATTTTGCTGGACTGGATTTTTGACACCATGTCCAATTCGAAGCCCCCCGATGCACCCCTAGAGTAGAAACTCCATAAAAGTGACTCCATCTAAGAAACTACACCCCTCAAGGTATTCAAAACCAGTTTTACAAACTTTGTTAACCCTTTAGGTGTTCCACAAGAGTTATTGGCAAATGGAGATGAAATTTCTGAATTTCAATTTTTTGTTACCTTGCCTCAAAAAAAGTGTAATATAGAGCAACCAAAAATCATATTTACCCTAAAATAGTACCAACAAAACTGACACCTTATCCCGTAGTTTCCAAAATGGGGTCACTTTTTTGGAGTTTCTACTGTAGGGGTGCATCGGGGGGGCTTCAAATGGGACATAGTCTCAAAAAAAACAGTCCAGCAAAATCCGCCTTCCAAAAACCATATGTCGTTCCCTTCCTTCTGTGCCCTGCCGTTTGGCCATACAGCAGTTTACAACCACATATGGGGTGTTTCTGCAAACTACAGAATCGGGGCAATAAATATTGAGTTTTGTTTGGCTGTTAACCCTTGCTTTGTTACTGGAAAAATGGATTAAAATTGATAATTTGCAAAAAAATAGCTGTTTTGGGACAGTTTTGTATTTTTTGTTATTTACATCGTCGAACTGACAGGTTAGATTGTGCACTATTTCCATAGAGCAGGTTGTTACTGACGCGACAATACCAAATATGACTACTTTTTGGGGGTTTTTGTTTCAGTTTTACATAATAAAGCATTTTTGAAAAAATTGATTTTTTGGTGTCTCCACATTCTGAAAGCCATAGTTTTTATTTTATTTTTTTTGAGATTGTCCTATGTAGGGGCTCAATTTTTGCGGGATGAGATGGCGGTTTGAATGGTACTATCTTGGGGTGCATATTACTTTTTGATCACTTGCTATTACACTTTTTGTGATGTAAGGTGACAAAAAAATTACTTTTTTTACAACGTTTTTATTTTTTATGTTTACAGCGTTCACCTGAGGGGTTAGGTCATGTTATATTTTTATAGAGCAGGTCGTTACGAACGCGACGATACCCAATATGTATACTTTATTTTTATTTATTTTGGTTTTACACAATAATATCCTTTTTGAAACAAAAAAAAACATGTTTTAGTGTTTCCATAGTCTGAGAGCCATATTTTTTTCAGTTTTTAGGCGATCGTCTCAGGTTGGGTATAATTTTTGTGGGATGAGGTGGCGGTTAGATTGGCACTATTTGGGGGTCATATGACTTTTTGATCGCTTGCTATTACACTTTTTGTGATGTAAGGTGACAAAAAAATGGCTTTTTGACAAAGTTTTTTTTTTTTTTTTACAGTGTTTACTTGAGGGGTTAGGTCATGTGATATTTTTATAGAGCAGATTCTTACGGACGTGGAGATACCCAATATGTCTACTTTTTTTAAATTTTTTTACATTTAACACTAAAAAGCATTTTTGAAACAAAAAAAAATCATGTTTTAGTCTGAGAGGCATAGTTTTTTATTTTTTGGGCAATTGTTTTATGAAGGGGCTAATTTTTTGCGGGATGAGATGGCGGTTAGATTGGTACTATTTTGGGAGGCATACGCCTTTTTGATCGCTTTGTATTACACTTTTAGTGATGTAAGGTGCCCAAAAATGGCTTATTTACACCATTTTATTATTTTTTTTTATGGCGTTCACCTGAGGGGTTCAGTCATTTGATATTTTTATAGAGGTGTTTTTTACGGACGCGGCGATACCTAATATGTGTAGTGTATTTTATTTTTTTTACTTTTTATTCAGTGATTTGTGTTTTTTTTATTTTTACTTTTTTTCACTTTTTTACATTTTTTTTTTGGACCCAGACCCACTTGGTTCTTGTAGATCTAGTGGATCTGGTGTCTATATAATACAGTACAGTACACTATATAGTGTACTGCACTGTATTTTTACTTTTCACAGTCTGGTCAGACTTCTGCCTTTAGCAGAAGTCTGACCAGAGTTACTATACCATGGCAAGCAGGACGCTTCTGAAAGCGTCCTGCTGCCATGGTAATCCATCACCCACTGCCATTAGAGAGCAGTGGGTGATGGATGGGAGGGAGGGGAGCTCCCTCCTCTGCGATCCCATCCTGGGGGCTGCATAGGCACAGCAGCCCCGATGGGAGAGGGAGCTCCTCCCTGTTAACAACCTTCCATACCGCGGTCCGTCCGGACCGCGATAAGGAAAGGGTTAAACGGCTGGCATCTGCAGCACAGATGCCAGCCGTTTTCTATCAGAGTGCCAGCAATGTGCTGGCACTCTGATAGAACCACTAGACACCAGGGAATTATTACAAGGGAGGCTCCCGCACCGCCTCCCGCCTCGCAACCACCCCCTGCACCCCGCCACCATAACAAGATTGGGGGCTGCAGGGGGTTAAAATAAATATCTTTGCCGCAGCTAACTCTCTGATCCCGCGGTCACAGACCGCGGGATCAGATAGTAAACCGCTGCAAACCGCAGGTCTGAATTGACCTGCGGTTTGCAGCGATCGACGATACGGGGGGGTCACATGACCCCCCTCGGCATTAGAACATGGTTCCTGCTGATCTACATCAGCAGGAACCATGTTGCTACCGCGCCCAGATCGGGCACAGTAGCAGTTTAAACACAGGGCGTACATGTACGCCCTGTGTCCTTAAGGACTCGGACATTAGGGCGTACATGTACGCCCTGTGTCCTTAAGAGGTTAATTGTGAAGTCCGAGTTCTGAGACCCCCACTGATCGCTAGAACGAGGAGAGGGAAGCGCTCACACAACGCTCTCTCTCCTCGCTGCTGAAGACGGCTTTAATAGAAAGTGTATGTGCCCGTCTCGAGTTTGTCTCCTGCAGTGGGAGGAGTGCGAGCAATTCTTTCTCCTCATTCTAGCAATCAGTGGGGGTCTCAGGACACTGACCTCCAATGATCAAAACCTTTGATACATCACTAGGACATATATTTTTTTACAGTGCAGGTACAATTTAAGTACACAACATGAAACCAAAAAGTAATACAATAAGCATGAACTAAATGAATAATAGACTGCTACACAGGGAGAGGAGACAGCAGGTGACAGCAGATGGTAGTGTAGTGCCGGCAGGGTTATTGTAGGTTGTAGGCTTTCCTCAAGAGAGGCGTTTTCAGGTTTTAAAAGGTGGGAACAATCTGATGTGCTGGGGTACTGAGTTCCAGATTATGGGTTATGAAAGTGAGAAATTCTGGAGACAACTGTGTGTTGAGAAGACCAGACAAGAGCAAAGTAGGTGAAGATTGGGATTGAAAGATATCAGATCAGTCAAGGCCGGGCGAGATGTCCCACCTTGTCAATCAACATTCAGGTGGGAGCTTCTTCACCTGTGGAGACAACCCCTCACAGGTGAAGAACATTTGCTAACGAGCCAAATCTATTTGGTTAGAATCGATTTGCCCATCCCATATACACACGGTCTTATAGCCTTTACTCTTAAGTTGTTTGTCTATAATTAGATTCCTAATCTAACTCTCTCCTTCGCTTTCTTTGATCCAAGTTCAGTGCGGTATACACCATGATACAGGACAGTGACTACTTTTCACCCTATAAACAGGCAGACAGATTACAAGTGATGCAAATTACAGGACACACCGTAGTGTAACATGTCCCTATGGTCAAATCATGTTCAATCTTTTCTAGGACTGCCATCATTTTGTCCAGGCCAGTTTTGTTAGTTTTTTTTTTATTATTATAATTATTCTGTTGAACCACAATTCAAAAGCAATGTCTGGTTTTCATTAGCTGATTTTCAGTAATTTTTTATTTATTACTTTTGTCAGCTTCCAGTGACCATTGTGGGTTTTTTCTTTCTTTGACGGAAGGGTACCAACAATTTTGTCCGCGTGTGTATAGATGCACAAAATACCAAAAAAACGGAAACGCAATGTAATATGTATATAAAAACAGAATGACAGAAAGCAATGTTTTGCAATCCTCACAGACCCATATTTTATTCACAATATATCATAGAACATATATCAGACGTGATATGAAAAAAGAGTCTGTAAGCATCTGGGAAACGAGGAGACCAATTGCTGGAGTTTTGTCCCACTCTTGTCTGATGTAGGATCCTAGCTGCTCAACAGTTCTGGCTCTTCTTTATCGGATTTTTATTTCATGATGCACCAAATATTTTCTCATGGTCAAAGGTCTGGACTGCAGACCGCCAGTTTAGCATCCAGACTCTTATTCTTTGACGCCACGCAGTAAGTCGTTAAACATTGTGTTGCTAAAATATGCAAGGCCTTCCCCGAAAGAGATGTTGTCTGGATTGGAGCATTTGATGTTTTAAAACCTCTATATGCTGTTCAGCACTAATAGTGCCTTTTCAGATGTGAAGGCTGCCCACAACACAGGCACTAATGCCACCCTACAACATCAGAGATGCAGGCTTTTGAACTACGTTCTGATAAGAAGCTGGAAGGTCCCTCTCCGCTTGAGTCCGCATGACACGGCATCCATTGTTTCCAAAAGGAATTTCACATTTTGATTCATCAGTTTTCTAGTTTGCTTTTAAACGAGGTTTGGCCCAGAGAAGACTGCTCTGGATCACGTTGACATATAGCTTCTTCTTTGCATAATACAGTGTTAAATGGGTTGTGAAGGATTTATATTGATGACCTATCCTCAGAATGGGTTATCAATATCTGAACTAGGGGCGTCCGACACCCGGCACCCCTGCCGATCAGCTGTCTGAAGGCGAGACGGTGAAGTTCATTACATTGCACTTCGCCTCGGAAGAGTGTGTGCTCCATTCGCTTGAATGGAGTTTGTACTTTTAATTACACTGCACCACCGCTCCACAGGAGAGAACGCATAGTGTAATGACCAGGAAGTGGTACATGGAGCGCCACCTCCTTGTCAAACAGCTGTACAGGACCATTAACTTGCATTTGTGGATTAAATGGTTAACTGTGTTCAAAGACAATGTGTCCCTGAGCCCATGCAGTGATTGCCAGTACAGAATCATGCCTGTTTTAATGCAGTGCCGTCTGTGGGCCCGTAGATCATGAGAATCCAATACTGACCATCGGCCTTGTCCTTTGTACACATGGATTTATGGAGGTTCTCCGATTATGGTCAAAGTCTTCGCAATTTTACATTGAAGAACATTTTTCTGAAATTGTTCCACAGTTTTCAGATGCAGTTTTTCGCAGATTGGTGACCTCTGCCCATCTTTGGTTCTGAGGGACTCTGCCTCTCTAAAATTCTCTATGTTATACCCAGCTATGTGAAATTGCTTCTCCAGCAGTTTTTTTATTTTTTATTAGTGCCACTTACTTTTCCAGCCTCTTGTTGCCCCTCTTTTTGAGATGCGTTGCTGGTATTGGGTTCTAAATGAGTTAAAGGGGTTGTGCAGGGGTTTTATATTGATGACCAATCCTTAGGATAGTCAGTTCAGCAGGGGTCTGGCCCCCCACTGATCACCTACTTAAAGGAGAGGGGGAACTCTTCACTACACTGGTTGTCATCTCGGAATCGAGTGTATTTACAAGTACTTGCTCCATTCACTTGAATTACACTACGCCGCCGCTGCAAGGGAGACTTGCAGTGTAATGAAGAGGAAGTTGCGATCGCATGGAGTGCTGCATCCTCTTCAAACAGCTGATTGGTGGGGGTGCCGGGTGTCGAATCCTTGGCGATCAGATATTGATGATCTATCCTAAGGATAGGTCATCAATATAAAACCCCTGCACAACTCCTTTCGTTTTTTCATGAAAAGGTAAAATGTTTCACTTTTTGGGTCTATAAGATTTGCAAATCGTTGCATTCTCTTTTTATATATATTTTACACTATGTCCCATCTTTTTTGGAATTGGGGTTATAGATATATATATATATTTTAAAGATTTTAAATTTGTTGCATTTGCTGCTGTCCGTGCACTAGAACAGAAATCTACTCCGGCCGGGAGCTTGAATAGATTTCTGATGTAAAGTTGTTAAATGAGTCGTGGAGCTCCTGACTGGGTAAAGTGGTGAAGGTTTGGGAAAAAGCTAAAATGTCACAAATTTTGTTTCAAAACAGCACTTTCAATATTCTGTGCAAAAAAACGGAGGTAGAAGGTTAGCCCATGACCCCCATTGTGAGTGTGGTGGATGTATTGTCGGTATATTCTTGAGTGATACGCTTCAGTAGGAAAACACAACGTTCACTAAGGAAACACGGAGATACTACTGAGTGCCACCAAGGTTACTGCTTATAAAATGGCCATGTTCCAGTATATATGCTCGGGCCAGTACAGCACGTTGTGTATAGTGAAGCATAATTGTATGTTCTAGGAAACGTGTGCCCTCCGTGCTCACACAGCGTTTGCTTCTACACAATGCATTTCCAAGAACGAGGCGCAGTTTAGGCCGATTACGGTGAAGTGTGTGAGTAGAGGACTATGGTGCACTACGTGTGGAGCTGCTGTACAACAAGTGGGAGACAGCAACACACAAAAACCACACTCCACGTACCGTACCGTCCTCCCCTCCCACTCCACACACAGAAACGCGATTACAGCTCTGATGACTCTGGCCAAGAATATTACCTCTCGTATGTCTTCGTTTCCTTCTTTGATATTTTCTGTGGCGCCCACCACTAGCTGATGGATATTGTCAATCTCTGTTTCCTGCCAGATGAGAAGAAGGGAAGAAAACATTAACCCATGAGATTCCCATGGTATTACTTCATTACTATTGCTATAACGACCTCACAAAGGAAAAGAAACGTAATCCCTTTCCGCAAGGAACAAGTGTGACGTGAACAATATGCCTCGACCTATTTATTTTTTATGTTTCTTGCAAATTTCTTACATCAAGTTAATTTCCCAAATGTATCTCCAGGCACCAATCATCTCATGGAGGCCAATCTAGCCTCCTCTGGGCTGATATGCATCAGTATATAGCACGTGGTATATGTCAAATGTCAGAGCCTATCCTTGAAGGTATACGTCCGGTCTTACTCACAATGTATACCTTTGACCGAAGGCTCCAAGTTGTTGTGAACAGGGCCTTACAGATGCTCTACAACTATAGTAAAAGCTTGTGGAAGGATTTGGTGCGAGTACTGACAGGCCTCTTTCCTTCTGCCACTGACAATTCAGTTTCTATGGAGCTGCTGCCTGACAATCCTATAGAAGAGACTGTGATTACAGTATGTATATTGCTAGACTTGACAAGTATTTAGCTAGAAAGTTGCATTGACCAATGTTGATAATGCAGTTTGGCAGCAGTCACATCACACTAATCACCATCTCGAGCTATGGGTAAAAATGACCAGGATTAGAAAAACATGGCTGCTTTCTCCCATAACAATGCCACACCTGGTTGCAGCTCAGACCCATTATAGAGGTTGAACAGTCGAAGCCGGCATGTCACCACAAAATGCAAAGCAATCAACAGTGATTATGTTATAGAGCAGGAGAAGCAGTGCTGATTGATATATAGGTTAATGGGAAAAGATTCAGTAAAACGTGTTAATTATGAATATGAATATTTGCTATTTTGGATTTCATTGTTTACGGGGGTAGATGTCATCAGTGACTGACGGCTATCTCTGTATACACACTTACACAGAGAATGTTATATCACTGATAACACCTCCCTGTGTACAGCTATCAGTGACTGACAGCTATCTCTGTATACATACTTACACAGAGAATGCAATCAATCACTGATAACACCTCACAGTGTACAGCTATCAGTGACTGACAGCTATTCCTGTATACACACTTACACAGAGAATGCGATTAATTACTGATAACACCTCACAGTGTACAGCTATCAGTGACTGACAGCTATTCCTGTATACACACTTACACAGAGAATGCAATTAATTACTGATAACACCTCACAGTGTACAGCTATCAGTGACTGACAGCTATTCCTGTATACACACTTACACAGAGAATGCGATTAATTTCTGATAACACCTCACAGTGTACAGCTATCAGTGACTGACAGCTATTCCTGTCTACACACTTACACAGAGAATGCTGTCAATCACTGATAACATGTCCCCTGTGTACAGCTATCAGTGACTGACAGCTATCTCTATATACACACTTACACAGAGAATGCCATCAATCACTGATAACACCTACCTGTGTACAGCTATCAGTGACTGACAGCTATCTCTGTATATACACTTACACAGAGAATGCCATCAATCACTAATAACACCTCCCCTGTGTACAGCAATCAGTGACTGACCACTATCTCTGTATACACACTTACACAGAGAATGCCATCAATCACTAATAACACCTCCCGTGTACAGCTATCAGTGACTGACAGCTATCTCTGTATACACACTTACACAGAGAATGCCATCAATCACTAATAACACCTCCCGTGTACAGCTATCAGTGACTGACAGCTATCTCTGTATATACACTTACACAGAAAATGTTATCAATCACTACCAATACCTTCCCTGTGTACAACTATCAGTGACTCACAGCTATCTCTGTATACACACTTATACAGAGAATCCCATCAATCACTAATAACACCTCCCCTGTGTACAGCAATCAGTGACTGACCGCTATCTCTATATACACACACTTACACAGAGAATGCCATCACTCACGGATAACACCTCCCCTGTGTACAGCTATCAGTGACTGACAGCTATACACACTTACACAGAGAATGTTATCAAACACTGACAACGCTGCCCCTTTAAACAATGAAGTCAGAAATAGCAGAGATATAAATGCATAAATTAAACAAGATACTGAATCTTTTCCCACAAAGTATATATCAATCTGCACAGCTTGTCCTGCTCTATAACATGTTGCCCACAGTTTGCACTGTATTTTGTGGTGACAGGTCATAATTAACAATGGTGTTGGTTAATAAGCCATAAACAAGCATACATGACTTTGTACTGTCTCTCAGATGTCGTAGTAAAGGCTCCCCGTCCCCGCTTCGCTGGTATTGGTGGTGTAAATTTTCTATGGGCATCCTCCACAACCATGGGCTGCATGATGGTGGCAGTCACGTAACTTGTTCTCAGTGCAGCATCCTTAGGATGTTCCAGGCTACCAGTACATCTGCATAGGCATTGACGGACAAGTGGACGTGTTTGGTGCATACGCAGATACAGGAAGCAGAATCCCCTGTATCTGCACTTGGCGTTCAATGCCTGTGCGGCTGTACTGGTCATCAGGAACAGTCCATGGTTGAGGTAATGTGACCAAGTCGCACAAATGTCACCATCTTGCAGCCCCATAGCAGCCCATAGATGCGGAGGGTGCCCAGTGACAACATTTACTCTGCCAATACCGGACAGGTGGGGACACTACGAAGTCATGTATGGATACTTGTATGGAGCGTATATTGAGAAATACCACTGTAAACTGGCCAACCCCATTCCGTGGAATTGACATACAGCACCAGACACAACCCCCTGACAGATGGGTGCTGTTTCTGAAAGTAGGTAGCCATGTTTTTCTAATCCCAGATGGTTAGAGGTGTAACCTAAAGCTTCTGTGCCCAATGGAAGATGCATGTGTGCACCCTCTGGTGGCTCACAAGTGTATTACAGGTCTCGCAGTGTCGGGAAGAGGAAATGGAGCTATTATGCAATGACTGTACTGTGTCCTCTGCATCAGAAACACACAGTACCATCGGGGCACAGACAAGGACTCAAGGATTTATTTTCTAATATATTTTTTTTTTTTTGGGGGGGGGGATACTCTTTATTAACCGGGCACACACAGTTTGCAGAACGCACAGAAGGACATCCTGAAGGCAGAAAAGATGCGAGTGGAAATGCCCGGCCGCTCCGTGATAAATACAGCTCCTTCATTAACTGCAGTGCTGAACATTACTTTACATGCTCAATCTGTTTGTGCCATACTTACTAGCAATAAGGGATTCATTTAGTACTAGCACAGATAAGACGCTCCTCTAGCATCAAAAGGCACATAACTAGGTACCTCCAGCCGAGAGAGAGGAAATGGCTCGATGCAGTAATTAGCAGAACAGTAAAAGGCCAGATGTCCAATTTTAGTTGCATCCTGTATTAACTATTTACTCCTCGGACAATACTGGGGTATGATACTCAGTGTTAGGAGGTTCCCAAATGTATGGTTATAAGAGAAAAATGTAATTGTGTGCCCCCGAGCAGAAGACAGGAGACGTACGGGTGGCTGTGGACATGCTGCCTGACAACTGCAGTTTGTAGGTGTCAGGCGGTGAACCCCTAGCAATCAGACATTCTCTAGAGAGCTGTGGACTGTCATGTTTTTCTATACTGTAAAAATCCTTTATAATGGCATCCAACAATCCAGACAGTCTGATAGTCTGACACGTGTTTTCAGCAATATAAGCCACTTTTCTATGGTTGTCCAATTATCCTGAATACCTGACTTAAAGGGGTTGTTGCATCTTGGACCTTGGGGGCATATTGGTAGGATATTTGATAGGTGTAAGTCCCACCAACTTAGAATGGAGCCTGCAAAGTGAAGGACATTGTGGGCCGCCCTCCATTCATTTCTATGGGAGTGCCGAAAATAGCTGAGTGCGCACTCGGCTATTTTTGAAAGTCCCATGGAAATGAATGAGAAGCGCATCGTGCACCTTAGGAATGAATAGAGGGTGCCTGCGCATGCGCTGTGAGCCCTCTGTCACTTTGTGGGAACTGTTCTAAGGATATGTGCCAGTCCCAGAGTTGGGACCTGCACCTATAAGAAATTGGGGGCACACCGTCGTGATATGACCCCAATGACCAAGATGGGAATACCCCTTTCATTGATCCTAAGAATTTTATATCCTCAGCATAAGTCATCAATATCTGATCAACAGTTTTCGACTGGCCCACCGAGGAGCAGGTGAATCCTCCGGTGGGCCCCTAGTCCCATCACCTGCACAAGGGACATATGGCTGCTCTACATACAGATAGGCAGCCTACGGCATCTCAACCAGCATATGCATCCATATAAAAATTGGGCAGAATATTTAATGAACTACCCGCTTTATTATTACAGACGCATCAGGTGGCCGAGATGACTTCTTGACAGAGGCAGGCCAGTCAGCATCCTCTTTCTCCAGGGAACCACCTTCTCGAAGTCACTGAGGAGACCCCCCATAATCAGTCATCTTGCTGCTGTCTGCCACTGTGTGAGCATGGGTTCCTAGCTCACATAACTAAGAGGGCCCTAGGCCAAGGCAAGAGCCGGTCAACAGGATACTGAAAGGGTCCCTACACAGGTTAGGCGGTGGGCTACTGCTGAAAGTCCCTGAATAGGACTTCCTTTCAGGACCTTATTTTACCTGCTGAAGAACCTTCTCTGTGAATATTTCCTGAAGTCGGGATATTTCAACCACCTTGCCTTCTATTTGCCTGTAGAAAAAAAGTTAATAGAGTATAAAAGGGGAAAAGAACAACTCAAATACAAGAGTACATTTCTCTGTTTAATCAGTTATTACTATGAAACAGGATTTGTCTCATGACACTATAGGTGGCATAGGCCCAGCAATGCATTCAATGTAAAACCGAAGAAGAGCCAACGATAGAAGAGGGGAAGAAGGAGGCACGTCTATAAAAACGGGCGTGACAAACGCTAACTGAACAAAGTCAGGACAACTAGGGCAGGATCACTATGATGAGCCCTCACTTTCTGATCAGTGGTAGTCTGAATGACGGCCTTTACCATTTTCTCCTGCCACCCATTTGTACAGGGCAGCGCAATACACATGTACTGTAAGGAACACGGTGTGTAGCGTGGAGAGCTGCTGTGCAGAGGATAGGTCATAGGGACCGTTGTTAGTCCCTTTACACCAATACCAAATCAGAATTTTGTGACATGTCCTAGAGACAAGATGGCTCCCTCCCACAGTCCAGAAATCTGGATTCCCATAATGTTGCTCCTAAATGTGTGCATATACGGTAAGACAATTAGACTGCAAGCTCTGCAAGAAAAGCAAGTGCTACGATTCAAGTATGCAAGGGCAGGTCTGCAGAAAATTTCTATCAAAACACACGGAATTAATGTAACATATGGTGGTAAGGAGTGAATTCTTCATTTACTGCCAAATCTAACTACAAAAAACCTGTAAAAGTACAAGTGCATCAAATATTCTAAGAAATCCTTCCACAATTACACATTTATAGCTGCTCCCGAGCAGGTCATAAAGAGATAAGACGGTACCTGAGCCCTCCCCGTCCTACTATATCAGCACTTCGCTTTAGGGCTACTTTCACACTCGCGTTTTGGGCGGATCCGTCATGGATCTGCAAAAAACGGATCAGTTACGATAATATAACCGAATGCATCGGTTAGGAACGGATCCGGATTGTATTATCTGTAACATAGCCAAGACGGATCCGTCATGAACTCCACTGAAAGTCAATAGAAGACGGATCCGTTTTCTATTGTGCCAGATTGTGTCAGAGAAAACTATTCCGTCCCTATTGACTTACATTGTGTGCCAGGACGGATTCGTTTGGCTCCGCTTCGTCAGGCGGACGTTTTGATGTCCGCCTCCAGAGCGGAATGGTGACTGAACGGAGGCAAACTGATGCATTCTGAGCGGATCCTTTTCCTTTCAGAATGCATTAGGGCAAAACTGATCCGTTTTGAACCGCTTGTGAGAGCCCATGACGGATCTCACAAACGGAAAGCCAAAACGCGGGAGTGAAAGTAGTCCAAGGCTGCATTCACATCTATGCTGTGAACTCTGGCAGAAGAACAGACTGCCGAAGTAAAGTATCCCCATTCGCTGTCATGGGATCCAGCGGGGATCTGGCAGCTTTTGGCTGGACATAAAAATGCTGCGTGTAGTATGGCATATACGCTGGAGTTCACGAAACAGATGTGAACCCGGTCTAAGGAACTTTTAGAATAATGGGTGAAGTATCGGTAAAATAGCCTTCGGATTACAGGACAGGGGTATAATGACTAAATTCTGCTGTATTCCCAGCTGAAAGTACGACCACTGTACTAGAACATGACAGGATAGCGGGCATTACCTTACTCATACATAAGATCAAAGTGATCTGAATATGCCGGTTTTTGCAGGACTGGCCAAATTATGTGCACGGGGCAGTGCCAGCTCTTTCCAGACACATTTTTGGGGAGAGAATAATTGGGCGTGCTGAATTTCAACATGCCCAATCCTTTGTGTTCAAGGGAGATAAGCCTCCGCCAGAGGTTTCTGGCAGCAGCTTATTCCACTTCCCTCATGCACAGTTGACTCGAGCATGCATGTCCATGGGGAAGTCAGGAGGAAGAGATGTCACCAGAACAAGTGTTTGGCCGACAGCCACAGACGGTTTACTGCCTTCGTGGCTTTGAGGGTACGACAAAGGTACGGCTCTTTGTGTGTTATTAGATTAGTCGCATTGTGTTTTGTGTAGAATTGTGACTTCGATATTGATCGCCACATCACATTAATAATGAAAGCCGAAATCCAGCTCATTAGATTGGGCAGCTAGGGCCATGCCTCCTTCCGCCGTTCAGAAAACGGAGTGAAAAAGTTGCTAATTTTTGCGCAAAATGAGACTTGTTTAAAAATATGCGACTTGGAGAACAGTCTTTAAAGGGAGTCTGTCACCTCATTTCTACCAATATAGCAGAGTTGCCCACACACGGAGCGTGATTTCCAGACTGCACATTCTGGTGTGAAAGAGCCCTTAGGGTTCATTTAGACGGCCGCAAAAATGCAGATCCGTTTTCTTGCGGATTACATGCAGACCTATACACTCCTCTGGGTCCATTTTCTTCTGTTCTATGGTTCCGTAAAACAAATAAACCATGTCCTAAACTTGTCAGTAAAAATCAGGATGTGGCCCCATTGAAGTCTATGGGTCCGCAAAAATGCGGAATGAAATCCTTTTTTTTGTGGACATGCTGAACTGTCCACAAAAAAAAACGGATCCGCATTTTTGCGAACAGTATCTGTCTGAATGAGCTCTTAAGAAGAGAGGAGGGCTGTTTAGCTGCTCATATCTTGAGATTGGTAGCAGCTATACCAATACCAGCATCAAAGCATTATATTCATTATATCGGCTGTTAGATATCGTAATGGCAGTTAATGCAGCTCAAAGTTAAAGTAAAAACAGGTTTCACTGCTTTCACTCCCGACTCGATTTGTAACAGCTATATCTTCCGACGTACCGGATATAATACTGTGATTTGCGAGCCTGGTATAGTTTGAAAGCTTAGAATGCCAGCTTTCAAACAAGACCAGGCTTAAAGGGAACCTGTCATCAACTTTATGCTGCCCGTACTAATGGCAGAATAACGTAGACACAGGTGAGTTGACTTCAGTGGTCGGTCATTTAAAAGTTAAAAGTAAGTGGTTGTCGAAAACCAACATCACGATCACTGCAGACTGGGCCTGGAAAAGAGTCACCGCCAGCTGAGAAGAGTCCTGGTTTTTCATGAATTGCTGCTCTCCCACCCACCTGCTGATGATTGACAGTCTTCTACCTAGTTTTCTCCCTTTCTCTCTAGGAGAGAACTGCCAATCATCAGCAGATGGGCGGGAGAGCAGGAGATTATGAATAACCAGGACTCTTCTCAGGTAGATTTGACTCTTTTCAAGTGCCTGTGCTGCAATGATTATGATGCTGGATCTCAGCAACCACTTACTTTTAGCTCATGAGTGACACACGACTGAAATCAGCATTTCTGTCACTATTTTATGCTGCCCTTAGTAAGGTCAGCAGAAAGTTGTTGACAGGTTCCCTTTAAAGCAGACTTATAAAATGATGAATGAAACAGGCCTGCCAGCCGATCCTCTTCCCCACCCATGGCATGACACTTTTTTAGACCTGGGGTGAGTGGGAAAGAAGTTGCAGATTCTGCCGCACCATGGCGTGCAACAGAATCTGCGCCATATATACGGGACAAAAGTGTCGTGTATGTGGTCATAAATGACCCCCTTAGTACACATAGGTATGTTTGCAATCTTCTGGGGGGCAATGCTGTTAGTTACATTGGTGAAAATGACATGACAGACTCCCTTTAATAAATCCCAGTTGGCCTCTGTGAAAGGCACATCACTGCAACTGAAGATTTAGGAAGGAAGGCGTACTTGCACTTATTTGTTCCTTTTCGCTTATGATTATAGCCATGAAGAATAGAAATTAATAAAAGGTCATCCTGTCTCTTTTTATGAAATGAACCGGGCCAGAGGAAGGTTGGAAGAACAATCACTATCGGTGGCAGAACGTTCTATGACTACATTTTGAATGTTCCGCACTCCATGCAGCAAAGAAACCACCCACACCATCCCTATTAATAGCCCTTCAGTCATATGTAGCTAATGCTCATGTTCAGCTGCGTTTTCATTGAATTGCCCTCGTTCGGCAGACGATATCAATTGAATCCTGTTAATGGGGTGAAGGAGTTTGTTTTCTGCAAATGACACAGAAGGCATCTGATTCATACTCGGAATGGGAAGCACCACATGGATGGGCACAGGACAGTGGATGAACCTGTCTGCACATTGCCCTAATAAACCACGAGTCATCTAACAAACCTTCTCCAGTCATTCAGTCTCTATTAAAGGGAATGTGCCATCAGACCTAAACCAAGATTTTTGGAGAGTATCTATGCAAAAAAAAAAACCCCGATATAATCCTGCACTGAGATGGCTGCACGTGTTCATCCTTCCACTGCCTCCTGAGCTGTGATAGGGAGAGAGCTTCAGCAGAATGGACATGTCCCCTGAGCTGCGGCAGAAAGGACACTCCCCTTGTGCTGCCAGCTTGATATAAATCTAGCAGAGCTATTGAAGCAATGAATGGGGAGATCTCTGGACCCATGTGAGGTACAGGGCTGGTTCTAGCTTTGTTTCAAAGAGATTGTCATGTACTATATGATGTGTGATTTTTTTTTACATTAATCATGGGATAACCATTTTAAGTCATGAAGAAGGACTTGTAAGGTGCTGCTGGTCCTGACTCCTAATTATGGTGAACAGGTAATGCAAATCAGATCTCCTCCAGCAGGAAGGAACTGTCTCATAGTGCCACCTATAGGTAGCTACCCCGTAAGTTGGACATTGACTATAGGTACCTATAGGTGGCACTAGACTAACATTGTAACATGTAATTTTCAATCCATGAGGAACCAGAAGAGGATGTCCTGTAGGGAGTGGAGAAAGAGGCGCTGCCGGTCAGCCCTTCCTCTCCGATGATTTTGCAGCGTTGCACACACTGTACATGTCACCAGCGCATGCACAGCGCAAATATGGCGCAATCCAGCCACCAATACCAGGAAACAGTCTGCAAAACTCCGGAAATGTCAAAAAGGGATCCACAGTTCTAAGAGGAAAAACAAACTGCATACAGTGATTAAAGAAGTTCTCTGCTTCTGGCAATCAGCTGCAATCTTTAATGCGGCACCATCAGTGGGGAAATTAAGCCTTACGCAATGCTCATTCATATCAATAATACAGGACAGGTTCTAAACAGGTCCTTATATCACTGATGGAAGTGGGGGGCGAGTCCTCGCTTTTCCTAATCATATCGAAAAGAATGAATCGTCCAAGTAATAACCAGATGTACCGGATCCTCCAGATGTTCTTCGTAGACTCTCCCTGTTCTGGTTCATAGAGAGGGGTCCTCAAAATGCCCCTCCCAAAATGTTCACGCTTTTTAATTTCACTTTCTATTTACTTGGGAAACTATTGCAGAACAGCATGTTCTAAAGGCAAAACATATTATTGTATTATGGTGAAGGAAACTGATAATTGTATTTACCGATAATTTGATTTTCCGGAATCCATGACTGCACCAGAGAGACAGGGATCCGCCTCTACAGCTGGACAGGAAGTCTTAAAGAAATTAAAAGGGAACACCCACTTCCTCCTTTATTGGATTCTAAAGTCGATCAGTAGGAGCTGGACATATGCACTTAAAATGTTATTTTTTAATCTTTTGTTTACTTATTTTACCGCCATCAAGTGAAGGCAAAGAGAGAGAATTCCCATAATCAACTACAAGCGTGAAGGAAAAAATAAGCGGGTGCTGTCATGGGTTCCGGAAAATCAAATTATTGGTAAGTGTAAATATTATTTTTCCCCTCTCCCATGACAGCACCAGAGAGAGGATAGAAAAGGAGATAAAACCACTAGGGAGGGACAACCGCTTTTAAGGTCTTACTTCTAAGGGAAGATCCAGAAGACCCCAATTGACACTGATAAGTAAAGCAGAGGAAGCCCAAGGTAATGATACTCAGACTCCTGGACTATTCTCACAATGGAGGACTAAGCACCAGAGGCCTTCTAGACCCAAGTATTTGATGCAGATCTTGGCTTCATTCCATTATTAAGGTGTTCCCTGCTTCACAACCCCAGGCTATTCTGTGCGGTGGACAGGAAACCACTGAAGGGGGAAGTGGGTGTCCCCTTTTAATTTCTCTAAGGCTTCCTGTCCAGCTGTGGGGGTGGATCCTTCTCTCTCTCTCTGGTGCGGTCATGGATGAAGGGAAAAGAATGGATTTCATAAAAGCTTGTTCAGAATTTTAATCAATGTGTGAATCCAAGGATAAACCACTAAAAGGTGATGGGCACATGAACCATAAATATCAGTATATGAAGCGGCAGACAGCACAGCACATACATCTCTAAAGTACATTTTACCTTCCAATACTCCAGTCTCTGTAAAATTAATTTCCAGCTGGGTACGGTGCACCAACAAGTAACCACAATGGCCCCAATGCTGGAGCTCTGCTTCATATACACGCAGCTACTAGGTGCATTAGAAAACCGTACATCAGTTATCAGCAGGGACCTAGCATAATATATACAGGGTGGCTGCTTTAGAGAAGCAGGCTGCTCCTTAGAAGCATGAATGTGTATAACCGCCATACTACTACTGGACATCTGCTTTTTACATACTACTATAACAGTAATGGATACTAGTGATGTTCCCTATTGCTACTGCAGAGAGCCCCTGAGAAGCCGATGCAGGGTGTGGGAGTGGGGATCGGTGAGGTGATTGGAAGAACCAGGTCAGAAGTAAATATATAAAAAAGTCTCTTTTTCCTTGGTGTAAAATATAACTTGTAATAGGTACAAAGTGCACTTTCTGGCACCAGATGAGGAGGTATGGTGGCTCGTTGTGTGGCAATTGAATCGAACTGGCAGGAGCTTATAGATGTAGGTGTCCACTGTGAGATACAGGCTTTCTGTCTGACTGGCCTGGAAGAGGTCTAGGTAATGGGTGTCTGAGCCGTAGTCCCTCAACTGCAGCAGTGTCTGTAAAGCTGTGATTTTGTTGATAATTCTGCCGTCTAGGCACACTAAAGCCTCTCAGAATCAGTGGTCTTGATTCTGGAAATTTCCCTGGGGTAAGGGTCTCAAGAGAAGGAGCTCTGGCATGTGCTTCCTCTCTCCACTCTGTCTGGCCTCAAACAACCACTTTTGGCAGGAAGTAGGGCCAGGCCACTCCTACCAAGAGGGGAGGAACAGGGTGGTTAGCCCTGTTCCTGCCAACCATTCCTTCTCTGCCTAAACATAATACAGAATAAAACATTTGCAGATACCCCCAGGTCTAGAGTACTGCACTACCCCATGCAATACAGCGTCAGAGCACCTTGTGACAGCAGTATTCTGCCTAAAGCCACGTTCTGATGTGACTTTTGGTGTGGATTTTGCAAAACGCAGCAGAATACATATGAATGGGGTCTAAAAAAAAAACACCATCCTCCTGCAGAGGGAAAAAAAGAAAAAGTGCCTGGAAGCAGAAGCACGCCATGGATTCCACCTCAGACTTTACTTCTTTAAAAGATATGTGCAGCACACTCTGTATCCACAAAATCACGTAAGGCTGCGTTTACGTCTGCATCGGGTTCTGCTTTGCAGATTCTGCCAGAAGTGGTGACGAAGTAGCGCAACATGCTGTGCTGTTTTGTCTGGGAAAATGCAGAGGACACTTGGCGAAAATCCAATGGTACCCATCACTGTCGATGAGGTCGGCCGGGCACAGTTCTCAGTCATGTGACAGGTCCAGCACTTCTGTTAGTTACGTTTTTCTGCGCCTATAACGGAGATTTGCAGTGAGATTCACGGCGGTAAAATTCTACCGCCTGTCACTTTGCCCTAGAGATTTACTGCAATTAAAGCTTCAATCAAAATATAATAAAAAGTTCTGCAAGTTTACGAACTACTCGATGAATGCTGTCTTCAATAACTCTGTTTGCTGCCTGTGAATATTGTTGTATCCAGTCCTCTCGGAGATAAAGGCATCGGCAGTGGAAGTCTTGCAACGATAAAGGGCAGTAGAGAAAGCAAGGGGATCATTTATATTGGATTTGGGAATCTATGTCCTGCTAACTTGCTACGACAGTTCTTTGAATGAAGGTCAAGGCCACCTCATACATAGCTTGCCCTGCTCACCCACATATGGAGAAGCACAAGCTAAAGCACAAGCTAAAGAACTAAAGGCCTCTGAGCAGCCCTTATAAGAAATAGTGCTGCCCCTGTAAGAGCCCACGCAGTCCTGCTTATTAATGCATGTAGAATTTCCAATGCAGAATCGGGCATTCATATGTTAATCAGACTATTCGGATGTCTATCTGTTGATGAGCGGAGCTGCAGGGTAGAAAAGCTATAACTAAAGTAAAAATAAATCCATAAAATCTGGAGGCGTCCGTTTGCTTCTGATAGTAGGAGGTAATGGGGACATACGCTCTCAGGAAACATCTGCTTTAGTAAATCCTTGGATTCACCTTGAATTTTTTTTATATCTATATATATATATATATAATGCTGCTACTCTATTATTCTTCCCGGAAACGTATGAATAAACTAACAACTGGGCATTACCATACTCAGTTTCAACAGAAAAGTGGGGTAAGATACAATGCTGAAACATGCCTAAATTAGGCATATGTCAGGCGGAGATTAACCACTGCGCCGCAATCTGCGACTTCTCCCAGCTCAAGCCAGGTATAACAAAAGCGGGCGAGGTGTGGAAGGGCCGGCAGGCTCCTCTTTTTTACCATTTACTACGCCTGTTTCAGGCATAGAAAAAAGGTCTAAATGTAAGGCTACTATCACACTTGCGTTTGGTGCGGATCCGTTATGGATCTGCACAAACGCATCCGTTCAGATAATACAACCACGTTTGTATTATCTTTAACATTGCCAAGACGGGTCCGTCTTGAACACCATTGAAAGTCAATGGAGGACGGATCCGTTTTCTATTGTGCCAGATTGTGTCAGTGAAAATGGATCCGTCCCTATTGACTTACATTGTGTGCCAGGATCCGTTTGGCTCAGTTTCGTCAGACGGACGCCTCCAAAGCAGAATGGAGGCGGAACGGAGACAAACTGATGCATTCTGAGCGGATCCTTATCCATTCAGAATGCATTAGAGAGGACCTTTCACTAAGATTTCCTGGGTGGCCCCCGCTGACGTCCAGGCAACATTTATTTTTTCAAAATAAACCCCCATTCGTGCGCTCCATTCCCTGTTAGTTTTCACATGCGAGGATTTGTGAAAACTAACGGGGACCAGAGCGCACGAACGTGGGGTTATTTTGAAAAGAAAAAAAATGTTGCCTGGACGTCAGCGGGGGCCACCCAGGAAGGTAGTGTAAGTATTTCACTACCTAAATCTTAGTGAAAGGTCCTCTTTAAGGGCAAAACTGATCCGTTTTGGACCGCGTGGGAGATCCCTGAATGAATCTCACAAACGGAAACCATAACGCTAGTGTGAAAGTAGACTTAGACAGCAAGGAAGCTGTCTGACATTTAGAACTGGCGGAGAATCTGCCGAAGTTATGGAGAGGCCTGCGCTTCTTTATAACTATGGCGGAACCATCAGCAGCTCAAGGGTTTATTAAGACCGGTGTCTAAAACGCTGGTCTTAAAAAAAGTGCCCGAATGTCCGTAAACTGCCGAATCAGTGCTGATGAGGTAAGGGAATGGTAGTTATCAGTGGTCAATTTGGACACACTCTTCTAGATGGAATAACAGAGGAACAGCAGAATGCGATATATAAGAAAAGATTCTCCGGAATTGTTATTTTATAGGGAATAAAAGCATTTACTACACCAGACATGTCAGATCTGCTGTACATTGGTGACATCCGAGATGGAAATCCACTTTAAATGGCAGGAACATCATTTTCTTACAAGAGGACAGCACACATTCATGAGATGCAGTTCTACACACGTAATTACACAGACGGCAGGCTATTATGGGGTCATGGGTTTCAGCGGAACTGCCATTTCGATGGCATAGGTCTCCTCAGGGCGGTCTGATGACTAAAATTGTGCAAGAAAGATACAGCCGGACCACTTGGTAAAGAGGACAGTGACGGTGACAACTCATCCCTTGTTGTGGGGTTGCCATGGAGACCGGCTTTGTTTAAAAATACCTGCACTTAAGTGATATTTTTCTGGATGCTGGCATCATCGGGAACACTTACTGCATGCTAACCCTTCAAGCCCCGCATACAAGTACAGATACCTGCTAGAAGAGCTGTTTAAGGTCAATTTTTTAAGATTTTCTGTATTTCTTTCGAAATTTATATTCAGTATTTAAAAAAGAAACTGTGTACACCATTTTTTAATGCACTTTGTTGCATATAAGTCACTTCTCCTTTCTGCTAAGCCACGTTCCTTTGTCCGGCGAGTCATAAAAAGTGTCTAATACACTTAAATAGTTGCTAATTTTTCACACTCAACCAGAAGAAACTTTGTAACATGTCTTATCAGTGAGAAATGTCTAGTTCCTCCGTTATTAGCCATTTACCAGCCCCCTCCCCTGCTTATTGCTTTTCACCTTGAAAAATGTCTTTTATCCTGTCCAGGACGGATCATCTCTGCAGGAGGATCATATTACACATGTCAATGCAAGTATATGGAGAGGGGAGTGGGGAGGATTGGGCCCAGCATATTTACTATTTTTTCTGTTCCAGGCATAAAAGCGGAGTGGAAACTACTCTAGTCAGGGGTCGTTTTTAATTCAAGTGCGCAGATTGCCAGCAGTGGGCCTTTTGATGATCAAAAATTGGGCGCTTTCACCGCCAGTGCAGGGAGGAAACAAAGACCGGCGTAAAAGGACAGTCTTTGTAAATGACCCCCAAGGTGCCAGTGTCCACGTAACCTCACAGAAATCAGAACAGGAAATGTCAGCCTCAGGCTTTGGCCAATATTTTAGCATACAATATATTTAATCCTCTTTTGTATGCAAAATGTATGGTTTTACCTTCTGTGTCACCCCTATCTCTTCATGGATTGTAAGCTCTTGCGAGCAGGGCTCTCCCCCCTTTGTTTTACATGTTGGCTTGTTTGTTGCTATGTAGTGTAGGATTTAGTTTGTACATGAACCTTCTGATTGTAACTCTGCAGAATAGGTTGGTGCTATATTAGATTTTTTTACTACTACCTACAAAGAGAAGATGATGAGAAGTTTACCTTACTTCATCGCACAGAGTGTTCATCTCGCTGACAAGTCTTTGGTTCTCCTGCTCAAACTGTAAGAAAGCAGAAATGTGTATTAACATTCGCAAATGATATATGGTGAGCCATTACATAACCGGAGATGTCCGCTAGGCATGCATTAAGCTAGAAAAGAGAAGTGCACACAGGGGGGACTGCCGGGGCCTTCACCCTTTGCAAGTAGATGGGGTGCTCCCCTAAAATAGTTGTGCTGGAAGGCACAACACCCCGCTAAGCGTATCGGTAAAACCACAACAGCTGCTGCTCACACTGTCATGCTCAGAGACCTGACCGAGCGCTAGTTCCAGGAAAACCTAAGAAAATAGTTGCACTGCGCGTCTCGGTGGATAAGAAGGACTGGAGTCAGTTATATGAAATCAGAAGTTCTTTTATTGGCAGGAATAAAGCGTTGGTTTGAATCTGATGAAAGGACCAGTAAGGCCCTGAAACGCGTTATTCCCGCCAATAAAGAACTTCTAATTTCATATATGTTTGCCTACTTTCACACTTGCGTTTTTGCCTGATCCAGCAGGGATCAGCAAAAACGCTTCAGTTACTGATAATACAACCAACTGCATACGTTATGAACGGATCCGGTTGTATTATTTCTAAAATAGCTATGATGTGTCCGAGAAAACGGATCCGGCATGACTCACAATGCAAGTCATTGGGGACGGATCCGTTTTCTTGGACACATCATTGCTATTTTAGAAATAATACAACCGGATCCGTTCATAATGGATGCAGTCGGTTGCATTATCAGTTTGGCTCCGCATCCCATGCCGGACAGAAAACCGCAGCTAGCAGCGGTTTGCTCTCCGGTATGGGGACGCAACCAAATGGAACGGAATGCATTCTGGTGCACTCCGTTTAATTCAGTTCAGTTTTGTCCCCATTGACAATGAATGGGGACAAAACGGAAGCATTTTTTCTCCGGTATTGAGATCCTATGATGGATCTCAACAACGGAAAAGTAAAAAGCAGATGTGAAAGTAGCCTAACTGCGGTCTTTCTGATCCAATGAGATGGGCAGCGCCATTATTTTCTCACATTTTCATGCATTTCTAACGCTGTGCTGCTATTATGACCCATATCACAGTTTCTCACAGTAGTGCTCAGTGATGTATCCTGACATTTTTGGCATTGCTGAGAAATTTCCTGAAGTCACCGTGTGAACTTGCCAATCGGGCCTATAAATTTACAATATGCAGATTTTAGAAATAGTGCTAAAGGAGTGCTGGAGCTATGAACACCTTCATCATCAATGCATCTACGATGAAAAAGGAAGCAATGAAAAATTCCACAAAAAATCTCCTAGACTTGCATCTACAACTCCGGTGTGTCTCCATGGCAACAGACAACAAACAAACCCTGTGTAGTCTGATCATGCAATCATAATCCTTTTACCTACCCTTTACTTCCTCCGGCCATTCATTTGGATGGAAGGGTGTTTGACTGCAGGGTCGGACTACACATGCTGCTTTTGCAGTCTGTTACCGTGGAGACACACACTTTTTTTTTAAGGAAGAACACTTGTAACACTGCTAATTGTTTTTATTATGCTGTGTCAAGTATTTACAATAAGATATCACTCTGACAGCATTTCCCGCAGCCTGCGCTTTAATAGCAAGGACATCCGGCACATTTTTCGGCTGCACGGTAGTCATTCAGACAGCAGCACACTTGGTTAACGTTTGGGTGGTAGAAAAGCAATCAGCGCCGCCGACAGCAGCCGGCATTAATCTTTAAAAATCAATTTAGCCCGTAAGATTTGTCTACGGGAATAAAAGGGATATCAAAAAAGAGCAGATCCCTCATCTGGAAGGATTACTGGAAGTACATGAGGAAGATGTATCGGCCTTCGCTAAAACATATAATCTTTACATATCCACTCCCGGCTCCAACCAGGCGTGACAAATCATTGTTCTAGCAACACCCGCGTCATGCACAAGGTCTGGATTCTTAACTTCGCTAGATTTAATGCACTGGCCTCCTGATTTATGCATACGAGCGTGGAGCAGATATAACAAGCAACTGCGTGAAAAGGTTTTAACCATCGATATCCACGTGTAAAGTGGAATCACAGCAAAGATAATAGGTGTTTTACTGGGACTCACAGAGCATTGTTCCCTTTAATCTGGCATGCCATAGGGCAGACAGTTCTTTTAATAGTCTAATTTGGGCTTTCTTAGCTTTTATACTAAGAAAAATTAGCTTATACTTTTATATTAATATACTTTGCTACAGTCGCCTGATAATCCAGAAGATTCGATAGCAGGCTGTCTCTTAGGTCCTAGATTTAAAGGGCGTCTCTCAGCAGATTTGTATCTATGAAACTGGCTGAAGGCATCTGTGTTGGTCCCATTTATATATATGTCCAAGTTTTAATTTATGCCAATGAGCCTCTAGGAGCAACTACTCCTAGAGGCTCTGCTCTCTGCAACTTCTGCACCTTCTCCACTTTGATTGACAGGACCAGGCAGGGAAAAAGTCATCACACCGGGCCCTGTCAATCAAAGTGCAGGGGGCGTGACCATTGAAGAGAGAGCAGAGCCTCTAGGTGTAACAGCAACATCCCCATTGCTCCTAGAGGCTCATTTGCATATATTAAAACCTTATTTCTCTCAGCAATGCAGGCACACATGAACATGGGACCAACACAGATGTCTTCAGCTGCCAAGTGCACATGCAACAGGTCAGCCGGTGTCATAGGTACAAAACTGCTGACAGATGCCCGTTAAAACTGGACCAAATTATGCCGTTTTTAAAGCAGAATATGCTGTCCTAAGGGCTGGCGCGTCCTATAACTGGACTAGGCAGCCGCGTAGAGCGCCCCTTGTAAAGGGGCGCTACTAGGAGCGCCGGCCCCGCCCCATGCTGCGGCTGCCCGAATGCTCTATATTGAGCCTCTGGCGGTTGCAGCACTGCCTGGGCTGGCGCGTCCATGAGGGCCCACCGCCCGGGCACAGCAAGAGGAGAGGAGCTGACAGGAGGGAAGCGCTCAGCGCTCCCTCCTGTCAGTCCCTCATTGTAGCGTGGCCGAGCCCTGTATGGTCCGCTGGTACAGGGAGCATCTGTCTCCTGTACCCGGCCGGACTGAAAGGAAGTGCGCACACAGTGTGCACTTTATGTCAATCCGCCCGGGTACAGGAAACAAGAGTGCCTGTACCCGCGGACCATACAGAGCTCGGCCATGCTACACCAGAGGTGGGGGGAATGGGAAAGAGAATGACATGGGGGAAGGGGGGGGGAGAGAATGACATGGGGGGGTGAAGAATGACAAGAGGGGGGAGAGAATGACATGGGGGGGGGAATGACAAGAGGGGGAGATAATGACAAGAGGGGGAAAGAGAATGACAAGAGGATCCAAGAGAATGACAAGAGGGGGAAAGAATGACAAGAGGGGGAAGAGAGAACTGGCGTTAGTTAAAGGGGTTCTGCACTTTGTTTAAACTGGATCTGATCGGTGGGGGTCCGACACCAGGGATCCTCGCCGATCAGCTGTTTGAGAAGGCAGCTGCGCTGGCAGTAGTGCCTCGGCCTTCTCGCTGTTTACCGCAGGCGCAGTGATGTCACGACTAGCATCACTGGCCTTGGCGGGTTAAGCTCTGTTCACTTGAATGAAGCTTAGCCCCACACAGGCCAATGATACTAATCGTGATGTCACTGCGAGAAGGCTGAGGCGCTACTGCCAGCGCAGCTGCCTTCTCAAACAGCTGATTGGCGGGGGTCCCGGGGGTCCCTGCTGATCAGTTTAAATAAACTGCAGAACCCCTTTAATATGGCAGATCATATGGGTGGGGCATTGTGATGTCACATGGGGGGGGGTTGGCGGCAAACTTTTCTTTTGCCTAGGGCGGCAAAAATCCTTGCACCGGCCCTGGCTGTCCTATGCAAGGGTAGCATATTACAGTTACTGGTTGTCGAAGCAGCACAACAACTGTGGTGCCATATGGCTACTAGGAGTTCTGAAAGAGTACACCGGACACACAGTATATGAGTTGGGTGTATTCAAGTTGGCTGCCTGGTGATTGACAGTCACCGCAGAGAGGGGCCGTGGGGAGCACACAGCTCATGAATACACCAAACTCAAACTGCGTGTCCGCTGTATTCTTTCAGCTCTCCTAATAACCTAACGGGACCACGTTTTTTGTGCCGGTTTGGCTGCTATTAGTACAGACATGTTGTTGTAATATGCTGACGTTACCTAGGCCAGCATATTAAGCTGATGGACTTACCGTAAAGTGCTTGTTCAGCTTTAAACCTTATTTTAAGTCCTCCCTCTTAGAGTAATGTAAAAACATATGCAAAAGCTCAACTACCCCCCCCCCCCCCCCCCCAGTGGCAGCTGGCAGCAGCCTTTGTGGGCGATTTCTTGCTCTGCTGGATGCCCCCTTATTCTAGAAGTCTCCCAGGCTAAGCAAGTACGGTCTGATAAAAAAAGTAGACAACTTCTATTGTGGAGTGTCAGGAGGTGATGTATTCTTGTATTATAGTCTGGATACACTTAGAGAGTCCAATGCTTCTAGCCAGAATGGTTGCCATTAGTGCTGTAATGATGGCCATTTCCTAACATCGCGTTTCAGAAATGGTTGGACAGATTTTTTTTACCAACCTGACAGTAGCTAACAACTGACATTGTTCACACCTGACTGTTCATGAGAGACAATCATTTCTGCAGACAGCAGCACAGCAGCTGTCTGGCCGAGAGTGTGGGCCCGAGGCACCTTGTTCTTGTGAACGTTGGGGTGAGGTGCTCAGCGCCTGGACCCACTATTGTCATATTTGTATGATCTAATTAACCTGCTGTCCTGTTATAAAAGTAAAAAACACTTGAGGCTGGAATCACACAGCATTTAGCGCTTTTTTATGCTTTATTTTTGTTGGAGTTTTAAACTTTTTGGGGTTAAAAAATATTGGTTTAAGTTTCAGTGTACAGCAAATTATGGAAACGTCTATATACACAGCTTTTTGTCTGAGGCATTGCATGCTCTGGGTATAGCTTTTTTTTTATATCAGGATTCTCGAGAGGACTTTAAAAATGCTAGAAAGAAAATGTTTTAAAAGTTACAAAATAAAAAGGCCACAAAGAAAAAAATGTTGAAAACTCAAAGCTGCGCATCCGACGCAGGCCTTAAAGGGGTTGTCCCAAAAAAGCAGTTGTGCATATATATACAGGGGAGCAGATCTTGCACTTGTGGCCAGTTGCTAATGGCGATCCGCAGTAAAAATGCATACGGTGGAGGATGCCCGCAGCGGACCACAAGTACCACAAAAGACATCCTACACAAAATGGCAATTGTGTGGATGTGATAAATAATATAACAATATAGCAATAACAAATGACAAGACAGGTGCACACTGCGGTCTTACTAAGCCCTCAAACTGATGTTAAAATTGAGAGATTAGTCAACATGTCCTGCAGTGGAGAACATGTCTTAAAACCGAGCAACACGCCAAGGTCTCTCAAGTAGCTCGGGACCTAACACTCACCTACCTGTGCCAAATGGGCAATACCAGGGGCCAGTGGGCAAAATTACAGGAATGTATTAGGCCGACTCGCAGCAGACCCCTCAGTTACCTCCAGCATGTAACCATGCCTGCAATGGGAGGATGGAGAAGGCTGTGAGCCCCACCCAAGACTGGCTGATATGGCCCAGGCCTCACAGGTGCACCTAAATGTAGCCTGTGGATGGAAAAAGGCTACATTTACACAGGAGTTTATACACCTCCAAAAATTATATATACACAAAACCACTGGCCCCTGGTATTGCCCATACGGCACAGGTAGGTGAGTGTTAGGTCCCGAGCTACTTGAGAGACCTTGGCGTGGTGCTCGGGCTTAAGACATGTCCTCCACTGCAGGACATGTTGACTAATCTCTCAATTTTAACATCAGTTTGAGGGCTTAGTAAGACCGCAGAGTTCACATGTTTTGTCATTCGTTATTGTGATATTGTTATATTATTTATCACATCCACACTATTGCCATCTTGTGTAGGATGTCTATTGTGGTACTTGTGGTCCGCTGCGGGCATCCTCCACCGTATGCATTTTTGCTGCCTTTTCTCCTCATTGGAGTATTGCACATGTGCACTCAATGTAAAGTGTAGTAAAGGGGGCAAATCTGCACCTGCCCCAAAGCTGGATATCATGGTGCATGCGCAGAAGCGGCAGTATAACTTTTCTCTGCCTATATGCCCATATCATAAAGATCTTTGGTGGAAACCAATCCAATCCAATGCAATGGTTTTCAGGTGTCATGTCACATTTGAAGAGCCCCTGAGGTATCCCTAGAAAGAAACCCCCCAAAAAGGGACCCCATTTTGGAAACTACACCCCTCAAGGAAAAAATCTAGGGCTGAAGTGAATGCTTTGACCCAACAAGCGCTTCATAGAATTTAGAAACACATGGCTGCGAAAATGAAAAATTAACTTTTATTTCCAATATAACATTACCTTAGCCCCATTTTTTATTATTTTCACAAGGGGTAACAGAAGAAAATGCACCCCATAATTTGTAATTTTTTTTTCTCCTGAATTTGGCAACACCATATATGTGGTCGTAAAGTGCTGTTTGGGGACATGGCAGCATTCAGAAGGGAAGGAGCGGCATCGAGATTTTGTAACGTAATTTGCTGATATTGTTTTTAGGGGCAATAACATTTTTTATTTTTTCACCAATGTAGCTGTGTGGGGGCTTGTTTTTTTGCTGGACAGGCTGTAGTTTTTATTGGTATCATTTTGGGGTACATACATCTTTTTGATCACTTTTTATAACATTTTTTGTGGAGGATATTTGGGTAAAAATGGCAATTGTGCCAGTGTTTTTTTTTTTTTTTTATGGGGTTCCTCTTGTGGTAAATATGATAAGATAATTTTATTCTGTGGGTTGATAGGGTAATGGTGATACCAAATTTATATAGTTTTTTATGTTTTACAACTTTTTCAGCATAAAATCACTTTGTTAAAAATAAATTATATTTTGCATCGCCATAACTTTTAGATTTTTTCACCAATGTAGCTGTGTGGGGCTTGTTTTTTGCAGGGGGTTGGCTTTAGTTTTTATTGGTATCATTTTGGGGTACATATGTCTTTTTGATCACTTTTTTAACTTTTTTGTGGCAAAAACAGCAATTCTGTCATTGTTTTATACATTATTTTTTTACTGCCTTAACCACGCAGGATTAGTAAAATGATATTTTTATAGATCAGGTAATTATGGACGTGTTTTTTTTTTTTCATGACAAATGAACGGATAGGAGAAAAAAACATTTTTATTTACTTTTTTTAATTTTTTTTTTATCAAGAGCCACTGTATAGTCAGTGCTATACTTACACTAAGGACTCATGCACACGAACGTATTTTCTTTCAGTGTCCGTTCTGTTTTTTTGAGGACCGAATGGCAGCCCGGACGCCGCGATGGCAGCGGCCCGATAGAAGAAATAGGGAGCTCCTTCTCTTTCAACCCCATGGATGCTGCGGGCAGCACCGATTTCGGGCGTAGTAGCAGAGTGTCAGCTGTAAGTTAAAGCTGAAACTCTCTGCTGATGGCAGTGGCTCCATTCCTGAGCCGCTGCCATCAGAGCCAGCAGTGGACATTGGAGTAGAGGGGGCATTGGCCATATTTGGGGGCATATGGAGGGCATATTGGGGGCAGTATAATAATGGACACTGGGGGCACAGTGGCAGTCATGCCTGATTTCAGGCTGTGATCTCCAGCACTAAATTACTTGCTATTTGGACGTGCAGTTACCTCCAGATGTGCAAAGGGGTTAATAATGGGTGGCATCTCCCTTTGCTGCGATATAGGTGGCTACTCTGGTATGGTAAGGGCTGTTTCACACGGGTGAGTCCATTGTGGGAATCACACTCCGTGTGCGAGCATGATCCTCCGTTCTGGACTTGCGGGAGGAGTAATGACCTTACTTCTATAGAATCGTAATGACATAAAGCTGTCAGTATGATCCTGTAGAAATAAGGTCAAGCAGAGGCACACAGCATTATAAATCATGATAATGCCCTGCGCTTCTGCAGGTCCAGAACAGAGGATCGTGTGAAATACCCCTAATGGTCATACAGATGCTGGATATCCTTCTGTGATATGCCATTCCAAGCTCTTTCAACTTTGACCCACAGTTCAGCCAAGGTGGTTGTTGGCTGCTATGCATGGGAGATCAGTTGCCCCATCCAGTCCTATATATTCTAGATGGAGGAGAGATCTGGAGGGCCAGAGGAGCTGCTGGATACCCTGAAGAGCATGTTGTGTAGTGTGGGCAATGTTATCTTGTTGGAGCACCACATCTCCTAACTAAGTGGTTCAACAATATTCTGGACTAACCAAAGACTGGTCAGTGTTCCCTCCACAAATACCAGACTGGAACGGCCATGGTAGCTAACGGCGCCCCAAACCACTACACCTGGTGCTGGTTCTGTGTGTTGTCACACTATACATTATGCCAGTAAGCGCTCTCCAGCCCTCCTGTAAACTCTTATGTAAAATAGGCTAGGGAGCCAGGAGCTGGGGCAGGGAGGCCAGAGGCAGGCTGAGCAGTCTCTGCATCTTACAGCCTGGATTCTTCTTTAGAGGCATTATTTTTATTTATTTTTTAATAAAATTACACAAAATTCACTGATAAAGTATATTACAAACGTTATTAACATCACTGCCACTAGACATTTAAAAAAATAAGTTGAAATGACGCTCATCCATAATTGCGCTTTGCATTCATTTTAGTTTTTTCTCGAATTGACTTCTGCTAATTGTCAAGCAGCTCTGCAGACTCAATTCTGATATAGTGAGCCACAAATCCATTTCCATGTTTTGACCTTGAAGGCAGAGGACAAAGAACCAGACAGTCACTGAGGACAATTCACTGGCTTAACATTTCATTAATAATTGTGTAGCATCCCCCAGTATTGTGAAATAAACCCTCAGCCACGGCAGGAAAAATCTGAATAGCCTTTCTACGCTGTTTTCACAAGCCAGACTTAGATGCGGGAAGATAATCAGTATATTAAACATTAATAAATGTTATTCTGTGCCGGGCATCTGCAAAGGAAACATGCTGTATGTCTGCCCAAGGCATCTCTGTGCTAGTGGATGAGCAGAAGTGGAATTCACTAAAATTCAGGTTAAAAGGATAAAACTGGACAGGGTGCATTTTACCACGTCAGTGTCTGGTCGGTCATTTTTTTGCTCACATCAATACCATGTTCGGCTGAGTATGACCATTATGTGATCATTTGTGCTAGCTGGCACAAGCATGCTTTGGCCCACTATTATCCTTTTCCTTTGGCCAAATTTATACTCCACAGCTGCATTCAGAATTCTGCTAGGAATCAATCTGCAAAGTGCTAAGTGACATCTTTCATATTGGTGCCAATAACCGAGGCTGTTTGACCTCAGCCTACAGAACTAGAACATTTCATGGCAGCCTGGAGATAGAGGTCCATTAGTCTTTTAGCAGCTGCTGTACAATGCAGCCAGTCATCTGTAGTAAAAAAGGCAGTTATTAAACATGGCTATACGGCAGCTAAATAAAGAGGAGAATTTTGCATGCTGCTTTAGATATGACTGTCATACGGGACATATTGTAAGCAAAAATCAAGAAGGAAAGAGCGAAAACAAAACTTCTTTCTGGATGGGGCTCCATGTAGTGGAGGCATGAGCAGAAAGTACACAGTATATTCTAGAGGTAGGTACAAATTAAGTATTTTTTAGGAGGTTTTGGGACAGATTGTCCTGTTGTTTTTCAGCCAAAGCTAGAAGTGGATTCGAAAGTTATTGGAAATATAAAGGAGGGATGTGCCTCAAAACATCCTCCAAAAATCTCTGTGTGAACCTACTCTTAAGTAGCTAAGCAATGTAACTAAAATTTAAAAGGGTGTGAACACCTTTGATGTTAAAAAAAACAAAAAAAAAACAAGATTTTTCTCATATGTTAGTGCAATGTTACAGTCTGCAACCTTAATTCCTTCATTCATTTTCAGACCAGCTTCTAAGATTTTTCTCATATGATGGTGTGATGGTGTCCCTCCCAGTAATTTGTGATTGATCTGTGTGTCCAGGATGCTGCTGTCTTCCCCCACAAGCTGCCTTGTGCTTTCCACCCTATCTACAACTTTTGTAAGCCACCCTCCCTGGATCCTGTCCCCTTCTCCACACCCATCTGCTGTGTACAAACTGCTTAAAGGGGGTTTTCCAAGTGTTTGTTTTACTGATTAGGTCACCAGTATCTGATCATTGGGGGTCTGCATGGGAGGACTGGCCATAGACCTTACAGAGGGGCGGCCAGTGGTCGTTTTTGGAGCTGTATTTTGTGATGGACTGTGGTATTTGGCTCTGTTGGGGTGGTATAATGTGCCACAATATGGTATTGCTGGCCCTGCCTTCCATCAGTTTAGACCCAACTACAAAACGGGGCCACTTTTCATATTTTTTTCCAAGGCCACTTTAAGTTTCCAGTCTGACCCTGGGGGTCTGACACCGGGTGTCGGAACTTAACGATTAGATACTTATAACCCATCAAAAGGATAAGTCATCAATAAAAAAACACTTGGAAAACCCCTTCAGAGAGGTTCTGCCACAAAATATTTTACACTTTCAAACCAGCACCTGGATCTGAATACTTTTGTAATTGCATGTAACTGTATGTATGTATCTGTATAGCGCCACCTGCTCTTTGTTCTTTTCCTTATTTCTCTGTCTACCTCACTGAGGTGGTGACACGCTATAAGTTTAAACAGGTTGTCTTATTTCAGATAATGGGGGCATATGCTTAGGATATGCACCCATTATCTGATAGGTGCGGGTCCCACCGCTGGAACCCGCACCTAAATCAAGAATGGAGCACCAAAAGTGGTGGAGGGCCTTCCATTCATTTTCTACGGGGCAGCCGAAAATAGCCGAGGCTACTCACTTTTGCATTTGGCAAGCAAAGGAACAGTAAAATAAGTGCAAAGGGACCTATAGCCTTTAAGGGCTGTAAGAAATATCCTAGTTTTACTATTAAAGTAATCAACACAAAAAAAATACTCTTTATTGAAAGACTGAATGATTCCTTCCCGATAATTGCTTGCTGAGCACATGTAAATGCACCCTTAGGGTCCATTCACACATCCGTGTGTGTTTTGCGGATCCACAAAACACAGACAATTTGCAGGCCGCACGTTGCCGGCACTATATAGAAAATGCCTTTTCTTGTCCACAATTGCGGACAAGAATAGGACATGTTCTATTTTTTTGGGGAACGCGATTGCGGACCCAGAAGTGCGGATCCGCAATTGCAGACCCGGCCGGGACATCATCTGTCCCCATTGAAAATAATGGGTCCGCAAGCATTAATCCAAAGAATTAGAAACTGTCCTATCTCGAGCTGATGAGGACCATGTAGGTGGAAACAGCTCCAAGCAGGGGCGTAGCTAAAGACTCATAGGCCCTGGTGCAAGGGTTCAGCTTGGGCCGCCCTTCGCTCAGTGCTTTGTGGACAGGGAAGCACATAGCCTTCATGCTGCCTAAGGTAAAGATTGAAACAGCAACCAATCCCCTCCCCCCATGCCAAATTTTTGACCTAACCCCTTCCCTCCAGCTAGAGGTGTAACCTGACCATCAAATACTTTCTATAATACCAGTGTCTTCTTATGCGGCTCAAGGGTCTTTGGGCCCCCTCAGGCTCCTGGGGGTAGCGACTGCTACCTCTGCACCCCCTATAGCAGGCATGGCCAACCTGTGGCTCTCCAGCTGTTGTAAAACTACAACTCCCACCATGCCCTGCTGTAGGCGGATAGCTGTAGGTAGTCTGGGCATGCTGGGATTTGTAGTTTTGCAACGGCTGGAGGGCCTCAGGTTGGCTTTCCGTGCCTTATAGCTACGTCCCTGGCTCCATGACAGCTGAAATGAATGGCTCTGAATTACGAAGTATGCATGCGGTTCTAGCCGGCCTCAGGGGCAGATATGGATTATGCCCATAGCTTCACTTGCTCTACCAAATGAATGGGTGCCCCCCTATATCGGAGATGTGCTACAGTTTGTAAATGCTTTGGTTTAGGAAGGCAATGCTTCACAAAAGTCATCAATACTCTGGCAGGTGTATATCAGGGAACTAAATAATTTTCTAGGCCCAAAACAGTCCTGTGTAGGAATATAAAAGTGAATGTGATATTGTAACTGTTCTCCTGTTTATAAAAAGAAGATTTAGAGAAATTAGCATTCATTGGTTAGATGAAGCAGATCTACACCTACCATCTCTTGGATATATAGCCTAGGAACAGCCGTAAACGCCATTCAAGGAGTGGCAAACGCAGATTAAAATTCCAACTTTTTTTCCATACTAAAACTTGAGATAGACATCTCCTGAGATGCATTGTCTGAGAGCCAGCCTCGCGGATTACAAAGGACAATTAATTGGTCTTCGGCGCTTCGTGCTGCGAGTGCCGGGTTTTTAAAAGAATGCTTTGTCTTTTCACAATTCAAAAGGGAAAAAGCGTATAAAGTATTCGTGCGACTAGAAACATAAAAAGTAGTCTTAGTGAGGGTGGGGGTGTCTTATCATTGTCATACAGGAGACCTGCCAAAAAATAATTAAGAAAAGACCCTTTACATACTTGCCAACAGTCCAGATTTTACTGGGACAGTCCTCCAAATCAGGCCATAGGAGGGGCTCAAATGGGTTTTCTGACACTTTTTAACTCATGACTTATCCTCTGGAAAGGACACCAGTATCTGATCGGTGGGGGTCCGACACCTGGGACCCCCGCCGATCAGGGGTGCACCTAGCCTTTCCAAATTCTCAACCTAACCCCTTCCCTCCTAACATTACGTATATGACTACAGAACATACAGGGTAATACAGCCCCACATACCTCCTACATCCAGTGACGTCTCCTCTGATGTAGATGTTCTCTTTCCTCATCTTCTCCACTCAGTACAGTCCGCCATGATGATTTCTTTCAGCCTTCTCTCGTCTCTGCAGTTTGACAACTGCATTTACTTTTACTACTTTTCCCATCCTCCCATCTTCTGGACAAATCATCCTACCACCCCCAATACTGTGTTCCCAAATACTATACTGCAGAAACAGATAAACCCAGGGTGCCCAGTCCCAACTAATAATTCTCTGCCAGAGCACACTTGGTGGTAATACTGCCCCTACAGTGCCCCAGCAGTAATAATGCTCCCATAGTGCCTATACTAGTAATTATGTTCCCCAGTCTCCCAGTAGTAATGAAGCCCACCATAATGCCCTCCAGTAGTAATAATTCTCCTTGTAATGTGACAGTAGAAAAATGCCCCTTAAAATGAGCACCAGTACAAAAAATGCCCCCTTATGTGTGCCAGTATAATATACCACTATATAATGCCCCCAAGTAAAAGTAAATTCCCCCATAGTGCTCCTCTTCCCCCTTCCCCATAATGTACCAGTATAAAATGCCCCTATATAGTGCCCCGGTAGATGCCCTCAGTGTCCCCCATAATTTGCCAGTATAAAATACTCCTTCTTAGTGCCCCCAGTAGATGCCCTCATAGTGCTTCTCTTTTCCCATAGTACCTCCCATAATGTGTCCCAGTATAACATGCCCCTATACAGAGCCCTCCATATAAAATACCCCTTCTTTGTGCCCTCAGTAGAAACCCCCCCAATAATGTGCCAATAAGAAGTGTCCCTAGATGCTCCCATAATGTTCTTCTCCCCCCTTCCCCATAGTCGCCACCATATAAAATACCACTTTTGTCCCCTCCAATAATGTGCCAGTAAGGAGTGTCCCTAGATTGCCCCATAGTGCCCCCCATATAAAATACCACTTTTGTGCCCACATAGTGCCCGCAATAATGTGGCAGTAAGGAGTGCCCCTAAATGCCCCCATATAAAATACTTTTGTGCTCACATAGCACCCCCCAATAATGTGTCAGTAAGGAGTTCCCTAGATGCCCCCATATAAAATACTTTTGTGCTCACATAGCACCCCCCAATAATGTGCCAGTAAGGAGTGCCCTAGATGCCCCCACAGCACTCTTCTCTGCATCGTGTGCTATATGAAGAAAATAAACACTTATACTTACCTCCATGAGGTTTGCAGCAATGTGATGCAGGCCTCTTCCAGCCTGTGTCCCGCACTGTACAGCTCAGGCGGTGTGATGACGTCATCACGTCGACTGCACCGGCCTCTACTATCCTATCAGAGGAACAGGGAAGGGACACGCCTCTCCTCTACCCCAAAGCATCCATTTGTATCGCTGTCCTGAGGACGGCGATACAGATGAATACAGAGATGAGCACTTCCACAATAGAAGCGCTCATCTCTCCCTGCCCTGCCGTCCCCCACTTGTCACTAGGGCCCAGCCGCCGATCAGCTGTTTGAGAAGGCACTGGCACTCCAGTGAGCGCTGCTTCCTTCTCGCAGCTTACCAAGCACAGCGCCGTACACTGTATAGTGGCCATGCTTGGTATCGCAGCTCAGCCCCATTAAATGGGACTAATTTGCATGTAGGTCATGTGACTGATGAACGTGATGTCACTGGCCTAGGGAAAGGTGCGAGAAGGCAGGTGTGCTTACAGGTGCGCTGTCGCCTTCTCAAACAGCTGATCGGCTGGAGTTCCAGGTGTCAGACCCCCACCTATCAGATACTGATGGCCTATACAGAGAAAAACCCCTTTAAACAAGCCCCAGTCCAAAGTGGGCATTAGATTGGTGTTCTCAGGTGGTTTAAGGGGTGGGGATTAAATGTCCCGCTCCAATTTTTACTTTCTCAATGAGTAAAATGATTTTACAATATCACACAAAAAGCCTGAGGCTGTACTACTGACAGGCTGATGACATTTCTTTTCTGTCGTCATGGACACAATGTGGGGATATAAATCACCAAATACAGCAATGTCTACATCGTCCCTGGCTTGTATAGTAGCAGAAACGTGTGTGTACGTGTATCCATAGATGCATTCGGTGATGGGCACAGATTTATTTGGCGATAGGGATAGACAGAGATTTACTAAATTTGGCTTGTTGACTGTAGCAGCCAATCACAGTGCACCTTCCATTTTCCCAGAGTAGCTTAACCACTTGCAGACTGCCAGATGACTCACCAGCAGGGGGTCGAGAAAGCTAGAAGCTCAAAAAAATCAGGACTCATCAGCATGCGCTGGAGCGGTTACAACCTAGCAGCACAAAACTGGTGACAGATTGCCTTTAACTCTGCAAGGATTTTTGTATCGCCCTTGCAGAGGCACTGAGATTGTGCAGCTGCAGGGATGGTCCACCAGAGGTCCGTGGCCAGGGGTAACTCATTGAGTGCTCTGTATACATACCAGAAAGCTGCCAAGAAGTTTCCTCTTCCCGGTACCAATGATCATGTGATTGCCAAGTAACAGCAGGAGCTGCTGAGTCTTAGCAGACCCAGATCATATAGAATATTTACATTGATTGGAGCTAAACCGCGAGTAGACACCCACTGGGCTTTAAACCGCCGGCCTGAGGACTGCAGCGCTGTCTCCCATTAGAAACAGAGAAGCAGACATCAAGCGGTCGCTGACTGTACTTTGGCTCGGTGTTCGTGCCAAAATTCCAATGGCAAATTCTGCAGTGTGACGGGCCCTTACAAGAGAAATCAGCAATAAAAATAAATACCGCATTTTTCGCCCCATAAGACACATCCCCCAAAAGTGGGGGAAAAATGCCCCTGCTTCTTATGGGGCAAATACTAATGATCGCTTCCATTATTGAAGCGCTCATTAGTACCGGAGGACCAGGAAGCGGTGAAGGCTCTGTACTCACGGCTTCCTGGTCCTCGGCTGTCGACTGCATAATGGCTGCGCACAGTGTGAGGGCGCTCTGTGACCAGTTCACAGCACAGCTGACAGCAGGAGGAAGCAGCTCGCAGGCGGTGAGGAGCGGCGACGTCTAGGAGCAGGAGAGGGAAGTGTTTTTTTATTTTATATAACATGAGGCTACTTGGGGCAGATCTGATATGGAGGGGCTGCAATGGGGGTGATGAGAGGCATAATGGGGGCTAATAAGAGACATTACATAAGGCTGATAATGGGGGATAATAAGAGGTATAAGGCTGATAATGGGGCTAATAAGAGGTATAAGGCTGATAATGGGGGATAATAAGAGGTATAAGGCTGATAATGGGGCTAATAAGAGGCATAAGGCTGATAATGGGGGATAATAGGAGGTATAAGGCTGATAATAGGGCTAATAAGAGGTATAAGGCTGATAATGGGGGATAATAAGAGGTATAAGGCTGATAATAGGGCTAATAAGAGGCATAAGGCTGATAATGGGGGATAATAAGAGGTATAAGGCTGATAATGGGGGGTAATAAGAGGTATAAGGCTGATAATGGGGCTAATAAGAGGCATAAGGCTGATAATGGGGGATAATAGGAGGTATAAGGCTGATAATGGGGGATAATAGGAGGTATAAGGCTGATAATGGGGGATAATAAGAGGTATAAGGCTGATAATGGGGCTAATAAGAGGTATAAGGCTGATAATGGGGGATAATAAGAGGCATAAGGCTGATAATGGGGGATAATAAGAGGTATAAGGCTGATAATGGGGCTAATAAGAGGTATAAGGCTGATAATGGGGGATAATAAGAGGTATAAGGCTGATAATAGGGCTAATAAGAGGCATAAGGCTGATAATGGGGCTAATAAGAGGTATACGGCTGATAATGGGGCTAATAAGAGGTATAAGGCTGATAATGGGGCTAATAAGAGGTATAAGGCTGATAATAGGGCTAATAAGAGGTATAAGGCTGATAATGGGGGATAATAAGAGGTATAAGGCTGATAATGGGGCTAATAAGAGGTATAAGGCTGATAATGGGGCTAATAAGAGGTATAAGGCTGATAATGGGGGCTAATAAGAGGTATAAGGCTGATAATGGGGCTAATAAGAGGTATAAGGCTGATAATGGGGCTAATAAGAGGTATAAGGCTGATAATGGGGCTAATAAGAGGTATAAGGCTGATAATGGGGGCTAATAAGAGGTATAAGGCTGATAATGGGGCTAATAAGAGGTATAAGGCTGATAATGGGGCTAATAAGAGGTATAAGGCTGATAATGGGGCTAATAAGAGGTATAAGGCTGATAATGGGGCTAATAAGAGGTATAAGGCTGATAATGGGGGCTAATAAGAGGCATAAGGCTGATAATGGGGCTAATAAGAGGCATAAGGCTGATATTGGGGCTAATAAGAGGTATAAGGCTGATAATGGGGCTAATAAGAGGTATAAGGCTGATAATGGGGGATAATAAGAGGTATAAGGCTGATAATGGGGGATAATAAGAGGCATAAGGCTGATAATGGGGGATAATAAGAGGTATAAGGCTGATAATGGGGGCTAATAAGAGGTATAAGGCTGATAATGGGGGATAATAAGAGGTATAAGGCTGATAATGGGGCTAATAAGAGGTATAAGGCTGATAATGGGGGATAATAAGAGGTATAAGGCTGATAATAGGGCTAATAAGAGGCATAAGGCTGATAATGGGGCTAATAAGAGGCATAAGGCTGATATTGGGGCTAATAAGAGGTATAAGGCTGATAATGGGGCTAATAAGAGGTATAAGGCTGATAATGGGGGATAATAAGAGGTATAAGGCTGATAATGGGGGATAATAAGAGGCATAAGGCTGATAATGGGGGATAATAAGAGGTATAAGGCTGATAATGGGGGATAATAAGAGGTATAAGGCTGATAATGGGGGATAATAAGAGGTATAAGGCTGATAATGGGGCTAATAAGAGGTATAAGGCTGATAATGGGGGATAATAAGAGGTATAAGGCCTGATGTGGGGGCTGATGAGAGGCATGGGGGCTGATATGGGGGTGATGAGAGCCATAGGGGCTGATGAAAGGCATGGGGCTCTTATCTGAGGTATGATTGGGGTCTTATTAACATTGGGGGTCTGATTGGGGCTGTCAGCTTAGGTCTGATTAGTGGTCTGACCTGAGGTGTAATTAAAAATTTTTTTTTCTTATTGTCCTTCTCATAAGGTGTGTCTTATGGGTCGGTGCGTCTTATAGGGCGAAAAATACGGTAAATAATGCTATGTTAAATGCCCTCAAAAGGTCTTGTATGACTTTATGGGGGACGGATGCAATGTGTAAGATAAAAATCTATGAAATACGAAAAAAAGATATAAAAAAAGAAGACCACTATCTCTATCCCACACCGCAGCTACTATCCCCGACCCCGGCGCTTGTATGTGTATCTGTACCTATGTGTTCGCTATGTAAAAACGACTGTAACAGAAAGGGGACCAAATTTAAAAAACATATTTCAGTTGCACATGTGGACCTTTAACTTCTGAATCTGTCTGATTATTTTAAAAGTACTGCGTCGTATCAATTCTTCCTGTAAAATGCTGTGGATTTGTCTCACGCAAATCGGTGGCTGTAATTCCTCAGTGTTTCACCCTCGCGTGGCCGTACCCTAAAGGAGCTTTATTTTGACCTTTTTTCTTTAAACATAAGGAGACCCGGCATCAATGGTAAATAACAAATTCAAGATGGCTACATGTATATGGACATCAAAGATGGTTGGCGGGCGGGGGTCATTTTGGTTTATATTTAATATAGTGCAGGGACAGGGAAAGTCAACAGATCCCTTTACAGTTAACGGGCATCAGGCAGGCCCTGCCAGTTTCCAGCTATGCCAGATACGTCTGCTGGAACAGAGTGCCGGAATACCGGAATGAAGAAGTGGACCTCGCCTGACCCATCACACAAACACCGGGAGAACATGGCGATGCCACTGGAGAGATATGAACCCAGAACAGAGCCACCATACTGCTCCACTGTCAACTCCATGGGTAATATACCTATTTATTGTCTTATATTTTGTCGTCAGAAGATAAACTTGAAAATATCTCACCATCTGAATCTCCTCTGGGGATAATTCATCTTCACCCCGACCGTCGTCCCAAAGACCCGGCGTGCCGTGCGCATCAGCCGCTGTCCTGTCTGCAACATTGTGAACACAAAACCATACGTTACATTTTGCACATTAGATCATATTCTCCCCATTTGCCAATTCCTTTCACAATCTCTCTACCCAGATGTAGCAGAGGTGAAGTGGTCAACTATCTGATCCTTGTTTTGCAACGTGACAAACCCATGAGGACAGACGTGTAGTTCTGTGAAGACCGGCAGAACACAAACCATAATGGAAAGAGTTATTACAAATGACAAGCTCGGCTCTGCTACAATTTCCCCATAAATGAATCACTGATGTCAAAATCATCGTCTGATTGCTCTGCTGCTGTCATTTCGCCAATTGAGGCTGGGACTAAAATGCCTTCCCTAGCAACAGTATCTGAGGGAAGAACGCAGTGCATATGAGCAGGTTAAAGTGGCCAGATGGCTCCTAAGCGCCAACAGACGACCAGACGAGTGCCCCTCCTGATGAGAAATCCCTGTGTGCAAAATGTAGCCATTTCTTCTGACACGTCTGCCCTGCTGACCGCGGGGCCAGCAATCCGGCTCTGCCGCTTTATTTGCAGCCCCTGGGAGAGCTGTAATTCATATCATTTGCGACCGAGTCCCTAATGCTGCACCTTGGGAGGCGCAAGGATCCTTATATCGTACGGAGTGGCATGTCCCTCAAACCACCGCAGATAGAATTCCTATTGGAAGGTCTTCTCTTTGTTCTAGAGAACAATTACTTTATATATAATAACAATATTTATCATCAATGTACTGGGACTGCTATGGGGACACCAGTAGCGCCGTCTTTCGCAAATATCTTTATGGGCGAATTCGAGGAGATACACATCTGGGATCACCAGACATACACAAATAAGATTGTCCACTTCAGAAGATACATAGACCGCCTGTTTATCATCTGTAATAGAGACGAAAAATCTGCCCTTGAGTTTGGTAGTAGCCTCCATCTCACTGATTGGGGCATCACCTTTACCCCAAAATTCAGTAAAGAGATGATAGAATTCCTAGACCTTGTCATTGCCGATCAGAACAATAGGCTTATTACAAAAACCTTCTTCAAAACTGTTGACACAAACAGCTACATCCAATACACAAGCTCTCATCACAAGAAATGGCTCAAAATCATACCCTATAGCAGTGATGGCGAACCTATGGCACAGGTGCCACTGGCGGCACTCAGAGCCCTCTCTGTGGGCATCCGGACTGTGGAAAAACTCTATGGTGTACCAATATGCCTTAGACTTTTCCTGCCATGTATCAGCACCTTGCGCACTATGAACGGCACAGGCAGCACATTGAATACAGGCAGGTTATTATAGCGAAATGATAAAGTACATGGAAGATATAATATATTGGTATTCAGGTTAAATTGACGTGTTGGCACTTTGCGATAAATAAGTGGGTTTCGGGTTGCAGTTTGGGCACTCGGCCTCTAAAAGGTTCGCCATCATTGCACTATAGTCAATACAAACGTATCAGACCTAATTGCACCAATCATACGGATTTCGTTGCACAGGCAAATATACTAGAAAAGATTCATAAAATAACAATACCCTAATAACATTATACGAGATGTATACAAAAAAAGCCTACAGTTAACACAGACAGAGTGTTTAAAACCTAGTACAAGAGAACAGACTACTCTGAAGAACCTCCGCTTCATCACACAATTCAGTACATCCAACTCTGCCATCCTGCAGATCCTACTAAAACAGTGGCACCTTCTATTACAAGATGCAGATCCTAAAAAGCACCTTCCAAGTATACCCAAAATCACATATAGGCGCGCCCCCACCATTAGAAACCTATTGGCACCCAGTAAACCGAAACATCATCAGAAGGGACACGCCAAAACAACTACTAGCAAAGTGGGGAGCTACAGGTGTAACATCTCCCATTGTCTCTGCTGCACAAACATCACACAAAAAAACAAAATGTCTTTCAATATCAGACACCATCTTCATAAGTAATTTATATAATAGAGTGCCGCTGTGCTTAACAATAGGTAGGACGCACAACTCAAGCATTACATTTCTGGTAGAGATGAGCGAACTTTAAAAAAAAGTTCGGCGTTCGGGTTGTGGTAATCGCCGCATCCCGTTTTGGATTCCACTACCGCGGACTATCCCGGCATAAGGAATCCATAAGGGGCGGCTTCCACGAACCCGAACTGTTGAACAGCCGAAGGACCTGGGGTGACGTCATTATTATGTGATCAGTGCAGGGGGTGTGGCTCAGCACTGGATTTGATCCCGTGCTGAGCCACGCCCCCTGCACTGATCACATGACGGTGACGTCACCCCAGGTCCTTCGACTGTTCAACAGTTCGGGTTGGTGGATGCCGCCCCTTATGGATTCCATATGCCGCGATAGTGGAATCCATAACGGGATGCGCGAGTTACCACAACCCGAACGCCGAACTTTTTTTAAAAGTTCGCTCATCTCTACCAGTCAGCACACTGCAGCCTGCAATACCCGGCGGCTCAGAAGCGAGGGTGTGAACCCTGTAAAACTTTGTAAAAATGTGGAGGGAAGACCAGGTCGCGGCCTTACACAACTGGTGTATGTGTAATGATATAAGAACCCTGCCATCAGTAATATTTCCTCTTTATATGTACACACAGACACAATCACCAAAATTATTATTATTCTTTCCCCCCCCATGGTAGCTATATCCAGAAGAGGAATAACAGAGAACCCTATTACTAGTAACCTTTTTTCCGTTTTTATACACATATATTTTTATCTTTATTTTGTTTTTATCATTTTTATTATTACTTTTATAAATTTAGAAAAATAAAAATACATGGAACGCACTGGATACCCACCAAATACAATTAGATACCCTTGCCTTAGTGATGCTGTACACGTTGACCATTCCAAAAAGCCTAACTCAGCTGTTATCTGCGACATCGCTGTGTCCAGTGCCCAGTTCGAGTTATTGTTGCAGAGGATACAAATACTTCGCAATATAGGCCGAGCCAGGGTGGATTTGATTTAAATCCCTAGTCAGTAAGGCTTGATTTAAATCCTAGTTTTCTACATAAAGACTAATTCTTGCTGGTATAACTTATAATATGTAAGTAGATGAAGATTTTTAGAATAGCAACTTTTCATATTAGTTTTTTTTATCCCCAGTTTAATAGGTTAATCATTCATATTTGGACAACTTTTCTGTTGTACTTAGGAAGGAGAAAAAATATAGTTTCTATTCTATTCACTGAACTTCTTTAACCACCTCAGCCCCTTCCTTCTTCCTGTGCCTGGCAGCCATTTTAGATTATGTCTTAACCACTTCAGCCCCCCTAGCTTAAACACCCTTAATGACCAGGCCACTTTTTACAATTCCGCACTACACTACTTTCACCGTTTATTGCTCCGTCATACAACTTACCACCCAAATGAATTTTACCTCCTTTTCTTCTCACTAATAGAGCTTTCATTTGGTGGTATTTCATTCTTGCTGACATTTTAACTTTTTTTGATATTAATCCAAAATGACCGAAATTTTTGCCAAAAAATGACATTTTTCACTTTCTGTTGTAATTTTTTTTTTTTAAAACTACATTTCTATATAAATTTTTCTCTAAATTTATTGTTCTACATGTCTTTGATAAAAAAAAATGCAATAAGTGTATATTTATTGGTTTGGGTAAAAGTTATAGCGTTTACAAACTATGGTGCAAAAAAGTGAATTTCTGCATTTTGAAGCAGCTCTGACTTTCTGAGCACCTGTCATGTTTCTTCAGGTGCTAGAATGCCAGGATAGTATAAATATCCCCCAAATCACACCATTTTAGAAAGAAGACACCCCAAAGTATTCGCGGAGGGGCATGGTGAGTTCATGTATCATTTCATTTTTTTTCACAAGTTAGCAGAAAATGACACTTTCTGAGGAAAAAAAATTATAATAAAGTTTCCATTTCTGCTAACTTCTGGCAAAAAAAAATAAAAATCTCCCACGGACTCACTATGCCCCTCAGCGAATACCTTGGGGTGTCTACTTTCCAAAATGGGGTCATTTGTGGGGTGTTTGTACTGTTCTGGCATTTTGGGCGGGGCTAAATTGTGAGCCGCCATGTAAAACCTAAAGGTACTCATTGGAATTTGGGCCCCTTTGCGCACCCAGGCTGCAAAAAAGTGTTTTGGGGTGTATTTTTACATATACCCATGTTGGGTGAGAGAAATATCTCTGTAAATTGACAACTTTTTATAAAAAAATTTAAAACGTTGTCGTTTACAGCGATATTTCTCACACAAAGTATGGGTATATATAAAAATACACCCCAAAACACATTGCCCTACTTCTCCTGAGTACGGCGATACCACATGAGTGACACTTTTTTGCAGCCAAGATGCGCAAAAGGGCCCAAATTCCCATGAGTACCTTTAGGATTTCACAGGGCATTTTTACGCATTTGGATTCTCACGCTTTAGGACCCCTAAAATGCCAGGGCAGTATAAATACCCCACATGTGACCCCATTGTGGAAAGAAGACACCCCAAGGTATTCCGTGAGGGGCATGGCGAGTTCACAGAAATTTTTTTTTTTTGGCACAAGTTAGCATAAATTTATATATTTTTTTTTTTACAAAGTCTCATATTCCACTAACTTGTGACAAAAAATAAAATTTTACATGAACTCACCATACCCCTCACGGAATACCTTGGGGTGTCTTCTTTCTAAAATGGGGTCACATGTGGGGTCTTTGTACTGCCCTGGCATTTAAGGGTCTCCGCAATCATTACACGTATGGCCAGCATTAGGAGTTTCTGCGATTCTCCTTATATTGAGCATACGGGTAATGAGATAATGAGAAAAAAAAAATGAACGGCACAGATTTCCTCATTCGCATCGATCAATGTGGATGAATAAATCTCTGCCAAAAAATGTGCAAAAAAAAAAAGTAGTAAGGCCCCATTCACACGTCCGCAAAAATGTCCGCATCTATGCTGCAATTCTGCGGAATATATGCGGACCCATTCACTGTAAATGGGCCGGCGGTGATGCGGAGAGCACACTATATGCTTGCCGCATCAGCATTTGCGGAGCTGCGGCCGCGAACTTCCAGGTTTCGGCCCCCAAACATCCGACCGCAGCTCCGCAAAAGATAGAGCATGCCCCATTCTTGTCCGCAATTGCGGACAAGAAAAGGCATTTTCTATATAGTTCTGGCAATGTGCGGATCCGCAAAATGCGGAAAGCACATTGCCAGTGTCCGTGTTTTGCTGATCTGTGGATCCGCAAAACACATATGGACGTCTGAATGAGCCTTACATGAGGTGATTAGTGACGGGGGGTGGCAGTGGGTGATCAGGGGTTAATCGGGGGTTAATCAGGGGTTAATCAGTGACGGAGGGAGGGGGATGGATGGGGGGGGTCTGTGTGCTGATTGGTGCACTTACATAAGTTTCCTTTGGTGGTCCCAAGCAAAAGGGACCACCAGAGGAACGAGCAGCAAGTATATCAGACGCTGTTAACAAAACAGCGTCTGATATGCCATTTTTTTTAACTTCTACAGCCTGCCAGCGCACGATCAGCGCTGGCAGGCTGTAGTTAAAGTTCTCCCAGACGCGATCCTGTGAACGTGCGTTCACAGGAAATCTCGCGTCTCGCGAGATGACGCGCGGTTGCGTCCAGGAGGAGTAAACCAGCCACCGCATCCGGAGCTGGTTAAACTTAGCACTGAAGGGGCTGATTCTGTATTCATAGGTTTGTAGAAGTTAGGATTAGGCCCCATTTACACGTCCGCAATTCTGTTTCGCATTTTGCGGAACGGAATTGCGGACCCATTCATTCCTATGGGGACACTCTATGTCCCGCCCGAGTCCGCAATCGTGGATCTGCACTTCCAGGTCCGCAATCGCGTTCCCGAAAAAAATTGAACATGTCCTGTTCTTGTCCGCAATTGCGGACAAGAAAAGGCATTTTCTATATAGTGCCGGCGATGTGCGGTCCACAAATTGCGGAACGCACATCACTGATGTCCGTGTTTTGCGGATCAGCAAAACACTTGCGGACGTGTGAATGGGGCCTTAAGGTCTTTTTCTCAACTCTGTTCATGATAACCCATAAAAGGTAAGAATTAATGTTAGGGACCACTCATAGAGGCAACCGTGACGTGGTGGGTGGCTTACATAATTTGGCCAAAATATAAACTAATGCCACATCCAGCATTTAAATCCAGCATAGTGGCAGGACGGAGCTCTAGCTGCAGTGTGCCATTGCACCTTTGTTTTTACGTTTGTATGTGTATTTCACCATAGCAACGTGCACCTGCGTATTGGGTTGTGCTGACTGCAATCTCCATTTTTTTTCCTTTTTCTCAACTCTGTTCATGTTATAACATTTTTGCTGTGAAGAAGAGGCATGTGATCTCTGCTGAGTCAAATTCAGTTTTGAGAACTGCAAAAGTAATATCTTGTAGGCAGAGAAACTGCCCAAAAATTAAACATATACAGCCTTATTCTATATATATATGTTCAGGAGGGAAATGTCAATCAACCCCCGGAGGACACGCCTGCGATCCTCCCCTTGGCCTGCGCGCCAAACATTTTCGGTTTTAAATGTGTTGTGATCCTTTTCAATGTATATAGTCCTGACGAAGAGGGCAATCCAGCCATCGAAACGCGTAGACTATCCTGAATTATTTTTCCAGGTATCTACTAGGCCTGCACAATATACCGCGAAAGCAATCGCAATTAATCGCCATATCGCAATCGCAATTTGCTGACCCAAAAATGCTGCAATTATATTACAGTACATTTTGCTTTATAAGACACACTTTTTTCCCCCCAAAAGTGGGGGGGAATAGCAGTGCGTCTTATAAAGCGTTGGTTGACTTTCTTCGTGACACTGACACTGTATCTCCAGGTGCTATGCTGCACACCGCGGCCAGCGATACATCAGTTACAGTGCGGGGAGGGAGGAGGGGCCGGTGGAAAGTCGCTATTTTAATGAACACATGTTCTTCTATCTATTTTATTTATCTGTTCTGTGCAGGGATATTAGGAAAATGGCAAGTTTTGTATTTTGTACTTTTGCAGTAATGCAAATATGTATTTTATTTTGAAAAACACTGCATTTCAGTTCTTGAGTTCAGCATAACTACATTTCACATTATCAGTCATCTGTGTGTGCTTTTACGTTGAAAATCCAAGCAGATAGACCTCTAGCACAATTCCCTAAAATATCGCATCGCATATCGTTATCGCAATTTTTAGGGCCCTAATCGCAATTGCACAAAATTCCCATATCGTGCAGCCCTAGTATCTACTAAGCCTGTCGTTTGCTCCAGAGCAGCGCAGATGACCACGGCTGCAGACTGGGACAACCGCTTACTGGTCGGGATTTTACATAACCAGCTAAGCATTCTACAGTTGTTGGGACTCCTCACAACACCATTTGGTAAGCAAATAAGTTTTTTTTAACCACTATTAAATAACGGATACCGCACATGTGGCGCCCTATTCTTCCTGTTTGTATTTTTACATTTATGGCACTGGTGCTATGCAGATAGAATCAATCTCTTTACTTGTATTGCACAGGTGTCAGCTGTATATTACATCTGACACTCTGCTGCAAAGATCGGGATCAAAGAGAAGACCAATCATGGCTGTTTAATCCCTCAGGTGCTGCGGTCAATTGTGACCATGGCACATAAGTTTTAAGAGGGGGGAGGGTCCTCAGTTAACTCATTAGCATTTCTGCAGTGCATTCACTGGGTTGGATGCCAAATGGAGTTTCCCAGATTTGTCCAATAAGCTGCATGTCCGTTTTACACTGACAGGCATAATACACTGCAATTTATGCATGTGATCATTTGACTGTAGGGTCCAGTCCCCTGGTGGGATGCAAAAAAGTGGTTAATTAAAATTTAAAATAAAACAAGAAAACATTTTTTCCCCCACTTACAAAATGCTTTATTACTGCAAAAAAATAAATAAAAAAAATGTAATAAAATAAATAAATAAAAACTAAAGAATCCAACTCTTCTGCACATGCACCGGGCAGTGGAATAGTTACAGACCCATCCAGAGCGTAAACTATATCCATAGCCCAAACCAGAAAGCTGGTAACGGACGTGACATCAGTAGAAGCTGGACTTTCAGAAGTGGAGCATCACGTGACCAGATTCCAGGGAGGCAGATTCACGAAACTTCGCAAAGGTAAAAATATTACAACCTTTCTTCTACAGGTGTGTTCTGTGTACTTAAGGTGGCTTTGCAGTACCCGCTAGGTCCCATTGAGCTGAATGGGAGCTGTATAAATCTGTCTTCAGCAGGCAGAATTTTAGCAATGAACCCGCTGGCTGGTTGAAGCAAGGGCTTTGAAGCTCTTGAGAAGAAAGTCAGGGCTCAGACCAGAATAGAGACAGATCATGGAATCAATCATTACCGAATAGGCAACAATAAATACATTATACTGCCAGGTTCTCACCAGTAGGTTCTTCACCAGGAGACTTTGCTTCTTCCTTGGCCTTAGGATCTGGCAGTGTGATGATCTCTGCCGAAGAAGAGGTCTTCATCTTGTGGACTTGTTTTGGTTCTAACCGGGATCTAGAATAAAGACAAAACATGTGGTCATGTCGTCACTGAAGGAATATGCTGTCTTGAACTTTGTGTAAGAACATTCTGTCATAACCAAATGTTTTGGGCAGCCGAGTATCTAACCGGAATTCCTTATCTTGTCCGCGTCAGCTAGTACGTGGAGCATGAAGGCCAGGATGTAACTGGGGAAAGTATGTTGTATGACGGTATGTGTCTCATTATGATTGGAGGCTATATTGTTTGGGAAAAGATGATTGAATAATGAAAGGGCGTATAATGTCCTATAAAGGCTTGAACCTTATTATCAATAAACAGAGTGATTTTGATCATCATATGTGTCGTGTCTGATATGGTCATATTCACTCTCCTGGTGCCAGAAAAGACTTAATCCAAGCTGATGCATCTAGTCATCTTTTATTATCATCCTATCAATTTGGGGGCTCGAATCCGGGATCGAGAGGTCGTCCTCGGGTCTGGTGAGAAGTGACATTGATTTTTGTCCCCTGCCCGATCCGAGGGCACCGGCCACGTCTCGATCTACAATAGTAAGTACGGATGAACCTTATTTTAGACTAGAGAGCTACAGAAGCTGTGTCAGGGACACACGTAACACAACTCAGGGAGTTGTGCATAGATACTAAGAGGGAGTGCACTCCAAAATACCGCTGTTCAGGGAACAGGGAAGTCAAAGCTTGGATTAACTCTTACATGTCAAATATGCATAGATGTTATAAGATCTTGTAGAAGTATAAGATTATCTGTTTGTATGAACTGCAGACTGGTTGGTAAGTGCACAGTCGCTCTTCATTGTTATTAATACTTTGTGAAATTGTGTTGAGTAAACTTGTATGCGTTGTGAGAATCGTTAGACGCCCGGTACTCTGGCGAGGAGAAATCCGTTATAACCCAGAAATACCGAATGCAAGTGGCGATTCAAAACAGCGCTAGTCGTTAGGGATTCAGAGGAATATTCCTCATATTCAGCACAGCCAGCCCTGGGCAGATATTGTTCCAAACATTCTCTGAATACAACAATGGGAGGGCGGGGATCCAAGACTGATTACCCCAAACCTGAACCAGGTGAAACATGTAAAATTTATGTGTCAAGAGTTAGTCCTACCAACTACTATTTAGTAAACCCATGGGTAGGCAACTTAGCAGGGTGGACTGAGACAATGGAGGCTGCTGATAGAATTATAGGTGCACACACAGATTGGGATTGGAAAAAGGTGAAAACCATCTCAGAAATCCAACCAAACACAGAGGCAGATAATTACACCTGTAACACACCCGATGGCATAAAAGAGATATGGACACAGGTACAGGAACACATGAGTGAAGTGTTCAAACAGAAGTCCTCACTCCCTGTAGCAGTGGCATGTAAACAAAAATCTGCCGAGACTGTTACTGAATTCTGGAAACGATTCATGGATTGCTGGAAGCTGGAGGCAGGTTTACCAATGCACCAGAATGACAGCTTAATCATTTCCACATTCATTAATAACCTGTCTGATAAACTGATCCTCACTGTGAAACAAAATGTTTCATCATGGACATCCGATAACACGAAGGACTTTGAGACACATCTTTATGAAAAAGAAGCAGCGGGATGTTTTGATGTGAGGAAACTCCCAGCTCCACACTTGTATGCAGGCACAAGAGGAAGGGGGAGAGGCAGACGCAGGGGGAGAGGTGGAAACTACAGGCAGGGAGACAGAGAACAGATCGTAAACCCATATTCAAACACCAGCTGTTATAATTGTGGGCAGGAAGGACACTGGGCAAGGCAGTGCACGGCACCACGTAGAAACACATCAGTGCAGGTAGCACATAACCAACAACAGCCGACACAGGCATTACAGAACAGGAACCAACAGAACACACAGAACCAACCCAGATTCCCTATTAACTGGAACAACCAGCAAGCCTACTGACGGGGCCCGGAGGGAGTCACCCCAACTTTCACACAGGTCACATCACACTGGAAAGACACGCCTATCATCTTACTTAAAGTAGCAGGAAGAAAAACAGGGTTTATGGTAGACAGCGGTGCCACCTCTAGTGTGTTAAACAAAGATTTGTACAAGGGACCTTTGAGAGAGCCGGACCCCTCTACAGGATTTTAGGGCAATCAACAATCTCATTGTACCCATTGCACCTCTAGTTCCAGACATCACCGCCCTCTTATCCTCCATCCCTGCAGAAGCCGCCTGGTTTAGTGTTATTGATTTGAAGAATGCCTTCTTCTCAATCCCAGTTAATAAGAGTACCAGACTACTTTTTGGTTTTTCTTTGAGGGACGGCAGCTAACCTGGGGCCGGATGCCACAGGGATATGCTGATTCACCTGTAGTGTACAGCATTGTCCTCCAAGCCACTTTGAAACCATGGCACCCCCTAGGTTCGGTGCTGATACAATATGTGGACGATTTGTTACTGTGCAGTATGTCAGAGGAGGCCAATGTTACTGATGGTGTATCTTTGTTAAAATGGTTATCAGAATGTGGACACAAGGTGTCACGCAAGAAAATGCAATGGTGTAAAAAGCAAGTTGAGTACTTGGGCTTTGTCCTCACAGAAAGGGAAAGGCGGATCAGTCCGGAGCGAGTCCAGTCTGTAGTGGGACTGGTCACCCCACACACCAAGAAGGAAATGCTGTCCTTCCTTGGTATGATAAATTATTGCAGACAATGGATCCCTGACTGTTCCTACTATGATAATATCCTGAGGCAAACCACTCTGGAAGACAAACCAGAGCTCATAAGATGGTCTGAGGAAATGTTGAATGCTTTTGATATGTTAAAATGTTCTCTGATGTGTAGCCCAGGATTGGGCCTCCCTGACTATAAGCTGCCGTTCCACATGTTTGCGCGCCAAAATTGTAAAACCATGGCGGGGGTGCTAACACAAGAACATGGAGGCAAGTTGCGTCCTTGTGCTTTTTTCTCAAAGATAATGCCGGTATCCGTACAAGGTATGCCGGCATGTCTGTGTACTCTTGCGGCTTGTGCTATGATGGTGGAGCTCGCGACCCCCTCACACTGGGGTACCCCACCATCCTACACACAACTCATGATGTAGTGGGGTTACTACGAGGCATACACACCCAACACATGTCAGCCCAGCGACTGTCAGGATATGAGATACTCTTGTTAAGTGACCCTTCCTTACAAATCAAATATGCCCCACATTCAGCAGGGCCAGCACCGATATTGAATGCACTCATAGGGCTAAAAGGAGAAGAAGACGCCCTGCCCGACGCACATGACTGCCCCAAAGTGTTAGAGTATGAGACTTCCCCAGAATGGATTTGTCAGCGACGCCTGTGACAGGGGCATCTGAAGTATTTGCTGACGGCTCATGCTCACGCCCACTCGATACTGTCTTCTGCGCAGCCTATGCCATAGTCATGTTACCCGACATAGTGTTAGAAGCAAGACCAATACATGTCCAATCAGCCCAGGCTGCCGAACTAATTGCACTCACCAGAGCATGTACCCTACATACAGACAAACCAGTCACAATCTACACAGACAGTACATATGCACATGGGGTAGTGTGGGATCATGGAGTAATATGGCAAAGGCGGGGGTTCACTGCTGCAGATGGGAAGAAGATCTCTCATTCACTCCTCATTGATAATCTTTTAGCTGCCCTTAAACTACCCTCTAGCCTGGCCATAGTACATTGCAAAGCACACACGCAGGGCAAGGATAGAGTGTCCCAGGGCAATGCTTTAGCTGACAAGATAGCAAAACAAGTTGCGAAAGAAAACCCCACTAGCATTCACAAAGATTCATGGGAAATGGCATGCCTCAAACCACCCTCTTTGGACACGGTCCAAATGATCACTGACCTGCAACGATATGCATCACAGGAAGAAGAGAAAGATTGGGTGTACCCTGTGTTGCAGAAAAATCCACAAACTGGATTGATCTGCAAAGAGGGAAACCCTGTATACCGCAACATAGCGCTGCCCTCTTCATTGCTCATTTTCATGGTGTAGAACACAACAGCATACAAACTACAGGTTTACTCCTTGGTCAAAACTTTTACATCACCAACATGAATAAACTGGTAGCTGATTATGTAGGAGATGTCTTACATGTTTGAGAAACAATCCAAACAACCCTCTTAAGATCCCACATCAGTGCCTGGACTACCCTACTACACCTTTCACCCATCTGCAGGTAGACTACACACATATCCCCAAAACAAAGGGTAAACTAGAATATTCATTGGTAATAGTAGACATGTTCGTAAGATGGCCAGAAGTATTCCCCACCAGGGCAGAGGATGCAGAAACAACAGCAAAAATACTCATGGGAAGACCATTCCCTACCCCATGGGCAAGACACCCCTTAGTAACACAGAAGGGAGACATTGACCAGATTAGGGATGAATACATTACTAATCTTATCCGAATCCTTAGCAAAACTGAGGAAAAAGTTGCTTGTAAATCTCCCTCTCTTCCACAGGAACCCACGCACCCTTTCAGGTCTGGGGATATTGTGCTGGTGAAGATACTGAAAAGGGGAAAAGACCGGGGAATTTGCCTACAGCGCCCCACCACCGTCGTGGCAGTAACCAGGACAGCAGTGCTGACAGAGCAATCGCCCACGTGGATCCACGCTACGCGAATAAAATTGGTGGAGAGGAACAAGGCAACCGAGAAGGAACGACAAGAAGGGGTACTAACGGAGGCAGACAGCCTTGACCCCCAACGAGATGACACAGTCGGAGAATTCCTTAAAATGGCTGAGACCTGCAGTTCTGACAATTGCAGCCTTATGCATCCTAATAACTGTTCTTCGATCATGGGACAGACAGACATACCTAACAACAGGATGCAGAGGGGAGGACAATCTGTGGAAGACAAAGGAGAATCTGTGGCTGTACCTGGCCAAGACCCTGAACCTAACTGATTTCTGTCTTCGAACCACCTTGTCTGCATCCAATATTCTAGAAACCTGCCTGGTAGCAGTGCCCACTCCAGTGTCTATATGGACAGGGCTCCTGCGTTCCCAGTGGAATGACACTGATTTAGAAGAACATGATGTTAGATATGGACATGTGAATCCTTATTATGTCTGCTATAATTGCTCTACACATAGATATCTACAAGGTAATATGATCAGAATAATTACAGGTCTAGTCACAGCTGCAGAAGTATGCTATAATTTCACTTGTGATGAAAAATTACTACCTCCCTGCATACAAGTAAAGCAACAAAATAAGACCAAACCAGATATTTGCCAACGGGCGTAAGTAGTTGCAAAAGATGATATCAGGAAGAAATATGCAATGTAATATCACAAAGATAGTGCCATCCTTAGACAAACATGTCCCCCTTCCAACAGGATGGGTGTTAGCATGCGTAAACTTTAGTTACACGTACATACCAGCAAACATTACAGATGGACCCTGCACGATGGCTAGGTTAACATTAGCCATGATACCATTACTTCCTGCAACACAAACACGTTATACACAAGAATCTTCTGTGCAGTTACCGGAAGATTGTAATTATAATGTGAACCTTCTCTCAGAAACAGAGTACTTAAGCCTGGCAATATCAATGGTAGGAGTACCAGGGCTAGCTGCATATAACCACAAGACAATCTCAAGGCTTGCTTGCTTTATGGTAAAAGAAATAAATGTCACTAGCGCAATCTTGCAGGACATATTGCTAGATATACAGTCATATAAGAAGGCAATTCTACAGAATAGGGCAACCATTGATTATCTGCTATTACAACATGGTATAGGGTGCTCTGCTTTTTCAGGTATGTGCTGTTTTAATTTGTCAGATCATTCCCAAGGGATAAAGGATAAGATGGGCCAATTAGAAGAAATGATAAAACACATAAAACAAGACGCTAATCAAGGATGGTGGGATTGGCTTTTTAGCTGGATACCTGACTTTGGTCAAATCCGATATGTATTAGGAGTGGTATTTGCTATCATCGCTATAATGATATGCTTATGTTGCTGTGTACAATGCGTACCCTCGCTTCTTTCCACATGTCAAAGTTTCACTGAAAAGAGGGTGCGCTCGACGTCTTATTACACTCCAGTGCTCACAGGTGAGATGAACAATACCCCACCAAGGCCTGAAGAACATACCCCAGAGGCTTATATGGAATACTTAAGAACTTATAGGCAAAAGAGGGGCAAGGAGAACCATATAATATGAATATAAGGTTCTAAGAGGGGATTGAAGGAATATGCTGTCTTGAACTTTGTGTAAGAACATTCTGTCATAACCAAATGTTTTGGGCAGCCGAGTATCTAACCGGAATTCCTTATCTTGTCCGCGTCAGCTAGTACGTGGAGCATGAAGGCCAGGATGTAACTGGGGAAAGTATGTTGTATGACGGTATGTGTCTCATTATGATTGGAGGCTATATTGTTTGGGAAAAGATGATTGAATAATGAAAGGGCGTATAATGTCCTATAAAGGCTTGAACCTTATTATCAATAAACAGAGTGATTTTGATCATCATATGTGTCGTGTCTGATATGGTCATATTCACTCTCCTGGTGCCAGAAAAGACTTAATCCAAGCTGATGCATCTAGTCATCTTTTATTATCATCCTATCAGTCACTGAAATCATTTAATAGAGGTCACAGATGACTACAGAACTTCTGCACAGTGACTGCACTTTGCGTAATTTGCAGCAAATCTATCAACCATCCCGTGTTATTCGATAAACTTGGGTATCTTACTTGTTTTTTTTTATTGCCGATTTCTCCTGTAACCGTGTCTGACATATTGGTCACAGTTGAAAATTGTATCTTAGCTTGTCACTGTACAGTGATCTTGCTAATGGACGATCAGAGGGCGCATGACCACAACCTGATGCAGGATGCAACAAAGTTTATTACGAGACAACGCGTTTCGGGGTCTTAACGACCCCTTTATCAAGTCAGTATTGCCCCGATCAGGGTGCAGATGGATATATACTGCCTGGTATCTTCTTAAGAGTGGCAAAGTATCGATGCCTTGTATTCTGAAGAAGAGAGGAGATCGATACACCAACTAGTAGGAGCGTTCTTGCTCCGGTGTTGCACGTGGTGGTGTAGACGCGCAGGCAGAAAGCTAAGTACAGTGACAAGTTAAGATACAATTTTCAATTTGTCACCCAAGTGGCAACCCGGACTTCGCCCCAGTCGATTCTGGCATCTACTATCTCCACAACCTCCCTCCAATACAGTTGCACCCTATTTCGGTGCAACCTAAACAGGCGAGTTTATTATATCCACCTGATTTTGGAGGTAGCTGTTGTATCCAAACTTTCTTACCCTATGAGCGCCTCTCTCACCCTGTGGCCAAAACCTGACTCTATTGGTCGCAGTATCAGGGGGAATACAACCCCCAGAGAGGGTGTACAAGATTGTTCAGAGAGCGGACACAGATGGCTCAGCTAGGACCAGAGCAGGAATTGGCATTGTCACTACCTGACCCGTATACACAGCGCTGTGTTCATTGCCCGTCCCTGCCTTCTCTATGTGGTCACAAACAGGATTACATAAGCACTCATGGGACCACCCACCTTTGAGTAAGGCTTACATTTTCGGGCCAGGACAGCCCAAATATGCAGGAACTGTCACTTAAAATTAGATTCATTCCGGACTGGCTCTGTAAAGTAAAAGCACTAACAATAAAGAACAATGAGCTACCCAGTAAGAATATCTGCTCAGGTTATTACATGTGTAAAGGGTATAAACATTACGCACATCCCCCGGGCAGGTGGGCAGCGCGGTGCCCGGCAATGACATGAGTGCATTTATTTAGCAGGGGAAATAATTGACTTTCCCACTGACGCTCCAATCGCACGTACGGAACATTATAGGTTTTAATTGAAAAGGGACACACTGCCTGAGACGCACGAGCACAAAGAAAGTCTATTACCGCGATAAAAGCCTTTCTAATTATCCCAATTCGCCTTCCCTTATACCCAATCGGACGTCAACCTTCTGCCGAGGGAATTTTTTGATGTCGAATATAGTTCATTTATCAGGAAAAAAAAATCTTTTATGTTTAATTTTAGGCAGTCATGGTCTGGTAAGCGCACTGTAGCGGGGAGGGATAATAGGTTTTATTTCATTCCATCTGAGACGATGGATCCAAGAGAAGGATGAATATCACCTGGACGAAAGAGTATTCGCTGAGGAGGTCAGGAGTGGAATTGAAGGAAAGTCAATGTGTTGTATAATGCGGTAGGCAAGCATCTCAATGTGAAGTATGGACACACTGGAGAAGGCATACATGCACACTCGGTAAAACAGTAAATGTGGTTACTCCCAGGGGGGAGACCAGTCAGTCAGGACAACATTAAAACCACCTGCATAATATTTTGTCAGCTCTCAACCTTGGAGTCATGGGCTTCACAAGACCTCGGAAGGTGTCCCGTGGTGTCTGTCACCAAGACATTAGCTTTAAACCCTGTTATGTTCCTCACACTGTTCTTCAATACTGATGGAAGCGTCCCTTTACATCCTTAGGAGGTGGACAGGGGTCAGCATGAGCAATGTGACCGGACTGCAACCACACAGCCCCACACACATCAAACTGTGGTGCCATGCGGTTTGAGACCCGAGTATCAAACCCTACAGCAATGTGCTCTACAGGAGCTACAGATATACTAGTCTTTACCCCCACAGCTTACTGAGCCTTGGGCACCCAGGAATGGGTCGCAGGATGCACTTTCTTGGACCGCTACATACTGGGAACACATACACGACCTGCAAAACCTTTCAATCATAACCTGCAGTATACACTAGTTCTTCTGTGGAACTGAAGCAGCAGGACTAGCCTTCATCAGTTAGCCTTAAAGGGGTATTCCTATCACAGACAATGGGGGCATACAGCTAGGATATGCCCCCATTGTCTGATAGGTGTGGGCCCATCTCTGGGGGTCCGTCCACCACCAAGCGCTGCTCCCATAGAAGTCAATGGGAGCGAACCGCGCATGCGCGGCCCCTGCCCCCATTCATTTCTATGGGGCAGACGGAAATAGCTGAGCCAGTGCTCGGCTATTTTCGGCGGCCCCATAGAAATGAATGGAGGGCGGCTGCGCATGCGCAGTGCACCCTCCGATAATTTCCCCGTTCCATTCTCATTGTAGGTGCGGGTCCCAGAGGTGGTACCCGCACCTATCAGACATTGGGGACATATCCTAGCGATATGCCCCCATTGTTTGAGTTGGAAATACCCCTTTAATGTACTATTACACCAGCAGATGTCATACAGATCACGATAAGCGATCAAAGATGAAGAAACTCGTTAACAACGAGAATTTCGCTTATTATTAACATAATCGTTTGTACTCGGGGTCGTTACTCGTTCACTTGTAAATCGTTCCTTGTAAAGATGGAGGACAGATCAAGGCATGTATGAGATTGTTAGCAAGTAGACGACTCCATATTATACGAATGGCTCTATTAACGAGGAGCGATCATTTTTTAGCATCCTGAAAGATCAAGATGGACGAGGAACAAGCGATTTGTCGCTCATCTTTGAATTATTATTTATTACATCACATGATTCTCACTCATTTTCGCTCGCATTCACAAGAATCTGTACGATATTCGCTAAATGTAATAGTCTTTAGACTTCTATGATACTGTCAGCGGTTCACGGTTGTCCTTGCCTGGAGCATTTTCGTAGGTACTAATCATTCCATAACGGAAAAATCACACAAGACCTGCCGTTTTGTGATGCTCTAATCCAGTCGTTCTATCAGTTTGGTCCATGTGGATGTCACTCAGATCCTTACCATTGACCATTTTTCTGACTGCCTAATATACCCCACCCCATCCTAGATTCCATTGTCAGGAGATAATCGATGTTCTTCACCGGCTGCCGATCAGTAGAAGAATCTACTTCTTTTGATACTCACAATCTTTTCTTGTCGACCATACGTTTCACTCGGATGGCTCGTTGCTCGGAGTACAGTTTACACACTCCTGGCAGAGAAATTTAAAACAGCACAACTTCACTATTACCTCAGGATCTAAAGGTTAGGAAGAACCAACAAATGAACATAAGCCCAAATACTAAGGGCTCTTTCACACGAGCGGATGCCGTGCGTGGAATCCGCTGTGTGAAAGAGTGCCAAGCCCTGTTCCGGACAGCAGAGACACGGAGCATTAACATGACTGATAATGCTCCGTGCCTCTCTGTGATCTTTTTACTACAAAATCACAGTGAGATAAAGTTGTCACCGTGATGTTGTTGTAAAAAGGCCACAGAAAGGCACAGAGCATTATTAATTATGTTGTCCGGAATGGGGCTTGGCACTCTTTCACGCAGCGGATTCCACGCACGGCATCCGCTCGTGTGAAAGAGCCTTAAGACGTTTTTTAAGCACCCACTAAACCCCCAACTTCATGTGTAAAACTATCCAACCCACTCACATAGAGCTACTGGTTCCTCAGGCCGGTTATTAGGGATGCATGTCTGTAGAAATGCTTGTTCCTGATAAGTAGCATGTGTCAAGATGCCAGCAATCACCTGATAAATCAGCTTGTTCATCGACTGATCTCATCACCAAAAATCATTTGGGGTCATTTACAAAAAACGTTCTTTGTTTCTCATCCGCGCTGTTGTATATTTTGCCTAATTTATGACGAGGAGTGCGTCTCGTCATAAATTAGGTGTGTCCTTATGTGACTGTCAAGTAAAACTACTCTATTTCCTAAGTGGAGTAGTTTTTGTTAGGCGTAAATGTTAGCAAATTTGCAGAGGCCGAAGTTCTAGCCTCCGGCATGCCAGCGTCACTCCTAAATGTGGTGGGAAAACCCGTGTGACAAAATATCAACATACGGGTGTAGTAAAGTTGTAAAGAGTGGGTTTGCAACTTTTTTACGCCTAAAGCAGGCACAGTGTGTCTAAACAGGGATCTGCCGCCCTGGAGCGATGATTTTCTAGGAGGTCAAGCGATCGTCGCGGTCATCGCTTGTCCCCATATAGCAAAGGTGATTTCTGTACGTAAATGCAGCCCTCACCTCCGCAGACGTTCAGGCCAGGGGTGCACAACCTGCGGCCCTTGGTACCATTCTGTGCGGCCCCCAACCATCTGGTAAAAGACATGTAGGTCTATGTCTTATGGCTTCTTACATGTATCTTTCATGTATTCTCCCATTAGATGGTAGTACTAGAAGTGTAACTAGACATTTATAATACATACTGTATGTTCAATATGCCATAAATACAGTATTTCAGATGGTAATACCCCTTTAAGTTTTATTTTCGGCCCTTGGGATTGGTTTAGGCTGACAATGTGGCCCCCAACCAGAAAAGGTTGTGCACCCCTGGTTCAGGCAGTTATCGGGAACATTTGGTTCGTTCCTGATAATCGCCTGATTATCGGTCCGTGAAATACAGATGTCTGGTGACTGATCCTCTGTAATAAAACCTACTTTTTAAATAGTCTCCGATGAAGTCCAGGACGGCCAGTCTGTGCTCTTTAACTTGAGTGGAAATGGTCTCCTTACATGCTGCAGAGAAAAAAAAACATATAGATTTACTGATCAGCTATCTGGAACTGGATATACTAAGACATAAGGCTTCGTCCACATCTGCGGCAGATATTCCTGGAAAAGTGTTAATGTAGAGGAAGAAGCCGAACACCGCTGGGCCCTATGGATCCCATTCACCATAATGGGGTCCGCCAGGGTTCGGGCCTTCTGCCGGACAACATACTGCTGCGTAACTCCCCATCCACATTAGTATGCAGCACACACACCGCAGTCTGACTGCAGGTATTGTACCTTTCCTGCCTTCATTTCACCGTAAAGTAAAACTTTCCTCTATAATATCCACCAGACCTATTAAAAAGAAACTGAAAACGTCAAAAGAACAATAAATGTGCTCGACTGAGGAAGACATCGGGCGTATCAGTATTTTCTCATTACTACACAGTCACATGGCAGGAATGCAGATAAGACAGCGGATGGCGGTGTGAATGGCGCCTGCATCGCTTTGATCAAACTGCTTATTGTTATGGAAGACCATTCACAAAACACGTCCAAAATTGCTTCGTATGACCCGGGGTGCCCGGGTGCCCTCGTGCTGCTCTGTGTAAAATTGATTTCATCAAATTCACAGTGGTGGCAAAGAAACAGGAGGATATAGAAAAGTTAAGCGTATGCGGAGGACAGTATCAAATACGTGCCCATGATAAGAAAAGCTAAACATGGAAGTTGGGATCGTACTTAAAGGGACACCGCATCCACACTCACACTGTATGATCTATGATGCAAGGTGGTACAAAACATACTGCGTAAGGGCTCATTCAGACGACTGCATGTTTGCCTCCGCATCCATTCATTTCAGCGGTGCCGCAAAAGATGCGAACAGCACAACGTGTGCTGTCCACAGCCGTGCCCCTGCAAAAAAGATAGAACAGGTCATATTCTTGTCCGCAAATGCCGATAAGAATACGCATTGCTATGATAGGGCTGAGCCGTTCCGTAAAATGCGGAACGCACACAGCAGGCATCTGTGTTTTGTGGACCGCAAAATGAGCCCTAACTTACATGAAAAGAAAAAGGTACATAGAAACCATTAAAGCACCGCTAAACTGAGTCCACACACATCGAGATTACAAGAAGTGGGGTGCAGCAGTGACTAGTACTCTCCCAACCACAGAGTACAAAATGGAGAATTATATTCAAAAGAGTTAAAAACACTGCACACCATGTGTATGATGCAGTGTGAAGCGGCACCCGGTCGGTAGCGTACGCATGTTGCTTCCGCCAGTCGCTAGGATATGTCCCCACTGTCTTATAGGTGTAGGTCGCACACCTATATCCAGAACGGAGCCCCACAAAGTGGTGGCTGAAGGACCCCACTCCGGCCACCACCAAGCGCTCCTCCCATAGAAGTGCATGGGAGCGCACCGCGCATGACCGGCCACCGCTCCCATTCATTTCTATGGGCCAGGCGGAAATAGTTCAGTCAGCGCTCGGCTATTTTCGGCAGCCCTGTAGAAATGAATAGAGGGTAGCTGCAGATGTGCAATGCGCCCTCCACCACTTTCAGGGCTCTGTTTTCGATAAAGGTGCGGCACCTATAAGACAGTGGGGGCATTTTCCCCATTGTCTGAGATGACACTACCCATTTTAGATTAAAAGAAAAGCGACAACTTCTCTCCCTTACAATCATGGCCAAATAAAGTTTGCTTCCTTCCTCAACAAAATATACAGTGGAACCTCCCGAAAAGACCCCTTCTTGAGAAGCCCTCCCCTTTCTAAAGCCTTGGGGGCCTTGTTATCAGAAGGGGCAGCTGATGCACACAGGGGTAGGTTTACAAAACAGATTTTCCACATGGATTTTCGTGCCGATTTCTCAGCTTTTTTACACCAAATCCACACCAATATCTGTATGTGTTACTTGCGGATTTTGACGCGGATTTGCCCCAGATATCACACTTTGCATTGAAATACGCACTTAAAATCCGCAGGATTTAAAAATCAGCATGGCAGGTCAATTTCTGCCTGGAAAAAATATGCCTTGTACTGTATCACACTACGGTATTTAGGCACAAAGACCTGCGCAGAAAAACAGCACTTAGCACGCAGGCATTCTTAAGAAAAAGGTGCATGGATATGTGGAGGATCTACATAGATACACCACGCATACCAGCATGGAGATCTCACCTTCTGTCCTGAGTTGTTGAATGGCTTCAGAGCATGCTCTCATGAAGGTCTGTGCATCCTGATCGATCTGGTCGCGCTCGCTGTCAGTCATACGGGAATATTTTGAGACATGACTAAAAAAAGCAAATAGTCGCGCATTAGAGACCATACAATACTGTAAGTAGTTATTACTAGCAGCAAGTGTCCGGCGCTCTCCCGCTTCCGCGGATGGTCACAGGCACTGTGTCGCTTACTCTGCTCCGTCTACTGCTTCGCCGACGGTCCGGTCCTGCGTGACCTCCTCTGCCTGCTAGCAGCAGCCCCAACCGCCAGGATCTAAAGCTGCTTGTCCCGCTGCAGGCCGTAGCCTGTACTTTCCCACTGCCCTCAGGGCGTGTGCTCCATGGTTCTTAATGGTCCAGAACGTATGCGCCCTAGTTTACCTCAGCCACACTTTAGGTAACTTAAGCCACCTTTCTCTGGGGGAGGGTGCCTAAGATTTAGGTTTTCTAGTGAGCTAGTACCAATTTAAGGTGTGCAGTTCTGTTTGTCTGCCTGTGTACTGACACCTGCCTGTATACCAATTCTGACCCTCCGCTACTTGACCTGACCTTGGCCCATTTACTGTGTTGACCCTTTGCTGCCTGCCCGACTAGTCCCACAGATTCACACATGTTCTAGCCACCCTGACCTCAGCATGTTTACTGATACGAGTCTCTGACCCCCGTGGGTGAGCTGCCAAATACACCGGGACTATTCCAAGAGTTGGAGGCCTGGTAGCTCCCCAGAAGTGAAGACCAGATCCCTCTACAGGGTTTAAAGGGTGAAAACCCAGGATAACCCTTAAATCTAACCTAAAGGTAAACCAGTTGGTTTACAGCGGAACTTAAAGGGCTCCTTTATCTAGCAGTATTTATATTCCATCGTCCAATAGTTTTTTTCTGTTAGTAACAGACTAGGTTCCTAGTTGAGATTGCGAGAAAAACTAAATACGGTAATGTTTTTCTATATTGTCTGCTAAGATGTGCTCCCATATTTAAAGGGGTTGACTCACCAACAACATTTATAACCTATCTACAGGTGATAAATACATGACAGCTGGGGGTCCGAGTGCTGGGCCGCTGACCCATCACGAAAAGGAGGTCACTGCGTCACTTTCTAGGGGACGGATGAGCATAGCATTGGGCTATCTGCAGCAGTTCCAAAGAGATTGAATGGAGCGATGGTAACACATTTCCACTCCATCCACACAGGAGGGCCCCCGTTCTTGACACTGGTGGGAGTAGTCAGACCCCCAGCAATCATACCCTCATCACCTATCCTGTGGCAGGTGATAAAGGTCAATGGTAAAATGCCTTTAGGGCCGAAACAAGGGGTCAAAGGGCTTCTATGGATGAGGGGTATAAACAGATATACATTAACAAGGTCTAAAAGAGGTTTTTCGTTAAAATGGTCATAAAAAAGGTAAAAAAAAAACTAAAAATAAAACACAATGACATGAACTAAGCTATGGGAAATCAGGAGGTAGGAGGGACGGCCCTGTGGAAAATCCATTAAAGCAGCTCTTTTCCACATGTAACCAGTTATTTGTAGAAAAGCTAAATGATAAAAGAAATGATAAGTGTGCAACGTTAACCCATGATTAGGAGCTCTGCGGGCTACAATACCCCCACGCAATGACACCGCTTCTGCACTAGTTCTCCTGCCCACCACAGAGGGCACAGGTGAATGGCGCGCACTTGTTTTCTGCCCGCTTAGCCAGCCTCAATCAGCAGCAGAACGATGAAATGCGTCTGGAGGAATCCGCCGATACAGGACGGTGAACCAGAACGCCGGTTATCTGTACGGTTCTCATTTAACAGCAGTCGGCTGTAAAATTGAATGCAGTTGAGGAGAGGCTCAGGGCAGTCGCTGGAGGAGGTCGGACAAGAAGACCTAAACGTCTCTGATAAAATGGCGCAGAGCCGACAACTTCTGGAAATGGGCTCCAGGCGGCACTGTTTCCGCAGTGCACACAGTAAACGTTTTGACATGCAGAGCCCCTTTCTACGAGTCACCCCCCATTTAAAAGACCCCTCCTTACCCTATTAGTCAGACCATAGGCCCTGTTAAGACCCCATGAAAATTGAGGGCGTGAAAGCCCACCCCCTTTCCGTTCAGGACCTGTCCCCTCTCCTGACGTGTCTGCTTTAGCCAGTTCTCAGATCACAACTACCTGGCTGTGCATGTGCTTCCATCGGGGCTAGAATGTATGTAGAGCGCCACCCACAGGGAGTCTGGGATTCGATAACTCTTCCGGGAGGTCTAGCTTTTTTCCAGGAGAGTTGGTAAGCGCTAAATGGATTCATCCACTGACACAACATCCTTAAAGGGGCTGTCTCACTTCAGCAACTGGCACTTACCATGTAGAGGAAGTTAATACAAGACTCTTACTAATGTATTGTGATTGTCCATATTGCTTCCTTTGCTGGCTGGATTCATTTTCCCATCACATTATACACTGCTTGTTTCCATGGTTATGACCGCCCTGCAATCCAGCAGTGGTGGCCGTGCTTGCACACTATAGGTGTGCGCTCCCGCGATCTCGGCTACCACAAACTCTGGCACGTTTTCCTATAGTGTGCAAACATGATGGATTGCAGGGTGGTCTGTAACCATGGAAACGAGCAGTGTATAATGTGATGGAAAAATGAATCCAGCCAGCAAAGGAAGCAATATGGAGAATCCCCAGAGGCCCCACTACATTTTTAACATTAGAGTAAAAATACTCCCCCAACCATTTTTGAGGAGTGTTTTTACCCGAGGAGGAGTACGAAATTTGCATAATTCAAATACATAATATATCTGCTTACACTCGCTCACATCTGCGTTTGGAGCCTCTGTTGCAGATTCTGTCTAAAGACCAGACAAAAAAGTCTCACATGCAGCACTTTTTTGGTCTGGTAAAAAGACAGGCTCGTGAATAGGGTTGAGCGAACTTGTATTTTAAGTTCGGCGTCCAAAGTTCGGGTTATCTTAGAATCCCGTTATGGATTCGCTACCACGGACCATAACGGAATTTGAAATCCAAGTTTGCGCAACCGTCCTTCACTGCTCTACTTCCTTCTCCTCCTCCACACAGAGCACAGGAGCTCCGCCCCTCATGTCACATGATTAGAGTTGAGCGAACTTCTCTTTTAAGTTTGTTTTCCAAAGTTCGGGTTGCTTGGATAACCCAAACCCGAACTTTGGACGCCGAACTTAAAATACAAATTCGCTCAACCCTACTCGTGAATGGAAACTGAACGGACTCCATCATAGTAAGCGGGGTCAATTCAGCTTCTTCCCTGTCAGTTAGGCCAGGTTCACATCACATTTTTGCCATATATTAATTGTACACACAAAAAACGTATATACCTTAAAGAGGACCTTTCACTGGAGACTTCTTCTTCTGCCCTGGGCGTCTCCTTCTCCCAGGGCTGGAGCGCTGGCCAATCGCAGCGCTCAGCTCATATCCTGAATATGAGCTGAGCGCTGCGATTGGCCAGCGCTCCAGCCCTGGGAGAAGGAGACGCCCAGGGCAAAATTGGAGAAGCAGGAGCGCCGGTATCGGGGGCTACAGCAGGTGAACGGAGCGGCACCCAGGGATACAAGTAAGTGCAGGGACATCCCTGGGTGCCGCTCTGCATGTACATAGCTTTACCTCATAAACTGTGGACCAGTGAAAGGTCCTCTTTAACAAACGCCTTAGACAGACGCCATACTGTGGCATCTAGCGTATTAATGTAGAATAGCACTTGCCGGATCTTGCGGTCTTCCGGAATGCAACAGCGCAATGTCACAGTATGGCATCTGTTGTGTATGTTGGGCATATAAAAAAACACAGCCTTACGTGCCCGATCCAACACTTCTGTTATTTTCGCTGTTCTGCTCCATTAGATGAGCAGAACAACAGAAAAAAATAGTAGAGGTGTGAACGGGGCCTAAGAGGTGGGTGTGCAGGGACCATTACTGGTCTAAATAACATCAAGCTATTATAGGGAAGTTATAAAGTCCAGTCCAATATGGCGGAACTTCCCTGTACTTTACCACTTGGCTATAATAGCCTGTCTGCATTCACTACACCCTGCACCACATACATGCGTGTGATGTATATGGTGCAGCGTGTGATGTATGTGTCTGATGTTTACATGTGTGTGATGTATACATGTGTGTGATGTATACATGTGTGTGATGTATGTGTGTGATGTATATGGTGCAGCGTGTGATGTATGTGTCTGATGTTTACATGTGTGTGTGATGTATGTGTGTGATGTATACATGTGTGTGATGTATATGGTGCAGCGTGTGATGTATGTGTCTGATGTTTACATGTGTGTGATGTATGTGATGTATACATGTGTGTGATGTATACATGTGTGATGTATAAGTGTGGTGTATGAGGTGCAGCGTGTGATGTATACATGTGTGTGATGTATGTGATGTATACATGTGTGTGATGTATGTGTGTGATGTATACATGTGTGATGTATGTGTGTGATGTATGTGGTGCAGCATGTGATGTATGTGGTGCAGTGTGTGATGTATACATGTGTGTGATGTATGTGGTGCAGCGTGTGATGTATACATGTGTGTGATGTATGAGGTGCAGCGTGTGATGTATACATGTGTGTGATGTATGAGGTGCAGCGTGTGATGTATGCATGTGTGTGTGATGTATGTGGTGCAGCGTGTGATGTATACATGTGTGTGTGATGTATGTGGTGCAGCGTGTGATGTATACATGTGTGTGTGATGTATGTGGTGCAGCGTGTGATGTATACATGTGTGTGATGTATGTGGTGCAGCGTGTGATGTATACATGTGTGTGATGTATGAGGTGCAGCGTGTGATGTATGCATGTGTGTGTGATGTATGTGGTGCAGCGTGTGATGTATACATGTGTGTGATGTATGTGGTGCAGCGTGTGATGTATACATGTGTGTGATGTATGAGGTGCAGCGTGTGATGTATACATGTGTGTGATGTATGAGGTGCAGCGTGTGATGTATGCATGTGTGTGTGATGTATGTGGTGCAGCGTGTGATGTATACATGTGTGTGTGATGTATGTGGTGCAGCGTGTGATGTATACATGTGTGTGTGATGTATGTGGTGCAGCGTGTGATGTATACATGTGTGTGTGATGTATGTGGTGCAGCGTGTGATGTATACATGTGTGTGATGTATGTGGAGCAGGGTGTGATGTATGCATGTGTGTGTGATGTATGTGGTGCAGCGTGTGATGTATGCATGTGTGTGTGATGTATGTGGTGCAGCGTGTGATGTATGCATGTGTGTGTGATGTATGTGGAGCAGGGTGTGATGTATGCATGTGTGTGTGATGTATGTGGTGCAGCGTGTGATGTATGCATGTGTGTGTGATGTATGTGGAGCAGGGTGTGATGTATGCATGTGTGTGTGATGTATGTGGTGCAGCGTGTGATGTATGCATGTGTGTGTGATGTATGTGGAGCAGGGTGTGATGTATGCATGTGTGTGTGATGTATGTGGTGCAGCGTGTGATGTATGCATGTGTGTGTGATGTATGTGGTGCAGCGTGTGATGTATGCATGTGTGTGTGATGTATGTGGAGCAGGGTGTGATGTATACATGTGTGTGTGATGTATGTGGTGCAGCGTGTGATGTATACATGTGTGCGTGATGTATGTGGAGCAGGGTGTGATGTATACATGTGTGTGTGATGTATGTGGTGCAGCGTGTGATGTATACATGTGTGCGTGATGTATGTGGTGCAGCGTGTGATGTATACATGTGTGTGATGTATGTGGAGCAGCGTGTGATGTATACATGTGTGTGATGTATGTGGAGCAGGGTGTGATGTGTGTAGGACAGCATGTGATGTGAACATGTGTAATGTATGTAGTGCAATAATCTAAATAAAACGCAGCACTTCCAACTTCAAAGTAGTTCCGTGTTTATTCTTCACCCTGCATGCTGGGTGAAGTTGGAAGTGCTGCGGTTTATTTCGATTATTGCATTGCGTCTTGGGATCTAGAGGCCAGGATCTAACACCGCGGGCACCGCCACTGAACGGACTGGTTTAAGTGTTTCCAATAGGTGGTGCTGCCCTACCCTATTCTTTGTTTGCTGATGTATGTAGTGCTGCATGTGATGTATGTAGTGCAGTGTAATGTATACATGTGTGTGATGTATGTAGTGCAGTGTGATGTATACATGTGTGTGTGATGTATGTAGTGCAGTATATAATGTATAGATGTGTGTGATGTATGTAGTGCAGTGTGATGTATACATGTGTATGATGTATGTAGTGCAGCGTGTGATGTATGTAGTGCTGCATGTGATGTATGTACGGCAGTGTAATGTATACATGTGTGTGATGTATGTAGTGCAGTGTGATGTATACATGTGTGTGTGATGTATGTAGTGCAGTATATAATGTATAGATGTGTGTGATGTATGTAGTGCAGTGTGATGTATACATGTGTATGATGTATGTAGTGCAGCGTGTGATGTATGTAGTGCAGTGTGATGTATACATGTGTGTGATGTATGTATTGCAGTGTGTGATGATCACACACAGACATCGTTATGTTACACGCTGCTGTGACCTTGTTCTGCATCCATCTTCATGTCCGGGCCCAGTCTTTAGCTGCATCGCCTACAGGGTCCTTTTGTAGCACACCCGGCACTCCATATTCAAACATCCCCCCCGGGAGCCAGCCCCTCCTCCTTACAGCATCCGCCGGCCCCTCCTCCTTCCAGCGCCCGCCGGCCCCTCCTCCTTCCAGCGCCCGCCGGCCCCTCCTCCTTCCAGCGCCCTCCGGCCCCTCCTCCTTCCAGCGTCCGCCGGCCCCTCCTCCTTCCAGCGCCCGCCGGCTTCCCTTGATGCAGGACCTGTATCGCTCTGGCGCTAGCCAAATTAACCAATAGCAAAGCTCCTTCATGTCCGGAGCTTTGCTACTGGTTACTGCACGCACAGGCTGCCTGTGCCGTTCACAGCGCGCCATACGCTGATGAAAAGCAGGGAAAAGTCTCAGGCTATTGGTACGCCTTACACTTTTTCCAGGGAGTAAAATGGCCTGAACCGGCGTCTAAGACGCTTGTACAGGCGTTAGTGCGACCTCTGACAATCAAAATACATTAGTAAGTGCCTTGTAGTAACTTTCTCTACAAGATCAGGGCCCTTCCACACGTCCGTAATTCTGTTCTGCATTTTGCAGAATGGAATTGCGGACCCATTTATTCCTATAGGGACACTCTATGTCCCGCCCGGATCCGGAATTGCAGATCCGTTCCGCAAAAAAATAGAACATGTCCTATTCTTGTCCGCAATTGCAGACAAGAAAAGGAATTTTCTATGAGAGTGCCAGCGATGTGCGTTCCGGAACGCACATTGCTGGTGTCCGTGTTTTGCGGATCCGCAAAACACACACGAACGTGTGAATGGGGCCTAAGTGCCACTTACCGAAGTGAGAGAACCCCTTTAACAGTGGGTGCACACTAACATCATACTCTATTCATTACCATCGGAATACAGGTGTTTATGCAGTCCTGCACTACTGCGGTGCGGGTCCACAGCGTCGCTGGAAGGGAGGGCCCATGGTGCTGGATACGTTCCTTGGCACTGATGGAACACTGGATAATAGAGATGCAGTGGACCCACAAACTCCAGTGGGAACCGTGGTGGTGAGGAGTCCAATGCCCACTGTAAGGCCTGCCATACACTCATTTATCCCAACTGCCCAATATACTTGCATGCTTGGCCGAGCTGAGCGTACTTGTGATCTGAATAGGCCGCTAGCAGACATCTCCGGCAGAGGTTCATCAATCCGACTGCCCTGACATCCGCCGTCCAGGGATAGCCGCACATTCAATGGTCGACTAGTCTCACCAAACCAGAACTGGTTGACGTACATGTAATGTAAGGCAGGTTTAACCCCCGCTTCATCGAGTCTCTGTTAAAGACTACCCATACTGGAGGTCCCCGTTGATTTAAGACTCATCACCCAAGCTGTCGAAGGCGAATTTTACCCCTTAGGGTATTTGCCACGTATTTGCCCCTTGGCGTTCTAACAGGTGAAATTCACAGAGAAAATCTGCAGCAAAACCCGCCACATTATAGACAAGCTGGGGGAAAGTCTGCCAATTGTAAATCCTCAGCACCTCCTCCCCCTGAAAAATATAAATGTGTAATCACCCGCAGAAGTATTCCCCAACCTTTATTACACGTGCCGTATAAGAAGCACATATATAATAAACTACTAATATAAGTAGAATAAAACCTCCCCAGCTCCAGAATGACACCAAATACCCCTAAACAGAGGTAATGCCATGATAAATGCCAAATCACTGAGAACCCAAAAAATATTTTAGGGGTTTCAACATTAAAATGACAACATTTACACCCAAATCAAGTGAACAGTCTAGCAAGAGAGGTCCACGGCCGACCACTGGGGAGTAACGGAACAGGAAGGAGGCGCCCAATAATGACAACACACAGTACCACAGCGCCATCTGCTGGACAGGGAAAGCAGGTGCAGCAGACAGGACAGAAGGAATGGGAAATGAAACGTAATATTTTGCGGCTAACTCTTAAACTGGTCTTTACGTTAAAGTAACTGGAACTAAGCCCACAAACCCAAAATGTCACAAATACTAAATTCTGCCTTAAATAAATAACAAAAATCATCCTGTCGGATCCTCTTGTATTTAGGTGCATCTACTTCTAGCAAAGCTTAGTGACACCTGATACAACATCGTTTCCGCTTCTGCGCTGGTTGTCAGCTGCCGTCCCAGAATATTGCTGGAATATCTGCCATTCTCCGGTGAAAGAATAATAATGGGAGAATCCTAATTTATATAAGGAGAGATATTAAAGGGGTTTTCCGGTATGTGGATATTGATGGCTTATCCTCAGGATGGGTCATCAATATCAGAACATGGGGGTTCAGACACCCGATACCCCCCACCAATCAGCGGTTTCAGGCAGCCGCTGGAAGCCTCTATACCAGCGATGGCTAACCTCCGGCACTCCAGCTGTGGTGGAACTACGACTCCCAGCATGCTCCATTCATTTCAATGGAGTTCTGAGAACAGCCAAGCAAGTGTACATCTTGGGAGTCGTAGTTTTGCCACAGCTGGAGAGCCGGAGGTTAGCTATCGCAGGCCTATAGACGGTCTTCTTTCTGCCACCATGGCAGATGTGCTGCAGTACCCTAGTACGGCCACTCCACAGAGGGTGGAGCCTTCTGCTTCCTGCTCCAATCCCCACTCGGGTCAGGGATCAGCAACCTCCGGCACTCCAGCGGTTCACCACAACTCTCAGAATGCTCTATTGACTTCTATGAGAGAAGAACAGCTGAGCATGTTTGCATGCTGAGAGTTGTAGTTGTTGCCAACGGTGACTGGCGTCGGCAGCTTCTAGAAGCAGCTCATTGGTGGGGGAGCAGGGTGTGTGACCCGCAGCGATCTGATGACCTATCCCGGGGGTGGGCCATCAATATCTAAGTCCTGGAAAGCCCCTTTAAGGATGTTGGGTGACGTTTATAACAAATGAATCCATGCATTTCCCATGACTACACTGCGAAGCTGCTGTAACACAAAGGCCTCAATGCGCCACGGCAGCCGAGTTCACACCCGCGATGGAGGCTCCGATCGGGGCGCCCGGCACAGATTCTGTACATGCAGGACCTTTTCATCCGGTAAAAAAACTGCATTCTGAATGGAAACTGAACGGACTGCTTTGTAGCCAATAGAGTCTGTTCAGGTCAGGTACGTGCCCGATCCCGCACTTCTGCCATTTCCGTTTCATCTAAGGGCTCATGCACAAGACAGTGCAGTGTTTTGCAAAACACGGATGCTGCCCGTGTGCGTTCTGCAATTTGCAGAATGGGAAGGGTGGCCATAATAGAAATGCCTGCTCTGGTCTGCAAAACGGACAGGAACAGAACATCTTCAATTTTTTTTTTTGGCCCCACAGAAGGGAGCAACGGATGCGGGCAGCACATAAGATACATAAAAACAGATCATGTGCATAAACACACATGCATACATAGACGCTCCTGTATACACAAATACTCAGGTACACACATGCATACATAGACGCTCCTCTATACACATATACTCAGGTACACACATGCATACATAGACGCTCCTGTATACACATATACTCAGGTACACACATGCATACATAGACGCTCCTGTATACACATATACTCAGGTACACACATGCATACATAGATGCTCCTGTATACACATATACTCAGGTACACACATGCATACGTAGACGCTCCTGTATATACATATACTCAGGTACACACATGCATACATAGCCGCTCACGTATACATATATACTCAGGTATACACATGCATACATAGCCGCTCACGTATACATATATACTCAGGTATACACATGCATACATAGACGCTCCTGTATACACATATACTCAGGTACATCTACACATGCACATACATAGTCACGCTACTCGCTGTATACATATATACTCAGGTACACACATGCATACATAGACGCTCCTGTATACACATATACTCAGGTACACACATGCATACATAGACGCTCCTGTATACACATATACTCAGGTACACACATGCATACATAGACGCTCCTGTATACATATATACTCAGGTACACACATGCATACATAGACGCTCCTGTATACACATATACTCAGGTACACACATGCATACATAGACGCTCCTGTATACACATATACTCAGGTACACACATAGACGCTCCTGTATACATATATACTCAGGTACACACATAGACGCTCCTGTATACACTTGCATATAGACTCCGGTACACACACACTTACGCGTTTCGTCCCCAGCATGTCTGCGCTCACCTGCAGGCGTTAATGTAATCCTTCCTGTGCTCCAGCAGGAAATCCTTCAGTTTCCCAATGTTGTTGATCTACATAGAAAAGAGAAACCAAAAATATGAGACAAAGGACAGAACCTCCCATCCACGCGGTTATGTACTTGTGACGGGCGGCCGCCGCCATCCCCTCTGTAAACTCGCCCTAGTGCTGGCTGCAGGCAGCCATACTTTATAACTTCATTCTGTGTTTAGGACCCTCACCTATCCTTAAAGGGGGTCTCTCCATCAGTGCCCTGCCTTACCAGGCAGGGAATCACTGGGGAAGAGGCTGTGTCAGTACACCGCTCGCTCCATTAACTTCTATGGGAGTTACAGAAATACAGCGGAGCAAGCGTGAGGTGGCCGAATCCAGTCCACACAGTGCTATGTGAGCTCAACCGTCTGGACTGCAGGCCGACACATCGCGGATCCGCAAAACATTGACGCGGCCTGTGTGTGTCCCGCACTGTTCACAGGCCCCACTGAAAAAAAGCCTGTTCTTGACCACAGAACGGTCAATTTGCGGCTTGGCCACGGATATGGACAGCATACGGATGACATCCGTGTACGGTCTGCATCTTTGCTGCCGCATACAAATGAATGCGTCAATAATTTTAATGGACTACACTTGTCGTACCCTTTTATCAACACAAACATTGCCCATAGCAACCAATCAGATTCCTCCTTTCATTTTCCAAAGGAGCTGTCAACATTGAAAGCTGACATCTGATTGGTTGCTATGGGCAACTAAGCCAGTTCTACTTTACACCAGTTTTTGATAAATGACCCCCTAAAAGTTAGATAGCCCCCCTTTTTTCTCTTTGTCCAAAATCCCCATGGGATTCCTCCTCTAGGGACTTGTTAGTTTCTTTTCTAAAATAAACACACATTTTTTCCTTTTTGCTTTCTTTAAAAAAAAATTAAAAAGTGTTTCGTTTTAAAATCTTTAGAAAAAAAAAAAAAAAATAAGGAAAAAAAATTATTAAGGGTACTTTCACACTAGCGTTATTCTTTTCCGGTATTGAGTTCCATCCTAGGGGCTCAAAACCGGAAAAAAACTGATCAGTTTTCTCCTAATGCATTCTGAATGGAGAGCAATCTGTTCAGGATGCATCAGTTCAGTCCCTCTTGCGGTATTTGGCCGGATTAAATACCGTCCAAAATTCCGGAACACTTTCTGAAATGTCGTATCCGGCATTATTTTCCATTGAAATGCATTAATGCCGGATCTGGCACCAAGTGTTCCGTTTAAACGGATCCAGTTTTCTGGTCTGCGCATGCGCTGACCTTTAAAAATGCAAAAAATAAAAAAATAAATACCGGATCCGTTTTTCTGGATGTCACCGGTGTTTAAATGCCTTTGTTAGACGGATGCACATCCGGATCAGTCCACAAATACTTTCCTTTGCATGCAGATTTCCGGATCCGGCAGGCAGTTCAGGCGACAGAACCGCCTACCGGATCCTCACAAAGTGTGAAAATACCCTAAAAATAATTTCATAATTTTCCCAGTTTTTCCTCCTTTTTTTAATTTTTTTTTCTAAATATTATATGTCATTTAATGGCACAAAATAAAAGTCTAATGTGTTCTGTGAAGAATAATAGCACATACTTGTAGGTTGGTCTAGAAATCAATCTGTTACTTGCAGTCAGATAGACCCATCGCTAAAACTGAAAAATTGGCCTGGTGATAGGGGTTAACACTTTGGTAATAAAGTGGTTAAAAAGATTTAAGATCTACTTCTTACACTAAGAAATCAAACAATCTTTAATAGTTTAAACCAAAAAAATGGATAAATTACCGTACAAACGTTATAACAAACTTGAGAACATGAAATCTGACCACAAGGTGGCAGCAGAGCACGAAACATGAGACTAGCAGTGTGCGACTGCAACAAAGTCCAACACAAGGGTAAAGGATTGACTCAAAGCGCTTATTTTTCCAAGACAACTGATCCATGTTACTCTTGCAATAAATTTGCCCAGCAATCATCCAATTTTCTCTTAAAGGCAGCCAAACTTGGCTGAGACTGCCAAATACAACTGGGCTGCCTAACAGTGGGGAGCGTGCAAACCCTCCCTCGACGGCAGATGCTGGGGGAACGAAGGGGCGGACATGTTGAATTTCTCATAGAGACGTGCCGCTGTCAGAGGCGTTTGTCAGCGACTTATTTCCCTCTACCACCATGTATGTCAGTGGGAGTAATCGGATGAATAGCTGTTGAGGCCTGCAAGACGGCCCCACAGACCTTGGTTCTTCAGGAATCGGCACCACTGCATACCTCCCAACTTTTGAAGATCACAGAGGGACAATATGTGCGGCACTTTTTTTTTTTTCATACTGGGCCACGCCTTTAACTCCACCCAAATCATATTTATTTATTTTTTATATATTTTCTGCACTTATATAGCGCTACTATATTCCACTGCGCTATACAGACATTATCAACCAACTGTCCCCAGTGGAGCTCACAAGTTCCCTATCAGTAAGTCTTTGGAGTGTGGGAGGAAACCGGAGAACCCGGAGGAAACGCAAACACGGGGAGAACATACAGACTCCATGCAGATGTTGTCTTTGGTCGGATTCAAACCCAGGACCCCAGCACTGCAAGACACCAGTGCTAACCACTGATCCACTCCATCACAACTGCAGCAGCCGGGGATCGGTTAGGCGAGTGTAAGTTTCTTTATTGTTTTTTACAGCCTGTGGAGCCCCTGAGAGATTTTTTTTCTTGTGCTTCAATATACCTTTAAATATTAGCACATAAATCATCAGATTATAGATATTATAAGGTAGAAATTGCTCAAAATAATGAAGTTCTGGTCTAATATACTGGTAGAAACCACACAGACACTTTAGGAAGGAGCAAGTTAGTACATTTATTGATGCACATTTATGCATTAATTCTCCAGGTCGAATAGAGGGACATTTAAGGATCAAAGAGGGACGGAGAGACTTGGGTCAAAAAGAGGGACACTTGGGAGGCGTGCCACTGACTGCAGCTTTCCAGAAATAAGCAGCACCATTGACCATAGGCATCATGCACGTATTTCAGTCTGCAAAAGATGGATTTTTCTCACTCCCACAGAAATGGCAAGTGACGAAAAAATAGATTCTCGCAAAAGGATTTGTCTCATCGCCAAGAACTCTTCACCTTCGAGGACTGTCCCGACTGCTGAAGAGGCTCCCTCTGCCAAGGGCCAAACATCTAGCCTGGCCCTGACAATCTCGCACCTGTGCCACTGCTTCAAGTCGCGGTGTAAAATCAGAGGCTCCGCTTCCGGAACGGCAACGGTGCATGCTCTGCTACACTCCCGGGTAGTGGCGCATGAACAGTCATTGCTTCATAAGCAGTAGCAGAGCCTCGAGGCTTGCACCGCTAGCTAGTTAGGTCAGCAGTACAGGCGCAGCATTTTCAGGGCCAGGCGAGATGTCCGGCCTTGTCAATCAGGCAGCAGAGAGGGCACAGTCCCTTATCTATTCTCATCCAGAAGATGGACCAGAATACTAGAGTAGGACAAGTTCTATGATCTGTGGAATGGCTACATGGATGCGTGCATAGCCCCATAGAAATGAACGGGTCAGTACACTACCCGCTTCCCAGGAAAACAGCCTCCTGGACAACTTTAAATATATGGGGTTTTGTTTTTTGGTGGTGGTGGAGGAGTTGGCTCCCGTATCTAGGATGGATACGACATATATAGGACAGGGGCCCGGAAAATACATTGATGGTTACATGAGGCAATGGATGCACAGGAGGCGCCCGGACCCCCCCCCCCATACCCTCGCCTCACAAAATGCTGAATTACCCATAAAACCTAATAATGAAATGAATGAAAACCGCAACATGATGCTCAAGAACACACTGAAATATAAAAGATAATGAAAGCAGCAAATGTTTCCAGCGGGCACCTTTAAAGTCAGGCCAGATCCAATCCTGGAGAAGTCCCTTTCATCTTTCACTAGAAATTGAAGTGGACGATTAGACGATGGAGAAAGATCTGACTTTTTATTGCCGGCATTTTTCACCATTATTATTTATTCAAGATGTCTGATTTGTAGCATGAGTAAAATCTAATAACAGGGCTAAGTCCTGACACCCCCTGCAGCTTTAACTAGGAGCAGGTGACCCGAAAACCATTTATTACAAGGAGGAAGATCTGGAAATGCCATACGCCGAGCGTCATGAGAACCGTCCGAGGACTGAGCCGAGCGAAACGATCAGCCAGGATCTCATCTACAGATGGCGTACTGCTAGGCTATGCAATCACTATGAGTGGTGAGGGTCAGATCTCTGGGATTCCTTACTGAACCCGAGAATAATCGGCCACAACACGGGTTTCATCCCCTGCCTTCATAGAGGCTCTGGCAGGCACCCACTGTGCAGGGAATTGCGGCACAATGCCATTCAATTAAATGGGGCCACTGCACTTACCTGCACGGCTGTGTGGCCAGGAACCACGCAAGGGAAGACTTAGAGAGGGCGCACTGCTGGATCATTAGCACTGATGGTAAACGGTTATCTGTAACGATGGTCGAAATCTGATGAAGGGACCTGTCCGGCCCAGAAACGCGTTACTCTTGGCAATAAAGAATCCGTAACCTACATAAAAGCTCTTCGTTCCTCCGTCCTAAAGAGACAAGCAGCGCTCTATTTTTATGCCCGGTCAGCTCTCTGACCATGATCTAGTGAACGGCAGCCCGTGGTGGCTCTTACTGATACGGCCAGCCAGGGGCAGATTGGCCATAGACCTTACAGGGAAATTTCCCGGTGGGGCGATGCCCGCCTGAGCACTCCTCACGGCCGACCTGTGGAAGTTATTGGGAATGTATTTTTTGATGGACGGTGGTATTTGGCTCTGTTAGGGCGGTATAATGTGCCGCTATATGGTATTGCTGGCCCTCCTGCCTTCCATCAATTTGGACCAGACTACAAAACGGGGCCACTTTTAGTATTTTTTCCGGGGCCACTTTAGGTTACCAGTCCGGCAGAGTGTTGTGCCTCCAGCAGATGAGCACCTTCTCTCTCGGCAGCACCTTCTCTCCCGTTATGGGGTAAAAAAGTCACGTGCCCATCTCAAGAATTTAAACAGTTGGTGATCGCACTACTAAGTTTTCAATCAGGGGGTCATTTATTAAGATTGGCGTTTTAGGCACCTGTCTTAATATCCCCTATAGCTGGTGGAGTTACATAGAGGCGCTGGCTCAGAGGGTTTTCACTCCGTCTGCCCCCTCTCTAGTAAGCAGTTTGGCAGCCATGAATGCCCAACATATAGTCGAGATTGTCAACCTAGTCATATAATTAGTGATTTTCTGCTGTTTATATAACGCCGATATAATCAGCAGCGCGTACACTGTGTATACAATAGAGTAACGGGGTCCCTGAATCTCCGAAGTGAAGGAAAGGATGGTCACACTGTGCTCTGCTTCACGTCAGCAGCGCCGTACAGTTGAATGGAGCAGTAGTGCACCATTTATTTTGGGGGGCTCAAGTACATGACGGTCTTTTTCTAACAAAGCTAGAACCAGCCCTGTACCTCACATGGATCCAGAGATCTCCTCATTCATAGTTCTGATATCAAGCTGGCAGCTCAACGGGAGCGTCTTTTCTGCCTCAGCTCAGGGGGCGTGTCCATTCTGCTTCAGATCCAGGTGCTGGTTTGAAAACAGAATATGATTCTTGGGACAACCAGTTTAAGGCTGGGACTTCATGGCAACATACGCTGCGCAAAAGCAAGACTCAGGAAAGTTGCGCAAAATAAACCATTTGTGTGACTTGTCTGCGACTTGCTGTCGTGCGACTAATTTTCAAGTGTGATTTGGCTGTAAAAACACAGAAGTCACAGAAAAGTCGCATGCAAGTCAGTTGTCACACATAACTTACACTCGACAAAGTAAAAGTCGCAGTATGTTGCGCGTTGCATGGAGACAACATTGACAATCATTAGGTGCAATGTCACTAGGGATGAGCAAACCAAAATTTTCCCGGATTCGGTGTTCGGGTGGGTTAGGAATTCTGTTACGAGTCCGTTATAACGGAATATAATGGAATTCGTAGACTGAATGCAAAATAGAAGCCTTTAAGAGGCATTCCGTTTTGATCCCTCATAATTGAAGTCTATGGCCAAGCATAACCGATCCGGGTTGCCAGCTCCTTTCTAAGTATAGGTGCAGATTTCAGCGGTGGGACCTGCACCTATCAGACACTGGGGGCATATCCTAATGATATGCCCCCATTGTCGGAGATGGTACAACCCCTTTAAGGCCCAGTTTTCCCTATGGGTGATAGGACACTGTGACATCTCAGCTGCAACCAGTAAAATAGTCATGGAGCGCCCTTGCCTAAGGATACTTTCACACTTGCGGCAGAGTGATCCGTCAAGCAGTTCCGTCGCCGGAACCGTCAATCTGCCTGCAAACGGAAAGCATTTGAAGACGAATCAGTCTTACAAATGCATTGCAAGAACGGATCCGTCTCTCCGCTTGTCATGCGGAGAGACGGATGCGTTATATTTTTTTTTTTTCACATTTTTACCGGTCTGCGCATTCAAAATACCGCAATGCTGGATCTGGCAGTAATACATTCCGGCAAGTGTTCCAGAATTTTGGCCGGGGATAAAACCACAGCATGCTGCGGTATTATCTCAGTCCTGAAATGTCAAAAAGACTGAACTGAAGACATCCTGAACGGATTTCTCTCCCTTCAAAATGCATGGGGATAAAACTGACTAGTTTTTTTCCGGTATAGAGCCTCGACGACGGAACTCTATGCCGGAAAAGAAAAACGCAAGTGTGAAAGTACCCTAAAGGTGAAGATTTCATCCAGCACCCAGGGGGTTAATAATTCACATACTAATAACTTCACATACTAATAAGACAAAATAAATCAGGTTTTTCTCCGCTTGAGCTGTAATTGAAATCCAGTTATACAAGAGACTCCAATTAAAGAAGAAGAAGAAGAAAAAAAAGACGAAGGGTAAGGCGTCGCGGAAGTGGTAATTGCGATGTGTTTTCTTGGTCAATTAGACTGTACTCTCTCTGTTAATTCACAAAGGAAAATCCACTGTATCACAATGACAACTGTCTCATTTCCAAATGATTTGTCTCTGGGGGCACAAGCGCTGGGCTCACATTTCCCAGACAAAAGTTTGGTTTTTAGACCAGGGCTGAGCAGAGCAATTGATCCCGTAACCTAAAACTCACCAGGTTGAGCAACATCTAAACAATGGGATAAGGGTGGCCATGTGCGGAGAGAGGTGTAGTTTAGAGTCAGGAGACAGCCAGCCGGGCTAGCCGTAATCTCATCATCAAAACTGCTACCTTGTTCAGTTTCTGTTTTGTGTCACTAAAATACCAGAGAGGGGGAAAAAAACAAGACTTGAATGGGACCCGAGATAACATGCATTGTTGCACATCGTAAAGATCTCAAGGAGAGCAGAGCCAAAACCTATTAGGAGGCAATGCTATGACTGAGGAGAGGGGAGAAGTCCCAACAGACCGCGTCTTCTTCATCATGAGAAAGAAAAAAATAAATCCGCGTGCAAAATGCACTATTGTGAATTATGAACATAGGCTCAAGACAGTAGCTTTCACCGGTACCATGACCAATTTATAGAACCATGCACTGCAGATAATAATAAATACCTCTGTCTGCGTCCAAATAATCCGACTCATCTCATTCATTTTTCAACAGATTATCTGTGGCCAGTCAGCAGTATGGCCGACAATCGGGACGATCACGTCTCGTTTCTCACTAGCCAATCTATTATGAACCTATTCTTGTATGTTACGAGATCACATACCCGTAGGGAAGGAGAAGCTAAGGCCTGGTTCACACTTCAGAGATTTGGTCAGTGATTTTCATCAGTGGTTGCGAGTACACTGCGGATTTTCGGCTGTTCCAGCAGACTGCAGGAGCTCTCTGGATCTGGCATTGTCGGATGTTACCGGAATGCCCACCAGCCCCATTGACTATAATGGGGTCTGACGGAGATACGGCCGCTACCCGGCAAATATGCTGGGATTCGGTCAGACAAAAAACGTGGCACAATCCAGAGAGCTCCGGCAGGCTGTTCTCTGCCAGAACAACCTACCGCAACTACTGCTGGCAGTGTGAATCAGGCCTTATAGATGATAGTGCTTCAGTACGTCATCATTATGGGATTAGTATTCGGCTCATGCACACGACCGTATGTATTTTGCGGGCTGCAAAACACAAATCCACAAAAAACATGGAAGACGTCTGTGTGACATCCGTATTGCATCAAATTTTTTTTTGGCGGATCTATTGTAACCAGGGGCGGACTGGAAACTTAAAGTGCTCAGAAAAAAATACTGAAAGTGGCCTTGTTTTATAGTTGGGTCCAAACTGATGGAAGGCAGGGCCAGCAATACAATACTGCGGCACATTATATGACCCCAACAGAGCCAAATACCACCGTCCATCAGAAAATACTGCCAGCAGCACAAAATACATCCCCAAAAACTTCCACTGGGCGGCCGTGAGGAGGGCTCAGGCGGCCTCCTGGGCATCGGCCCACCAGGAAATTTCCCTGTAAGGTCTATGGCCAATCCGCCCCTGTTTGTAACAATGCCTGTCCTTGTCTGCAAAATGGATAAGAATAGGACATGTTCTATCTTTTTTGCAAAATGGCCATGCGGACATATGGAAACGTCATTTCCATTGTTTTGCAGACTCATTGAATTGAATGGTTACGTATACAAGCCTACACAGAGATAGGAATAAGGCACCATTCACACAGCCGTATTTTTCTTCCACATCTGATCCGCAAACAAAGAAATTTAATTTAATAGGGCTGCGAAAGATGCGGAGAGCACACCACGTCCGTTCCATAGTCCCGCGAGAAAGACAGAACATATCCTATTCTTGTCAGTTGTTACAATGGGTCGGAAAAAAACGGATGCAACACGGACGTCATCAGTATTATTTGAAATCATACTGCTGTCACGGGACTCTTGAGAGGTCCACCATACAGTTTACAATGTTGACCAAATCTCACTGACTTAGATCATATTTGGCCAAACTATAGCGATCTTAAATAGGTTTTCTAAATAAAGCTTGAAATAGAAAGGATACCACAAAAGGTGCTCGGATTCGCCGCTGTCAGGCCGGGCCCCAGGTTCTCCACTTTCAGCTTGGGTTGGAAACTGGATAGTTTTTCCTGTGTTGGCACGTGACCCATGCCGTGTGTGAAGGGAGCTGGCTGACTCACTTACTTGAATAGCTAAGCTAGCCCCCTTCTCTTTCATGGCCGATGCATAGGCAGAGAAGGGCTCTGGCTTAGCTACTGAAATGAAAAAGTGAGCCAGGCCCCTTCACACAAAGCACTGGTCAGGTACCAACACTGGAAATGCTCTCCTGTGCCAAACACAAGCCATAAGTTAATGTTCTAGGAACAACAGCAGGAGATTGGGCATCTACATTAAAAACTGATCAGTAGGAGTGCTAGGAGCAGGGCCCACTATGATCTGAAGTTGATAAGAATAGGTAATCTATAATAAACTCCAAAAAAAACTGCACCTCCAACTGGCAATTAAGCCAATTTTCTTGATTAAGTTACACAGTGGCTTAAAAATGCAAAAAAAAAAAAAAAAGCTAAAAATGTGCACAAATGTCATGTAAAGTTCTTACACAAAAAAAAAAAAAAAAAAACCCGCCCATCAACTCTAATGCCAAGTTACCAGCTCTACAAATGATTCCTATGACATGTTTAAAACAACAATGAAGAACGAGCAGTAAGATTTACTGAGACTTCATGTAGCTGCCAGGATAGGTGACACGTCTGGTAGTTATAGTGTGCCCCCTGGACATGATTCTCATGAGGGCTACACGTTAGCCATGTCAGTGACACGGACCAAACGCTTCCAAAGTACCAGCCGTCAACTTCCCCTTTCTGTTTCTCAACAAGTCGTTGATCCCGTCCACTGACGTTTCTTCTGCCGTTGATGGCATGCAGGACCTATTCCAGACTAATTAGCCCTGAGCAATTTACAAGCCATTATATTGAATGTGATGTGTCAATCAAGGCACCACGCAGTATATGGGAACCGAAAACAGCAGCCGCCTAATGTTTACTCCAAAGCAAGTTTTCCAAAAAATTAACCATGTCGAAATGCTTACTGAAATAACACCTATGTATGTTCACAGGGGAAGCAAACGTAGCTATTCATGGAGAAAATCTGTGCCTGTGTAAATAAACCATATTATGGGCTTCAAAAAGGGGTCGTTTCCTCCACAAACAGCGCCATGTCTGCCCATGGACTTAGCATGGTATGGTAGATTAGCTCCATTTACTCGATGTGATACCAGACACTGCCCATGGACAGACGTGGCGCGGTTTTTGGAAAAAAAATAAATCCTTTTTTTCTAGTCTTGGACAACCCATTTAAAAAAGCACCTGTCAGCAGTTTTCTAGCTATGAAACCGTCGGACCTGTTACATGTGCGCTTGGCAGCTGAAGCCTCTGTGTTGGTCCCATGTTCATGTAGGTCCAAAGCTTCCTTCCCAACAGTCGGCCTGTGTAAATCCAGCTTAAGGCCTCATGCACACAACCGTAAGTATGTAGCGGTCCGCAAAACGTGGCTCTGCAAAATACAGATGATGTCCGTGTGGTATCCGCTTTTGGGTGGGGATCACACGTGTGCTTTCTGCATCGTAAGATCTGGTCCGCAAAGGACAGAACATGTCCAATTCTTAGAGGCAAAATTTGGTCCACGGACCCATTTAAGTCAATAGGTCCTCAGAAAGAAAAAAAAATGGATGCAACACGAACCTCATCCAGACAGTCGTATGCATGAGGCCTTATAAGTATGGTCATCTGAATTTATACTGGTCATCAACTAAAAATGGTGCCAACACCTCCCCCTGATGGTTCCTACAGCTCTGCTTGTATGAACAGAGAGAAAATACAGTATTAGGGTGTGTGTTTTGCAGATCCACGGATCCGCAAAACACGGACACCGGCGATGTGCGTTCCGCATTTTGCAGACCGCACATCGCCGGCACTCTCATAGAAAATTTCTTTTTTATTGTCCGCAATTTAGGACCCGGGCGGGACATCGTCTGTCCCCATTCAAATTAACGGGTCCGCAATTCCGACCCGCAAAATGCGGAACAGAATTGCGGACGTGTGAATGGGGCCTTACTATAAGCCCCACCAAGATAGGAAAGTGCTGCGCAGCAAGGAATTTACAGTGAAGCGTAATATTAATCTGTAAGCATTGTCGCATCTACAGAACAGGGATCAGCACTCCAGCTGTTCAGAAACTACAACTCCCAGAATGCCTCCTTCACTGCTGTGGGAGTTAGAAGAACAGCCGAGCACGTTTGCATGCTGGGAGTTGTAGTTTCACAGCAGCTGGAGTGCTGAAGGTTGCCGATCGCTGCTAAGAACAAGTCTTCAAAAGTTTGCGAAGAAAGACGTCTTCCTTGAAACCGTCCTAAACTATGGCGAGAGAGATTCCTCCTGTGATCAGAAAGTATAAGACATCTCATCTATGAAATGGATGTAAAGGGAAGGAGATCTTCAGCAAGTACTACACCCTAATACGTCACATCCATCTTGCCAAGAAAATCGGAATTTGGAATTCCATGGGGGAGGCATGTTTCCTCCTTAATTGGAGCCTGAAACAAGAGAGCAACATACAATATTCAATCCACACTGCAGCTAATGAAGTACATACCGGCTGATTCCTATCACTTATCTTACATTACATAGAAAAGTGAATTATATCATTTCTACAACAGTAATGTGGGAGGGGGGACGGGGAAAGATAATATGCACAGGGTGGACGCCTAATCTCCGCTTTGATTGCTCAGCGTAACCAGGGCATTTGGAATTTGGCAAACATAAGGCTCACCGTCATTACACAAATACTAATCGGAAACCGGTATGGAACCACTAATATAAAGCGCACTGGATGATATAATTGTCATCTCCTCTGATAATAACCTGCCAGGGTGACTACCAGGATGGCCACAATGACCTGCCAGGGTGACTACCATGATGGCCACAATAACCTGCCAGGGTGACTACCAGGATGGCCACAATAACCTGCCAGGGTGACTACCAGGATGGCCACAATAACCTGCCAGGGTGACTACCAGGATGGTCACAATAACCTGCCAGGGTGACTACCAGGATGGCCACAATAACCTGCCAGGGTGACTGCACAACATTCAAAAATACCATAAAGGTTATGCACAGGCAGTGGGTGTGGACCGACTGTACCAACTAAATGACTTGGCTTTGGACCATCACGAAGGGCATTGTCCTGGCAGCCCCCTACTTTTCTCCCTAGAGCTCATTTGCATCCCTTTCTTCCCAGAATTCCAGAGGAGCATGTTTGGCCTATAAGTCTCCTCACACCAAATAAGGCGCTCTCTCCCCAAGGAGAGATAGTACCCCCCCCCCCTTCCCCCCCAAATTTTCCCATGGCCAGACACAGACGAATGAGTTTAATGCGAGAAACTAGCAGCGTGTGTCAGTTCGAGTTCCCGTTCTGAACTGTGCTCCTCTGACAGGATTGCGCGGCATTACAATGATTTATAATGCTGTGTGTCTCTGCGAGAAATGGAATCTATAGATTTACACTGACATAATGCTGTCAGTGTAATTCAATAGATTACAGGTCTCTCAGGGTCACGTAGTATTATAAACCATTATAATGCTGTGGGATCCTGTCAGAGGAGAACAGTTCAGAACGCGAACTGACACACGCTGCTAGTTTCTCGCATTGAATTTGCTTGTCTGTCTGGCCTATAATGGGGCAGAAGAGCAGAAATCACTGTTGCTTATATGAAAGCAGCTTTATTATTTTGGTAACACACAGATTGCCAATACAATGTTGTAACATTCTCCTTATGTAGCAGCACGCTTGCAGGTTCTAGTCACGGGTTTACATTACAGGGTGCCCTGCGTCTCTCTCTATTTTTACAAGCCGCAATGCCTTGTAGAGCTAGCTCAGCTAAATGCAAAGATATCTTTAGTGTTAGTGAACTGTTGTTTCATTCGGATGAAAAAGCCCTTTTAACTCATATGTAAATGAGCAGCTAAGTGCACTGAGGGCGGGCCCAAGACACTCTCCTCCTGCTTCCTCTGCCTGCCCCTCCATCTCCAGAATCAGGATCCCACAGTCTTCTCACCTAGCCCTGTCAATCATGGAGGGAGAACTGGCAGAGGAAGCAGGCAGAGAAAGGGTGCACAGAGTGGCTTGGGCCCGCCCTTTGTGCACTTAACTGCTCATTTGTATATGGGTTTGGACTTTTTCTCAAGAAAAAAAAAAAAAAGAGACAGATCCAGGAGGCAAACTCCTTTTAAATTTCCTATTCAGCATCCCCCATGTCAACTATCATTGTAAAACTAATGGAATATATAATATAGAAGTTTTTCTTATGTGCACCTATAACAGGGGGTCAGCAACCTCCGGCACTCCAGGTGTTGTGAAACTACATTTCCCATCATGCACACTTGCTTGGCTGATCTCCAAACTCCCACAAAAGTGAAAGAAGCATGCTAGGAGTTGTAGTTTCACAACAGCTGGAGTGCCGAAGGTTGCTGATCCCTGAACTATATTCAGAAAGTTATATTTCTTTCTAATAAAAACACAATAAAAAAATTTAAACTATAAGTCACATATTCCACAAACGGATCATAATGCTGGGGATTGTACAGCCATTATTCTCAGCTGACAAAATATTTCTTCTAGGCAAGGTGCTCCTGATGGAGTGCAAGGAAACTTTCCTCGAAATCCCGGGACGTACAGGCTCATAGAGAGCGGAGTGACAGCGCAGTAATTATAATGTCAACATCACCACACCTCTCAGGACCCGCCACGACAACTGCTTTACTATGTCACCCAGCCTCTGACTACACTTGTCATGTTGGCTTCATTTCTCAGATGAAGGAGATAAAAGAAATTGGAAATTCAAAGAGAAAGGGCAGGAAATGGTGTCATTTTTTTCCAATCTGCTATGAGTAAAGGAATGTGAGCTAGCTAGCAGGGTGACGGAGCCATTTTCTTAAAAATGGAAACTGAAATCTATTCCAATACTTAGTATTTGATAAACAATTCAAAGACATGAAATGTCAACAGGATGAGAAAATTTGAAGAAAAAATCCAAAGTCTTCACGCTAAGAGTATACAGCGGAAACAGTCAACAATTAAGTAATATATATAATCAGCATAAAGGGGTTGACCAGGATTTGGATACTAGTGGCCTATCCTCAGGCCATCCACCAACATCAGTCCCGCTGGGGTCCGACACATCGCACCGCCACCGATCAGCTATTACCTTATGCCTCTGCCGGAAGTTGGCCCAGAAACTATAGGCATCAACGTCCAGCACCGGAACTACAAGGTAACAGCAGATCCACGGGGGTGCAGGGTGTCTGACCCCCACCCAATCTGAAACTGACAGCTTAGCTGGAGGATAGGCCATCAATATCAAAGTCTTGGAAACCCCTTTAAAAGGGTTTGTCTTCACTGAGCAACCAACTATAAAAATGCTGCTAGTGAGCAATCCGATTGTTTTGCTAGGCCGAGGTAGGTGGGGGCGACTTTCTTCCAAATGTATAATGGTTATATCCACTCCTCCAGACTGGGAAGTGCTCTTCATAACAGCGCTCCCCTCTAACAAAGGGGTGCCCTACCCTTTACAGCAATCGTAGAGATACAAACAACCCTTTTACAATAAATAAATTAGCCAAAAATAATATGTCTACTCGGACTTTATTTTGCAAGTTTTTGTAATTTCCGACTCTCTCTCTTTCTGGGCTCTTCCTTATGGCCGCTTTCACACGAGCGTATTTGCAATCCATATCCATAATCCGGATTTTATGTCCCGGAATCCGCTGCTAATGTTAATGAAGAGAGATTCTCAGATTTTCGTCACGGGGTATACGTTGGTCTACCTAAAATCATTATTCAAGTGTACGCCATGATGGTAAAGTTCACACGCAGTTCAAGGATTCACCATCTTTAGACCCCAATTAACCCGCTTTCCGTTCGTTTTCAGCTTTTTTTTGCCAGTGAAGTCTATCCCTAAATGAATCCAATAAATCCTTTGAACTCTGACCCATTAAAGTACCGTTTCCGGGTATTAAAATGTATAGCCCCCTTGGGTAACACAATGTGAACGCGGCTTCATATAAACAAATTAAATAACTGTTGGTCAAATGCTCATTTGGCTAACAGCTATTCCCTCCTGACGCATGGATGAGCCCATCAATGATAATTAACTGCAATGTTAAGCCTCATTCACACATCGGTGTTCCACAGACGTGTGCTGAACGTGTTCTCCGCGGACAGCACACGTCCCCATTCGTTTCAATGTGTGTATTCACACATCAGTGATTTAGCACGGTCCGTGTTTTTAGCACGGATGCATGCTCTATTTGTCCGTGTTCACGGATCCATCACGTCCATTATAGTCTATGGGTCCATGAAAACCACGAATGCCATCGGTGTTTCACGGATCATTAGGAAGAGATGCTTTGAAAATAATTTTTCAGCTGTTCAGTGTCAGTGGAACACGGATGACACACGGACAGCAAAAGACAGACACATGGACCCAACACGGATCCCTTCGCGGAGGCATCACTGGCCATTTTTTCACGGATTTAAGAACAGACACGGACGTGTGAATAAGGTTTATGGCAGTTCTACCCCTTTAGAATTTTTTTCAGCTTCTCACTACATTGTATGCAAAATAAAATGGTGTCATTAGAAAGTACAACTTAGGCCTCTTTTACACTTGCGTTCTGAGGATGCGGCGGGCACTTCCGTCCTGCCGGATCCGTCAGAACGCAAGTCGCCTGAAAGCATTAGAAGACTGATCAGGATCCTGATCAGTCTTCGAAATGCTTTCAGGTTACCATGGCAGCCAGGACGCTACTGAAGTCCTGGCTGCCATGGTAAGTACTCCGCAGAAGTGTACTTACCTGCGCTGCGGCCGCCGGGCACTCCTTCATGACGTCACAGGTCCCTGCGCCGCCCGGACCTGTGACGTCATGAAGGAGCGCCTGGAGACTGCAGCGCAGGTAAGTACACTGCTGCGGAGTACTTACCATGGCAGCCAGGACTTCGGTTGCGTCCTGGCTGCCATGGTAACCGATCGGAGCCCCAGCTTACACTGGGGCCCCGATCGGAACTGCTGCTGCGCATGCGCAGAGCTAAACGTCAGATCCAGCGATGCTCCGAAACGACGTTTAGCTTATTTCCGAATGCGAATTAATGCACTTCAATGGGCATTAATCCCAGATCCGGCGTTACGGCATGTCTTCCGGATTTTTGGACGGAGACAAATCCGCAGCATGCTGCGGTTTTGTCAACGTCCCAAAAAACGTTCACATACTGAACGGAAGACGTCCTGATGCATCCTGAACGGATTTCTCTCCATTCAGAATGCATTAGGATAATCCTGATCAGTATCTTTCCGTCCTAGAGCCCCGAGGACGGAACTGTAGGACGGAAAGCAAAAACGCTGATGTGAAAGGGGCCTTAGGGTACTTTCACACTTGCATTTTTCTTTTCCGGCATAGAGTTCCGTAGTCAGTTTTATCCCCATGCATTCTGAATGTAGAGAAATCCGTTCAGGATGCATCACAATGTCTTCAGTTCAGTCTTTTTGACATTTCAGGAGGGAGTTAATACCGCAATATGCTGCGTCCAAAATTCCGGAACACTTGCCGGCATTTTTTTCCATTGGAATGTATTAGTGCCGAATCTGGCATTCAAAATACCGCAATGCCGGATCCGTCCGTCCCGGTCTGCGCACGCGCAGACCCGTAAAAATGTGAGAAAAATATATGAGGGATCCGTCTCTCCGCATGACAAGCGGAGAGACGGATCCGTTCTTGCAATGCATTTGTACGACGGATTCGTAGCCGGATCAGTCTTCAAATGCTTTCCGTTTGCATGCAGATTGCCGGATCCGGCAGGCAGTTCGGGCGACGGAATTGCTTGCCGGATCACTCTGCCGCAAGTGTGAAAGTAGCCTAATCCTGCAAAAAAACAAGTCCTCATATGGCTATGTGAAAGGGAAAATTAAAAAGAAAAAGGCACGTAGTGAAAAACCATAACGCAAAAAAATATATATATATATATATATTTATTTATTTTATTTTTACACAACCTGCACATATGTCCAAGTTATTTCATGGGTCCTATAAAGTTTTATTCTATCCAAGCAAAGCCGAATGAGTATTCCCATCCTACTTACTGTACTGAGCCAGGCCCTCGGGCAATATCAATAAAATGGGAAGTGACCTACCAGCAGGAAAGCAATGTTTCCACGTTAATGCGTAGGCACGACTCATTTCATACATCAGTACAAAGATTAACAGCCAAATAAAAGAGAATTAATGTCTATTACAAGCGCTTTCAAAGCACTTTCTCTAACAAAAAGGATGAACTTCTAAAAATATATATATTTCTAATTACTTTTCTTTCTAAAGGAAAAAAAAAAAGCTCCAATAACAAAACTTTTTGGAATTAAAAACAAGGACCCTAAACGAGCAGCTTTATTAACGGCCGACGTGAAATAAAAAGACCGGGAAGGGAACACTTTTCATGAACCTTTTTAATTAAAAGGTCTTTAGCACGAAGAGCTTTCATTTAAAAATGATCAAATTGACAAAAAATAAAATAAATCATAGCCAGGAGGATCTTTATTTAGCTTTATTACACAAATGTCAGTGCAGTCATTACATGCCCAATCGGTTTAATTCTCCTCTTTGATGAGAGCTGGGATTCAGATAATTTGGGTTTAAGGATAATATGTAACTGGAGACTTTTGAAGACATCATAATGGAATTCAATTGTCCAGACATAATAGGCGATATTTTCACATTTACTGCCGTTCTCTAGAACATTAGCTGTGGAGGAAAACAATCCTCCCATGCGATACACGGGAACTCTTTGCCTAATTTACAGAGATTACCAACTTCTGACAATATACACTTTATACTACGGGGGTTGGGAGGTAGAGAAGTGGCAGTAAATACTGGAATATTTCTAGAATAAGAGACCCGACACAAGAGCTTATTTTATTTCTTCCAATTACCGAGTTCAAAACCAGCTTTCGCCTACACCGGTATTTTTTAGGGCCCCAGTGGTGCAAGAGGACAGCCGCTATGTCTATATAATGGTAAAGTTCCTTTCATAAGACTTGACCTCTGTTTTCACTCCCACATGCCGGTGACACTCCGTTGTCTGATGCCCGACAGCGGCCCCATGCTTGGCCAAGCCATACATGTGCCTTGTACTGGGAGAGGGAAGAAAGCTACTGCGAGATGGCTCCCGAAACCCAACTGTCCGATCCTTATCCATCTGGAGAGAGTTGGGATGCCCCACATTTGAGGGTTGGCTAATTTGGCAAACCTTTATCTAATCTGTATGGCCAGCTTTGAAATGGGGTCCATTGGGTCAATCATATTTTTTGAGGGGGAATACAGTGGAAACTTTGGAAATTTCTCAGATGGCAGTCCCTGACTGTATGATATCATGTGTGTACTCTTCTATAATGGCCTACAACACAAGTTGCTTACAACATGTACGATTTTTCAGTATGGATAAATTGTCATTCCAGCCAGAAACTAAAAATTCATGGGTGTCTACTTAGGCCCGAAGCTTGTGGCCTGGTGCCGGGAAAGATCGCCCATTACCTTTTACTTGGCCACAGCTGATCCTGTCCTTCAGTGGAGGCCAGCCTATATACCCTAGAGCAGGGATGGCCAACCTGAGGCTCTCCAGTTGTTGCAAAACTACAACTCCCAGCATGCCCAAACTGATTACAGCTATAAGCCTACAGAAGGGCATGGTGGGAGTTTTACAACCGCTGGAGAGCCGCATGTTGGCCATCCCTGCGCCTAGAGGGAATATTCCCAGTGGGTCAATGCCCGCAGGGACACCCGAGCCCTCCTCACTGCTGTTGGCTGGCTACATACTACTGGAGTCACTATAGGGGTCACTACAGTGCCTGAGGAAGCGCATTTGCGCGAAACGGCCGTCGCCTGCTGCGGACGTCCACGCCAAGGCTGTCTGCCCCGCTGCCGAAGTTAGGTCGGATGACCACGAATAATCAATAAAGAACGCATCGTCAAAAACAAGTTTCGTGTGGCGAGTGCCGTCCCGGCTATTCCTTCTTCATTACATACATTCACTATAGGGGTTATTATTAGAAGAAGTCAAGGCAGCATGCTAAATATAGGACTGGCTTGGTTTCTGTGGCCCACATCTCCCCTCCTAAGCCCCCTGCTCCATATCTTAGAGATAATTGGACGAGGAGGACATAACGTGGCAGCTACTGATGGCCACCGGAGAGGGACAGCTTCTGGGGAGGTATTTTGTGCTGCACTGTGGTATTCGGTTCATTGGAATGGTATTTTGGGCTGCACTATGGTACTGTGGACCCTGCCAACTTGTAATGGCCCCATCTACTTGTGTTACCCCAACATCTGTCAATTCAGACCCACCAACGACATTGGGGCCACTTTTAGTTTCTTCCAGGGCCACTTGAAGTTCGCAGTCCGCCCCTGCTGTGCTGGCCATAATTGAGTGCCAACTGAGGGTCACTATTATGCGTCACATGATGTCACTGCAGGATACCAAGAGGACACCAGTTTGGAAAACATTAAAATATATAAATTCCTTATCTTTCGTGTTAGTTTGGCCTGTAATACATTATTTACAACTAATCTTATTAACGGTGTATGAGGGGTTTATTAGAGGACCTGCCAACTGACATCCATGGAGGGTGGCCTCAGCAGTCAAGAGTTGTATACCGTTGAGGCCACTGATAGGCCGCAGTGGTCACTTTTGCAGCTTGTAAACAAAGACTAGGAGCGGCACCCACTGGAAGCTGCTGGGGGGGGGGGGGGTCCAATAGGCGACTACTGATTCTTCGGGTTCTGCTAGTCCCTTCCTTTACTTTAGCCTTATTTTTCATGAGTCAAACAACCCCTTTAACATACGGCTGACTCATGTACTGACATAATACTGCCATGCAGATAACACGCTCTTGATGCAACAATGTAGAAAATATTCAGCTTTTTTTTTTTCAACGGCCATCATACGTCCATTTTAGGAACAATGGTAGTCCACGAGGTCATTCCGCTATTGCTGTTTTTGTTTTTTTTGACAGCCGGTGAATAATGAATGTAAAAAAATAGGACAAGTCCTATTTTATCTATTTTCAAGGACAAACAGCTCCCACACAATTGAACGGGATCGGTTTTAATGTCCATTTCTCAAAAAGACATGAAAAAAAAAAAAAAAAAGACCCTTTTCACAGAACCGGATTTTTGGTCCGCATCGGATCTGCACCTTTGTGGAGCTATTCATCTCAACGGGGGCTGCAAAAAATGTGCACGGTACAGTGTGTGCTGTCTCTATCAATATGTCTATTTCATGGGCCGCAAAATACATAAGGTCGTGTGAATAGGACCTTAAAAACGGAACGTCTCGCTGTTTTTAATGGCCTTTTTTGCTTAACGTCATATGCCTGTAGCCTAACAGGACGCACAATGGGGGAATTTAACTGGTTTTTCGATGTGAAATGCTGCAAAACCTGTCCTAAAAACACAAAATGAAATCCACAAAAAGTCTCATGCACACGGCTGTATTTTGTTTCCGTGTCTGTTCCGTTTCTTTTGCTGGTAGGATGAGGACCCATTCATTTCAATGGGTCCGCAAAAAATGCAGACAGCACACCATGCTCTGTCCGCATCAGTATGTCCGTTCCATAGCCCCGCAAAAAAAAATAAAAAAAAATATAGAGCATGTCCTATTTTTTTCTAGTTTGCAGACAAGGATAGGCATAATTACAATGGATCCGCAAAAAAACAAAAACGGATGCCATACGGAACGTCATCCTTTTTTTTGTTGCAGATCCGCAATTTGCATACTGCAAAACACATACGGTCGTGTGCATGTAGCCTAAAAGGTATATACCGAGGGATGGTTGACTTTTTTTTATAATTTTTAACTGGACGACTGATCATCTCATATATACATGTTTCACATATAATTTTTTATTTTTTTTTAAATAATTTGTGACTGGACGATAAATGCACTGCATGTTTTTCACTCAGATATGCTAATACCTATTAAAATACATAATTTTTTTACTTTTATTTTTTTTAAATGTCACAAATAAAATAAAATAAAATGACACAGACTAGCCAAGCTACTAAAAAAAACACACACACACACTTTACAATACTGGAGTGGTTAAAGTAAAAATAAATAAAATAACCAAATGTGCCAATTCTCAGACACTTGTTAGGCCGCATGTACGGGAAGACAGCCATTACCGTTACAATGCCAAAAGGTAAGTAGAGAAGGAAAAAAAAACCTTAGCGCAGAAAAGCAGACCTCAGAGATCAAACTCGAGAAAAAAAATAAAGAAATAAATAAAATTAGATACAAATTCAAGCTTTAGACTGTGGTCAATTGAGGTCTAGACAAAACCCTGTGTTTGTTCATGGAGGAGTCTCCAGGCTGCTCCAAGTTTGAAAAGGTAATTGAAGTCAGTCTATAATTACTGGATTAGACACAGATGGGCTCTGTACATTTCAAGAAGGGGGGGGGGAGAGGGGCAGAGAAATGTTTTGATTCATTTTATGATTGCATGTAAGGTCAGACTTTTCAAAATGCACTTTCATCTGTTAAATGGTTTCCCAAGCTCCCTGGGGTATCTCTGTAAAAACAGTGATGTTTTAAGCAATTTGGGTCTATCAGATCCTGTCTTTGAATGTAATACGCATGCCGATTTTCTGGTATTACATATGGGCAAGCAGGTTAATTGTTACATCTCATCAAAGTCCGCTTAGTTTGCAAACATAATAAAAAAAAATTTAAAAATGCGTTTAAAAGTGGAAATAAAATATCGCACAATATAATAATGTCGGACATTAAATTTTCATTTAACATTTTTGATAAGTTCTAGGTTGATAAAGTAATAAAGAATTCAATGAATCAAATATTCGTAGAGTTTTGGGAAATATATATATATATATATATAACTTGAAAAATGCTTTGGTTTAACATTTTAATTAAATGTATACATTAAAATATATATTCAAATATAAAAGCTTAAAAAAAACTATACTATTTATTGACCTATAATTATGAATTAAACTCTATTATATAGCATTTTATTTCAATATAAACAGGACTTAAATGCATAAAATTTATTAATTTGAAAAAAAAAAAACATGTAAATACTACAATAAACATGAAGCTACCACTAGAGGGCGAATGAGGTGCTCGGAGAGCGAAGTCGACTATCCACTTCCAAAATGTTCTGTGCAAACACATTTTATAATTATGTACACTACGTTCCTGTTTTAGCTTTACAAAAATGTGAGGGGTGGAATAAAAAAAAAAAAAGAAAACATAGATAACAGTTGAAAAGGATTTTTTATGGCTAGTTAAACTTATCGAATTAAAATGGTAAAACATAATCAAAAGCACTGAAAAAAACATAAGCACCAAACAGCCAAAAAAGGCACTAAATTTCAATCAGTCACATAATTAAATTCCTCGTTGATGGTACACAAAATATAATTTAACAGTATAAAGACAAAATTATAATTTAGATTTTTTTTTTAAAGGGGACAGAAAAAAAAAAACAACAGCTTTACCAGTACTATGCAAACAGTCAAAAACGAGACATCAATCTACAATCATTTCTGATTCTAATTTCTTGAAAGGGGTAAAAAAAAAAAAAAAATTACTAAAACTTTCCACAATTTTTAAAATTCAAATACATTTAAAGATTGTTTATAATTTAATGTAGGTTATGAAATAATTGTACACAGCTTAGTAATGCAATAAAAACTGTAAATCAATAAAACTGATATTATGATTACATAAATAAGATGCACGCCGATTTCTCAAAGCCGTTACAAACTAATTTAATCATTTTATGCCAAATTAAATAAAGGGGGAGGCAGAAGACACGAGAAAGAAGATTAAATAAAATGGCTTTGAAGAGAAAAGCCTCAATGCAGGCTTAAAAAAAACACAACTCCTCCAACCCCCCCTGAAGGTGTACACACTAATTAATGAAAAGTCGTAAAGTCAGATCCTACTTCCACTTTTTCAGCCTATAAAAGGGTTTACAGTTCTTCCCCAGGGCAAGTCTCCGAGGGGAACATCACAAGCAGAAATACATATGAAAGCCATGGATATAATCCAGTTTATAAGGGGACGCGCTGCCGTAAATAATGAGACCCTGCAAATCAGACCCTGTAGTAAGCAAAGAGAAGCTGGACGGTCACCTACTGCATCAAAAACAGCCCCAAACGCAAAGTACCATGAGCTTCTGAGGCCATAGCATTGTACCCTGACTCACATGTCCTATTAGGCTACTATATTTGAATGAAATAAAAAATAAAATATCATTAAAAAAAGTCATAAAATGCCTAAAAGTTTCATAATAGGTTCTGCTAGATGGCTGCCTCCATAGTAAAGGAATCCTCATCAACGACATTATATATATATATATATACACACAGACACATTACTCAGTAAGGCCTTGTTCATACCGGAATTTTAAACTAAAGAATTAGAAAAAAAATAATAATAATTTACGATAAAAATCAATGAGTTTCTTAAAGTGAATTTAACATGTCTTCATGAATTTGACCCTTCTATAGGGACGAGCGAACGTCTGTTTTTCAGAACTTAGTGTTCAGGTTTGGGTTCCGGTTAGCGCAGAATTGCGTTATGGATCCATAAGACAATTCTGCGGTAACTGGAACCCGAACTTTTAAAACAGAAGTATGCTCATCCCTACTCTTCTACCATTGATGTATACAGGGGAAAAAGATAAAAAGATAAAAAAAATATATATAAATCTTAAAAAAAAAAAATACATTGCATAATCATTCAGCGCCTCTGCAGCAGAAAACCACAGTGCAGCTTTCCCAAGGGAATGTAAGGGCTCATGCACACGACCGTTCAGTTTTTTGCGGTCGGCAAAACACGGAAGCCGCCCATGTGCCTTCTGCAATTTACGGAACGGGCGGCCCGTTATAGAGATGCCTATTCTTGTCTGCAAAACAGACAAGAATAGAACATGTTATATTTTTTTTGTTGCGGGGCTACGGAACGGAGCAACGGATGCGGACAGCACGCGGAGTGCAGTCCGCATCTTTTGCGGCCCCACTGAAGTGAATGGGTCAGCGCCCGAGCCTCAAAATATACGGCTCAGATGCGGACAAGAACAACAGTCGTGTGAATGAGCCCTAATACAGAGGCTCATGAATACAGTTGCGTTTTGTGCCAAGAAGAGGATCTGGTCAAGGTCTTTTGGACGAGATCTTGGCCTATAACAGGGATCGGCAACCTTCGGGACTCCAGCTGTTGTAAAACTACAATTCCCGGTATGCTCCATTCATTTCTATGTGAGTTCTTAGAAGAGCAGAGCAAGTGTGCATGCTGGGAGTTGTAGTTTCACAACAGCTGAAGTGCCGGAGGTTGCCCACCCCTGCCCTATAAGATCGGGAAAGCACCCTACAAAGCAAGATCTAGGGAAAAGGCTTTCCCGATCTAACAGGAAGGGATTCAATCTTTAAATAAGTGACATATGCATAGAGCCTTGAAGGGGATGTCCAGTTTTTTGATGCAGATGACCTATCCTCGGGATCAGCTGTTCCAGAGCAGCACCAGCGGCGGAAATACACAGCTCCGTCCACTGTGTAGTGTACAGAGGTGGTTGCGCCAGCGATACTTGCATTCAGTGGGGGCAGCACTACGGTAACCAGCTGCATCCACTACAGGATGGAGCTGTGTATTCATTTTTTCAATGATCTGTTAGAGGGGGAGTCGAGAGCTCCCCATGCACATTAGTGTAGAGTGTCAATTGAACTGGTAGAGCGTCAATTGAACTGGCCGTTCTCGGCAGATTCGACCAACAAAAGACTAATGTTTATAGTCAGCTTTATCATCTGATAACGATGGTCTACCCTGAAGATAGACCATCAATACCAAAGTACTGGACAACCCCTTCTAAGTCCCCATACACTTTCAATGGCTGTCAGACGACAGGTCCTCCCAACTCCCCATGCACTCAGTTCTCACGTACAATGGGGAGAGAGAAGAAAGCCGCTGGTAGTGGCTTATCTACCAGGAGTACAAAATGATTGGATGATGGAATTCAATCTACCCGATCCTTCTCTCCAATGATTTCATCTGTCGAGAGCTCCCCATACACATTAGATTCCGTGCAGCCTCACCAAAAAATATGTATGGAGACCTTTAGGCTAGTGTTGAGCGAACTTGTGTTTTCAAGTTAAGCGCGTACAAGGTTCAGGTTCTCTAAGAATTCCGTTATGGATTCCGCTACCACGGACCTTAAAGGGATTCTGTCACTGGGATTAACGCTATGGCGATATTTATATGTGCCCATCCGTCTCCTTGTTGTGTTTAAAATGATCCCACTGTTACTGCTCTATGTGTCTTAGATTTTTTCAAAAATCAATGTTTTTGATATGTAAATTACCTTGGTAAGGTGCCCAAGGGGTTGTCCCACGATTAGAGATGAGCGAACTTTAAAATAACGCATCCCGTTATGGATTCCACTACCTCGGACTATCGCGGCATATGGAATTCATAAGGGGCGGCTTCCACCAACCCGAACTGTTGAACAGCCGAAGGACCTGGGGTGACGTCACCGTCATGTGATCAGTGCAGGGGGCGTGGCTCAGCACTGGATTTGATCCCGTACGCCAAACTTTTTTAAAGTTTGCTCATCTCTACCCACGATCTGTTTGAGCCCAGAACCGCCTACCCCTTAATTTATTCACTTCACTTGCCCTGACGTTAATTCTTTTCAGTGCCGTAATTTCGCGCAGGCGCAGTGGACACTGTAATCTGCGCCCGTGCAGACTACTGGCACTGGCTTCGACGAGTCAACTGCGCATGCGCCGGCTCTCATGGGCAGCAGAATGCAACAAGGAGACAGATGGGCACATATAAATATCACTATAGCGTTAATCTTAGTGACAGAATCCCTTTAAGTTATGGTCCGTGGAAGTGGAATCCATAACGGAATTCATAGATAACCCGAACACGAACCTTGTACGCCGAACTTGAAAACACAAGTTCGCTCATCCCTACTTTAGGCCAACTTTAGATGGAAGCTACAAATGCCTCTATGACAGATCGAGCAGATAAATTATTATTATACCCACAGAGATGACCTCTACAAGCTGCCGTTCTCAGTCAGATCAGATAAACTATACACAATCCAAATTAATATATCAGGATGAAAAATAATACATAGAAATTAATATTTTATAAATATAAAAAAAAGGCTTAGAAATCAAGGCAAAAAGGTAAGTAGGACCGAGTATAGGGGTCTCCTGACTCTCCCCACCGGCAGATATCAGAGGAGGTAAAAGATTGGGCTATTTGATTTCAACATGCCTGATCCTTTTGTTCTCGGTCAAGCCAATCTTGCATGTAAAAGGATGATTCTGGAGAGCTGTTGGCCTAATGAGCCTTCAGCCAATATGTACAGGCCGACTGTGCGGGCAATTAATGGGAATGGACTGTTCAATCCCGATAACTGCCCTGCTTTCCAGGGAAGGTGAAAGCTGTATTTACATGCAGCACTCATCTCCTCTGTACGGGGAAGGATGGTCGCTACTGCCATCACCCACCCTCATGTTTCCGGGAAGCAGATCGCTATTTACAGAGGCCGATCCGGTGCCCGGAAAGAATGATTTTGGTGTCCGCATCACAATGCTTCCACCTAATGAATGAGCTCATTCATCAGGTGACCCTGGTACCTTTACATTGGCCCCTCACGGAGAACAGGCGTTGGTATATGATTATTGGCCTGTGTAAAGGGGTCTTTAGACTACTTGACTACTGGGGTTTGAGGTTTTTTATTTTTCCATCACTATCTATATAAAAAATAAAAAATAAAGTTGTATATAACCCTGGAGTTTTCACACAGGCCTCAAATATTTTAAGGGAGAGTTTTCTAGGCCTGCTCTGTGACCTGTTCAGAGGTCAGGAGCGAGTAGATCAGCTGTGGATCCTGGTGGATCCTGTGTTATCTACATAGTGGTGTTAACTCTAATAATCACTGGTCAGACCACACATGGAGTACAGTGTACAGTTCTGGGCTCCTGTGAACAAGGCAGACATAGCAGAGCTGGAGAGGGTTCAGAGGAGGGCAACTAAAGTAATAACTGGAATGGGGCAACTACAGTACCCGGAAAGGCTATCAAAATTAGGGTTATTTACTTTAGAAAAAAGACAATTGAGGGGAGATGTAATAACTATGTATAAATATATCAGGGGTCAGTACAGAGATCTGTCCCATCATCTATTTATCCCCAGGACTGTGACGAGGGGACATCCTCTGCGTCTGGAGGAAAGAAGGTTTCTACACAAACATAGAAAAGGATTCTTTACTGTAAGAGCAGTGAGACTATGGAACTCTCTGCCTGAGGAGGTGGTGATGGTGAGAACAATAAAGGAATTCAAGAGGGGCCTGGATGTATTTCTGGAGTGTAATAATATTACAGGCTATAGCTACTAGAGAGGGGTCGTTGATCCAGGGAGTTATTCTGATTGCCTGATTGGAGTCGGGAAGGAATTTTTTTCCCCTTAAGTGGGGAAAATTGGCTTCTGCCTCACAGGGGTTTTTTGCCTTCCCCTGGATCAACTTGTAGGAAACAGGCCGAACTGGATGGACGGATGTCTTTTTTCGGTCTTATATACGATGTTACTATGTTACTAACTGTCATTGTAATTCTGCCTGTGGTGATCATGATAATGGCTACTGAAAAGTTACCTGTACAGAACAGGAATTCATGGCCTAGTGGTCAGTGTGAAAACTGCAGTATTACATACATTTTTTAAAGGGCTTCTGTCACCCCCCTTAACCCATTTTTCACTAGCTGACATTAGCTATTTGCTAATGTCAGCTGAGTCGAAATATATATTTATTACCTTGTCCGAAGTTGTAAATTACGTTAAAAAGCCACTTTTATATTATGCAAATGATCTTCGCTACCAGCAAGTTGGGCGTTTACTTGCTGGTAGCCGCCGCATCTAGATGAGTTATGCACGCCCCCTTCCTCGTTTGATAGACAGGGCCAGCGCTTTCTCCTCCTCGCACTGGCCCTGTCTGAAGATGAAATCCCGCGCCTGCGCCGTACCGCTCAGTAGTCGGCGCAGGCGCTCTGAGTGAAGGACGCGAGCTTTGCCGCTCCGTCCTCAGTGCGCCTGCGCCGATTACGTCACCGCTACACCCGCTTCCCTTCCGCACATGCATTGTTTTAGGCCGCAACTACAGTAAATAAGTTGCTTCACAAAAAAGTTCCTGGTCAGACGTGTTTCAACGCTACAAGGACAAATAACGTAAAACGAGAAACCTGCACACAAAATCATACAAAAAAAGCCGTCTTGTTCTACCCTCATGAAGTGTTGGGTCAAGAAGAGTCCCTTTTAGGGCTCATGCAGATGCAGACCCATTCATCTCAATCATTCATCCGCAAATCTGTTGCGCTGCCCCACAAAAAAAAAAAATAGATGTCTGTTTTGCTGACAAGGATAGGATATTTCCGTAACAGTAAAAAAAAAAAAAAAATGGCGACACTCGGCTGGTATCGGTGTATCAGTTACGGCCGTGTGCATAAGCCCTTAGGCCTCATGCACACGAACATATTTTCTTTCCATGTCCGTTCCGTTATTTTGGCGGACCATATGCGGATCTATTCACTTCAATGGGTCCGCAAAAATAAAACTGAGGGTACTCCGTGTGCATTCCATTTCAGTATGTCAGTTTTTCCTTTCCGCAAAAAAATTGAAAATGTCCTATTTTTTTCTAGTTTGCAGACAAGGATAGGCATTATTACAATGGATCTGCAAAAATAACGGATCTGCAAAAAAAACGGATGCCATACTGAATGTCATCCGTTTTTTTTTTAGCGGACCGCAAAACACATACGGTCGTGTGCATGAGGCCTTAGTTACAGAGTCACCCAGGCTCTGTGGAAATTGGTGGTTTCTGCTGACTTCCCAGTTCATATCAATATAAGAAGTGTTGAGCGAAGCATCCGAAATGGAATTCGGGCTGAATTTTTGGAAAAATTCTATTCTAATCGAAGCTGAATTTCCTCGCGCTTCATGGTAACAAATCATTTTTCCTAAAATGGTGGCTGGAGTTGCCTTAGAAACAGCAGGAAAAGAAAAATACCTCATCCACTTGCTCGTGGAGACATAGTCTGCTCCTCTCTTGATTGAAAAAGACCTGCTGAAGGACCTGCACTGAGCGTGATGACATCACTGCATACTCCCAGCGTGATCACGTGGTGACGTCATCATGCTCAGCGGCGGGTCTTCTTCAATCAAGAGAGGAGCGCCAGCAAGTGGATGAGGCAAGTGATTTATTTATTTTTTTAAACCCAAAAGGTCATATTCGACTAGCGTATTACCATTTAACGGCCGTTAGATGGGTGCACTCTTGTCTAAAGGGCCGTTAAAAACAGTCCCAATGATTGCTAGGGCTAGGTGTGATGACCTTTACACTGCCTAACCTGTTAAAGTGTAAAAGCCGTGGCAGTTGCAGAGAGAGCTGACACAGCAGGGAGAGTCCGCGTGAGCACAAGGAAGCAGCGGTAACCGTAAAGAGGCAGGCTCAAACCTCCGTGTCAAAATGCAAAATAGAAAGAAAGTTGGTACCGCGCTGGTGAGAGTGACAGTCTGCAGCACTACAGTTGTAAAGTCCTCAGTTGTTCCAAAGGAGCAGTTGGTGTATCCGACAGCAATTCACCCGATGGTCTTGCACGCCCCACGTGTGTGTCGGCGTTCCTGTCCAGCCGCCAACGTCCGGTCCTGGGTGTCTGCGCACTAGACCTTTAGATCAAGAGAAAAGAAACACTGGTGCGGTATCTTTGGTAAGTTCAGTGTAGCGCAAGATTTATTACACTTACAAAATCCACATAATTAAGAACATATAAACGACTGCCCGACCCGGGTTTCACCGTAAGGCTTCTTCAGGGGCTCTGCAATTGAATGAATAGAGTCCGTGGCCGGTTAAAATACATGGCTGTGGTTAGTTCACCCCGGAAGTGAACTCCCAATAACAGCAATATTAGTTATAAATATATATAGATAAATGATAAAAACTCCATAAAAGCAGTATGCAATGCTAGTAATAAAAACAAATAACACGGAATTTGTAAGAAACACTGCATATTCCGACTCATGGAAGCGCACAATTGACCCGAATTGGGGCCTCATACCATGCACACATTTTTAATGTCCCACTCAATATTAAGACCGCTTGGTTGTAAAGTGCCCATCTGGAAAATCCATTCTGCTCCCTTTTTGTTGATCTGAGTGACCGGGTTCCCCCCCCACCAATGATTTTTAACAACCTCCACTGCACAGAACTTCAAACCTTTGGGGTCCTTCTGATGACACCGTTTAAAGTGTACAGAAACACTATGGGTTTCTAACCCCTTTTTTATATTTCTAATGTGCTCAGCCACTCGTACTTTCAATTTTCTCAGGGTCCTACCTATATATTGGAGCCCACAGGGGCATTCTAACAAATATATCACGCCCGTGGTCTCACAGGATGAATTCCCCTTGATTTTTAGTACCCTATTATTGGATGTAGCGGTGGCTATTTCAACCTTGGTTTTTTCTTGTCGTCCTTCTCCCTATTCTTACATCCCATACAGAACCCGCACCAAGAGAAACCACTACTCTTCTTTGACAGAGGGATACTTTCTCTAAGGCATCCATGTACGACCCGATTCCCAATCGTGGGTGCCTTTTAAAGATGAAGGGGGCCTATCTGGTATAATGTCCCCTATAATGTTGTCTCCCTTCAAAGCGTTCCAATTCTTACTGATGATCTTTTTAATCTGTGGACAAAACGAGGAAAAAGTGGTGGAGAACGTAAATTTAAATCTCTCAGCGCTCCCCTTCTTCTGCAATTCATTATTTTTACCGATGTCTGTGGTCTCTGTTTTATCTCTTTCTTTATCTATTATCTCCTCTTTCTGTTGGTGTAACTCATCCTCAGTGTAGCCTTTTTCTAGGAATCGCTTAATGATAACTTCACTCTGTGCCTCGAAGTCTTTCTCCTCTGTACAGTTGCGGCGAATGCGTTGTAATTGGCCCTTTGGTATGTTGCGGATCCAGGGTTCATAGTGGCAGCTATTCCTTTCAATGTACCCATTCCTGTCAGATGGTTTAAAGTAGGTACATGTCTTAACCCTACCACCTACAACTCTGATCTCCAGATCCAGGAAATGTATTTGGCTGTCGCTGATATCAGCTGTAAAAATAATGCCCCAAGTATTTGAATTCATTTGGGACACGAACCCCTCAAGATCAATTTTGGACCCATGCCAGATGCACACGCAGTCATCAATGTATCTTTTCCACAATTGTAGGTTACCACCTTCATCTTTTTGCCGCAACATTGGATCAATATTGTGGTTTTCCCAATAGGACATAAATAAATTTGCAAAACTGGGTGCGAATTTCGCACCCATTGCCACTCCTGAGGTCTGCAGGAAGAATTCATTATTGTACCAGAAGTAATTGTGCTGGAGACAATAATGAATACAGTCAACAATAAAATCTTTCCTCTCTTTGGAGCACCAAAGAGAGGAAAGATTTTATTGTTGACTGTATTCATTATTGTCTCCAGCACAATTACTTCTGGTACAATAATGAATTCTTCCTGCAGACCTCAGGAGTGGCAATGGGTGCGAAATTCGCACCCAGTTTTGCAAATTTATTTATGTCCTATTGGGAAAACCACAATATTGATCCAATGTTGCGGCAAAAGATGAAGGTGGTAACCTACAATTGTGGAAAAGATACATTGATGACTGCGTGTGCATCTGGCATGGGTCCAAAATTGATCTTGAGGGGTTCGTGTCCCAAATGAATTCAAATACTTGGGGCATTATTTTTACAGCTGATATCAGCGACAGCCAAATACATTTCCTGGATCTGGAGATCAGAGTTGTAGGTGGTAGGGTTAAGACATGTACCTACTTTAAACCATCTGACAGGAATGGGTACATTGAAAGGAATAGCTGCCACTATGAACCCTGGATCCGCAACATACCAAAGGGCCAATTACAACGCATTCGCCGCAACTGTACAGAGGAGAAAGACTTCGAGGCACAGAGTGAAGTTATCATTAAGCGATTCCTAGAAAAAGGCTACACTGAGGATGAGTTACACCAACAGAAAGAGGAGATAATAGATAAAGAAAGAGATAAAACAGAGACCACAGACATCGGTAAAAATAATGAATTGCAGAAGAAGGGGAGCGCTGAGAGATTTAAATTTATGTTCTCCACCACTTTTTCCTCGTTTTGTCCACAGATTAAAAAGATCATCAGTAAGAATTGGAACGCTTTGAAGGGAGACAACATTATAGGGGACATTATACCAGATAGGCCCCCTTCATCTTTAAAAGGCACCCACGATTGGGAATCGGGTCGTACATGGATGCCTTAGAGAAAGTATCCCTCTGTCAAAGAAGAGTAGTGGTTTCTCTTGGTGCGGGTTCTGTATGGGATGTAAGAATAGGGAGAAGGACGACAAGAAAAAACCAAGGTTGAAATAGCCACCGCTACATCCAATAATAGGGTACTAAAAATCAAGGGGAATTCATCCTGTGAGACCACGGGCGTGATATATTTGTTAGAATGCCCCTGTGGGCTCCAATATATAGGTAGGACCCTGAGAAAATTGAAAGTACGAGTGGCTGAGCACATTAGAAATATAAAAGGGGTTAGAAACCCATAGTGTTTCTGTACACTTTAAACGGTGTCATCAGAAGGACCCCAAAGGTTTGAAGTTCTGTGCAGTGGAGGTTGTTAAAAATCATTGGAGGGGGAACCCGGTCACTCAGATCAACAAAAAGGAAGCAGAATGGATTTTCCAGATGGGCACTTTACAACCAAGCGGTCTTAATATTGAGTGGGACATTAAAAATGTGTGCATGGTATGAGGCCCCAATTCGGGTCAATTGTGCGCTTCCATGAGTCGGAATATGCAGTGTTTCTTACAAATTCCGTGTTATTTGTTTTTATTACTAGCATTGCATACTGCTTTTATGGAGTTTTTATCATTTATCTATATATATTTATAACTAATATTGCTGTTATTGGGAGTTCACTTCGGGTGAACTAACCACAGCCATGTATTTTAACCGGCCACGGACTCTATTCATTCAATTGCAGAGCCCTGAAGAAGCCTTACGGTGAAACCCGGTCGGGCAGTCGCTTATATGTTCTTAATTATGTGGATTTTGTAAGTGTAATAAATCTTGCGCTACACTGAACTTACCAAAGATACCGCACCAGTGTTTCTTTTCTCTTGATCTAAAGGTCTAGTGCGCAGACACCCAGGACCGGACGTTGGCGGCTGGACAGGAACGCCGACACACACGTGGGGCGTGCAAGACCATCGGGTGAATTGCTGTCGGATACACCAACTGCTCCTTTGGAACAACTGAGGACTTTACAACTGTAGTGCTGCAGACTGTCACTCTCACCAGCGCGGTACCAACTTTCTTTCTATTTTGCAGAGAGAGCTGAGCCTCTAGGTGTAATAGTGACGCCCCCGTTGCTCATAGAGGCTCATTTGAATATATTAAACATCATTTTTCTCAGTAACACGGACACATATGAACATGGGACCAACACAGATGCCTTCAGCTGCCAAGTGCACATGTAACAGATCAGCCAGTGTCATAGGTACAAAACTGCTGACAGATGCCCTGGAGAACCCCTTTAACCTATAATATATTATTTGCATGCAGAGACTAAAGGTACCTTTACACAAGGCGATGATCAGTACGACTGAGGGACGAACAAGTCGTTTCTTGCTGTAGTGAACGTTTCAACAAAGACCCTTTAGACGCTCCGATTATTATTCACAAAATAGTCATTTCGATCGCATATTCCATAGTTTGTAACGCAGACTGTTGCATTGTGTTGTGGACAAATTAATCGTCTGTAATCGTGCGTGCGGTGAACGATTCCCCTTTACACGTATCAAATCGTTGCCCAAACAAATGATCCAACCAACGAGAAAGCTACCGATTGGCACTCTATTATTCATTGCTTTTACACTGCTCGATAATTTGCAGTTTCACTCGATTTAACGATTATCGGCTCGGGTAAAGGTACCTTAACACATCTGGGAGGGGCAGCTATTAAATGCCGTCCTCTTTGGGCTTTTTAACCACTTCCCGACCGCCCATTGACTATAAACGTCCTTGGGCTGGTCATTTATCTCTGAATAGACGTTCAGAGATGGCAGCTGCACGCTAATCGCTAATTATGTACTTCCTGTCCCGGCCCGATGGTCATGTGACCGCCGGGGCCGGGAGAGTGCAGGAGCTGTCGGGTCTTCCATAGACCTCGATCAGCCCCGTATTGAGGCTGCATCTCTCAGTTACAGGAGAAATCAGTTAAATGTTCCCCAGAGGTCTTGTATGTCCTTATGGGGGACACAAACTGTAAAAGAAAAAATTTAAAAAAGAAAGTGTTTTGAAAAAAAAAAAAGTTTCACATAAAAAATAAAAAAAATTTCCCCCCAAATCCGTTATTTAAAAAAATGGGGTGTTTCTGCAAACTGCAGAATCAAGGTAATAAATATTGAGGTTTATTTTGTAGCCCTTGATGTGTTCCAGGAAAAAAATTATAAAAATGAAAAATATGCAAAAAAAAAAAAATTTTACCTCTATTTTGCTTTAATTCCTGTGGAATACCTAAAGGGTTAACAACATTTCTAAAACCAGTTTTGAGGGGTGTCATTTCTAAAATGGGGTCATTTATGGGTTGGTTCTATTATGTAAGCCCCACAAAGTGACTTCAGAACTGAACTTAAAAAGGTTGACTTTGGAAATTCTTGAAAATTTCAAAAATTGCTTCTAAAATTCTAAACCTTCCAGCGTCCGTAAAAAAATAAAATGATGCCAACATAAAGTAGACATATAGGGAATGGTTATTAATAAATATTTTATGAGGCACCACTACCTGTCCTAAAAGCAGAGAGATTCAAATTTAGAAAACAGTGAATTTTTTCTCATTTTCGTTAACTTTTTTTTTTTTTTTTTTTTTTAAATAAAGGAAAAACATATTGACTTAAATTTACTATTAACATGAAGTACAATGAGTCACGAGAAAACAGTCTCTGATTGGCTTGGATAAATAAAAGCGTTCCAAAGTTATTACTACATAAAGTGACATTTCAGATTTGCAAATTTCGGCCTGGTCAGGAAGGTGACAAATGGCCCGGTCTGGAAGTGGTTAAGCCTATTAGCAAATCATTATAAACCATGTTAATTGACCATTTTATTTTTTACTAAAGAGCTAAAAAATGAACTTTTTATTGAGGCAGATTTGCTGAAAACCGAAAATCACACAGCTGAGTAACCATAAGCTGCGCTTGGGTTTCCAGGGATTTCATACATGTTTCTTGACCACGTAAAATGCTTTAATCCCGGCAAAGATGGGTTTAATGAGCCTTGTGACCCGGGAGAATTAACAGGGGAGAATATACGAGCTGGACGCCATTATTTCAGTAGCAAAAACATGAGCGGCTCCCAGATAACACGAGGAGTCCTGGCATTTCAAAGGCTCCATGGGGCCAAGAAAAATAATCTAATTGCAATAAAGGGACTCAAATTACTGACAAATTAACTCGTTCCGTGCCAGGCACAGGCAAGCAGAGCCTAGGTAATGTGGTTAATACTACTTGTAAATCCAAAAAAAAAGGGTTTACCATTTCACGGGAGCGACTATCAATTTCTAGATGACAGACCTGCAATACACTGACTTTAAAGGGAAAGACACAAGCCATGAGCACTGCATGTAAAATCTACAATGACGTGTCCCTGCATCATTACTAAGATGGGGTGAAAGGGGTTGTCCAGCTTTCGATAGGAGCCTGTTGAAAAATGTCAGACTCCCCTACTCCCCACTGGCTCCCTTCCAGTCCCCGTCCTGTAAACCTTCATATGCACCACTGCAGCCAATGAGGGACCTCACCACAAAGGCCAGTCATTGGCTACAGCGGCGTACGTGACCCTGTCCATCTGGAAGTTCACAGGACGGGGACCACTGAAGAGGGCCAGAACGGGGTGGTGGGGAGCGGGTGAGTACTATGGTTTCAACAGGTACAAAAGGATTAAATCGAGTAATCCAATAAGAAAAAAGTAAATTAATAGACAGTGTTCCTTTATAAAAACTCATCAGAGCCCCTGCCATCAGTCCACAACACCCCTGTGCGATCAACCCAAATGCATCAGTTCTCCCCAGTGCCCTTAGCTCCACTATCCCCAGTGTCATCAGCTCCGTTCCCCCAGTGCCACCCTCTGCCCCCCACCCAGTGCCACCCTCTGCCCCCCACCCAGTGCCACCCTCTGCCCCCCACCCAGTGCCACCCGCTGCCCCCCACCCAGTGCCACCCGCTGCCCCCCACCCAGTGCCAACAGCTCGCCCCGACAGTGACAACAGCTCGCCCCGACAGTGACAACAGCTCGCCCCGACAGTGACAACAGCTCGCCCCGACAGTGACAACAGCTCGCCCCTCCAAGCCATGCCCCCTGCGACAGTTCTTACCTTTCCTGTAGGGGCGCCGCTTCACAGCGCCTCCATCTTCTTCTCTGTGCGCTGCAATGTCATCCTGACGTCACACAGTCGGGTCATAGCGCTCGCTTACGTGCACTATGTCCTGATGATGTGTCAGGAAGAAAGTGCGGTGCGGGCCGGCGGGTGACCACAGAGCAGTAAGTAATAGCAAGCGCTTCACTTCCGCTCCGTGGTCACATGACACAAACGGATCCTCAATGCAAAAAATTAGCATCAAGGATTTTTTTGTGTCGAGTTACTCGATTCAATCAAGAATCGTTCACAGCCTCTCTCTGTTCGGACGCTCGGGGCGAGTTCCTAAAGGGTAACCCCTTTCAACATGACGTCAATTAGGTCTTCATGAGATAACCCTTCTAACATCAGAGCTGGGGGTCTGAAGCAGACGGCCATGTGTACTGTCTAAAAAATCATCTAGAAAATACAGATTTGTATCTGAAGAGCTTAGAACCCGATGAATGCACAGGAGAGTAAAAACAAAGCCAAATACCTACCATAATGTCTAAGAAAATACACTTAAAGACATTAAAGGGACTACTTAAACATAACGCAAAATTATTTCAGGGCCCCAAAAAGGGACAGAAGACCTACCAGATGTAAACACCCTACAAAGGGCGAGCGATGACATTGACAATTACCAAAATTGACTCCTCAAAGGAGAAGAACAAATAAAATAAAACCTTCATGTGCTCAGAATACCACCCACCCAGAGTCTTTCTGATCTTCTTAACACTTGCGTCCAACAAAACATGACCGGTGGGTTTCAGGAGCGCATCTTGGATATTGCCCTAAGTGATTGACAGGTCAGGACAACTCAATAATGGTTTGGGTTCACGGCTCAAGTGCACATGTTTTTAATTAACGGCTGACACTTCAAGAGGGCGCCCGCTGGCACAGTAAAGCCAGGCTTCTCTATACACTTTAGACGGATACATGGACAATCCCTCGTACAGCTCTGTCGAAAGAAGAGGAGATATTCTGCAAAAGCCGTAACACTTAAAACTAACAAACTGTATATATTCGGTATTGCTGTAATCGTACTAAACCAGAGAATACATTTATCAGGTCACGTATGCCGCAAACTGAATGGCACAAAATTTTAAACGTAAAGAGACAATGGTGGAAGTGCTGTTTTCCCCATCCCCCCCAGAAAGAGTTAAAGGGGTATGTCTGTTATATATAGTTATCCCCTACCCGGTGAAGGGATAACTTCACATCACCGAAATGGAAAAAAAACTGCACTTTCACCATCGTCTTTTCACATTTTAAATCGGTGGGGGTCCTACTGCTCGGACCACAACTAGGGTTGGGCGATATACCGGTATTAATGATACACCGCAGTATTAAGAAACCAGAATATGGCAATATCGCAGTTTCTTAATTATCACTGTATTTTAGTGACGTCACAGGGGCAGTCGCACTTGAGAGTGCTGACTGCCTCTAAAACGTAGGGCGCACGTTACAGTGCAGTACGCCTGCCAGCCGACACAGTGGATAAGGAGGCAGTCCCTTGCTCCCCACTGTGACGCGGAAACCACTTCACCACCAATGAAAAACGCACTGAGCAACGGGGGGCTGTGGCCTCTGTGCCACCAATTAATGCAATTAACCCATTAATACAAACGGAGGCGGCGGTTGTTGGCCGTATAAGAGAGAGCCGGCACCCCTCCTTAATGACAGGGAACTTCGATCCGCCGAACCCAGTCAAGAAACCCCTCAGGTTTGACACCTGAGGGGTTAATGCGATGGATCGCTATGTCCTGTCATTGAGGCCGGGTGTCAGCTGTGTGATACGGCCGACACCCACCACCTCCATTTGTATTAACAGGTTAATTACATTCATTGGTGGTGCAGCCCCCCTCCCCTCCCTCAGTATTATCTTCTTTGGTGGCAGTGGCCACAGGGTCTCCTCCACCGTAGTTGGTGGCAGCTTCCGAGCGGAGCCCCAGCAGTGAAATAGCGGAGCTTCAATCGGTTACCATGGCAGCCTGGCTGCCATGGTAATCTCCCTGCTGCTGTGTGCACAAAGCCCAGGGCAGCAGGGACAGTGTAAAGTCCTATTCACCCTAATAGAGCTATTTGATATTGTGACAACCCTATTCACGTCATAACGTCACCTCAGGTCCTTTAGCTGAATGGCATCTAGCGGCGCCAGGAGACTAGCGCTGGATAACAGTCGAGGCGCTCCAGGGGCTGCTGTACAGAGAGACCTGCGCCGGAGAATAGTCCCTATGCTCAGGGGGCTGCTGCGCAGACAGGCTGGGGCTGAGATAATATCGCTGTAGTGTGAAGGGACTAAGACCCATATGGGAAGCAACGGTCTTTAATAAATGACCCCCAAGGTTTTATTTGGCTGAAAGGCATGTTTATGATGCCAGTGTGCCCTTTCTGACATGCCATGTGCACCTATGATGGGCTCAATGCGAACAACCCACTTATCAGGATTTTCCGTTAGCATGTCCCATTTTCTATGGCTGCCATCTCCAGCACTCCCATAGAGAATGAATGGAGTAGCAGGGCGCATGCCCGACGTGCCGCTCCATCAGATTGGGGGGGGAATGGTGACCCCGTTCTTGGTGGGGCATGTATACTATATAGGTGCATCAAGGAGACATTATAATGTATGGGGCAAAAAGGAAACACCAGTACGTTTGAGTGTTATTTAATCTAAATGGGCATTTATCACGATATATACTGTTATTGTGATACATTTCTTAATATAGTTATCGTGGGAATAATTTTGTTATCGCCCAACTCTAACCCCAACCGCTAGATCCGTAAGCCTCCCGAAATGAATGGAGCATCCAGCTGGCATGCGCACGGCCGCTCCACTCGTTTCTATGGGAGTTTCCTGGATAGCTAAGGCTATTTTCACACTAGCAGCAGGATGGATCCGACAGGCTGTTCAGCCTGTCGGATCCGTCCTGCCGCTCCGTCCTCATTGACTATAATGGGGGCGGGGGCGGAGTTGCGGACATGTCGTAGTTTTAGTCCGGCATCCGCTCTCCGTGCACTGCCGTGCTGCACCGGAACTCTGCCCCCGCTATAGTCAATGGGGACGGAGCGGCAGTCTGGCGGCACAGCGAAATATGGGGCAGGACGGATCCGACAGGCGATCCGTCCTGCCGCTAGTGTGAAACTAGCCTTAGTGTGATTAGTGGGGTCCTAGCAGTTGGAGCTCCACAGATCTAACAGTTATCCCCTATCCTGAGGATAGGAGATAACTTTATATAACCGGAATACCCCTTTAATAAAAGTTAATCAGTGAATTATTTGGAAATCAATCTGGTGCCAATAAAGACTACAACTTCTCCTGCAAAAAGAACTCATTTGGCCACATTGACAGAAACATTTTAGAAAAATTATAGCTCTTAGAATGCAATGATGACAAAAAAAGGGGAGGAAACTGAATGGTCACTAAGGGGCAAAACAGGCCAAGCTCCAAAGGGGTAAGGAATAAGGGACAGACTCCGCCAAGAAATGGAAATCCCAAAGTGAATAGTAACAGACAATGGCTAGTGAATACAGAAAACCTTTCTGCCACGGAGACCAAAAATGGCTTCTGCATAGAACATGACATTTACATGGCACTGCCAACATGTTCACTATACACCAAGTGTACTGACGAGTCACATAAAACCGCCAACACGGACATACAATATGTATGGCCATGTAATGAAAACATTTTGCATGACAAAGCCGTCACGCACGAGATTACAACCCAATATCTACAGGCGCAAATGACAGCAGATATTGCTCTAAGAATGAGTACCTAGCTGACAGGCAGTGCTCTTAGCTTAGCGACGCAGGCACAGGCAGGAGTCCACTCCGCTAATCCTGGTGTAGCACATGGGTATTGGGTACTGATGTACTATGCCAGGAGTTAGCAAACCTCCGGGGGGCACAGACAGGAGCAGCGCTGTGTGCTCCGGCCCGTACTCACAGCGCTGCTGCTGCGGCCCCATTCATAGAGTTCACAGTCCGTACTCCGCTGAGCAGTTAGCGGTGTACAGAGAACAGAGTTTTAGGGTAAATGCACACAATCTGGAAAATCCGCACTGTAGGTAATGTACTGTATATTGTATTCTATGAGAATTTGAGAAATTCTCATGCACACAATGTAGATTTTTTCTGTGCGGATTTTAAAATCTGCAGAAAGTCAATTTATTTTATTTTTCCAGTCTGGATTTTCTCCATTCACTTCAATGGGGACAGTAAAATCGGCACCATTTGATGTGGATTGACCGCACAGGTTTCCCTGCGAACACCTGTGGATTTCAGTGCGCACATAAATCCTGAACGTGAGCATTTACCTTTAGGCTTCATTCACATCACCGCTCACATCCGTTTAGGAGCAGGAGAACGGAAAGGACGGAAAAGCCACATAACTGACACCAAACAGAGCCCTTAGGACCCCATAGACTGTAATGGGGTCCGTTAGGTTTCTGCTCAGAAGATGATTTATAAGCGGAGACAGAAGTAGTACATGCAGGACTTTTGTCTCCGCTTAAAAATCATCTCCTGAGCAGACACGGAACAGACCCCATTATAGTCTATGGGGTCCTAAGGGCTCTGTTTGGTGTCAGTTATGTGGTTTTTCCGTCCTTTCTGTTTTCCTGCTCCTAAACGGATCTGAGCGGTGATGTGAACGAAGCCTTACGCACACAGCGAATGGTGCGCTTTAGGGAGGTAAAAGTATAATAAAAAAATTAATAAAGTAAATTAGAAAACTTTTATTAGGGCATTAGGGACATCTTATTAAAATGTTACACAAAGGTTTAGTTACTCCTCAAACGTCGGACTACTTGAATCAGATCTAAATGAATAATGCGTTTACATCGCTACCGTGATTTGCAGACACATAACCGGAGTCACAGGAAAACACTTTAATGTGCGTCACTGGTAAACGTTTTATTAGACTCAGTTTCCAGCAGGATTATACAACTACATGGGACAATAACACAATTTACATAAATCTGATTACATGAAATCTAGTTTAAAACAAAAAAAAATTACAAATTTGATGAAAAAATAATAATTATCGCATTTTAGAACTACATTAGATTTAAAAATGAACTACCGTAATTTATTAAAGTTACCGGCATAATCAACTACTATTGGCCTTCACTGACTCTACTATAAAACATTCTCACAAACACAGAGTTGGTAATTGGGATTTCACCAAAAATCCACTTAAATCAGTGCTTGCTCTGTACGTAAATGAGCAATTGGAGTCAAGGAGGTGGAGACGATGAAAACTGAAGTCAAGCTTGCTGTGCCCAAATCCTCGCCCACCAGCCTTGATTTAGAGAACATCACCAGCAGGCCTCACGAGATCTCGAGCTTGCGCTGTTCCGTCTTACTCTTGGCGCACGCAGGGTATACTTTCCCGGGTCTACTGCTGAAACTAGAGCAACTACACCCCTGCTTCATTGCTCATGCACCAAGGTTGGGAGGCAACGGCGTGCACACAAGAAATCTCAGGAGGCCTACCGGTGACCTTCCATGTCCTAACAGAGGTCAGTCAAGGCCGATGGTGAAGTGATACGGTTTTGACAGTGGTGCCATGTTCTAATATTGTTAGAACCACAACAGTATCTGATACTGGCAACATTTAGGGAGGGCACAAGAACGTGAACCAAGAGCCACGGCTCCCGAAGCCACTGGCCGTAGGGTACTCTACTAATCTACTCCAGTGATAAATTACAGTTTTATGGTTTTGACCCTAATACCAAGTTCTCGCAATGCTATCTGCAATAGTATCTGCAGCTGCCAACGGCTAGCCTGACCCATGGAGAGGCCCAAGTTGGGGAATACTGATCTAGATCATTATTATGCCCATTGAATGAGAGATTGGTTATTAAAGGGGTTATCCAAGTTATATTTATTGATGACCTATCCTCAGGATAGGTCATCAATATCAGATCGGCGGGGGTCCGACACCCGGCACCCCCGCCGATCAGCTGTTTGAAGAGAAGGCGAGCGCCGTGCCAGCGCTGCCTCTTCGTCATTGTTTACATGCTGGCCGTTGCATCTGCAGCGGTGAGCAGGTGTAATTACACCCAAGCCGCTCCATTCATTTCAATGGGACGGCTCTGTAGTACTACAGAGCCGTCCCATTGAAATGAATGGAGCGGCTTGGGTGTAATTACACCTGCTCACCGCTGCAGATGCAACGGCCAGCATGTAAACAATGACGAGGAGGCAGCGCTGGCACGGCGCTCGCCTTCTCTTCAAACAGCTGATCGGCGGGGGTGCCGGGTGTCGGACCCCCGCCGATCTGATATTGATGACCTATCCTGAGGATAGGTCATCAATAAATATAACTTGGATAACCCCTTTAAGGGGTGGTCTCAGAATAACAACTGACTGGTGAGGCAGGGACTGTTGTGACCCCTACTTATTAAGAGAATGGTATCCGGTGTTCCCAGTTTGAATAGAGCAATGGTCGAGCATGTGAACTGCCACTCGATTCAAACTCCATGGGACTTCCAAAGATAGTCAAGTTCAGAGTTCAGCCATATCCGGCAGTCCCATAGACCTTCATTGGAATGGCGGTCAAGCATGCACACTGCCATTCCATTCTAACGAGGGGCAGACCCCCAACTCTCAGCCACACTCCTATGCATAGGTGATCAGTTGGGATTCTATGACAACCCCTTTAAATGCCGAGACACTAGGTAAAACTGGCATGGTTTAGGAATTAGGGTGGTGTATTACACTGGTATGTATGAAAAGAGACCTAAATGAACATGACGTGAATTTAGCCTTTTCCTTTCAGCACAGTAAAGCCTCATTCAGACGTCATTTGGTCAGTGATTTCCATCAGTGATTGTGAGCAAAAACCAGGACCGGAGCCTCCACAGAGATAAGGTATAAGGGAAATATCTGCACCTCTTCTGTGCTTGGAGCAGCACCAGTTTTTTCTCAGAATCACTGATGGAAAATACTGACCAAAACACTGATGCGTGAATGAGGCATAAGGCTGGTTTCACACAGCCAGCACACCCTTCGGGTAGGCTGTTCCAGCATAGGTTGCCAAGAATCAGTTGGACGTTGGCCGGATTTCAGCCAGATCACCACCGTACCCCATCACAGTTAATGGAGCCGGTTGGCATTCCGGCAGGGTCCAGCAGTGATGGAACTGGAACAACCTGTTGGATTTGTAAAAGCTAGTGTGAAACTAGCCTAAGAAAGGTATACGTATAGTAGTACAGGCCCTAATGTTGTGTGTGTTGACAGGGAAGAAGATATTTTGCCATATTGGGTATTGTGCCTGGAGTGGGTCTGCCTGGGGAAGAGTAAAATAGGTTCACCAATCCATAGGACATGTATGTAAAACAAGGTATAGTCACACATGTCTGCAGGGATCCATGGGTAATATACCAAACGGGCCCTGGATCATTGCTTGTATGATTAGAGCTCAGATGAGCAAAATGTATTCTGCATTAATGATTGAAGTGGAAAATGTGGTTTCTTTTATGGACATTGAGGTGCACGCCCTGTTTTGGATTGTATCCACCGAGTCACCGTCTATTCTGCACCCCTTGTGCCTACCTCACTTGATGTGTGAACAGAAAAGTCTAAAGAACCCCATACATATTAAACTATTGTCGTTTTCAGCAAGGCTGTCCAACAGTATAGTGTGTATGAGGAGCTCCCAATTCTCCCTGAAAAGATGATGCTGGTGGGAGAGAAGGATTGGGCAACTTGAATTTCAAGACCCAATCCTTAGGCTCTCCCAAAAGATAAGACACCATTAGATGACTCTGCCCAAGGCTCTCTTCCCTTTGAAAACACATATACGCTTGCAGAGAACTTATGGGGATTTGGGAGACAGAGTTGTTGAAGGTCTACAGACACCTTCAGATCATCAGAATGAACTTCCATTGATAAACACTCTTTGCACCATCATACTCAACCACCATAATTATTGGACCATTGGCCAGCCTTATTATGTGTAACATCAGCCTTATAAGCCTGGGCAGTACTGCTTAAATTTACTGGTACTTTTGTAGTATCTTCACTGAAGACTTAAAGGAAGCTATTCATCCCATTGGACTTGAAATCTTAAAAACACAAGTTATGGTCAAACAACCTCAAATGTCTAAGATTGGTTCAGTAGAACTACGTGAGGTCCTGGAATTGAGGACATAGTATGGCATGTAAACCGCAGCCACAGTACAACTACTGGAATGGGTTTGAAGCTAGCGTTGAGCGAACTTGTTTTTTTAAGTTTGGCGTCCAAGGTTCGGGTTCATCGGAGAACCCCATAGTGGATTCGAAATTCCGTTACGGTCCGTGGTAGCGGAATCCATAACAGGATTCTTCGATAACCCGAACACGAACTTTGGACGCAGAACTTAAAACACAAGTTTGCTCATCCCTATTTGAAGCCAGCCATATGGACATTTATGGCATATCCTGGGATAATCCCTATAGCTCTTAGCTCCTGAAATTGGACCTGCAAAGCAGGGTTTTGTAGCAGGAAAACCATTTGTGGCAAACAGTGGGTTAACAAATAAGGGAACCTATACTTCATCGATCATATGGTGCCGATGCTGCCTGGGTCACCACCGGTGTCTACGCCATCTCAACACAGTGGTTGGCCGAATGGGTCACCAAATTGGCCGGTGATTGGCTTATTGGGCATCTCCAGGCATTGAGTGTTGAAATGGGACCAGGAAGTTGGCACTGCCGCTCCAACAGAAGATCAGTGAGGTACCAGTTCTCTTAGCTTTTAACCTATTAGTTGCCCACGGTCACCAATTTTTTTTTCCCCACTGGGAAGCCCTTTAATTAACCAAAACCCAAGCTGGTGGTTGCCTTTTTGCCAATATAGAAGCCTGCATCTTCTTTTCCCAATCTCACCCCACTCATACAAGCTACTACATAATACTGGCAATGGGCAAGTGAAATGCTGCCCTTATAAGAAAGCTCTCTCACATACGTGCAACATGTTCAAGAGAACGGTGCTTTCCTCGACGTGCATGACCCCTATTATTCCTCATAACACAATCGCTAGATGAAATCTATTAGCCAGGATGGCGGGAGCTTCGAAGCTTTGCATCAACACATGATTACAGCATGATGAAATTTACAGGATGGAGGAACGATTGGCTAAATGACATTTTCAAATTAGCTGTAATCAAAAATTTGTAGCTGTCACTTAAAAAATTTTTGCAAGTTGTCTCGGAAAAGTAGATTATCTGATCACGGGCCACATGTGTTATAGATTAAGGCTACGCTGTCAGCGTTCTAAGCAAAGTTTTAATTTAATCTTTTTTTTTTTTTTACTTGTTGTTCTACCTTTAATCAATGCCTCGTGAGAGGATCAGCTTTCTATAAGAAACTGTTAAGTATAAAGAAATGTTATTCTAGCATGTTTAGAAAAAAAATCACAGCGTCAGTTTCCCCCCCAAAATCCCAACCGCAACTTAATTATGTACAGGACATTCCAAGTCCGAAATTGCTAGCTCTGTTCCCAAGCAATTTTTAAACTGGATCTCCTGTAATGGCCCCTGGTTAACGTGTACATTACATGATGGTTGCATTCACAAAAGCATTAGGCCATTTGGACGCGGAGTTAATCTGCACTAGGCGAGGTTTGACATGGCAGGCGACGGCTTGTAGATCCCAAGTTTGAATGGAACGCAAGCAATGCAACGACTTAGAAATTTTCCAGGCTTAGGGAGCATTCACACGACTGTATAATTGGATGCGCATCCGTTCCGCAATTTTGCGGAACGGGTGCGGACCCATTCAATTCAATAGAGCCGCAAAAGATGCGGACAGCACACTGTGTGCTGTCCGCATCCGTTGTTCCGTTCTGCGGCTCCGCAAAAAAGATAGAGCATGTCCTATTCTTGTCCGCCCTGTAAGCCTCTTGCATCATCCAGTGTACTGGACGAGATTCCACCAGCACATGCGCACTGCATGGAGCGATGCTGCTGCCCACAATGTTCATCACAGTGCGCATGTGCAGGCGGGATCTCATAGAGTAAACTGGATAACGCAAGAGACTTACAGGGAGGGCCAAGCAACAGGCTGGGGAGGGGGTTATGTGAGAAGAAGGCAGAACGGCCTGGGTGCTTACAGCCCGAACTCCGCCCCTGGGCACTTACAGCCCGAACTCCGCCCCTGGGCACTTGAAAGCCCTCATTTACATATGAATAAAACTGTGTTTTTTCCTTTGGTAAACATGAAAACAAAAGGAGACAGGTACCATTTGACTCATCTATAGTTATGCTACAGTACCATGTCAGCAGTGTAGGATGGCATACTGTGGTGGGATACACAGCGATCTTTCCTGTGACACCAGTCGTGCAATCAATGATCTCTGTGTAGGAATGCAGTCATTGAAATAAAACAACTTATAATGTATCTGGCAAAAACTCATCCTGCCGGGTAAAGTCCTCATCGACCTTACCTTTCTTCTGCAGCAGAAAATGGACTGTTCGTTCAATGCGTGAAGGGTTCAGACCCCCACCGATCTGATATTGATATCTTGGAAAACCCCCTTTAAGTCAAGGAAGCGCTCTCATCAGTGATTGGCAGCTCTCTGTATACACAGTCATAGAGAGAAGGCTGTCAATCACTGTGAAAGAAATTAAGTGATTAATGGACATAATGGTGCTAATTGTATTTAAATTAAATATAAAAGTCTCCATTTTCTTAGTTTTATGTCTAAAATTTATGATATGATGATATGATTGAGAAATATGAGTCTCCATCACTTGATTCGTTAAAGAAAACTGGACGGATACCACAAATAGGGAACTTCTTGGCAGAATGTGATATGTACAGACAGGGGGACTTTTGCAGATAGAGGACTCGTGTTGGGACAAATGCTGGGCACAGGAGCTGACAGAGTTCTGCAGAGCATTTCACAAGAACAGGTAGGGAGAAGATCCTGTGTGTATCAGCAGTGTCACTGTACAGCTGGTACTTGTAGTACTACACATACAACATGCTGCTGAGTCTCCCAGCAGGCAGACATGTCACTCAGGGCAGCACTTGTATTCACTCCCTTAGCAGTGTCATTATACAGCTGGTACTTGTAGTCCTACACATACAACATGCTGCTGAGTCTCCCAGCAGGCAGACATGTCACTCAGGGCAGCACTTGTATTCACTCCCTCTGCAGAGCAGGGGAAGGGGCAGAGATTGTTGTTATTGCAGGTGCAGGTAAACAAAGGGCCACAAGAGAACCAGGGAAATGAGAAAATAGATTTTTTTTTTTTTGCCAAAAACTTGCTTAGCTTAGTTATATATTGCTGACCATCAGATTTACAGTGCTATATATTTTTTTTTCATAACTCGGACAACGCCTTTAAGGGGATTGCCTCATAAAAGGGGACACTGGCACACTGTATTGCATGACCAATTATTTTTCTGCAGCATAAGTATAGTTGATGAGAACTTTTCCTGGCAGGAGTTGTCCCGGATAAGGATAAGTTGTCCCGGACTCATCTGCTGATCGCCATGACAGCTTCCATCTTTATTTTTATTAGAAAATAATTTTTTGCAGTTCATGTCAGTGGCGGCTCCAGAATAAGATCAGACCACAGCCTGTTATTACCATCCACTGTAGCAATCTGATGACTGCCTGTTATGGAAAGCTTACCATGGTCAGCCTCTCTAGAGGTACAGGAATCAAGTTCCGCTTCTTTATTTGCAGAGCAAGAAGTGAGATTCCGATTCATCAGCTGTCCATATGATTGGACATTAGTGACATGACCAGTATGGAAATAATTCAGGTGTCCAGTATCGTTGGATCTCCTCAATCCATGACGACGCTTGCTCCACGCTGACGACGTTTGCAGTCAATATGCAAGCACCAAAAAAAAAAAGCACGAGATCTGTAACGGTTGTATTCTACCTAGAAGTCTAGAAATCATGGTTCCAGACCAGACATGGCCAAAAATCTGAATAGGTTTCAGGTCATTTCATCAAAGATCTACATGATCCTTTTTGGATATTGTATAAAATAACAGCCCTGATGCAAAATGTGCTGTACATTTTTTGGACCAGCAGTGCACGCATGTTCAATAGCATAGGGACAAGAAAGCCAACAGTGGAGCTCATCTTCTGGGGGGACAAAAGATCGGCAAGTGGACATCAATCAGGTCCATCCCTTTTCCCCTACATCTGCCAGAAGGACACAATTGGGCTGACCCCATACATTATCTCTTTTTTTTTTTACATCCATCTTAATATAGAATTAGATGAATCCCAGGATGCTGGTGGCCAGTGACCACCGAGTATAGAAATTTGGTGCTGGTGCCTAACATTTTAGGTTGCATTTTTTTTGCTAGTTTGAGAATATAGAGCTGCGGACATGTGCTGTAAGATCGCCACTAGCATGTCCATAATATATATTTTCCATAGCTCTGAGTGCTTTTATTCAGTCAAAAAAACTATTTTATATACATGCAAATGAGGCTAGTAAGGAGCCTAAGGGGCTGTTACCAACGTTTCAGGAGCCCAGCCACAGCCACTGTGAAGGAGCCCAGCACCGCCCGCATCCTCTGAATCTCTTCCTTGCTCCCGACGTCACAGAGTTGAAGCACTGTAATCTTGCGCTTGTGCGTGCCGGAGTTCCGTTATATTTCCCTACCAGTGAAATTTCCCCAGCCACTTCCTGTTGTGACACAGCCGCACCGGACATGACGTTTCCAGATTTGGAAGGAGGTGTGTCTCGCCGCGCAGGCGCACACGCCGGGGTAGGGAAATTTCACACCAGAGTTGTTGAGAACGGGCCAGCTAATGCGCTTGCACCTTACCTCTCAGCTGGACACTGCACATGCGCCGAGGGTAGAGAAAAATTACGGGCCAGTGCACAAGCGCAGCTAACTACTCCCCGACCGTGTGCCTTTGCTGGAGCTAGTCTTATCAGCACTGGTTCTGGCCCGTAATTTTTCCCTACCCTCGGCGCATGCGCAGTGTCGGCACGTGTCCAGCTGAGTTCACTCTGGTGTGAAATTTCCCAACCCCCTCGTGTGCGGCTGCACGGCGAGACACACCTCCTTCCAAACCTGGGAACGTCATGTCCGGTGTGGCTGCGTCACAACAGGAAGTGGCGAGGGTAGGGAAATTTCACGGGTAGGGAAATATAACACCGGCATGGTGTTCCTTCCCTGTGCTGGCATCAGCCTCAGGGAACGAACTGCGCATGAACGGCATGCGCAAGATTACAGTGCTTCAACTATGTGACATCAGAGGGTGCTCGGAGAAGATTCAAAGGATCAGGCGGTGCTGGGCTCCTTCACAGCGGGGGGTGCTGGGCTCCTTCACAGCAGGCGGTGCTGGGCTCCTTCACAGCGGGGGGTGCTGGGCTCCTTCACCGCGGGGGGTGCTGGGCTCCTTCACAGCGGGCGGTGCTGGGCTCCTTCACAGCGGGCGTGGCTGGGCTACTTCACAGCGGGCGTGGCTGGGCTCCTGAAACATTGGTAACAACCCCTTAGGCCCCTTACTATGTTCACTTACTGTTCAGCACATGTGCAGAAGAGGGACCAACCAGGGACAGCAAAGAAAGCAGCGCTGTGGGTGAATGACGTCACCGCTACCGACGAGCACCCTATAGATACAGCAGCTGATCAATGTTAAGGTTTAGAAGGCCAACAGATGGGGACCTGAGGGCTTTCTGCTGCACAGAGATGGTAAGTTACGGTGTGATATACAAAAGTATGACACACCAAAAATAGATTGGGATCTGCTGGGGTATACTTGTAGAAATTGGCCAACCCCTTTAAAGCAACACTTGAGCACCCTGCCGATAAACGCACCAATTCAGGGGGAAAAGTCAGCAGATAATCAAAGACTCTCCTGCGTTAGGACTGTAGTAGTATGACTTTCCTGGAAAAATAAACACATGAAACGAAATACTTGTTGGCCGAACAGTCGGATCATTGTCTCGGAGATATCTTGGGCTACTTTCACACTCGCTAAGTTTCGTCAGACGGACTGCAAGCAGCATTTTGGTGTCCGCCTCCAAAGCGGAATGGTGACTGAACGGAGGCAAACGGATGCATTCTGAGCGGATCCTTATCCATTCAGAACGCATTAAGGGCAAAACTGATCCATTTTGGAACGCTTGGGAGATCTCTGAATGGATCTCACAAACAGAAACCAAAACGCCAGTGTGAAAGTAGCCTTAGTTCAAAGATTTAAGAACGGTCGAGGATCCCATGAATGGAGAGCTTGGTCTCTGGCCTCTGAATCGCATTAGTGTGTGTCAAGAATATCAGTGCAAAACCAGACAATTTTCTCAGTTGTAGATAACATCATCATATGAATAACCCCATTTAATTCCCAGAGTCATATGATGTCTCCGCTGGTGGATGAAAGAAGATCTGTGCAGAGGGCGAAGCCTTACCATTGAGCCCATTAGGTTTCATAACAATCTTTTAAAGCTTAAACGTAAGGAAATGGATCCAGCTTCCGATAAAAGCGCTGACCTTTATTTATTTGCGTAGTAAAATCCAAGTGTAACACAGTACACAAACAACGTCTACGCGTTTCGGATCACAAATTATGTTTGTGTACTTGACACAGTTGTTGGATATCACACTTACTAAAATTATCCACCAATCCAATTCAAGATCAAGGTATCACATGAAACCTGGTGGGGAATTTACTGGGCAAAATGCAAAACATAGAGATAAAAAAAACAAAAAAACACATATAAAATCAATGATATTGTAACGTAAGGTCGTATTTGCTATTTAGACTGGTAGGAAAACCGCTGCCCAGCTGAAACATCCAAAAGGCTTTTTCTTGTAATCGCCTCCCCTAATAGCGGCAATGACCCTTTCTACACCTGGGATGCAGCGTCTCCCTTGTGAACTATGTAAATGTAACCGGCTGCCGACATGTTTCTTGTTTTGAAACGTGGAATTTCTTATTCTCGTTTTAATTTCCTTTGTTGTGCGCCCCAGATATCGCAGAGAACAGGCTCTGCAGGTTACCACATATATCACAAATTCTGGATTGTAGTTTAATACTGTTTGACGGAGTATTCCTTTCCATTAGCTGCAGAGGTAATTACTTGTGTCTCGTATGGGCACACCTGTAACTACCCGTGCACCGTAACCATACTGGCTTGGAAACTGCTTGGTCACTAAACAGACTGCGACTTCTTTTTTGTTGTGACGTAGGAGCTCTTTGTGCTGCACATTTGATACCTGGCTGTCGTAACAATATTTTTCCATTCCTCATCATAATTGAGTATTGGTAGATGCTTCTTTACTATGGCAGAAATATTAACATATTATCTGCTGAAATTTGTGACAAAAGTGACAGGCTTTAAACCTTTCGCTACCAGCACCATACATGTACGGCGCTGGAGCGATGGGTAAACATGGTGTAACGTGGTATCTCCCTACTTCGTGCGATTTCCCTAGCTGTCGCGCCGCAAGTGACGTTGTAGGCGTTCCTGGCGTTTGGACGATCTGCGCATGCGCAAAAGGGCAAAGGATGGGAAAATCTCACATCGCAATTCTGTCTGCACACGGGACACTGCGCATGCGCTGGAGAGCCACGGTAGGGACATATTACGGCCCAGTGCGCAAGCGCCTAGGGGAGATCAGATGGCCATTTTTTCTGTTAGATGAATATATATATACGCATTATATAGGGTGGTCTGCCCAGACTGCCCCAATGTACTGCGTAGATAGCCCCCCCATATACTGGGCAGACCACCCTATATAATGCGTGTATATATATATATATATATATATATATATATATATATATATTCATCTAACAGAAAAAATGGCCATCTGATCTCCCCTAGGCGCTTGCGCACTGGGCCGTAATATGTCCCTACCGTGGCTCTCCAGCGCATGCGCAGTGTCCCGTGTGCAGCCAGAATTGCGATGTGAGATTTTCCCATCCTTTGCCCTTTTGCGCATGCGCAGATCGTCCAAAAGCCAGGAACGCCTACAACGTCACTTGCAGCGCGACAGGTAGGGAAATCGCACGAAGTAGGGAGATACCACGTTACACCTGGCGCCCGCTCGTGCATGCTGAGCAGCAGGCACAGCAACAGCAGAGACCTGCAGCTAATGACTGTGAGCAGCAATAATGCCGATCGCCGTCATTAAAGCCTTTAGATGCCGTGATCAAGTGTGATCACAGAATCTAAAAGCTAAGAAAACGGCCAATGAGGATGGCAGTAATTGATTTCAATACGCTGGGTCTCTCTGAAGAGACCCAGGGTACTGGAACTGCAATTCTTATTTTGACCAGCAGGTGGCAGACTAACATAGGAAATGAGAAATTCTAGCACCATTATGGATCTATATGATACATAATGGTACAGAATTTAAAAAATCTAAGACTTTTTTTTTTTTTAATTTATAAAAAAAAAAAATAAATACAAATTTAAATCACTCCCCTTACCTCTGGGACCTGCACCTACACCGAGAACGGAGCGGGGAAAGGTGGTGGAGGGCGCACTGTGCATGAGCAGCCGCCCTCCATTCGTTTCTATGGGGCCACCGAATATAGCCGAGCACTGGCTTGGCTATTGCCCGTCAGCCCCATTGAAGTGAAAGGGAGCAGTAGCCACGCAAGAGCAGTGCGCTCCCATTCAATTGTATAGAGAGAACGCTTGGCGGTGGCCGGATCCAGGAAAACCTGGGGTCCTCCAGCCACCACTCTCCCCGTTCCGTTCTCAGTGTAGGTGCGGGTCCCACCTCTAGTGATATGCCCCCATTGTCTGTTTTGGGAATACCCCTTTAACTTTTTAATGTCCTCTACAAGATCTTGATAAAGATCCAAAGCCGCTGACCGCGGCTGTACAGGATCGAAATCCAGGTTGTAAGTTTTGCATGAAACAGATGTATTACAGTCATTTTGCACCTCTGATGACGATCGGGACTCCTGGAGAAGAGATAGGCCTGCTGGTTCTTGAAACCCCAAAAAACGGTATGGTATCATTATACCTGTATAGGCACATCATAATTATCTGATGCACCATGAAAATGTTTTTTTTTAGGGTCAGACCGTGTGCTAAAAGTCTTTTAGAGCGTGTCAAACTATTTCACATCAAATTTCGTTTTATTCCAGAGAATTAGGGGGTCGGAAGCCAGTGGTACGTGGCATGAAGTGCACCATTGTACCGGTAGTGAAGTAGGCCACACTTTACAACGGCTCCTCTCAGGGGCGTCAGTTTTGGATAATCCAGACTGCATTCTGATATCGAAAAGATATCACTGTCCGAAGTGCATATAAATCCCTTATTATTTTACCAGTCTTACCCTGTTCTTGTATATTTTTCCACGGCATCCGAGAGCTCTACCTGGCTCTTAAAGGGGCATTGTCATGTGAGCGTCAACTTAATACGATAGAGAACGGAAATAAGATTTTTGCCAAACACCTTTATTTAGGCTTTGTCATCCATCACTGATGCCAATGGATGCAGACACCCTGCTGTGGTTTGGCACCGTGAAGATTAGTCTGACATTCTGGCTTCTGTCCAAAAAAAGTGCCAATATTGCAATGGATTTTTGTCATGCGACCATGCTAAAAATCTAGCTGCTGAAAGCCCACTCCGGACTGTGGTCAATAGAAGAGCATGAACTCCTGCAAATAAAATCTGGCATTTTACACTGGTCTTGATATCCCTTGTGCTGCCGGCGGATTCCCTTACTGTATGGCGAGGCGCATGCTTAGTCATGAATTAGGTGCATCCTCCGGCAGTCCGTGCGCCCAGACTGAAATCTATGACAGCTCTTAGCTGTTGGAGAGTTCGGTCTTCATTGATGCCAGAAAACGGTCGCAAACTAAGGGTACTTTCACACTAGCGTTGGTGCGGATCCGTCTGTTTATTTGCACAGACGGATCCGCACCTCTAATGCAAACGTTTGTATCCGTTCAGAACGGATCCGTTTGCATTAGGTTTAAAGAAAAATGACAAAGTCCAAAGCGGATCCGTTTTGGATTACATTGAAAGTCAATGGGGAACGGATCCGTTTTCAAATGCACCATATTGTGTCACTGACAACGGATCCGTCCCCATTGACTTACATTGTAAAAAAAAACGGATCCGTTAGGCTCCGCCTCTTCAGACGGACACCAAAATGCTGCGTGCTGCGTTTTGGTGTCCGCCTCCAAAACGTAATAGAGGCGGAACGGAGCCTAAGTGATGCATTCTGAACGGATCCTTATCCATTCAGAATGCATTGGGACTTAACTGATCCGTTTTGGACCGTTTGTGAGAGCCCTGAAACGGATCTCACAAACGGAATCCAAAATGCTAGTGTGAAAGTACCCTAAGATAAATGCGCCAGTCCCGGAATCGCCATGCCACCTTCACGGAAAGTGGCGAAGGCAGCGTAGAAACGCAACAAAAAATTGTCATAGTGGTGTTTAAAAAGTCACGAACACAGAAAGCTGACATAGGCAGATGATAAATTCCCCTCCAGTTTTGTCAAAAAAAAAAAAAAATGGCTTTTTTGCATTTGTTAAGGTTTTTGTGGGGTTCTTGGCCAAACAGTATGTTTTTTTAACTGCATTTTATGCAAGCCATGCTCACATTTAAATAAAAAAATGTATATAATGACTGTAATGTTACTTCCTTTGTAGAGCTGAATGAAAACAATACACTGGTAAAAATAAAAAAAGCCATTAAAAAAATCCAAGTGTGTTTTGTGTTTTTTTTACGTACAGGCAAAAAACAACGGATGTCTATGGGACAAAAAATGACACTCCTCGAGCATGCTACGATTCCCCAAAAAATATTCCACCAACTCAAAAACTTAATTTGAGTGTCAAAAACCACCACTACAAAAAAAACTCCTGTTTGTGTTGCGTTTAATAATTCCCATAGACTTCCATGCAGCATCTGGAGCTGGTGTTTTGTTTTTTGCCAAAAAATTCTGTGGAGAAAAAAAATTTAATAAAAAAACTAAAAAAAAAAAAAAACGCCTGAGAAACACCAAAAAAAAAAATAAATACACTCACATTTACTTATACCACATAAGGGCTCATGCAAACTGCGGATCCGCAAAACACGGATACCGGCCGTGCGTTTCTGCATTTTGCCTGTCCTCTATATAACTGTCCTATCCTTGTCCGTAAAAGAGACCAGAATAGGACATGTTCTATCTTTGTGCGGGGCCTGCGGAACAGACATACGGCGGAGGACAGCACACCGCATGCTGCCTGCAACTTTTGCGGCCCCACAGAAGTGAATGGGTCTGCATCCAAAAATGCAGATCGGATGTGGGGAAAAAAAAACAAAACGGTGGTGTGCCTGAGGCCTAAAAGTAAGACAATCTCAAATTGTGCCAAATTTATGACAGTGGCTGGTGGTGCGCCTACACACTGTCTAGTCTACATATACTTAAAAAAATGTGAGGACCCTTTTTGGCGCACAGCACTTCAATTGAGCCCTGCTCCATTTCCTACAAAGTCACACTCCCTTTTAGCGAAAACCATGATCCCCTGTCGGGCAAGTCACTAAAACATTTAGAAAATGTGTTGCAAAACATACACGCCAGTACTTTTCTTTAGGTTCCAGCAACATACGGGACCTTTTACACGGGCCGAGGATCGGGACAATTAGCGGGGACAAATGTTTGTACGAATGTTCATTCCCGATAATTGCCCTGTGTAAATCTGCCACCGATCACCCAATGAACAAGCAAACTCTCATTTATCAGGTGATCACATGGATGCGGCACATAAAAGCATATCACCCTGCGTAAATAGGAATCTGCACGAGTTTGAATGGTCGCTGTCACAAAGGGGATGACATGTAAATCCAGCTCGACTGGGAATCAACAGTCCATTCCCAATTATTGCCCGATGCAAGTGCAAAAGAGAGGGATTCTCCTCCTCGAACCTTGCACCCTGGGGGTCACAGAATCAGGCTCCGCAGACTTATTCTAAATCACATGCATCTTATTTCCCCCAAAGGTCATTTTAGGACACCAACATCTCTGGTGCATTCAGCAGCACACAATATCGGGAAAATTCGCTCAGGATCCTGAAGAAGAACTGCCTGCTTAAGCCGTTAGATCGGGAAACCTCACCCAATGATTGCGCTTGCCTCGGACGTCACTGACGGTTCCTCTCCTGGACTCGATCTAATGTTGCACACGTCAAATGGCAGAACTAAACATCTGGCAATTAAATCTGCATTCATGCTTTGGTAACAGAAGACAAAAAGCATTTTCTCTACCAGTAAAGTAACGCAATTAGTCCTGACTAGTCCCTGCTCCCCGGGGCAATACGGACTCCAGAACTGGATACCGTCTGTGGGCAGCGCCAGTGGGAACGCTTGCTTACATGGCACAAAATTGCTTCATTCCTCTGGAACGCAGAACTTACATTCAAAAACACTGGCGGAGAAATGTGACGAGACATAGGACCGGAGGGGATTACATTTCGCTAGCGCACGTGAGGTCTTGTTCTCTGCAGGAAAAAACTGATGACACCAAGAATCTATGTACTTATGTAACCTGGTGCAATCAAAGCCGAATACTCTCCATCTTTAAGGGATGTCCAGGATCCTTTTTTTATCCCACCCAGTGGTATCTGTGAATATATCTATGCCTACCTGACCCGTCCAGGTCTCCATTGGACTTCCAGTCCCCGTCTGCCAACTTCCAGATGGACAGAGTCCTGTGCATCACTGCAGTCAATGACGGGCCTCGGCAGTGATGCGTGGGGGCATGTCACAGCGGAGGCCAACCAACGGCTGCAGGGGCGTGACCCCATGTACGTGTAAGATGACAGACAGGGTAAGGCAGTCCAGGAGCCACAGAGTGGCAGGGAGCAGGTAAGTGGAGATCTCTTTACAGGATCTGCTGGGAGCAGCAGGGACAACCCTTTAACAATGTAGGAAATGTCTAGCCCCTGGCCGGCGTAGATTTCAGTGTTCTTCTACACCAGAAAACTATATATAACTATATGATAAATGTGGCCCCGCCACCTCCCTGCCTTCACCACACCCCCTATTTCGGGAAAGTGGCGAGGCCGTCGGAGAAACAGTGTCGTTTTTAGTGTATTTTAATGAGCCTTTGAGTCTGTACACCGCTCGATTGGATCTCCAAACAGAGCTGATCAGAACCAGAGGGGCTCAGGTGGGTGCTCCTACCCCTTCATTTTAGAGACTGGTGGGGTTTCTTAGCACCCATACCCCCACCGACATGTCACTGAAACAATAGATACCCTTTTCACCCTCAATAACCTTTCTTTTATTGTCTGTACGTTAACATTGGAATCCTCCTAATCATAATGAGAATGTTGTGACGACCTTACGTCCTCGTGCACATGGCATGGTGTACCAGGAAGCTGCGCGGGGCCGATGAAGTCTCTGGGGCACCCGACTAGGAAGCCGGACGTCCTCATGGTTCTGTTTGAGTATTTTATTCTTGCATCTTCCAAGGCATTCATAAGGAATCTGCCAGAAAAATCATATTGCTTTGTATGAAACTGGAAGAATATGAATGGACAGTAATGCCCTGTAGAAGCCTTCGGTCTCCGTCTAATGGCAGCCATGAGCATTAGGCCAGAAAGACGTCCTTCTATCCTACATAAAGGTGGTTGTACAGTAAGGCCTCAAGCACACGGCGGTATGGCTTTTTCTGTGTTTTGCGGGCCGTTTTTATCGGATCAGTTTTTCCGTTTTTTGTTTCCGTTGTGTTTCCGTTTTAGTTCCGTTTTTCCATATGGCATATACAGTATACAATAATTACATAGAAAATATTGGGCTGGGCTTAAAATTTTCAATAGATGGTTCCGCAAAAAACGGAACGGATATGGAAGACATACGGATGCATTTCCGTATGCGTTCCTTTTTTTTTTGTTTGCTGACCCATTGACTTAAATAGAGCCACGGATCGTGATTTGTGGGCAATAATAGGACATCTTCTATCTTTGCACGGAACGGAAAAACGGAATGCACACGGAAACACTTCAGGTTTTTTTTGCGGAACCATTGAAATGAATGGTTCTGTATAAGGACATATACAGAACGCAATAAAACGGTCCGTACACTCACAAAAAAAAAAAAAAAAAAAAACACGTTTGTGTGAAAGAGGCCTAAGGCCTCATGTACACAAACGTTTATTTTATCAGAAAACTTGTAATGTCCAAGCTGTCAAGGTGAGCTGATTTCCCCGTGTGCCTTTGAGCCTGGGTGGAGACCCTCAAGTGAAAATCCAAAACAAAGGAAAAAGTGGCTCTGGCACCAAGCATGGGATAAAATCAGGTTCCTTCTTTATTGGTGCATATTCACATACAGACAGATTCCATGGCAATTGCGACAAACGTTGACGCGTTTCGAACTAAACGTCCTTAATCGTAACGTTGTCAGTCTCTGTGTAAACCTTATATAAGACAAAGTAATACCTTCCCACTTGTTATGTGGTGCAGTTGTTCACATGCTATTGGTCACAGAGACAGACACTGGCTGTTACAGATTACAACAATCAAAGGTGCAAACACACGTGCTGGTGCTGTCCAAATTTCACTTTTTTTCTCTTTTTTAACCCTGTATGGTCCAGGGAGAAAAATAGCTATATCACTGTGTGAACTCTGGCCAAAAAACCGCATCGTGTGAACTGCAGTACCCATACAAATATAAAACAATGTGTAACAAAAAACCATCAAAGAACATGTTCAGCATGATACAAATAATATATAAATAGAGCTATTGGTATATATACATTAACGCTTTCTTTAGGTTTAATCCTAGGGGAACACGGGTATTTAAACGAAAGATCCAAAATGCCTCCCTCAAGTGGAATTTTTTACCAAAATCGCCACCCCTGAGAGGATTGGTTACTTTTTCTATAGCAAACGCTTGGAAGGTATTAGTACTGCGTGAATGTTGGTAAATAAAGTGTTTCGCTGCATTTGAGACATTAAGGCCTCTTTCACACGGGCGTTGCGGGTGCACTCCGTCAAACAGTGCGGGTGCGTTGCGGGAATCGCCGCGTTTTTTCCCTGCGAGTGCAAAGCGCTGTCATGCGTTTTGCACGTGCGGGAGAAAAATTGGCACTTTTGGTACCCAGACCCGAACCTGCACTTCTTCACAGAAGTGCATGTTTGGGTCAGAAATTGTCCCGCTGGTATTATTTCACATTATAACATAGTTATAATGTAAAATAATACCCTTGGCCATCTGCCTAATGTTTAAACCGGTGCAGAATGGGTTAAAAATAATAAACTAATAATAACTTACCTGGTCCATTTGATCGCGAAGCCCGGCATCCTCTCTGTTAGCTTGCTGGTAGGAAAAGGACCTGTGATGATGTCACATGGTCACATGGCCCAATCACCTGCTCCGCTTCGCGATCAAATGGAACAGGTAAGTTATTATTAGTTTAATATTTTTAACCCATTCTGCACCGGTTTAAACATGAGGAAGATGGCCAAGGGTATTATTTTACATTATTACTATGTTATAATGTGAAATAATACAGAACCGGTTACACATCCCGATGGTTGCATAGCAACCATGCGGGAACATCGCAAAGCATCCGCACTTGCTTGCGGATGCTTGCGATTTTCCCGCAGCCCCATTCACTTCTATGGGGCCTGTGTTCCGTTAAAAACGCAGAAGATAGAGCATGCTGCGATTTTCACGCATCGCAAAAGTGATGCGTGAAAATCAACTGTCATGTGCACAGCCCCATAGAAGTGAATGGGTCCGGATTCAGTGCGGGTGCAATGCGTTCACATCACGCATTGCACCCGCGCGGAAAACTCGCCCGTGTGAAAGGGGCCTAAGTGCTTTTGGATTTTCAATATAATTAAGGTGTTCCAGGATTCTATTTTTGAATTTTCTAGTGGTACTCCCCACATATAAAAGATCACAACTCGTACATTTCACTATATATACCACTCCAACTGTGTTACAATTGATGTAATTTTTTATATGGAAAGTGGTAGAATGATTTGAATCCTGGAAATCCTTAGTATTAACCACATATCTGCATGTCTTGCAAGGATTGCTCCCACACCTGGTGAAACCTGTGTATTTCAACCAAGTGTGTGTAGTACAGGTTTTCTGAGATGTATAAAGTGAAGGAGAAAGTGAATGGGCTATAATTGGAGACTTTCTAGATACAATGCGGCATCCTCGTTTCAACGAACCATACAAAATTGGGATGCAGCTTAGTATTGTCTTTCGAATCATTTCAAACTGTCTGCTATATGTTAATACTAAAGTCGGTATACCTTCTTTGTTAATACTAGGATTCGTCCCCAGGGACGTTTGCTATAGAAAAAGTAACCAATCCTCTCAGGGGTGGCGATTTTGGTAAAAAATTCCACTTGAGGGAGGCATTTTGGATCTTTCGTTTAAATACCCGTGTTCCCCTAGGATTAAACCTAAAGAAAGCGTTAATGTATATATACCAATAGCTCTATTTATATATTATTTGTATCATGCTGAACATGTTCTTTGATGGTTTTTTGTTACACATTGTTTTATATTTGTATGGGTACTGCAGTTCACACGATGCGGTTTTTTGGCCAGAGTTCACACAGTGATATAGCTATTTTTCTCCCTGGACCATACAGGGTTAAAAAAGAGAAAAAAAGTGAAATTTGGACAGCACCAGCACGTGTGTTTGCACCTTTGATTGTTGTAATCTGTAACAGCCAGTGTCTGTCTCTGTGACCAATAGCATGTGAACAACTGCACCACATAACAAGTGGGAAGGTATTACTTTGTCTTATATAAGGTTTACACAGAGACTGACACAACGTTACGATTAAGGACGTTTAGTTCGAAACGCGTCAACGTTTGTCGCAATTGCCATGGAATCTGTCTGTATGTGAATATGCACCAATAAAGAAGGAATCTGATTTTATCCCATGCTTGGTGCCAGAGCCACTTTTTCCTTTGTTTATTTTATCAGTCTACGGGATGTCGTATGCTTTCCGTTTCCATTTTTCCTTTCCGTACAAAGATAGAGCATGTCCTATTATTGACCGCATAACGGACAAGGATAGTACTGTTCTATCAGGGGCCAGCTGTTCCGTTCCGCAAAAAACGGAATGCACACGGACGTCACCCGTATTTTTTGAGGATCCGTTTTTTGCGGACCGCAGAATGCTGAAAAAGCCATACGGTCGAGTGCAATAGGTCTAAGGGCGCTTTTACATGGGAAAATTTGGGTAACAAGCAACGATGGCAAGTATCTTCAGGACCTTCACTTTCCGATCGGTCGCGCAGTCATTTGTTTCCATCATTGGCACGTACCCTGTTTACATAGAAAAATGCGCTGCCAACAAAAGACTCCGGGGTCTATTTACTGAAGCAGTAACCAGCTGCGTCCACAGTGGAGGGGCCAGCATTGGGGAGGGTGCAGGGTGTCGGACCCCTGCTGATCAGATATTCCGCCTATCAACCACCCGGACACATAAGTATCTCATTGTCATTAATACGTAGCAGAATGACGTTTGGAGGACATACTTGGGCTCCATTCACACGATCGTATGAACGGGCCACATCCGTTCCGCAATTTTGCAGATTGAGTGCGGACCCATTCATTTCAATGGGGCAGCAAAAGATGCGGACAGCACACAGTGTGCTGTCCGCATCCGAAGTTTAGTTCTGCGGCCCTGCAAAAATATACAGCAAGTCCTATCCTATTGGGCATTTTCTATATAGCGCCGGCCATGGGCGGTCCGCAAAATGCTGGTATCCGTGTTTTGCAAAACACGTACGGTCGTGTGCATGCAGCCTTATTGATAACATTGTGTTGGAAATTCTAGTTGAATACTTGATAGTAGAGTTGAGCGAACTTCTGCTTCCAAAGTTCGGGTTGGGGTTATCCAAGCATCCCCTTATGGATTCCGCCACCACGGACCATAACGGCATTTGGAACACGGGGTGAAGGACCTGGGGTGATGTCACCGTTATGTGATCAGTGCAGGGGGCGTGGCTCAGTACTGGATTGGATAAGAGGTCGTAGGCTACCACCTCTTATCTAATCCAGTACTGAGCCAGGCCCCCTGCACTGATCACATGACGGTGACATCACCCCAGGTCCTCCGTGTTGTCCAAGGTTTGGGTTCATTGAAAAATACCCTATATGGATTCCAAATGTCGTTATGGTCCGTGGTAGCGGAATCCATAACGGGATGCTTGGATAACCCCAACCCGAACTTAAAACAGAAGTTCGTTCAACTCTACTTGAGAGAGAAACCTATTTATCTATAGGACAAATTATGTTTATGCCACTTATAGTAGTGTTAATTGAGGACATGTTTGGATGTACATTTTGGAACTATAAACGCACTCCAGAGTCACGGACACAAAACAGGGGACAATGATGACATGTCATAAGACCTAAACATGTCTGGATATGTGGTCTTTTGATAGATAGATTGACTGATATATATTTACGGGGACATATTGAATCCAAATCCCCCTTTTTATACGATGGACGTCATTAATTCTCACACCACTGCATTGTATCCCCTACTGCCTACTTACATCCGCCGTGGAGAACAAGGACCAATCCCCAACAAATATCAGAGGACCGGGAAATTGAAAACCGGATCATCTGCGCGGCGAGCACCCGTATGTGGAGCGGAGCGGCGGTAAGGGGCTTGTAGCGCAAGACTGTTCTGCTGAGTTACATCACTGGCTTCTCTGATATATGAATGTAACAGCCATAAGTAGAGCGGAAACTATAGTCCGCGGCGTGGGCGCGCACATCTCTCCAGGTCACCAGATGTATGGTAACTGGTATATTCCCAGCCAGGAATGGGATTCAATCATCTCCTGTGTGGATTCTTAATAGACCATTTAGCCACTGTTTATCTTGATTCTTATGGCGAGGGCCCCGCAAATTCACATTTTTACTTCCGTTTGGAAGTAATATACCAACTCCACTAGTGATATTATACGGTAACTGATTGAGTTTTATCTATCAGTGATTTTATTGTTAGGGTACCTTCACACTGGCGTTTTTCCTTTCCGTCCTAGAGTTCCGTCCTCGGGGCTCTAGGACGGAAAGATACTGATCAGGATTATCCCAATGCATTCTGAATGGAGAGAAATCCGTTCAGGATGCATCAGGATGTCTTCCGTTCAGTATGTCAACGTTTTTTGGACGGAGAAAATACCGCAGCATGCTTTCTGTTTTCTCTGGCACCCTCTGACACAATAGAAAACAGATCCGTCCTCCATTGACCTTCAATGGAGTTCATGACGGATCCGTTTTGACAATGTTAAAAAATAGTTAAAGTTAATACAAACGGATCCGTTCAAACGGATGCATGCGGTTGTATTATCTGAAGCGTTTCTTTCCGGCATAGAGCCCTGACGACGGAACTCTATGCCGGAAAACAAAAACGCCAGTGTAAAGGTACCCTAAGGCCCCTTTCACACGGGCGAGTTTTCCGCGCGGGTGCAATGCGTGAGGAGGACGCATTGCACCCGCACTGAATCCGGACCCATTCATTTCTATGGGGCTGTGCACATGAGCGGTGATTTTCATGCATCACATCTGCGTCGCGTGAAAATCGCAGCATGCTCTAGTTTCTGCGTTTTTGACGCAACGCAGGCCCCATAGAAGTGAATGAGGCTGCGGGAAAATCGCAAGCAAGTGCGGATGCGGTGCGATTTTTCCCGCATGGTTGCTAAGAGACGGGACCCGATCTTTATTATTTTCCCTTATAACATGGTTATAAGGGAAAATAATAGCATTCTCACTACAGAATGTTATGTAAAAGGACAATTGAGGGTGATGTCACTGATGTCACCATGGTGATAGATCATGTGATGGACCATGTGATGAGCTCAGTGACATCACCACAGGTCCTTTACCCACAGCTGAGAGAGAACAGGAGACCGGCACCTACGCAATCAATTGGAGGAGGTGAGTTTTTTTTTTTTTAACCCTCAATTGTCCTTTTACTAAGCATTCTGTAGTGAGAATGCTATTATTTTCCCTTAGAACCATGTTATAAGGGAAAATAATAAAATCGACATAACACCTAACCCAAACCCGAACTTTAGTGATGAAGTCCAGGTTCAGGTCTGGGTACCAAACATGCCGATTTTTCTCACGCACGCGCAAAATGCATTAAAATGTTTTGCACTCACGCGAAAAAAATTGCGCGTTTTCCCGCAACGCACCCGCATCTTATCCTAAGAGGCCTAAGTGTTTTATTTCCTACTACTACAGTGTTTCCCCGAAAATAAGACATACCCATAAAATAAGCCGTAGCAGGATTTCTAAGCATTTGCGCAAATAAGACATAGTGATAGGCGCGACTATGCAGCGTACCGGCGCGGAGCGGAAAAGAAGACGGGCAGGCCTTCTCATCTGCTATCTCGGAGGTGACCGGAGAGGTGCGGGCAGCCCCGTCAACAAGGTCGGCTCCCGCTGTCAGGTCCCGGTCGCTCTGTGCGTGCTGCAAGCTGAGGCATTGAGGGAGACGTAGAGAGTGAAAGTAAAAGCCTCCTCAGTGAAGTGAGGGGCAGGACGCGCTGCTTTAGGTAGTGTGTCCCCTCAGGGGGAAGAATAAAGCTGGGGCTGCCGTTTTACTCAGCGCTGTGGGTCTCTCTCCCCCAGCACCAACCAGCAACAGTCTGTGGGTCTCTCTCCCCCAGCACCAACCAGCAACAGTCTGTGGGTCTCTCTCCCCCAGCACCAACAGTCTGTGGGTCTCTCTCCCCCAGCACCAACCAGCAACAGTCTGTGGGTCTCTCTCCCCCAGCACCAACCAGCAACAGTCTGTGGGTATCTCTCCCCCAGCACCAGCCAGCAACAGTCTGTGGGTCTCTCTCCCCCAGCACCAACCAGCAACAGTCTGTGGGTCTCTCTCCCCCAGCACCAACCAGCAACAGTCTGTGGGTCTCTCTCCCCCAGCACCAACCAGCAACAGTCTGTGGGTCTCTCTCCCCCAGCACCAACCAGCAACAGTCTGTGTGTCTCTCTCTCCCAGCACCAACCAGCAACAGTCTGTGGGTCTCTCTCACCCCCCACAAACACCAGGGGATAGGGGAAAAGCTTCCGCTTTTGAAGATTGTTGTACCATACATAATAAAAAATAAGACATCCCCTGAAAATAAGCCATTGTGTGTCTTCTTGAGAAAAAATAAATATAAGACAGTCCTATTTTCGGGGAAACACGGTACTAATATACGCAGTATACTTTCTGGCCGTTCTAACCAGATCAGTGTGTGCGCCCGTCACCCTGAAAGAAAACTAGCAGAACAATTGGATCAGTGAATGGAGGGATCTCTCAGGTACACGGCTGGTCCTAGATTTGCTAGAAAGAGACTGCCATGTGCCATGTGATGTCTGATTGTCATTTCTTACATCAATCATGGGATCACCCCTTTAAAGGAAGGGCAAATCTGCACCTCCTTTATGAGGCTGGACTGGAGAAGGTGGACCCCGGCTACACCCTGAAGAAGGGGGACATATTGGTGACTCGGTTGTAGGGGAAATTCTCTATGTGAAAAGCAGCAGGTAAACTACTGGAATTAATCGTCAACCATAACTAGGGAGGAGGGTAACGAGAGAGAGGATGAGAGGAGAAATGTCTCAGATCCAGGCACATGAAAGCCAAGCACAACCCCATATGTAATCAAGCGTCTACTAGACATTTAATACGGGACATAACGCTGGACATGTGGGTCTATCCTCAGGCCGGGTATTATGACTGGTCACATGGGAGGACTGACAGCAAACGTCTCGTTGGCATCTTCACCAAGTGTACCACGGAGAGAGAAAGCCTGACAGAGCGCTTTACCCCTCTGTCTTCATCAGTCCTAAAGGCTAGGACTAGACCTCCGCTCCATTCATATGGGGGGCACGGGAATCAGGTCCCAGCGGTGGAACGTCCACCCATTAGACACCTCCTACCTATACTACTGGGTGGTGGGAGCTCGTTACAACAGCGCTGCTCCCATTGAAGTCAGGGGGGGGCCAAGCTGCAATGACAAGCTGTGTCCACTATGCAGATGACGGTGCTGTGTAGTACTGATGGTGCACCGGTGGGATGGGGGTGTCGGACTCCCGCCAATCAGCTTATCCTGGGGAAAGTCCATGACTTAGTAAAAGCTGGACATCCCCTTTAATTTATCCCTCTGCACTTATGACATTTACACTGCCTAGTCCTGTCCATCAAAATGGAGAATATGGGACCACCACAGATGTCTTCAGCTGCCAAGAGCACATGTAACAGGCCATAGGTACAGATCTGCTGACAGGGGCCCTTTAAAGGGAAAATGCCGGCGGTTCAGGTCATGGAAACTGCCCACAGTAACTCCAGAAGTGACTTCTGAGACCTTTTCGTAGAATGTAAATCATCAGAAAATCCACTTTTATTCTCGTTCACATCATAAGCAAATTAGCTGTTGGATGTGAAGGAGGCCGGTGTTTTTCTCCTCCAAGTCAAGTTTTCGGCGACCCCCCCACCACCATCTTGATTGGCGCTATCTAGGCCAGGGAACCTCTCCCCCTGTTCTCATGAGATCCCAAGCAGGCTCCCTTCGTTCCCACTTTCGGCACATGTCCAGTAATTTTAAGAGAACAGCCCCTGGCTTCACTGCACAAGAGCTGCATACTCCAGGGAAGAGCGCTCTCACTGTGTGGCGCATGTGCAGAAAGTCTCGAAACCCCCCTTCTTGACAGACAGGAAGATGCAAGATGACTATGAAGGAATCTGGTCCTGTTAATCAGGAAGGAAAGGGAGGGGAAGGCAGGAGCAGCAGGGGTACACAGAGTGGTTTGGGCACGCCCTTGGAGGGAGTGACAGAGGGAATCATAGAGGGAGTGACAGAGGGAATCATAGAGGGAGTGACAGAGGGAATCACAGAGGGAGTGACAGAGGGAATCACAGAGGGAGTGACAGAGGGAATCACAGAGGGAGTGACAGAGGGAATCACAGAGGGAGTGACAGAGGGAATCACAGAGGGAGTGACAGAGGGAATCACAGAGGGAGTGACAGAGGGAATCACAGAGGGAGTGACAGAGGGAATCACAGAGGGAGTGACAGAGGGAATCACAGAGGGAGTGACAGAGGGAATCATGAGTGAGTGACAGAGGGAATCACGAGTGAGTGACAGAGGGAATCACGAGTGAGTGACAGAGGGAATCACGAGTGAGTGACAGAGGGAATCACGAGTGAGTGACAGAGGGAATCACAGAGTGAGTGACAGAGGGAATCACAGAGTGAGTGACAGAGGGAATCACAGAGTGAGTGACAGAGGGAATCACAGAGTGAGTGACAGAGGGAATCACAGAGTGAGTGACAGAGGGAATCACAGAGTGAGTGACAGAGGGAATCACAGAGGGAGTGACAGAGGGAATCACAGAGGGAGTGACAGAGGGAATCACAGAGGGAGTGACAGAGGGAATCACAGAGGGAGTGACAGAGGGAATCACAGAGGGAGTGACAGAGGGAATCACAGAGGGAGTGACAGAGGGAATCACAGAGGGAATCACAGAGGGAGTGACAGAGGGAATCACAGAGGGAGTGACAGAGGGAATCACAGAGTGAGTGACAGAGGGAATCACAGAGGGAGTGACAGAGGGAATCACAGAGGGAGTGACAGAGGGAATCACAGAGGGAGTGACAGAGGGAATCACAGAGGGAGTGACAGAGGGAATCACAGAGGGAGTGACAGAGGGAATCACAGAGGGAGTGACAGAGGGAATCACAGAGGGAGTGACAGAGGGAATCACAGAGGGAGTGACAGAGGGAATCACAGAGGGAATCACAGAGGGAGTGACAGAGGGAATCACAGAGGGAGTAACAGAGGGAATCACAGAGGGAATCATGTTCTCAGCAAGGACCACCAGATTGCCGGCCATGGCAGGTCCCCCTGAGGCTCATCAGACTATGACAGGGACCTTACAACCCGCCTGACTCTTAGTGCTCAGTAATGTCTGACTTCCAAGCTGCTGTGACACTACAACCCCCACCCTGTCCTCCTTACAGTCCATGCTGGGAGTTGCAGTTCTACAAGAGATGAAAATGAATACATTACAGACCCCAGAAGAATACTTCTCAGCCAAAGCGAGCAAAGCATCCTGGGATATGTAGTTCGCTAACAGCTGGTGCTCTGCAGCGTCACTCACCACATCCCGGGCCTTTCCGCTGAACTCTCCCCGGGGCCGGCTCTTCTTCAGCACGTCCGTCTCCGGCAGGGACACCCCGAGCGCTTTATTTCTGGTCTTTACTGTTTTCACACTGGCTCTGAATAACAGAGTGATGTCAGCTGCCATCTTGACAGCGACACGTCATCGTCTGTGCATCTGCCTAATACTTCCGGCCAGAGCGAAAAGCCCTGAGATAAACGTTCCGCCTCACAGAGAGTCCTGACAAGTTCTGTGCGCACAGAGTGAGGGGAAGTGTGTGCCTGCTATAATGTAACAGTGCTGAAAATCCTCACATATAACCTTATCAGAATTGTAATGTCTATAATAATAGTGAGACCACCGAGAGTTATGCGTCTATCTATCCCATATCTGACTACACACACACTGGCGAGGTACAGAGTGGAACCAGTACAGGGAAGAACAGTCCCCAGTGTCACAATGACCCAATTTAGGTCAACTCTAAGGTGTACAAGCCATGTGACTTAGGCCTCATGCACACGACCGTAGGTGTTTTGCCGTCCGCAATCCGCGGATCCGCAAAACACGGAACGGAACACGGCCCATTGTAGCAAAACGGACAAGAATAGGACATGCTATATTTTTTTTGCGGGGCCATGGAACAGAGCAAAGGACGCGGACAGCACACGGAGTGCTGTCCGCATCTTTTGCGACCCCGTTGAAGTGAATGGGTCCGCGCCCAATCCACAAAATATGCGGCTCGGACGCGGACCCCAACAACGGTCGTGTGCATGAGGCCTTACTCCCAGGTCGGTAAAATAGGAACCGAGAACCTGGGGGAGAAGATTTAATAAAGTGGTCACCGACTATTCGGGACTGTTCAGATTAAGATTTGGTGAATTTGGAGGCCAACACCGTGTCTTTGTCATGTTCCTCAAACCAGTCCTGAAGAATTTTTTGCAGTGTGGTCGGGTCATTATTCTGCCGAAAGAGGACACTGCCATGCAATGAAGGGAGATACTTACTACCTACCTAAATAATGATGTTTAGGTAGGTAGTACATGACAAAGTAAGGCTACTTTCACACTAGCATTTTTTGCGGATCCGTCATGGATCTGCAAAAACGCTTCCGTTACAACAATACAACCGCATGCATCCGTCATGAACAGATCCGGTTGTATTATCGGTAACATAGCCATGACGGATCCATCTTGAAAACCATTGAAAGGATGTATCTGGTCAATGAGGGACGGATCCGTTTCCTATTGTGCCAGAGAAAACGGATCTGTCCCCATTGACTTACATTGTGTCCCAGAACGGATTTGTTTGGCTCAGTTTCGTCAGGCGGACAGTAACATGCTGCAGGCCGCCTCCAGAGCGAAATGGTGACTGAATAGAGGCAAACTGATGCATTCTGAGCAGATCCTTTTCCATTCAGAATGCTTTAGGGCAAAACTGATCCATTTTGGACCACTTCTGAGAGCCCTGAACGGATCTCACAAATGGAAAGCCAAAATGCTAGTGTGAAAGTAGCCTAACATCCACATCAATGCCAAAACCCAAGGTTTTCCAGGAGAACACTACCCAGAGCATTACACTGGCTCTTCCGGCCTAATATCTGTTTTTTATTTCTTTACATTAATCATGGCATATACTGTATAGCATTTTGGAGACCATCCTTAGGCTACTTTCACATCTGCACTTTCCTTTTCCGGTATTGAGATCCATCATAGGATCTCAATAGCGGGGGGGAAACACTTCCGTTTTGTCCCCATTTATTTACAAAAACTGAACTGCACCAGAATGCATTCCGTTCTATTTGGCTGCCTCGCAATCGAGGACAGAAAAACGCAAGCAGCATTTTTCTGTCCACTATGGGGGTGAGGAGCAAGACGGATCCGTCATGACACACAATGCAAGTCAATGGTGCCAGATACATTTTCTCGGACACAAAAGAAAACGGATCCGTCCACCATTGACTTACAATGGTTTTAGAGACGGATCCGTCTTGGTCATTTTAAAGATAATACAACCGGATCCATTAAGAACGGATGCAGGCGGTTGTATTATCCTGATGGAAGCGTTTTTGCTGATCCATGACGGATACAGTAAAAACGCAGATGTGAAAGTAGCCTTATTGATGCTTGTACTCTATGTCCCCTTGATGATTACTTCAGCTTGCTGCTCCATCGTTGTGATTATCCTCTTCCATTTCTGCGTGGTTAAGTTCTGATAGTCAATTTGTACTACAGTTGCTCTGTTGTAGCAATATGCATGAAGGAGTATGCAAATACATTTTAAATTTTAAATAAAGTTATAAAATAGTAATGAACTTTTTACAAAAAAATTATAATAAATGTAATAAAAAAATAAAATTACAAAATAAATAAATTACACCGCAATTCATATGTATCCCCTGGAAATCGGTCCAAGTGTGGATGTGTCATGAACTTACCCGTTCAGGCTCCAGCACTACTGTCTCCAGCTGCCCAGTTACTGCGAAGATTGTAAACTGTCCTATTGGAAGCTGAGTCCATGGACCTATCAGGTTCTGATCCAGGGCTTCGGCACTCTATTTAAATCCCCTCCTGGCAATACACCTTTGCCAGTGATCGTCTCAGACTCACTAGCTGTGTTCCTGGTTCTTGAATTATGTCTTTTGGATTATTTGTGTTCTGACCTCAACTTTTGACCACTCTCTGTCCCACGTATTGGTACTGAGCTTCTCGTCTGGTTCTAATCTCGGCTTTTTGGCTACTCTCTTTCTCTCGATTTGGTACTTTCTTGTCCTCCTGGTTCTGACCTATTTCTGTACAACTCTGTCTTTGTGTGTTGTCTTTGTCCCTTGGTGTTTTTTGTCTTGCAGAGTAGGGAACGTCAGCCAGTTGCAGACTTGCTACTTAGAGCTTGCACTGCAAGTAGGTAGGGAAAGCGGGCAGGGTTCCATTTAGGGCTCAATGTCCCTGTCTGTCCCTACCTACTGACATTAAAGGATGTGTTCTCAACAGGAAGAGGGGAATAAGCTTCTGCCAGACACCTCTCTAGGTTGCTCATCTCCCTTGAGAACAAAGGATAGTGAACGTTGAAATTCGACCCGATTCGACATATATAATTACTATATAATAATATAGTATCATTTTGGAGGACAGTTGGCACACCTCCATACACATATAGCCAGATTCTCTCTATTGGCGGTCCTACTGTGTACTAGAGAACACTTCCATCACTAGTATTTGCTCCAAAAAATATACTGCCACCCCCCCCCCCCTTTTGGAGGATAAAAGTGTGTCTTACAGATTGAAAAATACAGTAAATATCCTTCAATATATAACGACACGCCACAATTTTATTCAGTGTGAAAATTTATTGACAAATATGGGACATTACAGCAATGTTTTGGACATATTAGTAGCTTAGCTCTTCTCCAAGCTGAGAACAGATCAATGTTCATTTACAATAGTACATAGTTAGGTAGATACCGAGGTGTACATAATGTAGTTTAGTTAATATAAAACATATCCATAAGTATATCTAGAAGATCAAAGGCTAGACAGTAGCGCATAGTGAATTCACATGGTGTAATGCAGTCTGACTTATAGGCTAGCCACCTGGTGGCTCCACAGCTTTCTTTTCTTTTTATGAAAGAGAGCTAATTTGCCTACCTTTTTCGTAGAAGAGCATTGCATGACCCATAACATTCCTTGTGGCTACTAGGCTCCACAAGAAGAAATAGTACCCCCTGGATCCCTGATAAAGGGTTCTTACCTAACTCATTTCTCTCTGTGCTGATGACTAGAGATTCGCCAATTTTAAAAAATTTGGTTCGATCCCAATTTATTCGCAGCGAATTCCGTTAACAAAGTTTACTTCTTGGCTGCAGAGAGCCTTTATAGTGGTGTAGAACACTGTGCCTTGCAGCACCACGCATAGGGAGTCTGCTGTGGTAGTGAAATAATACTGTGAGTCCGTATGACATGTAGAAGACAGGCGTCGCTCTTAGAATCACTGCACACTTCACTTATTTAAGAAGTCACGGGGCCAAAACTGACCAAACAACTCAAGTAGGAACTCAGCCTTACAGGTCGATGTTACTGCCAAGAACAAGCACACTCATTTTACACCGTCGTCAGCTGATTCCACATAGATGTCTATAGAACCTGTTCTATTAAACGCTTATACAAGTAGAGCCCCCCGACAGAGTGGAGAGGGTGTCAGCAGTAAGTTTGTGTTGATGTCACTGATTATTTTGCCCTTCGTCTGATCAGTCAGAACAATAACCCACAAAATTGGATCCTGTCTGTGCACCATCTGCCTTCAATCGGTCAGCATTTGGTCAGTAATCCATCAGTATTGCTAAAGCCAAAAGAAAACAGGAGTGGATCCAAAACAGAGATGACACGTGAATGGAATATTTGCATGTCTTCTGTGTTTTGTACCCACTCCTGCTTTTGGCTACCAAATCACAAGCCAATTCTGATGGGACTATACAGGCCTTACAGTTGCTACACAGACAGGATCCGTTGTGCGTCTCATTTTTCCTTCCTTCTGACAGATCAGAAGAAGGGTCAAATAAATGATGATGTCAGCCAGGCCCGAAAGGCAAAATAGTGTCCCAGTCAAGAAGTGGGGAGGGTGGGAACAGCATGAGAAGTCCACAGAGTGGCCCTATGACATAGTGGTGAGGTGGAAGCAGCATGAGGAGGCCACAGAGTGGCCCTATGACATAGTGGTGAGGTAGACGCAGCATGAGGAGGCCACAGAGTGGAAACAATGACAGTGTGGAGGTGGCAGCAGCAGCATCAGGAGGCCACAGAGTGGCACATTGACAGAGTATAGAGGTGGGGGCAGCAGCATCATCAGGAAGAGGCCACAGAGTGGCACAATGACAGTGTGGACGTGGCGGCAGCATCAGGAGGCCACAGAGTGGCAAGGTAACATAGTGTGGAGGCAGCAGCAGCATGAGAAGACCACAGAGTGGCAAGATGACATAGTGTGGAGGTGGCAGCAGCATGAGGAGACCACAGAGTGACCCGGTTACAGAGTGTGGAGGTGGCAGCAGCATTAGGAGACCACAGAGTGGCAAGGTGACATAGTGTGGAGGTGGCAGCAGCATCAGGATACCACAGAGTGACTGGGTGACAGAGTGGGGAGGTGGGTGGCAAAAACAGTACCCGCTGACGATGGTGGGTGTAAGAAGGAGCACTTGGCATCAGATGTGTGGCATCTGGCGGGTGGCAGCATCAGAATAGTAGCTTATTCAGGTAGCCAGAAGAAACCTGTCTCATTTGTCAAAGTGTGGCACCATGGATGATCTAGTCTGATGCATTGGGCATTGCTGGGTGGAAAGCCTGGCTGATCCACGCCTGATTCATCTTGACAAAGGTCAGTCTCTGCACATTTTGGGTGGACAGGCGAGTTTATCTTGGGGTAACTATGGCCCACCCCGCACTAAACACCTGCTCTGATGCCACACTACTGGACGGGCAGGACAGCTTTTCCAGGGCAAACTCTCTGCCAGTTGAGGCCACAAATGCAGTTTGGCTGCCCAGTAGTCCAGCAGATCTTCAATGTGGGGTGGCAGGGTGCTGTCCAAGTATGCCACCACCTGCTGGTTCAGGTCCTGCTCTATGTCTAGCTGCTGGTGAGTAGTTTCTTCACTATGCGGGTGAAGGAAGCTGCTCATCAGCGACTCTAGACTCAGTCTGTTGCTGATGGAGTTGGTACTGCTCCTGCCACCCCACCCCTCCCCAGCAGCCATGGCAGAGAAACGTGAGCACAGAGGACCCCCCGGTCAGACCTGTGAGAGGATGGACGATGGCGCAGATAGTAACGATGATCCAACAAGTTGGAGAGCCAGAAGTCATCCCTGTGCCGAATGGTGACAGTTCGGCTGTCACTACGCAAGCGAGCATGCATCAGGCCATTTGTGCAAGTGACTCAGATGGACTCCCTGCCTCCATCTCCACTGCATACTGCCACGGTGTGTCTGGGTCTTCTGCCTCCTCTTCCTCTTCGCCCTGTAGATCCTCTGGCTGCTCCTGCTCCTCCTCTCCTGTCACCTGTGTAGAAAAACCACCCATTTCGCTACACGTTGCTTATGCTCCAATGTCTTCCTCCTCCTCCAGTTCAGCCCACACAGGGCTCATGTGGCTGTGAGATGTAGGCGCCACGTCCCCCGTTCCCCAGACCAGCCAGATTTACCAGCATGTGTTCCAGGACATGAAGCAGTGGAATGACGTTGTTCATCCTGTGGTCCTGGCAACTGACAAATAATGTGCCCTCCTCAAAGAGCCTGAGCAAACGGAAGGTGTCACGCATGAGCTGCCACTGGCTAACATCAAAGTTACACAGGGGAGTACTGCTGTCCGCTTGGATCATCAATAAATCGTTTATGACCTTTCTCTGTTCATATAGTTGGTGCAACATATGGAGGGTGGAATTCCAACAGGTAGAAACGCAGCCTATGTTGGGGGATGCCGTCCTGCCGCTGCAGCTAAAGCAGGGTGTGGTTTGCGGTGTACGAGTGGCTGAAGAGCATGCAAAGTTTCCTGGCCATTTTTAAGATGTCTTGCAGATGGGTGGAAGACTTCAGGAACCGCTTAACAACCAGATTGAACACGTGTGCCATGTAGGGCGCATGGCTCAGCCCTCCTTGACTCAGTGCCGACACCATGTTCTTCCCTTTTCGGTCAGCATGGTTCCGATTTTCCGTTTTCGCGGAGAAAGCCAGGATTCGATTTCTTGATGAAGGACAGGGAGCAGTTCCTCCCCTGGGTGACTCTATTCACCCAGGCAAACGAGGTGCAGAACAGCGTGACACCGCCGTGCCCTGAACATGTGGTATGCTGAAGGGGCACTGTGAATTGTCCCTGCAATGGAGGCTGAGGACATGGTGGAGGATGAGGAGGCAGAGGCGGACATTGACGCAGGACCAACGGTGTGAGAACGTGTAGGTGGAAGCGGCATCACCTGGCCAAATTGCTGGTGTGGCTGCGCAACACCAGCTCCCACGCCACACTCCTTATCACTACTTGCCCATCTACCGGAGGAAGCGGCGGATGTCTCCTCCACATCTTGGCTTGCCAGTAGCTGCTGTTCTAGTAGCTCATCCTCACTGTATAGTGGAGCTGAGCCCACAGCATACAATACTTCTCATGCTCAGGGAACAGAAAAGGACAGAGGAAGGTTGAGGACAGGTGAGGACACAGGGCCTTCTCCCGAGCCATACCAACGAAGGGTTGTGTCTGAAGAACCCACTGATTCTTGGCTGGGTGTCTCTGATGTCACTTGCAACGAAGTCGAAGATCGAGTCAACCATTCAAGAAACCGCTGGGTTGTTGGGAGCTGGGAGCTCAGGACTCTCGAAGTGACCGCTGCTGCCACAGCCCCTTACTCTGCCACTCCCCTGTGCAGGGCCTGGCGGTATCAAACAGCACTTGCACCCCAATAACAAGAACAGTTTGCTGGAATTACAGAGCTGTATAATGGCAATTTTGTCCCCAGTCAGTGCAGCGAGGTGTAATCGGATTGTTCCTATTACCCAGGCTGTCACCTCCCCGAATGAACCCTGTTGAACATAAATGCTGTGGAATGATTCCTCCCTATCCTTTCCCTACACCTTGAATAATCTTTCCCTGCACTTGTAAATAATTTTTTTAGCACAATAAAGTTTGTTTTGTCCCATTGTCCCTAGCGTCTGCTGACGTCTCTCCCTGCACTAAGTACACTGGAAAATGGCAGTATCCAAGACGGCTGAGGCTATTTATAGGGCTGTGAGATCACAGGGCTGGCTGGCTGCTGATTGGCTGACTTCATGGCATTGAGGGTGATCCCGCCTTCCCAGAGTTACTTACTCCATGTCCTAACATGTGCAGCAGCCAATTTAGGAAAAAAATGCAATTCGTAACCATGAAGCATGAGGAAATATGGATTCGTGCAAATCAATTTTTTCCTGAAATTCGGATCGAATTCCGCTTCTTCAGCTTCGTTTTGCTCATCTCTACTGACGATGGCCACTATGGGAGTCATAGAAATAAGCCTAAATTAAGCATATTTCAGGCATAGATAGCGCCGCAACATCGCCACTTCGATTTCGTTCCTCTGACAGCAGTACTAAAATTGTTGGCGGCCCATCTCATTCACCATTTTCTACGGCTGTTTTTGGCGTGGAAAAAAGTCTAAATGTAAGACCGCTCGGAAGCTGTCTTACATTCAGAACTGGCACTGGATGCGCGGAAGTTATGGACAGGCCTGCGCCTCTTCATAACTTCGGCAGAACCGCCACCAGTTTAGGGCTTTATTATGTGTTAAACGCTGGTCTTAAAAATGTGCCCCTATGTCTTCAGATGAGGTACTGGCTTGGCTGTAATCCTAAATTACGGTATCTGTCAGGGCCTATTTAAAAGGTCGACCACTGACTTATTGGATAGCTACCTTCAAACTGGTGCAGAAGAGGCACAGCTTTCTTTTCATTTTTTGGAACCAGAGCAATTTTGTATACCTCTGTAATACAACATCCAGTGGAGCATGATATTCATTTTTGATGCATTTTGTATGAATCTAATAGACAATACATCCATTTCCCTTTTTGAAACCAGAGAATGGTTAATTTCTAACGATAATTTGTTTTCCCTTAGTCCTAACCGCAGCACAGATGGGGTTAACCACCCCCCGTGGACTGGCAGGACCGGCGGAATATTTAATGAGCCCAAGACTAATAACTCAATTTAACAATTAAGTATCTCCTTAAAAGGAGGAAGTCAACCCCCGGCCCACTGTGTTTATAGCAAGAAAAAAACTAGACTTACTAGGGTGGGAAATTTGTGTGCTGCTGTTAGGACTAAGGGAAAACAAATTATCGTTAGAAATTAACGATTCCCTTACGTCCTACCAGCAGCACAGATGGGGAGATAGCAAGAAGAAACCCCTAGGGAGGGCCTTCCTGCCTGGCAGAACTAAGAAAAGTCTGCCCAAAGGCCGAAACTCAGCTAGACTGGCATCTAGTCTATAATGGGAGATGAATGTCGATTCAGAGCTCCAGGAGGCAGCTTTGCAAATCATGTTGAGAGGCAGAAGACTCCTGTCGGCAAAAGAAGTAGCCACAACTCTAGTAGAGTGGGCCTTCACGAATCCCGGAGGGTCCAGATTGTGGAAACAAAGGATTCCTTAATAGGCTCCTCAATCCACCGACTGATGGAAGGTTTGGATGCCTTATAGCCTTTAAACTTACCGGCAACAGGATTAGCAGATTCTCATCTTTCCTGAACTCCTTGATCTATCCACATAGATCCGGAGACATCTCGACGTCCAGAGGATGTCTAGCAGGTTCCTAGGAGGAGGTGGTAGATGTCGACAGAACCGGGAGGAATATCACCTGGTTGATGTTCTGGAAGGAAGGAACTTTAGGCCTACAATACAGGAGGAATCTAAGAAGGTCCCGGTCATGTAAGAATAGGGCTCATGTGCTGAGAGAGCTTGAAGCTCAGAGACCCTCTTGGCCTAAGTCACTGCAAGGAGAAACACAAACTTCCAAGTGACGAACTTGATGTCCACCTCCTCTAACGGTTCAAAGGGGGGAGATGCAAACCCCCTGAGAACTACTGAAAAACCCATTGAAAAAAAGGGGTCTCAGTACTGTAGGCTTTTATCTTTCAGCTCCTTTAAGGAACCGTTTGATCAGCGGGTCCTGAGAAAAAAGCCTGTTAAGGCAAGCTGAGATGGCTGAAACTTGAACCTTCAGAGTAGAAGGGCAAGGCCTCTATCAAGGCCGTCTTGCAGGAACTGAAGGATAGCGGAGAGGGGCGGATCTGCAGACGCCACCTCAGTTGAGGTACAACAGGATGAGAATATCCTCATAATACAAGAGTAGGCTCTCTTGGTAGAGTCCGCTCTAGAATGAGACAGCGTTCTCAGGACCGACTTTGAAAGCCCTTCAATTCTGGGAAGGGACTGATCAACCTCCAGGCTGTCAGGTTGAATCTGTGCAGATCTGAGCAGAGGTGAGTGTCCCACGACACCAGGTGGGGGGAGCCTCCAATATTGTCCTCGACTCAACTGGGTGAGCTAGGTAAACCAGGATCTCTTCGGCCAAAACAGTATGATGGCTATCACCGAGGCCTGATCCTGACGGATTTTCATCAATACCCTCGGTATCATGGAAAAGGGAGGGAAGATGTAAGCCAGCCTGAACCTCCAGGATATTGACAGAGCGTCTAACGCCAGGGGGTTGTCCTCCCTGTAGAGCAGAACCTCTCCACCTTGATGTTGCCATGAGATCCACCTCTGGCATACCCACTTGAGGACTATCTGCTTGATTCTCCGGATGTAAAGACCACTCCACCGACGGAAGACCGCGGCTCAGCCGCTATCATATTGAGGGAGCCTTGGATGTGGATTGCAGATAAGTGGGAAGGTACAACTCTGCCTAATCCAGAATCACCCCGATCTCTGACAAGAGGGGAAGTGATCTCGTGCCTCCCTGCTGGTTGATGTAAAGTACCGCAGTCACATTGTCTGACTGGACTTTCACCACTTTGCCCCGGATCTGAGGGGCTAAGTGAAGGAGGGCTAGCCGGATAGCTTGAATCTCGCGGAGATTGGATGAAAGAAGCCACTCCTGAGGAAACCAGGTCCCGTGAACTGGAGAGTCGTCTAGGTGAGCGTCCCAGCCTACTTAGGACGCATCCGTAGTCAATATGACCCAGACTGGCTGGGTCATAGACTTCCCGTCTAAAAGATGGCACCACCATCTGAAGGAATACCGAGTTTGCCAAGTCAGGGAGCACAGGGAGTTTAGCCCAGCAGGGCTGCCATTCCATTAGGAGAGGACCTCTGACTGTAGAGGGCGGAGGTGCCATAGAGCCCAAGGGACTGCTTCCGCAGACGCTGACATGAGCCCCAACATCTTCATGAGAGTCCGGATTGGAACTCGCCGGGGAAGGGAACTTGCCGTGTTCTGAACCCGGAATCTTCTTTCTGGAGTCAACTGGAGCGACATCCCAGTGGAGTCGATTATGAAGCCTTGATATCTTACTGAAGTCGACGGGCTCACGTTCGACTTCTACCAGCTGATGATCCAACCTAGGTGGAACAGAAAGGAGATTGTTACCTGAAGAAGTTGGGTTAGGACCGCTAGAGCAGAGGCTTTCAAAGCCAGTCGTCCAGATAAGGAATGATGGTCAGTCCTTGAAGCCTCAAAGCCGCCACCACAGAACCACCACCTTGGTAAAAATGTGAGGGGCAGAAGAAAAGCCAAAGGGAAGGGCAACAAACAGAAGATGCCTGACGACACCGGACACCTGGACCGTGATCCTGATATACTTCCTGGAACCAGGATGGATCGGGATGTGCAGATATGCATTCTTGAGGTCCAGGGTTGCCATCACGTCTCCAGCGATTGATGACGTGAACTACTGACCTGATGGTTTCTACACGAAACTTCACCTTCCTTATAAATCGATTGAAATATCTCAGATCAATAATCATCCGGAGATCTCCTGAAGCCTTGGGAACCAGAAAAACTGGTGAATAGATCCCTAGGCCCCGTTCTCCTGCCGGAACCTCCTCCAGAGCCCCTTTGCAAATGTAGTCCTGAATGTAGGCCTCTAGGATCGCCTCCTTGGCAGCTTGTAGAAGGTTGATCTTGACAAACCTGTCCAGAGGAATAGAGGTGTTGTTGACTAAATAACCGTTGAAAATGATATTCAGGACCCCGGGATCCGAGATCTCTTGGATCCATTCTTCTCAGAAGTGGGAGAGACGACTCCGACGGGTACATGAAGCTTAGGAATGGGGAAGCTTATTGGCAGGACGGCAGGAGTAACGGGAATTAACCAAGAGAAGAGGCCCGTAGTCAGGAGGTGGATTTTCCATCTTTGGCTCCTCCACGAGAGCACCTCAAGCCCTTTCGCTGTGCTCTCCAGTCACTCTGTATTTTGAGGAATTGTCAGGGACCCAAGGCTTAAGCCAAAATGGAATATGGGCCGCTGATCCCAGGGCCATGCTATATATAGGCCCCTGATGTTATTTGATAGTATTGTTACAGGGTGCCAAAGGCGCACTTGGTCTCTAATGAGCCACGGACCTGCTGCTTAGCTTCAATAGCAAGGATCTGTGTTTGGCCTTGTTCCCAGGACTTGCTTTGCTAGTGGGGAAGCTCCCTCGCTAGATTCAACTGGAGCTGTGCGGTATCGCACAAGAAGTCCGTAGCCAGGTTGATGGTCTTGAAAGCAGCCAGTATGTTGTCCTGGAAAAAACCTCTGGTTCATATCAACTTGAATTTGATCCAGGCGAGATCGGAGGAACGTAGAGACTTCAAAAGCCACTATGGCTGTGGAAGCGGAAGCCGCAGCTGCCGTAACACCCCGTCTTAGTGTGCACTCTGCAAGGGGGTCCTGCAGCTAGACCCATCGTCTGCAGAAACCAGAGTGCGCTTGGACAACTTGGCAATAGCCATGTCCACCTTGGGAATGGATCCCCACGAATCCACCAAGGGTTAAGCCATCGGGAACATGGATTTAAACTTCTTTGTTAAAACCGGACCTTTTTAGGTTTTTTCCACTCTATATCATGATAGAGAGGAGGGTCTCATCCGCTCTAAAGACACGATGTGCCCGAGTAGCAGGAACGGGAGGCTCCCCACAGTCAACATCATGGTTCCCCGACCTGATGGACTTGAGCAACTTCTGTGTCTTTCCAGGGGAAAAAACACAAAGTCAGCTCCTCCTCATCCAAGGAGAGAAGAAACTAAGGAGACCAAGGTCTCTCTACCGGGACAGAGGTCTCCATAGGGGCCTGGGCACGAATAGGAAGCCTTTCCATCCAGCAGGCCTATGACTCCTTTAATAGAGCCATTGATACATATCCTGCAACGTAGGTTCACTAGAGGTCAGAAACCTCTAACAGCAGCTGTAACACCTGGTGTAGGTTAAGTCAATAGACCCAGGGATTCCCAACCGGTCTCCCAAGCTGGTATTAGCCCAGCCTTAAGCTGTTTAGCTTCTGCGATCTCACGAGTGCAGGTATGATCAGCTTACAATAACCGTTGACTGCTGCAATGGTAGCAGGATAGATACTTCCTCTTGGAATCCACTTTCCTGTCTTCCGAATCCCGCTGAGAAGACATCACTGCGGGAAAAAAAGGGACAAATAAAACATTTGTAAACCACCTATCTACGCAGGAAAGGTAGAAAAACAGCCCGGAGGCAGCTGAGGAAAAAAACACCACAAGTGGAACAACACCAATTTTAGGACTCTGGGATCTAGCTGAAAAAGCATATGTAGCCAGAGACTGAACTGGAGCACACAGCCTCCCAAAATAAGGGAAGGGGAGGGATAGCCAATCCACCCTTCCCCCAGTAAATCCTCCACAGGAAGATGCATAAAAAAAAATTGCATCTATGAAAAAAATCGTGCCCGTGAAAAAATCACGGCCGGATTACCCGGAGGTGATGCAAAAGGAGAGTCCCCGCGTCACCTCCGGAAGATGGCGGCGCACAGGGACCGGGAATCCTGGACCAAGGACGCCGCCAAAATACCCCAGCCAGGCGCAACTGCGCGGGGCCGGCAGCAAATAAGCTGCCGGCCAAACTGACAAGGTACCTAGGAAAAAAGGGCAACGCAGTTACCCAAACTAAAAGAAGGCTCCCTGCACTTTCCATAAGAAAGGGGGGAACTTAGGAGATACTTAATTGTTAAATTGAGTTATTAGTCTTAGGCTCATTAAATATTCCGCCGGTCCTGCCAGTCCACGGGGGGTGGTTAACCCCATCTGTGCTGCTGGTAGGACGTAAGGGAATTATGAAGTTATAGTAGGATCCTATAAACCAGGTAGTGTATTAGGATTTTAGGTAAGGTCACAAATTGCGGATCTACAAGATACAGATGCAGTCTGTGTGCCGTCTGCTATTTTCTTTTGCAGACCCATTGACAGGGGCGTTACTAGGTTAAGACATTCGCTGAGCCCCTGATGTTTTGTCCCAGGCCTGAATGTCCTGCCTGCTAGATACAACTGTATTGCCGAGGACAGCGATACAATTGAATCTAATGCAGTGAAAGAGCTAAAAGACCTGTGGTTACATCAAAGGTCATGTGATCAGTAAAACAGGCAGTGGCTGAGAAGGACCTTGCGATGATGTCACCATCATGGGAGGGAGTGATGTTATTTACATTGGACTGTATGTCGGAGGGGCCTGGGGGAGGCAGTGATGTTATTTAAATGGGACTGTATGTTGATGGTGGCTGTGGGAGGGAGTGATGTTATTTACATGGGACTGAATGTTACAAGGGTCTGAGGGAGGGTGTAATATTAATTACATGGGACTGAATGTTGAGGGGGTGATGTTATTTACATGGGACTGTATGTTGAAGGTGGTTGAGGGGGGATGATGTTATTTACATGGGACTAAATGGTGAGGGGGTGATGTTAACATGGGGTTGCATGTTGGAGGCGGCTGGGGAGGAGGTGATATTATTTACTTGGGACTGTATGTTGAAGGCGGCTGGGGAGGAGTTGATGCTATTAACATGGTACTGTATTTTGAAGGTGGCTGTATATAGAGAGGGATGTTATTTACATGGGACTGTATTTTGGAGTGGGCAGGAGAGATGGTGTGATGTTATTTACATGGGACCGTATGGTGGAGGAAGGAATATAACTACAGGGGGCACAGCTAATCCAGGGGACATTAGGTGTTCTTACTACTACTGGGGGCTCTATAGGAGGGACTTATAGATCCACCTTATGTCTATATTTTTACTAAGAGCACTATGGGGGCCTTATTACTACTGAGGGGTCTGTAGAGAGCTTTATTACCACTGGGGGAACAATAGGGGGGGCTTATTTCTACTGGGGCTTTGTGAGGATATTATTAATACTGAAGGGCTCTTCTACTAATGAGGGCACTCTTGGGGAGCGGTATCATGGTTGGGGGCACTGTAGGGGGAAGTATTACTAATAAAGGAATTCTTGGGAAGCATTATCACAGTTGGGGACACTATAGGGGGCAGTATTACTAATGGGGGCATTCTAGAAGGGAATTACTATTGATGGGACTATGAGGAGCATAATTACTATGGGGGGCAGTAATTTTTCTTCAGGATAGTATTTGGGGGTATTGGGGAGCACAGCGAGCAGCAGGATAACACTGTGAGGTTTCCAGGTTGGGGAAGGTGGGGGAAGATGATAGAAAAGTGAGGAAGCTAAGATGTCCGTGTGTCACACTCTGCAGAGACGAGGCGGCTGAGAGAAGTTGTCCGGACCAAATGGAGAAGATGAGGACAGAGAAGATCTACATCGGAGGAGACATCACCTGGGAGGCCCTGGATGTGACAGGTATGTGCTGCTGTATAGCAAGTACAGCAAAATGCGGTGTGCGGGGGAGGGGGGGGGAGACTTAGGCCTTAGAGAACTGGGCCATATTCATTGGGGATTGGGCCCCGGATCTTTTGAGACCCTGGCAACGCCCCTGCCCATTGATTTCAATAGGTCCGTGGTCTGCATAGATGTGATTTCCGCATCAGTATGTTCACGCTGCAAAAAGATGTCCTATACTTGCCCTCAAATTGAGGAACCTGGACTCATTGAAGTCAATGAGTCCGAAAATAATGCGTAAGCAACTCGGACTGTGTCCTTATACAGTCGTGTGCATGAGGCCTAACTGAGAGATTGGACGGGGCCCTAATATAGCCCTTGAATGAGGCCGTACGTTGACCCTGTGTCCTAAATGTTGAGTCATTTGTCCCAGATTTGTGATTTTGTATACAAAACTAAAGTCTCCATGGCAGATCAGATATCCAACATCTAGCACGAGAAATAACAAGCCTAAAAAAAGCCTGTATAACACGGCAGACTGAAAATGCTTGACCATAATTGAATAATAAGTAATAAATGACAGAAGAGGAAATTGCTATGTGGCTCTGGTGACTTATTTGATAGAAACCGGGGTGGCACGTCAGAGCAACGCTGCCCTGGATAATTATGGGTCTGGCTTTGTCTGACCCTAACGGCCTCAAGGTCAAAAGTCCTTTTCGCTAATAAGTCCGAAGATAAAACAGCTCTATGGTTTTTGGTAAGCGGGACCCAATGACATCTCATCCTGAACAGAGCCAGTTTCAGATGTAAATGAACTCTTTAAAGGTTCCATATGTCAAATGGCACCAGACAAAAGGAAATTGGGCTACGGGGTTAATTAATTGAGAGGGTCCCTTCAGGAGGTCGCACCCTATTATGACTGTGATGAATAAGAGGTGTTGTTATTAGTTTCAAAGCGCCATCATAAAAGCCATTGTGATCTGTATTTTCTGCCTAATAGCCGACTCCAAAACATACAATTACATATTTGCTTGGCCACATGTGGTTTTTATTTTCTCAGAGTAAACTAAATAAAAGCCCTATGGTCCATCCCCAGCTCGTGGCAATGCCAAGTATATTGCTTGATGAGAAGTAAATATCTAAATAGAATAGGCATCCGTGTGGTTAGAGGCACGGGCTCTAAAATGGAAAAATCAAGTACGGATGGATCTGACCTTGAATAACTCTTGTGCGGGGGAGTGCATTGCCATTCTGATACATGTGGTGGCAGCAGGCGGCAGCACATACATTGCGATTACTGTAATAGCTACTAGAAAATAGAAGTACGGTGACTTGGGCAAGGATGCGGCAGATGACATTCAGTGCTGATGAGCGGAAGGCACCTGGGCTTCTGTAATAGATTTACTGCATATAACAGAACATGAGAAGTAAGCCGTGGTAGTACTCAGTATCAAGCAAATAAGATTTTAGGGTGCATAAAATAAAAACCTATGATCCAAATGTAATATTGCAACACCTACAAAAATATACGAATCTGCATATGAAAAGAAGTTACAATACAATGTGCATATCAAAATAGCATTTTGTGGCCCCTTGCCCGGTGGAAAGTGGGTTGAGTGTGGTACGAGGACAGGAGACCAGAGGATGATAGATGTGGGGCTAGTTAACATTTACCAGAAATATTTGCTGAAGCGCAAGTTCTAAACAATCATCCACATTAAAAATGGAGGCAAAATTCATAAAGGGGTCGGGCACTTTCTGGTTCCTGTCGATCAATGTGTTTGTTAGGTGACTATATAGCACCTACTAATATAGCCTTTGTTGGTATTCCGCACCATCTTCTATTGTATAGACCAAGTCTTTTGTGATGTCCATAAAATGGTAACTAATGAAGGGTCATGTGACCAGTCTATGTGTACGTACATTGTTGGGAGTTTAGTGCAGGCACAATTTGTTAGCATACTTATTTCTTTTTTTACACTTTTATATAGTTCCCATAGGGAACTATAACTTACAATCATTTGATTGCGATTATCATACATTCCAATGCAATAGCATTGGAATGTATGAAAAAATCGCATATTTCCTATGAAGCCAATTACAGGCAAGGCTCCATAGGAAATACTACAGAGCAGCCTGGGTTTCATTCATAGAGACCCAGGCTACTACAGGCGCGCTCCGGCTCCTCCGAGTAAAACTTTCGGTTTGTGCGCACTCAGATGCCGTGGTCAGGATTGACCACGGCATCTGAGGGGTTAAATGTCCGTGATCAGCATTTCTGCCGGTCGTGGACATTAGCCGCGGGTGTCTGCTACAGGAACCATGTGGACACCTGCGGCTAAGGCGCCCACATGAAGCAGGAGCGGGTGCCATCTTTAGGGACAGGACACAGGACGTACGGGTGTCTGCGCCCAGGGAGATTGGTGCAACGCACATCAGAGGGAGAATAAACTGTTGCTACTTAACTCCATCAGGACCAGACCAATTTTTGTTTTTGTATTTTCGATATTTCCTGTCCACTTTCCAAACTTTTTACTTTTTTTTTATTCACATAGCCGTATAAGGTCCTCTTTTTGCAGGGCAAGTTGTATTTTGTGATGACACTATTTAATTTACTATGTCTTGTATTGGAATACGGGAAAACATAATTTGTGGGATGAAATTTAATTTTTTTTTACTTTTGCCATGGTTTTGGGGTTTCACTTTTACGCATTCACTGTGCGTTAAAAATAACATGACAATCCTATTCTGCCGGTTGGTATAATTATGGCAACACCACATTTCTATAGTTTGAATAAAAACCTTTGAAAAGTACAATTCTTTGGATCATTGTATTCTGACGCCCACAGCTCTTTTATTTTCTGGTTACAGAGCTGTTTGAGGGCTTTGTTGCTTTGCGGAACAGGCTGTAGTTTTTATTGGTGCCATTTTGGGGTACATACTGTATGACTTTTATATTTTTTATAGAATTTTTTTGGACGTAAAAGTGACCACAAAACATAAAATCGCCCATTTAGATTTTTTTCCCATTACGGCATTCATCACACGTGATAAATATTTTTACATTTTCAGATGCGGCAATACCAGTTATGTTTTTTTTTGTCTTTTGTGGTGCCTACCTCGTTAGAGCAATCCGTCATGGGTACCATATGTTTATTGCTCTGTTCACTTTTCCAGTGCTGTGGCACATTTTGTGGGGAGTGTGGGTGCTTTGATATTGGGGTCTCATTGTGCTGTTTGGCCCCACAACAAATTATTGTGGTATTACATAACTTTGTATAGATAGATAGCTAGACATAATTTAGTTTTTTTTTTTTTTTTGGGGGGGGGGGGGCATGACTTTTTTTGCTGTATTTTTTCACAGCATAATCTTTGTGCAATGTGTAAGAGGGTGCAAGGTGTCATATTTGATGGCAGGTACGTGTCACCGAGGTTGCTGGCCTCGGTGAGGTAAGAGCCGGGTTTTTTTTGTCTGCAGCAGCTAGTGCTGTTTGACTCTGTTAAATAGCATGGCTGCAAAGCCGATCCGGGCCGGCTCTTACCGGGAGCAGCTAAAGTGTAGGGTGGGTGGCTGCTCCCCACGATCCAGTCCTGGTTTTGGGCTGGGTATAAAATACAGCCAGCAGCTGTGTCTGAGGTGGTGATTATCCTGGAGCTGCTAACAGGGCTCTGGAGTTCTCTGTCCTGGAGGAAAGAGCTCAGCAAGGAGGTGGCTTTTGTTCCTGGCTACCTGAAGGTGGATTCTCCTGCGGCTGGGCCGACAGCCTGGTGCGAACCTGCACCTACACCTCCCAGGTGACTGAACCTGTGTTGGCCTGTTTTGTTTTGCCTCCTTGTTTCTGACATGTGTGAATTACCACCGAAAGACTGTTTGCTGTGTATTTTTGTGTCAGTGTGAATAAAACACTGTTTATTGCACATCCTGGACTCTTTGTTTTGCCTCGGTACTGCACCCGCACCGCTGTCTACCAGAGCGACTCCCCACATTTGGTGTCGGATGCGGGCATGCGCAGTGAGGCTGGCGTGAACGCCGAAGTTTTTGCTAAAGTGCATGATATATATTAAGCCAGCAAAGTTGCAAGCAGGAATTTCTGGCAACATGGAGGCTGCTGTGAAGGCTCTCATAGAGGCTAACGTGCAGCAGCGGGAGACCAACCAGCTACTGCTACAACATGTGATGGCGTTACAGGCGGCAGGAGCGTCCCACCACGTCCATGATGCCCGGAAGCGGTCCGTGCGGCGATCCCAAAGATGACCCCGCAGAGCGGCGTGGAGACATACCTGGCGGTCTTTGAGAAGGTCGCCGTGAGGGAAAAGTTACCCGTGACCAGTGGGCGAGGTGGTTGCTCCGTTCCTGGCATCCGGACCCCAGCAAGTTTTTGATTTGGCAGATGACCAGGCTGCTGACTATTCCACGGTGAAGGGGAGATCCTGGCCAGACTGGGGGTAAGCGTGTTGGTCCGGGCTCAGCGGGTCCACCAGTGGGACTTTAAGCGGCTGAACCCGCCAGGCCGCAGTACTATGAGTTGCTGCACCGGTTGCAAAAATGGCTGCAGCCTGACATTCTAAGTCCGACTGCTATGCTGGACCGTCTGCTGGCTGACATGTTTTGGAGGGCCTTGCCTTACCCCCTTCAGCACTGGATCGGCCAGGTATCCCCCACCAATGCCCTTGAGATGGTCGACCTGGTGGAGCGATATGAGGCCACCAGAAACCTGCAGGGGTTCTTTTGGGAGGGCCAGTCAAACCCGGAAATCTCCACCCCAGTCCTGGCGGCCGGCCAAACCCGCCCGGGATGTACCCTTGCAGATCCATCCCCAGTGGTCTGCTGGCAGTGTCGGGAGCCTGGACACATAAGGGCCAACTGTCCCCATCGGGGGAACCCATGGAGACTAATTATGGGTACCGGGCTTCCATGTATGCCCGGAGACTGTGTGCGACCGGCACCCCGAGACAATAGACAATCGTCATCTGTGCCAGGTGCAAGTCGGGGATAACCTGGCAGTGGCGCTGTTGGACTCAGGGAGCCTGGTAACCCTGGTAAGTGCTGCCCTGGTACAGCCCACCCAGTATACGGGCCGGAAAGTTGGTGTGGTGTGCATACACGGAGACTTAAAGGACTATCCCACTGCTGTAATGTCTCTGTCCACGGCCGGCACCTGGACTTGTGAAGTGGCGATCTCCACAAAGCTACCGTATGAACTAATAATTGGGAGAGACTTCCCTGGTTTTGCGTCACTGTGGCCTGAGATGAAAGTGACTAATAGCCCTGAGACAGGGGTAACCCTAGCAGAGTGGCCTGATACCCCTGGAAGGCCAGAACCCTGGGAGTCCGAGTCTGAAGGGCCAGCGGTAGGGGTGACCACTGCTGCAGCGGTAGTGGGGAGACAACCCCACTGAGTGTAATGGTGGGAGACACGGAGGACTTGCCACCGGGGCCTGAGTTGGCAGACCTCAATGTCTCCGGGGAAAATTTTGGGACCGCACAACACCGGGACCAAACCTAACCAGGGCCTGGGAGAATGTGCTGGAAATTGATGGTAAACCCCAGAAACCAGGGGCTGAATTAATGTTTCCGCGATTCATTGTTCTGCAGGATATGTTGTATCGGGTGAACCAAATCCGAGGTGAACCTGTTGAACAGTTGGTGGTGCCCACAGCGTATCGCAAGCTTGTCATGGAGCTTGCCCACCAACATGTTCTTGGGGGACACCTGGGGTGGCAGAAAACCCAGGACCGCATACTGCAGCGGTTTTATTGGCCCAGTGTGTTCAAGGAGGTAGAAAATTATTGTAAGTCCTGTCCAACCTGTCAGATAACTAGCCCCCAGCCACATTTCCGTAGTCCTCTGGTACCTCTGCCAATTATTGAAGTACCGTTTGAGCGAATCGCTATGGATTTAATTGGGCCTGTACCAAGGTCTGCCAGGGGCCACCAACACATTCTGGTAGTTCTCGACTATGCCACTCGGTATCCGGAGGCGGTGCCTCTGCGACATACCTCAGCTAAGCTCATTGCCAAAGAGTTAATGGAGATGTTTTCCAGTGTGGGCCTGCCAAAAGAGGTTCTGACAGACCAAGGGACCCCTTTTATGTCCAAAGTAATGAGGAACTGTGTAAATTGTTGCGTATAAAGCAGTTACGGACGTCCGTTTACCATCCGCAAACAGACGGTCTTGTGGAGAGGTTTAACCAAACTCTAAAAAATATGTTAAAGAGGGTGGTGTCTAGAGATGGGAAGGACTGGGATCTGCTTCTGCCCTATCTCATGTTCGCAGTGCGAGAGGTGCCCCAGGCCTCTACTGGGTTCTCGCCCTTCGAACTGCTTTATGGCAGACACCCTCGGGGCCTGTTGGATATCGCCAAGGAAGCATGGGAACAACAGCCTGTCCCCCACAAAAGTGTCATTGAGTATGTCGCCCAGATGCAGGAACGGATGGAAAGGGTGTTGCCCTTGGTCCGGGAGCATATGGAGGCAGCGCAACAAGCCCAGAGTAGGGTGTACAATCGTCAGGCTCGGGTGCGGGACTTCAATCCGGGAGATCGGGTTTTGGTTCTGGTACCCACCCTTGACAGCAAATTCCTAGCTAGGTGGCAGGGCCCCTATGAGGTGATCGAGAAGGTAGGGAAGTAAATTACAAAGTACACCAGCCAGGGCGGCGCAAGCCGGAGCAGGTGTACCACGTGAATTTACTTAAGCCGTGGAAAGATAGGGACGCGGCCGGCGACCACAGCCCCGGCCAGGGCTTCTAGGTGAAAGGGTCCAGCCCCACAGTTCGAGGCCTGTGAAGCAGTAACCACGGTGAAAATTGCAGACAGCCTGTCTTCCAAACAAGTTCAGGAAGTCAGGGAGTTCCTCAGTCGGAACACGGATGTGTTCTCGGACCTCCTGGCCGCACGTCTCTCATCCGACATGACATCGTCACTGAGCCGCAGGCCAAGGTCAGTTAAAACCATACCGGGTACCCGAGGCTCGGCGGCGGGCCATCGCGGAGGAAGTGCAGTTAATGTTGAAGCTCGATGTCATTGAGGAGTCGAAAAGTGAGTGGGCCAGTCCCATAGTCCTAATACCCAAGCCGGATGGGACGTTGCGGTTCTGCAACGACTTTCGCAAGTTAAATGAAGTATCCAAGTTTGGCGGCGTATCCCATGCCCCGAGTAGACGAGCTTGTTGAAAATTTAGGACAAGCCCGTTATTTTTCTGTGCTGGACCTCACTAAAGGGTACTGGCAGGTACCCTTAGCGAGTCGGCTAAGGAAAAACCGCGTTTGTTACCCCGCAGGGCCTGTATCACTACAAGGTGTTACCCTTTGGCCTGCATGGCGCCCCGCCACTTTCCAAAGGTTAATGGACATAGTGCTGCGACCACATCGTCGGTGCGCCTCGGCCTACTTAGATGATGTAGTCATCCACAGCACCGACTGGGAAAGCCATTTACCCAAGGTGCAGGCGGTAGTGGATGCCCTGAGGAAAGCTGGACTAACCGCCAATCCAAAAAGTGTGCGATTGGGTTGGAAGAGACCAAATATCTGGGGTATGTCATTGGGCGGGAGTCATCAAACCTCAGGTAACTAAGGTAGAGGCCATTCGTAACTGGCCCCGACCGGTCACCACCAGGCAGGTAAAGTCGTTCCTGGGGATTGTAGGATACTACATGAGGTTTGTGCCCCACTTTGCCACAATAGCAGCGCCATTGACAGACCTGTTGAAGGGACGAAAGTCTGGGAGGGTTAGCTGGAGTGAGAAGGCGGAGGAGGCTTTCTCCGCGTTGAAGTCGGCCCTGTGTGGGTCCCCGGTTTTGGTGACACCCGACTTCAACAAGGAGTTTGTCATACAGACCGATGCCTCGGAGGTAGGCCTCGGTGCGGTACTGTCTCAGGAGGTCAACGGGGAAGAACATCCCGTTGTCTTACTGAGCCGCAAGCTCAGTCCCGCCGAGTCCAGATATAGTATAGTGGAGAGGGAGTGCCTGGCTATCAAGTGGGCACTCGAATCTCTCCGCTACTACCTGTTAGGGAAGAGGTTCCGTCTGGTGACCGACCATTCCCCTCTCAAGTGGATGAGTCAGGCCAAGGAGAGGAATGCTCGGGTCACCAGGTGGTTCCTATCCCTTCAAAATTTCAAATTCTCCGTGGAACACAGGGCAGGCCGCTTGCAGGGTAGCGCAGATGCCCTGTCCCGCGTCCACTGCCTCACGTGTGTTCACCCCCTCAGGGTTGAACAAAGGGGGTGTGTAAGAGGGTGCAAGGTGTCATATTTGATGGCAGGTACGTGTCACCGAGGTTGCTGGCCTCGGTGAGGTAAGAACCGGGTTTTTGTCTGCAGCAGCTAGTGCTGTTTGACTCTGTTAAATAGCATGGCTGCAAAGCCGATCCGGGCCGGCTCTTACCGGGAGCAGCTAAAGTGTAGGGTGGGTGGCTGCTCCCCACGATCCAGTCCTGGTTTTGGGCTGGGTATAAAACACAGCCAGCAGCTGTGTCTGAGGTGGTGATTATCCTGGAGCTGCTAACAGGGCTCTGGAGTTCTCTGTCCTGGAGGAAAGAGCTCAGCAAGGAGGTGGCTTTTGTTCCTGGCTACCTGAAGATGGATTCTCCTGCGGCTGGGCCGACAGCCTGGTGCGAACCTACACCTCCCAGGTGACTGAACCTGTGTTGGCCTGTTTTGTTTTGCCTCCTTGTTTCTGACATGTGTGAATTACCACCGAAAGACTGTTTGCTGTGTATTTTTGTGTCAGTGTGAATAAAACACTGTTTATTGCACATCCTGGACTCTTTGTTTTGCCTCGGTACTGCACCCGCACCGCTGTCTACCAGAGCGACTCCCCACAAATGCCATGTGCTGCTATTTATTTGTAGGGTACCATCTATGCTGATGTCTACCAGTGATGTCACTTTTTCCTGCATACTCATTTTTCATCTTTTCTAATGTACATGGAATACAACTAATTATTGTTGTTATTGTATTGTTTAACCAGTCCCGGACCGCCGTACGCAGGATTGCGTCCTGCGGGCGGCCGGGATCTTCTGAGTGGACGCATCGGCGCGTCCTCTCGCGAGACCCGTGAGTTCCTGTGAACGCGTCTCGAGAGCTGAACTACAGCCTGCCAGCGATGATCAATCGCTGGCAGGCTGTAGATGTAAAATAAATCGCATCAAACATGTATACCAGACGCTGTTTTGTGAACAGCGTCTGGTATACCTGCTACCTGGTCCTCTGGTGGTCCCATTTGCTGGGATCGACCACCAGAGGACCAGGTAACACAGTAAAGTTGCACCAAACACTACACTAACCCCCCACCCCCCTCACCTATTAACCCCTTGATCACCCCATCTAGACCCCTGATCACCCCCCTGTCATTGATCACACCCCTTGTAGGGCTCCATTCAGACGTCCATATGTGTTTTGCGGATCCGTGGATTCACGGATCCGTGGATTCACGGATCCGTGGATCCTCAAAACACGGACACCGGCAATGTGCTTTCCGCATTTTGCAGATCCGCACATTGCCAGAACTATATAGAAAATGCTTTTTCTTGTCCGCAATTGCGGACAAGAATAGGACATGTTCTATATTTTTGCGGAACGGAAGTGCAGACCCGGAAGCGCGGATCCGTAATTCCGGATCCGAGCGGGACAAAGTCTGTCCCCATAGAAATGAATGGGTCCGCAATTCCGTTCCGCAAACAGAATTTCGGACGTGTGAATGGGGCATAAGGGTCAGTTAGCTAGCTACTTGTTAGGTAGCTAGCGCCCAGCCCACCGCACCGCAGTCACTGATTTTGGCAGAGATTTTTCATCCACATTGACCGATGCGAATGAAAAAATCTGTGCCGTTCATTTTTTTTTTTTTCAGTGCAGAGGCTGAACGGAAAAAAAAAATCTCAAAAAACTCGCTATGCCCCTCATGGAATACCTTGGGGTGTCTTCTTTCCAAAATGGGGTCACATGTGGGGTATTTCTACTGCCCTGGCATTTTAGGGGCCCTAAAGCGTGAGAAGAAAAATGCGTAAAAATGCCCTCCTAAAAGGTACTTATTGGAATTTGGGCCCCTTTGCGCATCTTGGCTGCAAGAAAGTGTCACAGATGTGGTATCGCCGTACTCAGGAGAAGTAAGGCAATGTGTTTTGGGGTGTATTTTTACATATACCCATACTGGGTGAGAGAAATATCTCTGTAAATTGACAACTTTGAATATAAAAATGTAAAAAGTTGTCGTTTACAGCGATATTTCTCACACGCAGCATGGGTATATGTAAATACACCCCAAAGCACATTGCTACTTCTCCTGAGTGCGGCGATACCACATGGTGACTACTTTGCAGCCAAGATGCGCAAAGGGACCCTAAACCAATGAGTACCTTTAGGATTTCACAGGGCATTTTTATGCATTTGGATTCTCACACTTTAGGGGCCCCTAAAATGCCAGGTGAGTATAAATACCCCACATGTGACCCCATTTTGGAAGAAGACACCCAAGGTATTCCGTGAGGGGCATGGTGAGTCCACAGAATTTTTATTTTTGGCACAAGTCAGCGGAATTTTATTTTTTTTTTTTATTTTGTTTTTACAAAGTCTCATATTCCACTAACTTGTGACAAAAAATAAAATTTACATGAACTCACCATACCCCTCACAGAATACCTTGGGGTGTCTTCTTTCCAAAATGGGGTCACATGTGGGGTATTTATACTGTCCTGGCATTTTAGGGGCCCCTAAAGCGTGAGAAGAAGTCTGGAATCCAAATGCGTAAAAATGCCCTTTGAAATCCTAAAGGTACTCATTGGTTTTAGGGCCCTTTGCACCCAGGCTGCAAAAAGTGGCACACATGTGGTATCGCCGTACTCAGGAGAAGTAGGGCAATGTGTTTTGGGGTGTATTTTTATATATACCCATACTTTGTGTGAAAAATATCTCTGTAAATAACAACTTTTAAAAATTTTTATACAAAGTTGACAATTTACAGAGATATTTCTCACCCAACATGGGTATATGTAAAAATACACCCCAAAACACATTGCCCTACTTCTCCTGAGTGCAGCGATACCACATGAGTGACACTTTTGCAGCCTGGGTACGCAAAGGGCCCAAATTCCAACGAGTACCTTTAGGTTTTACATGGCGGCTCACAATTTAGCCCCGCCCAAAATGCCAGAACAGTAAACACACCCCACAAATGACCCCATTTCGGAAAGTAGATACCCCAAGGTATTCACTGAGGGGCATAGTGAGTCCGTCTGAGATTTTTTTTTTTTGCCAGAAGTTATCAGAAATCGAAACTTTTTTTTTTTTTTTTTTTCTCAGAAAGTGTCATTTTCCGCTAACTTGTGAAAAAAAATGAAATGATAAATGAACTCACCATGCCCCTCCATGAATACTTTGGGGTGTCTTCTTTCTAAAATGGTGTGATTTGGGGGTATTTATACTATCCTGACATTCTAGCACCTGAAGAAACATGACAGGCGCTCAGAAAGTCAGAGCTGCTTCAAAATGCCGAAATTCACTTTTTTGCACCATAGTTTGTAAACGCTATAACTTTTACCCAAACCAATAAATATACACTTATTGGACTTTTTTTTTATCAAAGACATGTAGAACAATAAATTTAGAGAAAAATTTATATAGAAATGTATTTTTTTTTTAAAAATTTACAACAGAAAGTGAAAAATGTAATTTTTTTGCAAAAATTTCGGTAATTTTTGATTAATATCAAAAAAAGTAAAAATGTCAGCAGCAATGAAATACCACCAAATGAAAGCTCTATTAGTGAGAAGAAATGGAGGTAAAATTCATTTGGGTGGTAAGTTGTATGACCGAGCAATAAACGGTGAAGGTAGTGTAGTGCGGAATTGTAAAAAGTGGCCTGGTCATTAAGGGTGTTTAAGCTAGGGGGCTGAAGCGGTTAAATTGGCTCCAATTTTCATAGTCAATGAAATTAGAAATGAGATAATGTTTTGGCATACGTCCAATAGCTAGGAGATTATATATGTACACAGTGCATACACATTACAATTAGATCAGTGTAGTTTAGATAACCCATTTTTAACCACCTCTGTTCAGGATCTTCATCTCTTGTACAAGGTGAATGGTGGTTAATAAGACCATCTCTCTCTGGAGGACCTGCTCTGTCCTGTGCTACACAGACAACCCATTGATTAGAATGGGCACTGTGCAATGCTTGCTTTCACCTGTGATGGCGCTGCAGGGAAACTGAGCACTTACTGATAGGTTGTCTCCCATATTAAAGCTAATCGCTGAGGGTCTCAGCAGGGAGAACCATTTCCTCCTTATTATTATTATTCCTCCTTATTTGCCCAGTGGTCAACTTATTCATATGTTTCCAGGAGGAAAACAGCACAATACAGGGTTCTAAGAAAGATCTTCCAGATGAGTTTTTTATGGGAAATGCAAGCATTCACTAGAATATATATGTCAGGATCTCTGACAGATCACCTTTGGGCCTCTTTCACACGAATGTATTGGTTCCGTTCCATGCATTAGGGACCGCAATTTGCAGTCCCCAATGCACTGGCAATATCTGTGCGGTGGCTGGGACGAATCCAGACCCATCCAACTTGAATGGGTCTGTGATCCGTCCGTTCTGCAAAAAGATAGAACAAGTTCTATTTTTTTGAGGAACGAAAGCACGGAACCCCACGGAAGCACTCCGTAGTGCTTCTTTGGGTTCTGTTCCGTTCCGCACCACATCTCCGGATTTGCAGACCCATTCAAGTGAATGGGTCAGCATCCGTGATGCGAAATGTACATGGCCGGTGCCCGGTGTATTGCAGAACCCACCGTATGTGGCCAGCAATACGGCCATGGAACCAATACGTTCGTGTGAAAGAGGCCTTAGGCTGTATTCGTTGTGCAATACACCCATGTTATACACTAAACTTTAGCGTGGGACTGCCGCCCAAACACCCGGATACACCCCATCAATATACACAAGGACAACACCTCCGGGGTTTATTCAATCAATATCTTTATTGTCATGATTAAAATAATCAAATCCATCATATAAAATCACATAAATATGGTTGGTGGTACAAAAAACACAAAGGGATCTAAACCCTCACGGGAGAAAGTGTAACCGCAGCTCATACAATATCAGGATTATCTAATATATAATAGCATTAGTGGGGCACTACATGCAGCATAACATCAGTATCATAAAGCTCAATAATAACTGATGTATGATCCCTGAGGCATATACAACACCAGCAACCCTATCGATGCTTGTAATCAAAATTATAGGGCACTACATACTATGTTCCAAAAACATTATCAAAACACCACATTGGTTAGTATAAGGGAGGCGCAAGCGGGAACAGATATATCAGGTATTATTGCATTTGGGGCCTGTTGTCTATGTTGTACCTTTAATAGGGCATATGCACTCTAGTTACCTTATAGTAACCACTATGGTGTTTTGATAATGTTTTTGGAACATAGTATGTAGTGCCCTATAATTTTGATTACAAGCATCGATAGGGTTGCTGGTGTTGTATATGCCTCAGGGATCATACATCAGTTATTATTGAGCTTTATGATACTGATGTTATGCTGCATGTAGTGCCCCACTAATGCTATTATATATTAGATAATCCTGATATTGTATGAGCTGCGGTTACACTTTTTCCCGTGAGGGTTTAGATCCCTTTGTGTTTTTTGTGCCACCAACCATATTTATGTGATTTTATGGATTTGATTATTTTAATCATGACAATAAAGATATTGAATGAAAAAAACCCGGAGGTGTTGTGCTTGTGTAATACACCCACGTTGTAGTTTTGTGATGATGTTGGATAACTGCGACAAAAGCCTCTTTACATCCACTATGTGTGAATACAACCCTAATGTGTAGAGGATTTTTTTTTTAAATAAAAAATGGACTAGATCAGGGATGCTCAACTGTTGCAACACTACAACACCCAGCATAATAGCTGTAGGCTGTCCAGGCATACCGGGAGTTGTATTTTTGCAACAGCTGGAGGGCCGCAGGTTGAGCATCCCTTGACTAGGGGATGGTAAAAATAACATAGAATCGTTACTTGCTACCTTCAATCCCTGAACACTATTGTTCTGCTGCTGCTCCTGTCTCCGCTGCTCTGCACTTCCTGTCCCAGCTCGACACAGCTAAAAATGCTAGAAAAGGCCCACTCAGCCAGACTCTGGCCTTACGGGTGACCCACCTCAGCTAGTGACCGGCTGAGCGAGCAAAGTGCAGAGCAGCGAGGGAGGTGGGACTTGGAGAACTGAGGAGGTAAGTAATCATTCTTTATTATTTGTACCATCGTCTGGCAAATCTGCCTGGAAGACCCCTTTAACTGCTCAGTTAAGAAGCCCAGGTAGACTGTAGGGAATTTTCGTCCTCTCCTTGCAGCATATGTATTGGACTCCTCATAGACAACTCATAAATAACAGTAGGTACAAAATATAAAATTTTAGGTATAAAATGATCTGACAGTAACAAAAACTGTATAATATGGCATAACCTATGTACAATAAATATGGAAATGTAATAGAGAACGTCCCGTATGTTCTTTACTTGCAGTTGTCTCACATATTTAAATGAGCAAACCTGTTAAACAAAAACAGAAGAGAGAGTCCCAAGTAGATGGAAAGCCCAGTGTTACGAAGTCTTTGTGTTCGCATAGCTGTGAAATTTGCCATAGAATTGCTGGCATGCCACAGCTGGAAGAAAAAGCCCCAAAACCAGGCTGACTCAACAAAAAATAAACCATGGCTACCTTCCTGCCAAAAGTGGGTGAGACTTCTGTTTCTGATTTCACAGGCTGACTAAAGACAGATATCAAAACATGGAGGGAACAGAAGAAATTAGGTTTTCCAACACAATTCCGAGCTGAACTCGGCGAGGAACCAAAACTCATACTGGTAAAGTCGGCCAAATTTGGAGAGTTTATGTTTATTTTACAGCAATGGCATGTAGATGGTGTTATAATGCAAAATACATAGTTCATACCATAGCAAATATAGTATTAACATCAAGAGTTTCTATGGATTTATTGTATACAGTAAGTCACTTTGTGCCACTAAAACATCTCTCACCCATCAACAAATGGACTCCATCAAAGCTCTGAAGCTTTCATGTGGTATCTGGCACCAAGACGTTAGCAGAAGATCCTTTAAGAACTGTAGGTTGGGTCTCCATGTGCATTGGCTGGGTTTGCGATGGCCTCAACGCAGGGCTGGCTCCAGGTTCACGTGGGCCCTTGGGTGATAAATCCCCATGGGCCCCCTTCAGGCATTTTTTTACATTTACATGTCCCCCCATGCCTCCCACACAGTATAATGACCCCCAGTGGCCCCACACACAGTATAATGACCACTAGTGGCCCTTCACACAGTATAATGACCCCAGTGGCCCCACACACAGTATAATGACCCCACAGTGGCCCTCCATTCAGAATAATAACCACCAGTCGCCCCCTCATTCAGAATAATGATCCCCAGTGGTTCTCACACTGGGGGTTATACTGTATGGAGGGGGCACTGGGGGTCATTATACTGTATAGTGGTCATGGGGTATATTTACTTATATTGAATGGGGACTCTGGGGGTCATTGTGCTGTGTAAGGGGCCCTCACAGTATAATGACCCCCAGTGCCCCCCACACAGTATAATGACCCCACATTGGCCCTCCATTCAGAATAATGACCCCCAGTCGCCCCCCATTCAGAATAATGACCCCCCAGTTGTCTCCACACTGGGGGTTATACTGTATGGAGGGGGCACTGGGGGTCGTTATACTGTATAGTGGTCACTGGGGTATATTTGCTTATATTGAATGGGGACTCTGTGGGTCATTATACTGTGTAAGGGGCCCTCACAGTATAATGACCCCCAGTGCCCCCCACACAGTATAATGACCCCACAGTGGCCCTCCATTCAGAATAATGACCCCAGTCACCCCCCATTAAGAATAATGACCCCCAGTCACCCCCACACTGGGGGTTATACTGTATGGAGGGGGGACTGGGGGTCATTATATTGAATGGGGGCTTTGGGGCTCAGTATACTGAATGGAGGGTTAATGGGGATCATTATACTAAATTGATTCACTGGGGGTCATTATACTGTGGCCCCCTCACATACCTATCATTGTTGGAGCAGGGTATAAGGGGGCACAATACGGGGTGAGGGGCACAGTCACATGACCCTGTGACGTTAGAAGGTCCTTATGGTGCATGCAGTTTAGACACCACCATAGTGAGAGGCAGAGAAGTGACACAGGGGGCCGGGGCCATGGATGGACAGGAGGAGTGAACACAGAAAGTAGGTGGGAGGGGCTGAGGGGGATTCATATAAGAAGTAGTGGCAGGAGGTCTGTGCGGGGCAGCGATAGGAGACAGGAGCTCTGGATACATGAGGAAGGAAAGGAGACAGCAGGGGTTCCTGAGATAGGACAGGATATGGGGGGTGTCATGGAGGCAAACTGCTTAATGAAGCAGTAAAACAAATAGCATGAAGCTGCTTGTCTACTACAACATCCAGCAGCACCTGGAAGAGTTCCCTGTCCCACAGACAAAAGGCAGTCACAGTGCAGACTCACTACTCACTGACAAACTGTGTTCACGCTTCTATTCCAGCCCTGCGATCTTCTCTCCTCACTGTCCTCAGGCAGCATGTGTAGAGGGGGCGTGTCTGAGTGTCTGCAGCAGCCTCATTTGACTATCAGAGGGCCCTTCAGAAAGTGTACTGCGTAAGTGTAATGACAGCAGCTCCAGCAATGAGTTCTTCCATCTGTGTGCCCCCCCAGAAGCAGTGGGCCCCGGCAGTTGCCCGACCTTGCCGGGTGCTAGTGCCGGGTATGCCTCAACGCTACGTTGGGTGCTCTGAACACTGTTGAGGTGTCACCATGTGTTGCAGCTCTCCAGAAAGGCTGCTAAGGCATGTTGCACCCCAATAGGAAATAAGTCCAGAGAGTCAGGGTTTGCAGTAAACCAGTGTGCTTATTTATTGGAGGAATTTTAAGTGCAAAACAATACAAGCAATGCACCGAGCTGGCTCCAACCTGGCAGAAGAAGGTTTGGTGCTAAGGAAAGGCATGAGCTAGCTGTCCCTCTGTCTCAGGAGGCTGGCTCACTGGCCAAAGGCTGGTGACCTAGGATCTGTGGCAGCGTTTTAGTGTCTTGTTCTGCTTAATCATGCAGTCTGGCAGAGTCTCTGCTACTACTCACTGGTACCTAACTGCAGACCACTAGGGTCTCTGACTGCTCTCCTTATATACAGTTTCTAGCTGAACTAGTATCTTGTAGTGGGAGGGGTGGAGTGGAGAATCACAGCCTAAACAGAAACAATTTTACAATTTTAGTCTGTCTTAGACTTGTATAGCATTTCAATACAAGTATATGGCAATGATTAAGCAGTTTTTCCAGACATTATGCCACAAGCCCAGGAGAAGCAGAGTGAACGTTGGGAGTGGTAGTGGATCTTCCTGCAACAGTTATTCACAGTGTCAATCCTCACATGGATGCTCCCTAGGGCCGATCAGTGACTGGAGTGTGCACCCTTTCTATCCAAGGGGCACACCCTCGTTTTGGGGCTCCTCCCTGCTGGTAGTTAGGTGCCCTTGGTGTTATGAGTGTTGTACAGGGGCAAGGCAGGAGATGTAGGTGCTGTCGCTGGCGAATAGTGCTGGAGTCAGTAACCAGACCAGTTGTAGAAAATAGATAAGTCTCTTTACTAATGTACAGAATGGGAGTTGTAGTACATCCAGCAGTATTAAACACAGTTCAAAACAATTTAAAGTACAAATCTTCCCAGATAGCAATGGATATAAGCAAGGATGGGGGTGGTAGTACTCCTTTCCTCTATCTCTCGAAAGTCTCTCTCTCTCTGCAGAATTTAAGGCTGGCAATAAGTTTATTGCAAACTTGTCTGTAATTCCCACCCTTAGGGGTTCAGGATTAAGATACGGCTGGCCAAACTATGTAAAAGTGTGGAATGAAAGGGTGTATTAGCAATGTCCCTTTCACTGCACTAAAGCCTTAAACAGCAAATACCTAACCAACTGACTGCAGTGCTCGGCCATGGAGATCCTGGACCATCTAGTCTTTTTTTTTCCATTCTATATGACAGATTTTTGGGATCATTACTTATGATTCTCTAATGTAGGCGATATAAAACAGTCTGCAAGTCGATTTGATCTTTATGTGTATCTACATTACAGTTTGACGTCACATCTATCACTATTTTTTTGTAAAATAACGTTTAATATTTATCTAAATTACCCTAATGTATAATACCTTATAGTATTTGGGGATAGAAAATAATATTATTAAAGGGGTTGTCTCACTTCAGTAAGTAGCATTTGTCATGTAGAGAAATTTAATACAAGGCACTTACTAATGTATTGGGATTGTCCATATTGCTTCCTTTGCTGGCTGCATTCATTTTTCCATCACATTATACACTGCTGGTTTCCATAGTTACGACCACCCTACAATCCATCAGTGGTGGTCGAGCTTGCACAATATAGGTAAAAGCACTGGCTTATGTGCGCTCCCATGGTCCTGGCCACCAGAGAGTCGGTTGCTTTTTCCTTTAGTGTGCAAGCATGACCACCACTGATGGATTGCAGGTGGTCTGTAACCATGGAAACAAGCAGTGTATTATGTGATGGAAAAATGAATCCAGCAAGCAAAGGAGGCAATATGGACAATCACAATACATTAGTAAGGGCCTTGTATTAACTTCCCCTACAAAATAAATACCACTTACTGAAGTGAGACAACCCCTTTAATGTGGTGATTGTAGAACAAACCAGAGGTTAGATATAAAATCGCATGGTGTGTATATCACACTTGAAACATATTCACAGTCCAGTTCATGTTCTTGCAAAGACTCAACTTAGCTATATATATTAACAGAAGGTCCCAATTTAAACTTTTTTGCCACTGAGGAAGGAACATAGAGGTTTCTGAAACGTGTCTGGAGTGGACGGCAACATTGACTGAACATATTGGAAAAACATCCCCAAGATTCTCCTATTGCAACAACAGTGAACTAAGTATCTTTCCGGCGTGGGTAAGATCCTAGAGCACATGCGCGAAGATATCCCAGCCGGCATGCTCAAACAAGCACGATAAGTGCAGGAAGATCATCAAGTCTGGTAAGAGATATCCAGCTTTCAGTCCGTAGCATAGGACAGTATATACTGTTTGTTATTGGACATAATTAGTGTTGATCAAGCACCAAAGTGCACAATGGAAGTCCCCGAGCATTAAACCAGGCACCCCCTGCTCTGAAGAGGGGAGGGTGTGGGGACTCTAGTTCGGCTAAGGAGTCCCTGCTCTGACTCCATATACAGCTATGTCCATATATGGAGTCAGTGCTTTGGCACACCCAGTGTATTTAAATTGAATTTAGCCTGTATTTCAGAAAAGTTTCTGCCGGGATTCGAACTCACGACCTTCCACATTAGAGGCAAGGCACTTAACCACGCTATAATAGATGCATAGCCAATTACTTAAAAAAGAAAAAAGAAAAAAAAGAGACTTCTACTGTACTAGTAGGTATTCCTATACAGTAGAAGTCTCATATATTTTTTTTTTAGTAACTGGCTATGCAGATATATAGTGAAGTGGTTAAAGTTCTGGGCTGTGATGCAGAAGCTGTGAGTTCAAATCCCATCACAAACTTTTTCAGAAATAGAGGTTAAATTAGATTTAGATATTTTATATATTTTTTTGTAATTGTAAAAAATGTATGGCACAAAATAAATGTGTAATTACTAAAAAACTACAGAGTGCTTCCGTGGTGTTTTTGGCCTTGCCTCCGCACCGCAAACAATAGAACATGTTCTATTTTTTTGCGGTGAGGATGGATCACGGACCCATTCAAGTTGAATGGGTCTTGATCCGTCCCAGCCGCCACACGGACATTGTCCATGCATTGGGGACCACAAATTGCGATCCCCAATGCATGGAGCGGCTGCACAACGGCCGTGTGCATGAGCCCAAATACTAACGTGTGCATGAACCCTCAGACTTCTTGGACACAGCATAGTAACATAGTAACATAGTATATAAGACCAAAAAAAGACATTTGTCCATCCAGTTCGGCCTGTTTCCTACAAGTTGATCCAGAGGAAGGCAAAAAAAACCTGTGAGGCAAAAGGCAATTTTCCCCACATTATTCCTTCCCATGAGCATAACTTTACATTTGTCAGTGTTAAGCCTCATCTTCCATTTCTCTGCCCAAGCCTTCAATCTAACCAGATCCCTCTGTAGCCCTATATTGTCCTCTTCAGTGTAAATTACTTTACACAGTTTAGTGTCATCTGCAAAAATAGATATTTTACTGCGCAAGCCTTCTACAAGATCATTAATAAATATATTGAAGAGAATAGGGCCCAATACTGACCCCTGAGGAACCCCACTAGTGACAGTGACCCAATCTGAGTGTGTACCGTTAATAGCCACCCTCTGTTTTCTGTCACTCAGCCAGTTACTTACCCACTTACAGACATACCGTATGGCTTTTTCAGTATTTTGCAGTCCACACGAAAAAGCTGGCCTATGATAGAACAGTACTATCCTTGTCCGTTATGCGGACAATAATAGGACATGTTCTATCTTTGAATGGAACGGAAAAATGGAAATACGGAAACGGAAGGCATAGGAGTACCTTCTGTATTTTTTGTGGATCCGTTAAAAAGAATGGTTTCCATATACAGCAAAAAACGGAACGTAAACGAACAGTCGTGTGCAAGAGGCCTAGCTCTTTATGACAAATATTTTGTGTAATATTTGCTCCTACTAGAGGGGGGTTTTCTTTAGCTGTTGAGTGTATATACCTGTGTACTCTTCCCTTACTATTATTGTAATACTTGATTAGCTTCATGTGGAGGATGGGCATCATATTAAAGTAATTGTATTTTACATTGTTTATATACCTTCCACATCTATATGCACTTGCTTCATATACCAAAGGAATATAGTCCTATTTTTGCAGTGTGATTTATTTTTTATGGATTTTTGTTTTGTTTTTTACTATCCTAATAAAATATTATTTTTTTAAATAATTTTAGGGCGCATGCACTTTTATTAGGGTTAGTTGTATGCTCTATGAGGCGTGCAGAGGTCAGTCAAGAGCTGATAAGCTGTGATACCACTTATTGTGAATGATGGATTGTGCTTTATCTATACAGAGATGTTAGGAATTTATAACCTATTATTAGGCATAGTGAACAGTGTGAAAATTGCTGGATTATATACATTTTTGGTTGTCAGGTTTCCTATATTGATGACCCATCCTCAGGATTAGGCCTCATGCACACAAGCGTGCGTCATGAGGCCTAATTAGGTATTAGGTATTGCCGCATCCGTAACGACCAGCTCTATAAAAATATCACATAATCTACCCTGTCAGGTGAATGCTGTAAAAACATTTATAAAAACTGTGCCAAAAAGTTTTATGTATCCCAAAATAGTACCAATCAAATCTTTAACTTCAAGCGCCCGCAAAAAAAGGCTTTCAGAAAATGGAGACAAAAAAACATGATTTTTTTTTCTTTCAAAAATGCTTTTATTGTGTAAAACTAAAATAAATTTAAAAAGGAGACATATTAGGAATTGACACGTCCGTAATTAACTGCTCTATAAAAATATCACATGACCTTCCCCCTCATATGAACTCGATAAATTTTTTTTAAAGAAAATACTGTGCCAAAACAGCCATTTTTTGTCACCTTACATCACAAAAAGTGTAACACAAAACGATCAAAAAGCCGTATGTACCCCAAAATAGTATCAATCAAACTGTAATCTCATCCTGCAAAACAATCACCAGAAAAAATAAAAAAATGTGGCTTTCAGAATATGGAGACACAAAAATTTTGTTTTCTTTCAAAAATGCTTTTATTGTGTAAAACTAAAATGTATTTTTAAAAAGTATACATTAGCTATTGTGTATACCTGCTCTACAAAAATATCACATGATCTACTTCCTCAGGTGAATGCCATAAAAAACTGTGCGAAACAACCAATTTTTTGGTCACCTTGCCCCATAAAGTTTTTAAATGATCAAAAAATCATATATACCCAAAAATGGTACCAATAAAAACATCAACTCTTCCCACAAAAAATGAGCCCTTACACAAGATGATCAGCAGAAAAATAAAACAATTATGGCTTTCAGAAAATGGAGACATATTTGACATTGTCATGATCGTAACAACCTGGTCTATAAAAATAGCACATGATCCAACCTGTCAAGTGAACATTGTAAAAAAATAAAAACTGTGCCAGATTTTCTTGTTTACAAAAAGCGTAATATAGAGCGATCACAAATCATATGAACCCCAAAATAGTACTAACAAAACTGTCACCTTATCCTGTAGTTTCCAAAATGGGGTCACTTTTTGGGAGTTTCTACTGTAGGGGGGCATCAGGGGGGCTTCAAATGTGGCATGGTGCCTAAAAACCAGTCCAGCAAAATTTGCCTTCCAAAAACCATATGGTGCTCTTTTCCTTTTGAGCCCTGTCATGTACCCATACAGCAAATGGAACAATGGATCATTGAAAAACAGACGCAAAACTCATACGGTCGTGTGAACAAGCCCTAAGCCTAATCCCCCAAAAAATGAAATGGCATTTACAAAATAATACCAATATAAAGTAGACATATGGGAAAGGTAAAATAATAACTATTTTATGAGGCATCACTATCTGCGTTAAAAAGAGAGAAATTGATATTTTGAAGGTGACATGTGGTATTCTGGAGGGCCACTGTGAATTGTCCCTGAATTGGAGGCTGAGGACACTGTGGAGGATAAGGAGGCAGAGACGGACATTATCGCAGGATCAACGGCATGAGAACGTGGAGGTGGAAGCGGCGTCACCTGGCCAAGTTGCTGGTGTTGCTGTGCTGGAATTTCATTTACCCAGTGGGCCGTAAAGGAGATGTATTGTGCCTGACCGTAGTTACAGCTCCACACGTTGGCGCTGCCGTGCACTTTGCAGACACCGACAGGCTCAAGGACTGGTCCACCTTCTGTTCTACATACGTGTGCAGGGCTGGTACTGCCTTTTTGGCAAAGAAATGACGGATTGGGACTCTCCACCTCGGCTCGGCACAAGCCATCAGTTTTCTGAAAGGTGCAGAGTCCACCACGGGGAAAGGGAGGGACTGCAGCACCAGCAACTTGGCCAGGAGAACATTCAGCTTCTGCGCCGTTGGATGAGTGCACGCATACTGTTGTTTCTTGGCAATCGCTGCCATAGTAACACTGAAAGCATTTTGAAGACTGATCAGTCTTCAAATGCTTTCAGTTCACTTGCGTTGTTACGGATCCGGCGGGCACTTCCGGCGACTGAAGTGCACGCCGGATCCTAACAATGCGAGTGTTAAAGAGGCCTTAGTCAGATTTCAACCTAAAACCCCAGCACTGCAAGGCACCAGTGCTAACCACTGAGCCACCATGTACTGTTTGAATCCGCTCCTGTCATTGCCTCCAAAAAACTGCATAAAATCTATCACAAAAAATATGTGTGGATTGTAACCTTATGGTGCTTGGTGGCCACTCTGCTATATAAGAAGACACATATGCTACAGAATAAAGAGTATGTGATAGTTGTCAGTGTTACACTAGTCGCTGCTGTCCTACTTTCCTTACCTAGAGAACCTGACCCCCATCCTGCCTTCCATCCTTTGGGTTGCAGCCTGCTCGTCAGCTAAGTCCTCCTCCAGTGTCCGTAGGCAATCTGTGGATAATTTAGGTAACATCTCCAGTGGGAGGGTGTCTGAACAATAAGGTCCCTAGCTTTCTAGTTCCTTGCAAATGTGCTGTTTTGCTGTCTGCCCATGTACCAACCACTGCCTGTTTCCTGACTCTGACCCTCCACTTCCTGACCTGTGAATGATTTACCATGCTGACCTTGTGCTGTTAGCAGGGGCCCAGCTAGAAATGACTGGGCCCCATAGCAAAAAAAATGTAAGCCCCCCCCCTCCCGGATCTCCCAACCCCACATACCTATCAGACCTCCCACCCCTTCCAGAGCTCCGACCCCAACATCCCCACACCCCTCCCTAGATCCCCCCTAAGTGTCATCCACAGATTCCCCCTAAGTGTCATCCACAGATCCCCCCTAATTGTCATCCACAGCTAACCCCTTAAGTGTCATCCACAGATCCCCCCCTTTTGTGTCATCCACAGATCCCCCCTTAAGTGTCATCCACAGATCCCCCCTTAAGTGTCATCCACAGATCCCCCCTTAAGTGTCATCCACAGATCCCCCCTCAGTGTCATCCACAGATCCCCCCTTAAGTGTCATCCACAGATCCCCCTTTAAGTGCCATCCACAGATCCCCCCTTAAGTGTCATCCACAGATCCCCCTTAAGTGCCATCCACAGATCCCCCCTTAAGTGCCATCCACAGATCCCCCCTTAAGTGCCATCCACAGATCCCCCCTTCAGTGTCATCCACAGATCCCCCCCCCTATGTGTCATCTACAGATCCCCCCCCTCAGAGTCATCCACAGATCCCCTCCCCGCCGCCTGCTAGCTAATTTATTTACTGCACTCACTTGCCTCTAATTGAAGAGAAGCGCCGTAATGTCACACAGGCGCACTGGCAGAGGCCAGGAGGACGGCACATGCGCACTTCGATGCCTCTGCCAGTGCGCCTGTGTGGAGATTACGGCGCTTCTCTTCAAATAGAGGAAAGTGAGTGCAGTGAATAAATTACTTAGGAGGCGGCGCTGGGCGGAAGAAGGCGGCGCTGGGCAGGAGGAGGCGGCGCTGGGCGGGAGTAGCCGGCGCTGGGCGGGAGTAGGTGGCGCCGGCACCCCCAGCAAGACTGCGTTCCTCAGCCGGCGGCCCGGGCCCCCAGTGGCGTAGGGCCCCATAGCCATTGCTATGGTTGCTATGGCGATCCCTACGCCACTGGCTGCTAGCCCTGTTCTCGGTTCTTTTTTTTCATGCATACCTTTGCATTTTTTTGCATGAGAACACAAGATTTAAAGGGGTTTTCCAGGCTGCTGATATTGATGACTGATCTTTAGCATAGGTCAACAATATATTGTATTTTTGGCATGACCACCACACTTTGAATGGAGCGGTTCTTTGTCAAGTGCCACAGGTGGCAGAGAACAACTCATCAATGTGGGTGTGGGATGGCGGACCCAAACCTATTAGAAATTGATGACCTATTCTAAGGATAAGGTATCAAGATCAAGATCTTTGAGAACCCCTTTAAGATGTCAAGTTGTAGAGTAGAGCCAAGCGCAGGTGCCCCTTCCGGCAATACTGTAGATGGCTCCTAATAATGCCATGATACCAAACAAGAGGGATGTAATCTATGGACGCAGTATCTACAGATGATTTCATAGAAGATTTCATAATTTCTGTTTTTACAGCAATCATGATAGATATGGTGGATCTGTTATGATCTAACACAGGCATCCTCAAACTGTGGCCCTCCAGCTGTTGTAAAACTACAACTCCCACAATGCCCTGCTGTAGGCCGATACCTGTAGGCTGTTTGGGCATGCTGGGAGTTGTAGTTTTGCAACAGCTGGAGGGCCGCAGTTTGAGGATGCCTGATCTAACATGACCTGTTAGAATCCATTCAAATACATTGACTTGTAGTTCAGTAATATTTTATAAGCTGGCCATATGCAAAACATTAATTCCACATACTTTAAGAAGAGATGACACATCAGTCCACAGCCATTGTGCGAGCCTTGTGGGTCAGGTCTACTACCCTACACTGATTAGACTCATTTGTTGCTAATTAATAAAATGGATAGGATTATTATCCCGGCTACCTTAGAATATTGAGCAAACGTTGCAAAAAAAAAATAGAGTGGACCTTTGTTATTGGTGACAGGATACTTTCAGAACTATTGTTTGAACAGAATACAGGTTTCAGTCAAGAAACATTACGAATGTCAGTGAAACAGAAGAGGTAGTTATGATGATAAACTATCAATTCGGGTTAATTTCTCATTAAAAGCCTATTGAGAATGGAAGGCCATCAGTAAAATTTCAGTGCACAATGCACACATTGTCATTTGTTCTGAGATAGTAATATTATATTAAAAAAACGAAAAAACCTAGTCCTAGTTTTATACAAAGTAAGTTTCAGGATAAAATAAGGAAGTTACATTATAACACTAATTGAAAGTTTAGGCCTTGTTCACATCTCAGTCAGGGAGATCCAGTGGTCTGTAAGATACGCATGGGAATAAGGACTTGTTCACATCCCCATCGAGATCTGGCAGGCTGTTCTGGCACAGATCTCCTTCACGGGGATGTGAACGATTCCTTATTCCCATGCGTATCTTACATCAAGGGAATATATAATCAAAATGTGATCTCTGTGGGTCCGATCTGCAGGGCTCTGAGCAATCCTCACCTGTGCTGTGGCCCCTTCATTCTCAGAATAAATGGGGTCTTAGAGGTCGAACCACCACTGATCATAAGGTGATGGCTGCTAGCGATATGCCATTACTAAAATGAGACCTTTATTTTAACCTTTATAAGAATAAGGACTCTTTCACAGGAGTGTGTCCCATGCTGGGATGACGCTCTGTGTGAGAGATGGATCTGGCATTCCAGACTTACAGAAGCGCATGGCATTATCATGATCTATAATGCTGTGTGCCTCTGCGTGACCTTTCTGTTACAGAATCATACTGACATAAAGCTGTCAGTAAAATTCCGTAGAAGAAAGGTCACGCAGAGGCACACAGCATTATAAATCATGTAAGTCCAGAACGCAGGATCCCTCTCTCACACTGAGAGTGATTCCCGCAAGGGACACGCCCATGTGAAAGAGCCCTTAGGGGAATATATAAATGTGTGGTAGCAGATGTCAAGGCCCCCCATTGATGTAAATGAGGAGGCTGTAGTAAGGGCAGCCATGCACATTCAATAGCTGTTGAACAAACTATCGACTCTCTGTCCTGACTCCATCCTGGTTCCCCCATACACATGCAGGTTCGGCTTGGCCAAACTTGTTCATATATTCAATGCTGAGAGCGAAGAAAGCCAATGCCAGACACCTCTGCCAGGCATCTCCTGGGAAAACCAAATGATAGGGTGAAAATGTTAATTTTCCCCGATCATCCGTTGAGGGAGAGTCGGAATCACTCCATGCACATTAGGCTGTCGGCTGAACCTGCCGTTCTTGGCAGGTTCGGTCAGCAATACACTAATATGTTTAGAGGCCTTTAGTTTTGTGCTCTCTTCACTGAGCAAGGCACAGTGGGTTGGTGAGGATAGTAAAAAATACAATGCAACAGCGCTCTGCAGACACAAATAAAGTACAATAATGCCATAATTATAGAAAACATTCTGATTCTAATACTACACTTATTTTGCAAATTAGAGATACTTGGCAAATTAGCCCCCTTTTTTTGGAGTTGTACTGGAGCTGGAGGTGTGGCTGACTCCAGTTGGTCTTGCACCCCTGACTAGCCTGTCTGCCCCATAGGCTGATTTTAATCAGAGTAAGTATAAAGCTGTAGCCTGCTCTCATTGCATTCATTGGAAGCCATTTAGCACCAGGAGAAGTATAGAGTGGGCTCAGCATGCATGTTGGTACCTGCATCCCTGGATTTAATGGAGGTCGTTATGGCACCAAAAATCGTAAAAAGCAGAGTGGACCCAGCATGCATGTGGAACCTGCACTCCCTGAATTTTATGGTGGCCATTATGGCACATTACAGGTAGTATTTAGTGTTAGGTTCCCATCTTATAAAGATCGCCTTGACGTTTGGCAGACAGGCCCAAATAATTTTGTACAAAATGTATTTGCCAAGTATCTCTAATTTGCTAAATAAGTGTAGCATTAGCACCAGAATGTTTTCTATAACTATGGCATTATTGTACTTTATTTGTGTGTGCAGAGCGCTGTTACATTGTATTTTTTTCTTTGTGTTTCTAGCCATGGCAGCGTGCACCTGCGCATTGGGATGTGCTGACTGACCCCCTTTTTTCGCAGTTGTTGAAGATAGTGAGATCTGCAGATAAAGCTTAGATTTTAGCTTCAAAACAAGACCTAGCTGATATATCTAGGCGTAATACAGCCTGGGATACTCCAGGCTGAAGCAGAAGAGAAGATGGGGGTCAGTGGTGATGTGCTGCTCTCTGATTATCAGATATGCCCATCTAATCACCCTCTGTGCCTAATCAGGCCATTATATGACTTTTATCAGGGTCCAGATCACAGCGTCAGATTAGTGGCACCAAACACACAGACATCAGTAAAGTTTCCATGTTACACCATCCTTTCTGTCTATACTGGATCTCCATTGCAAAACATGCATAGTGTGTCCCTAGAGAAAACCGTCACACACTGCAGTAATAGAAATAACTGCTATTACTGGAGAGGAAGATCTAATACAGCATAAAGGTCCATTCATACAACTGTATCCGCCTTTGCGGTCTTCAAATTCAAAACACGGATACCAGCTGTGTGCGTTACGTATTTTGCGGATCAGAATGTCCCACAATAAATGTGGATTGGATGTGGAATAAAAATACGGTCGTGAGAATTGGTGACAGGCAGAAAATACATTTTTGCTCACAGTCGCCATAAAATGATCGTTTTCAATTAGTTTAGCAAAAAAGCAAACCTGTATGACAAATCAGGGCAAACTGGGTTCCTGTGTAGGGCTGCACGACTCAGGGGCAGCAGTAAAAAAGGTGTAGGCAATGTATTTCTCCCGGATTTGTGGTTATTTGCGTCTCCATAAGAGCTCATTCAGTTGCACCTGTTCACATGTGAGCCCTCTGACTGGTTACATTATACTGTATAATAGTGCTCCTCCTATAGGCTTACATATATAGGGGCTATGTACTACTATAGGGCTATATGTGTAATAAAAGTGCTTCATGTATCACTACAGGGCTCGGTATATAATTCTGTTACTCCATATCTCACTATAGGGCTCTCTATATATATTTATGGTGCTCCTTGTCTCACTATAGGACTATATATAATGGCTGAGCTCCACATGGGCTATATATAAAATGGAGGTGCTCCATATTTGGCTATAGAGCTGTATATAAGGGTTGTCTTAAAGGGATATTCCATTGTTTGCAGTTTGCTGCCAATTTAGACTCACCTACAACATATGGCCGCTTTTAGATTTTTTCCCAGGGATACTTTTAGGCTATAAGCACAGGGCAGTGTAGTATGAGATGGGCGAACTGATTCTTCTCATCAAGCAAACTTCTACACCTGCGACGGGGTGTCCCTGAAGCTGAGGATGCTCCTCCTGCCGCATCGTTGACAGGGACGGACATTTCGTCCGGCCCTGATAATCTCGTACCTGCACTTGCGACGTGCCGATCGTGTCCCAGGTTTATAGGAATGCCGAGTGGTGTGGTGCGGCCCCAATAGTTTTATCTGTGTGTCACGGTGCTCCTACCTGGATACTGTTGTTCCCCAGGGTTAGGCTCCGAAGCAATATAGGGGAGAATAATGGTGGAGGTGGAGAAATAGTCGAGTCCAGAGTTTTATAAAGTTCAACAGCTTTACTGAATCAAATTTCATCCAGACAATATTCAGACTTTCTCTTGGTTCCAGCAGGCTTTGGCATAAACTGGCAGGCAAAATGGGGTATTCTGCTTCATCTCTCTCTGCTGTGCTAAACTCGGCTTTAGTCTGGTAGCTGGACTTTAGGACTGTTCTCTCTCTGTGGAGTGCGGTGCTTTTGGCTCCTGACCCCCTCTTAAAACTCTGTAAATCTGTTAAGAGTCAGGGTGCTGCCGGATCCATAAATCTGTAAGGAGTCAGGGTGCTGCCGGATCCGTAAATCTGTAAGGAGTCAGGGTGCTGCCAGATCCATAAATCTGTAAATATGCCGAGAGGCGGCCGGACATATACCACTGCACGCAGCAGTTTTTCAGACTTCCGGCAGCACACGTGTGCACACTGTAGTACGTTCCCCTGCCGGAGCAGCCTGCTGGAATAGGTAAACGCCAGTGTCAAACTGACCTAAGTGTAGTTTACACAGATTTACTGTCGGGTTTAGGCTGCAGTTTTGCACCACTCCGCATATATTACTTGCCTGACGGAATTTAACGGCGACTTGCCCCAAATCTCACCCCTTGCATTGTTAAGGGTGAAATCTGCATTGAAAATAACTGACAGGCTGTAAATCTGAAAATTTCCACACTGTGAACGTGTGATTTTGAAATTCTCATCTAGTTATTTGGTATCATATTATACTGTGCGTAAAACCTGTGCGTAATACTGTAAGCATATACTCTAAGCTTCCAGTCTGCCCCTGACTGTTGCTTGCACTAAAGGGGGACATTTATTAAGACCAGGGTTTTCTATGCTGATCTGAAAAGGGTTATCCCATGAATAATTTTGAAAATGAAAATCAGACATCATATAGTAAATGACAATCTCTTTCTAACAAAGCTAGAACCAGCCCTGTACCTCACATGGGTCCAGAGATCTCCTCATGCATTGCTCTTCTAAAGGGATGTGTCTCAGCTCTCCCTATCACAACTCAGGGGGCGTGTCTCAGCTCTCCCTATCACAGCTCAGGGGCGTGTCCATGCTCTCCCTATCACAGATCAGGGGCGTGTCCATGCTCTCCCTATCACAGCTTAGGGGGCGTCTGTCAGCTCTCCCTATTACAGCTCAGGGGCGTGTCCATGCTCTCCCTATCACAGCTCAGCGGGCATCTGTCAGCTCTCTATCACCGCTCAGGGGGCGTGTCCATGCTCTCCCTATCACCGCTCAGGAGGCAGCCGAAGAATCAAACTGAGCATGTGCGGCCTTCTCAGTAAGCCGGGCAAAGAAATAAGAGAAATAACAATCAGCAGGTGGCGCTATACAGATACATTTTATTGAATAACAGTGCAAAATTTTTAATTACATGCAATTACAAAAGTATTCAGATGTACGTGTTGTTTTGAAAGCTGTAGAATATTTTTTGTGGGACAACCCCTTTAACTCAAGAAACATGGTATTAACTTTGTTAATAATAGTTAACCCTTTGCTGTAGTCCCTCTAGGATACTACACATTGCACAGCAATCCTCTTCTGAAGCACCACCATAAAGTATCGGAAGAAGACCCCCCCAAATGATTGCTGTAAAACGCTATATGGTGGTCACTTAGGGGTTAAGTGAGGTTCTTTTAAGCTGAACTACCTAAAACAAGGCCATATACAGGTATGATAAATATCCAGGTTCTGGTTTGAAAACTGTAGAATAATTTTCGTGAGACAATCCCTTTGAGTCCCTCTGTGCTGCCGGAGGAAACGCCAAAGTTATGTAGAGGTGCAGACCACTTTGGAAAAGTGGGGAGAAAGTCGCAGATTTTGCCACAAAAATAATACGTATATCAGTTAATAAATTTCCTGGTAAGTGCACAAATAACTTCACATTCTCCTCCGTTCCCGGCTCCAGTAGCTGACTATTAATCTGTGTGATAATCCAACAGCAGATCAGGATTGTATTTGTATGGGCCTTGGCCTAATTATACAGTTACCTTGCGCTAGTTAAACGTGTCAAAGGGCCCTATAGCTTTGTTGTCTTTGTGTAGCTTCCTCCCATTGTGCCGGAGCGAACACCAAGCAGAACCTATATTAACTGTCACATAATTACACAGCATATTCTCAGCAGTATTTACCAGTCAAAGGGGCAGGTAGTCCGCAGTCATTCAACTCAATCACTGTCTCTGACAACAAAAGAAGCAATAGAGATGAGTCACTTAGTGTCACCAAGTGGTTGATACTCTAAGCCGCCCATTCCTAATTGCCTTTAGAGACGGCTGATAATACAAACTTTGAAGTGAAAATCAGCCTAATAAGTGGCCACGCTGAGTAGGGAGATCATGTGTCAAAGCAGTCTGCAGATGCTTGCGGGCAAACAAAGACCACTTTCCTTTGGTAGCTGAGAAGACCCTGGCAAGTCTGGCATCCAGAGGCCTAGTACAATGATAGAGACTGGAGCACAGCATGGGTGCAGAGCCTCCATGTCCAGTCTGACTCCCTTCATTCTCCATCTGACTTTTAACTACAAAGTAATGTAGGGGTTTAAAGGCCTACAAATGTGTCTTCACTACAAATCCCCAATCCACGCTAATGGCTCCTGTGGATTTTATAGAAACAAAGGGGTAGAAAAAAAGGATGTTGGTGCTCACTGCTTACCTTGATGAATCGAACAAAGAAGAATTTAGCACACGATATGATTTCCATGTTATGCGCTGTTGACTCGTCAATGGCAAACTTTTCCTACAATGACAAAGTTGCCAGACTGTGATAAATAAAGTTTGTGGCAAAACAAAGCCTATAAGGCCCCTTTCACACGGGCGAGTTTTCCGCGCGGGTGCAATGCGTGAGGAGGACGCATTGCACCCGCACTGAATCCTGACCCATTCAGTTCTATGGGGCTGTGCACATGAGCGGTGATTTTCACGCATCACTTTTGCGTTGCGTGAAAATCGCAGCATGTTCTATATTCTGCGATTTTCACGCAACGCAGGCCCCATAGAAGTGAATGGGGATGCGGGAAAATCGCAAGCATCCGCAATCATGTGCGGATGCGTTGCGATTTTCCCGCATGGTTGCTAGGATACGATCGGGATGGGGACCCGATCGTTATTATTTTCCTTTATAACATAGTTATAAGGAAAATAATCGCATTCTAATTACAGAATGCAATGTTCCTCGGGCTTGAAAGGGTTAAAAATAATAAAGAGTTAACTACCTTCTCCCATTGACGCGCAGAGCCCCAGAACGTCGTCTCTCTTGATAGTTTGGCTGCTTGAGGACCTGTGGTGACGTCACAGGGTCACATGGTCCAATCATAGAAGCATTTGAGTGGACCATGTGACCCATGTGATCCTGTGACATCACGGCAGGTCCTTCATCGAACAACAGATGTTCGATGAAGGACCTGCCGTGATGTCACAGGATCACATGGGTCACATGGTCCACTCAAATGCTTCTATGATTGGACCATGTGACCCTGTGACGTCACCACAGGTCCTCAAGCAGCCAAACTATCAAGAGAGACGACGTTCTGGGGCTCTGCGCGCACAATGGGAGAAGGTAAGTTAACTCTTTATTATTTTTAACCCTTTCAAGCCCGGGAACATTGCATTCTGTAATTAGAATGCGATTATTTTCCCTTATAACTATGTTATAAAGGAAAATAATTACACATACAGAATACTCATCCCGAAACCAGACTTCAGTGATGAAGTCTGACTTCGGGTCTGGGTACCAAGCATGCGGATTTTTTCACGCGCGTGCTCAACGCACTACAAACGTTAGCACACGCGCGGAAAAATCGCGGCGATTCCCGCAACGCACCCGCATCTTATCCGGGCGTCAAACATGACGCCCGTGTGCAAGAGGCCTAAAGCAGGATATGTTAGCAGGCTGTATTCAGATGAACGTGTACTAACAACAAAAGGCAGCAAAACAAATGCAAATGGGACAACCCAATAAACAAACAAACAGTAGCGTTAAACCAGAGATAAACAGGCCTAATGCATGAAGCTGGCCACCGACAATCCTTATTCCGCAGCGCTTTACAGACATTGGGGGTCATTTACAAAGACAAGATTTCTTTACGCCAGTCTTTGTTTCCCTTTTTGTGTCGGATTTGCTGTGTGCCTCGTCATAAGATGTGTGCCTCGTCATAAGATGTGTGCCTCGTCATAAATTAGGTGCACCTTCAGCAGAGCATTGTCTGTGGAAAAACTAGACCAATCCCTGGCTAGAGTCATTTTTCACCAAGATTTATGCCTAAATCTTGGTAAATTTGTTGGGGCTAATGTCCCAGCCCCGGCCTGACTCCCGACATGTCCCTGCCACACCCTAGGCACTCCTAAGGCCCCTTTCACATGAGCGTGTCCGGATTAGGTCCGGATGCGTTGCGGATGCGTTCAGTGAAAACTGTGCGATTTCACAGGCAAAGCCATTCAGTTTTGCCTGCGATTGAGTTCAGTTTTTTCTGCGCGGGTGCAATGCCTTTTGATGCGTTTTTCACGCACGTGATAAAAAACTGAAGGTTTACAAACAACATCTCCTAGCAACCATCAGTGAAAAACGCAACGCACCCGCACTTGCTTGCGGATGCAATGCGTTTTTTACGCAGCCCCATTCACTTCGTGAAAAACGCAGAAAATAGAACATACTGCGATTTTCACGCAACGCACAAGTGATGCGTGAAAAAAAAACCTCATGTACACAGACCCATTGAAATCAATGGGTCAGGATTCAGTGCGGATGCAATGTATTCACGTCACGCATTGCACCCACGTGGAAAAGTCGCCCGTGTGAAAGGGGCCTAAGTGTCGCACGCAGTGCAAAAATGTCTGTGCAGCAAAAGATTGTCACAGGGGAGTTTCAAAAGTGGCAAAATGGGGACCTGGGGACATATTTACTCCAAAAACTGGTGTAAAAATGTTCATAAATGATCCCCATTATAATCACTCGCTGTCCCCAGTGGGGCTCAAAATCTAAATTTCCTGTTAGTCTTTCTTTGAAGTGTGGGAAGAAACCGGAGTACCCGGAGGAAACCCCATGCAAACGCAGGGAGAACATACAAACTCCATGCAGATGATGTCCTGGGTTGAATTTGAAATTAATACCCCGGCTCTGAAAGACACCAGTCCTGACCACTGAGCCACCATGTATATGAAATATTGCTGTTTACTGGAAAAAATAACTTTTTATAGCCTAATAAACCTCTTTAGGGCTTCCTAATTTGGCTTGGCATTTTTTTTTCCACAAAAAACCCATAAAAACCACTTGTGTTTTCTTGCATGTCGTACATTTTTATGCCACTTTTAGTGTTTTTTTTTCTTCACACATGTGAAAGGCATAAAACACATTTCACATATGTGGAAGAATAAATGCCGCTTCTATAACATACAGTTTTTTTTTTTTAAAGTCATAGTTGAAAAAATGCCACATATAATATATAATATTTCCATTGATTTATACCTAACACCTGTAGAAAAGTCTTAAAAAATACAAAAGTCTGCAAAAATGCTGGAAAACAATTCTCTGTAAACCCTATGTGTAGCCTAAAACATTATAGATGAGATTTATTAAACTTTCTATGTGGTGAAAAGTAGCATATTTTAGCGCAAATCCCAATTTGTGCAAAACTGTGTGATTTTTGGCAGGCTTGATAAATTTAACAAAACTTAGGCTACTTTCACACTTGCGTTCGTGTGATCCGGCAGGCAGTTCGGTCATCGGAGCTGCCTGCCGGATTCGCCCTTCAGTGTGACAACCGACAGCATTTGTAGACGGATCCGGGTGCGGATCCGTCTACAAATGCATTGCAGGAACGGATGGACGGATCCGTCCTGCAGTCTTTTTCACAGTTTTCCGTCCTTCAGTTGTTTCTCAGTGCCGGATCCGGCACTAATACAAGTCAATGTAAATTAATGCTGGATCCGGCATTCCGGCGACTGATCAGGCATTTTGGACGGACATAATATCGCAGCATGCTGCGGTATTATGTCCGGCCAAATCGCCTGACAGTGACTGAACGGAAGGCATACTGATGCAAACTGAACGGATTTCTATCTATTCAGATTGCATGGGGATATGCCTGATCAGTTCTTTTTTGGCATAGAGCCCTTTTGACGGAACTCTATGCCGGAAAAGAATAACGCAAGTGTGAAAGTACCCTTAGATGAGAAAATGTTGGTGCACATTACTACAGAAATCAACTCCAGCTCTTTGTCAGCATAGATATCATTTTCTGGTGCATGGACTTCCCGAGATGCGCCAAAATTCTTAAGAAACATGAACCTCAATAATTTTGGAGCATCTAAGTGAATTATGTAATAGATGATCTTTAAATGTAATTTTTGAATGATGGAACCTTCCATTTAGGCCTCATGCACACGGCCGTGGGTGTTTTGCGGTCCGCAAACCGCGGATCCGCAAAACACGGAAGCTGCTCCGCGTTCCGTTCCGCAATTTGCGGAACGGAACGCGGCCCATTATAGAGATGCCTATTCTTGTCCGCATAACGGACAAGAATAGGACATGCTCTATTTTTTTTGCGGGGGCACGGAACGGAGCAACGGATGCGGACAGCACACGGAGTGCTGTCCGCATCTTTTGCGGCCCCATTGAAATGAATGGGTCCGCGGCCGAGCCGCGAAATATGCGGCTCGGACGCGGACCCGAACAACGGCCGTGTGCATGAGGCCTAAGAATGTGATATGAAAGAAAACCGTCCTTTATTATTTAAATTGGTTTTATTGTATTATGAGAGTTTTTTAGGCAATTGGGACACAATTGATTTTGGGTCTTATTTATTTGCACCTGAATTGAACTAGTTTGCCCATTAGGCCGAATCAGCTCCGAATCGAGTTTTAAGAAACTTGCGCATCACAGACATGTACTATCCCCATTTTCCACTGACAGCACATGTACCCATTGATTTTAATGTATCTCTCCACACATAAGTGGTTTTCCATTGTCAGTGGAAAAATCACAGAGACAAGCACTACTTGGGCATGTGGACCAAACACGCCAATTGAAATCTATGGGTCCGTGAAAAATCACTGACACAACACGGCTGGCATCCATGTTTCCTCAGTGTTTCACGGACCATTGGTAGGAGATGCTCTGGATATTAATCTTTAGCTGAGCGTGGACCCATGGACCAAACACTCACGGACATCTTCGTGGAAAAACGCACGGACATCTTTATGGATAAAACAAGGACATATTTTCCACAGACTTCAAACGGACCCAGAAATGTGAACAAAGCTTATGGGAAATATGAAATGCAGGACATACAAGCTTTTTTTTGGCACTGGTAGTTTTGTAATTAAATTTAAAAAAGTTGAAGCTTTGGCTTTTTCTCTGGTGTTTTGACATTTCGTCTTCTTTATTTGCCGCAAGCTCCAGAGGAGTGGTAGTGTCTCTGGCTGCAACAGTTGTTCCCAGTGGCATCCTCACAACCATGCTCCCTAGGGCTGGGCAGTAATAGGAAGGCGCACCCTTTCTTCCCTCGGGCACACCTTGATGTTGGGTTCCTATCTGATGGTAGATGAAAGGTGCCCTTGATGTTATAAGTGTTGTATGGGTGCATGACAGGAGATCTAGGTGCTGTGGTCGGTGTATGGGGTTGGAGTCAGTAATCAGGCAAGTTGTAGAAAATCAACAAGTCTCTCTTTACCAAAATGCAGAATGGGAGTTGTAGTACATCCAGTTCAAAAAAATTCACAGTGCAAATCTTCCAGATAGTAATGTATGGCTATAGGCCAGAATGGGAGTTGTAGTACTCCTTCCCTCTATCTTTCTTATCATTATTTATTATTAAAGTATCATTAATTCCATGGCACTGTATATGATAAGGGGTGCACATACACAATACAGACAAGATGGGTTACAGACTGGTACAGAAGGAGAGAGGGCCCTGCCCGTGAGGGCTTACAATCTACAAGGTATGGTGGAAGGACACAGTAGGAGAGGGTGAAGCTGGTCATGGCGGTATAGAGGCAGCGGGGTCACTGGTTGTAGGCTTGTCTGAAGAGGTGGGTGTCAGGTTTCTTTTGAAGGATTCCACTGTAGGTGAGAGTCTGATATGTTGGGGTAGCTAGTTCCAGAGTGTGGGGGATACACAGGAGAAATCTTGGAGGCGATTGTGGGAAGAAGGAGGCGATTGTGGGAAGAAGGAGGTCCTGTGAGGATTACACGTGGGGATGTATCGGGAAAGAGATGTATGGAGGGGACAGGTTGTGGATGGCTTTATACGTATTTGTCAGAATTTTGAATTTAATTCGCTAGGCAATGGGGAGCCAGTGAAAGGATTGGCAGAGGGGAGAGGCAGAGGAGGAACAGGGTGAGAGGTGGATTAGTCAAGCAGTAGATTTAAAGGGGTTCTGCAGTTTGTTTAAACTGATGATCTATCCACTGGACCAGCGGTAAACAGTGAGAAGGCCGCGGCGCTCCGGGAGCGCCGCTGCCTTCTCAAACAGCTGATCGGCTGGGGTCCCAGGTGTCAGACTCCTGCCGATCATTTGCTGATGATCTATCCAGAGGATACATCATCAGTTTAAACAAACTGCAGAACCCCTTTAAGGATAGATTGGAGGGGTGCGAGAGAGCTAGATGGAAGGCCACAGAGGAGAATGTTGCAGTAGTCTAGGCGGGAGATGATGAGGGCATGTACAAGCATTTTTGCTGACTCATGGCTGAGGAATGCACGGATGTGGGAGATATTTTTGAGTTGGAGGCAGCAGGTGGTGGAAAGGGCTTGGATGTGTGGTCTGAGGGAGAGGGCAGAATCCAAGGTCACTCCAAGGCAGAGGACTTGGTTGACCGGGAAGAGTGTGCAGCCATTGATCGTGATAGATAGGTCAGTTGGGGGGGGTTGATGGGGGAAAGATGATAAATTCTGTTTTATCCATGTTAAGTTTAAAAAAGCGAGAGGAGAAGGAGGATATGGACGATAGGCATTGTGGAATTTGGATAGTAAGGTGGTGATGACTGGACCAGAGAAGATTTGTGTGTCGTCAGCATAAAAGTGATACTTAAAGCTATGGGACTCTATGAGCTGTCCCAGGCCAAGGGTGTAGATAGAGAAGAGCAGGGGTCCTAGGACAGAGCCTTGTGGGACATCAACAGAGCGAGAATGAGACAAGGAGGTGGTGTGAGTGTCGGGGACGCTAAATGTCCTGTCTGTGAGGTATGATGTGATGCTGAATCTAAGGTTGGCAATAAGGTTCTTGCAAACCTGTCTGCAATTCCCAGTTGAGGAGTACAGGATTAAGATACGGCTGGCCAGGACCATGTCCAAGTGTCCCTCTCAAAGTCCCTCTCACTGCAGTAAAGTTTATATCAGCCTTAAACAGCGAATACCTTACTGACTGAATCCAATGCTCAACCTTGCAGATTCTGGACCGTCTATTTCTTTTATTACTCTTTTCCTGGAGAACTGTGTAATAGAGATGTTTTTTTCTCTGTCGATCTCTGAGTGGTTCAGGCCTAGTACTCTGAGGAGTGAGCACATATAGCTTCCTCTCACTTCCATCACTGAACTTCGTATAGAGCAGAGTCAGGATTATTAACCCTGACTGATCCATACAGAGATATGCTGGTACATTACAAGGTATTGCTATATTAAAAAAACGTTATGCAACAAAAATAATTTGCAAGTACCCTATTCTGGGGTAGTGCATAAGGAATAAAATGTCAGACAAAAATGTGGTTCACACAGTTCTTTATTTAAAAAAATGAGCAAACAAAAAACAAACACCAGAACAAATGTGTGTATGTACAGGCCCTAACAGTGGTGACTAAATGGGAAAAATCTTTTGGTAAAAATTAAGAAATACTCTTAAGCACTGAAAATTTGCATACATTTCCTCCAAACCAAATCCGGTATGGTAATAGGCATTTTTTTTTTTTTTTTTGAAAGCGTTCCTCTTTTTATTAGTACCTAGTTTCCTATCTGACATATATCAGACAGCACTTGTAATTAATCCCTGAAGGAAGACACATGGGCTGAATTTCCCTGGATGGCACCAGAATTTCAGGTTTTCCTAGAGCAATTTTGAAGGGCTAATTACACAGGTCATTAACTAGGTCGCAGGGTTAAATAAGTCTTTTTGAACCATCTCCTTACAATCTGCCATAACTTGAGATCTGTGGTTCAAAGAAGGATGTGGATCTGGTCATATTTACTCTATCAAGATCAGACATGTATCATGCTGTGTAAGGTTGGCCCTGGTAATGTAACACTATTAATTACAGGGATTCTCTAGAATATGATATTATTCATGATGGGTGGGGGGTCTGACTGCCGAGAGCCTCAAAATCCTCAGAGTGAAGGGACCATAGCGCTAATTAAAGGTGTATTCCCATCTCAGATATTTATTCTATTAAAGGGATTCTCCCATGATTAATGTAAGAAATGAAAATCCAATATATTTATCCAATATATTTTATATAAATATATATTTATACTTATATAGTGAATAAGGGCTCATGCACACAAATAAATTTTCTTTCCATGTCTGTTCCATTTTTTTTTTGAGACCTAAAATGTAATTTAGGCCTCATGCACACAGTGGTTGATCGGCCATTCCATGCATTGGGGGCCGCAATTTGCGGTCCCCAATGCACAGGCAACATATGTGCGGATTCCGCAGACGGAACCGGACCCATTCAACTTGAATGCAAGTACATGCACTACTTTTTTGCGGTGTGGAGGCACGGAGAGAAACCCCACAGAAGCACTCCGTGGTGCTTCTGTGAGGTTGCGTGCCTCCGCTCTGCACCAGATCTTCCGGATTGAGGACCCATTTAGTTGAATGGGTCTGCATCCGTGATGCGGGATGCACACGGCCGGTGGCCGCATATTGTGGACCTGCTGTTTGCAGGCCGCAATACGGGCACGGCCGGACCGCAAAATGCATACGGTCGTTTGCATGTGCCCTAACAGTCTCTTTCTTACAAACTTGGAACCAGCCCTGTATTTCACATGGATCCAGAAATCTCCCCATTCATTGCCGCAATTCCCCTACTAGAGTTATTTAAAGCTGGCAGCTGGGGCACGTACTTTCTCAGGGGCGGTATGGCCTTTCTAATGCTGCTGGTTGCAGTATATGAATGTAACTGAGCATTTATGTCAACCTCAGTGAGCTGGACAGAGAATTTAGAACAAGGGCAAACAGCAGGTGGCGCTATACAGATAGATTTAGTGGTTATACAAAAATTTTAATTACATGCAATTCCAAAAGAATTCAGATCCAGTGTTGGTTTGAAAAATGTAGAATATTTTTTTTGTGAGACAACCCTTTAATATAATATGCCATAAATGTCTGATAGATGTGGATCTCACCTGACCCAGCATGGTGAGATGTCTACTGGCCACTAACTCCAGGCATAGAATATATAGAGAGGAGGCTGTACATATGAACTCTTCTTGCAATTTAATTCCATGGAGGTAACGGAAAGATAGATATAAGTCCCATAAAAAGCCGGGTTTCAGGTCCTTCACAATATTTCTGCAGCAACCCAGAGGGGAAGGAGAGGATGGGAGAAACAGTAATGATGGTGGTAGTAGTACTCATAGTTCACAGTGGCTCTCCCTGGGCCATGCTGTGAATGGAAGGCGCACTCTTTTTCCTTCGGGGCACACCCCAGCTGGTGTTAGGTGAGGTTCCCTTGATGTTAAATGGTTTGCAGGGTGCAAGGCAGGAGGGTAGATTTGGGGGCCAGCGGATAATAGAGGCAATGACCAGGCCAGGTTAGTGATAACAGTCTTTTTACTGCAGATGATGAGTGATGCAGTACCATCATATATCAGGCACAATTCTGAGGTATTCCACAGAATTTGATTTTCCTAATGGCTGTGTATAGGCAGCAACAATGATGGCAGTAGTAGTCCCTGAGTCTCTCTCTGTAGGTCAGGGGTGGCCAACCTTACAGACGCAGTGAGCCAAAAAAAAAAAAGGATGATTACCAGGAGCCATAAGCTATACATTTACACAGTCACCGTATTTTTCGCCCTAAAATATGCACTTAGGTTGTAACAAAGAAAAATAAGAGAAAAAAATGATTTTTCATCTGATCTGAGGTCTGATAATAAAAAAAAATCTTATTTTTCATTAGCAGAGAAAAAAAAAAGAAAAAATATATTTTTCACCAGACCTCAGATCAGACTCCTAAATCGGATCCCCAATTCTCATCTGACCTAAAAAAGGATCCCCAAACCTCATCAGACCTCCAAATCAGACCCCCAATGCTCGTATCAGACAACACAAATAAGACTTCCAGTGTCAGACCCTCAGTGCTCAGATCCCCCCATTCTCAGATCTGCCCCCCCCCATGCTCAGACCTGACCAACCTATGCTCACCCAAGACTCCCCCATGCTCAGATCAGACCCCCATTGCTCAGATTAGGACCCCCCATGCTCAGATCAGACCTCCATTGCCCAGATCAGGACCCCTCCCCCATGCTCAGATCACAACCTCCCATGCTTATATCAGACCCCCATGCTCAGTTCTACAATTAAAAAAAATCTCTTCCCTCTCCTGATCAGGCACTGGTCTCCTGTTCGGACAGCTGCTACTTTGCAGGTCTGACACGTTCTCCACTGTTCATGTACTACGTTCTCACACTGTGTGCATCAGGACGTAGTGGAGAGTGAGCTAGAGCTGCAAAGTAGCAACGGTGCCCGATCGGGAAAAGATATCTGAGCATGGGGTGGAGAGTGAGCCAGCCTGACTGCTTCCCAGCTCCACAGCAAGAGCCGCACTTGAAGAAGCAAAGAGCCACATGTGGCTCAAGAGCCACAGGTTGGCCACCCCTGCTGTAGGTGCTAGCAATCTTCATGAACAACCAGTTCTGTTCTCGTTAATTCTTTCTGCTATTCCCAGTCTACTGGGTGCAGATCTTTCCTCCATCTTAAAGTGTGAAGGGTGCAAGAGATAATTAACCCTTTCTTCAAGCAGTAAAGTCTTAATGCCATAAACAAGCAGTACCTTACTGTCTGAATCCAGTGCACACCCTTGGTGGTTCTAGACCTTCTATGACTCTCTTCTCCTTCCCTCCGGGGTATCCTTAGGTAACACAATGGCAGTTTTTTAATCTTAGGAGTGGAATCTCCTGTAGGAGGCTTCACTTTGAGTCTCTTGAGGAGCTCACTCATTTAGGTCTTGTCTCTTGCTCTGCTCACCTAAGACTCTCTAACAAACCAGGGGGCAGACGAAGTCCATCACCCTGGCAATCTAATTCTGCTTGTTAGCTAACCATTTATGTCTATACATTGTCATTTGGTATGCATTGTGCCTAAGACACTCCAGTGCAACTCTAGGGACGTGTTCTTTAAAATTCTATTATGTGAATATAGCCTAATACACTGTCTTATATTTCAAACAAAACAGTAAAACTGTTGTAATCTAGATGATCAGTTATTTTCTCACTCCTCATATACCTGCCTCTGACTGTAATACAACTGTTTGCAGAAGAAGCCGCCCCCACAGCAAGTGAAGATCACATAAGCTAAGCATAGCCTAAATTAAGCCTTGTTGGTCAGCAGAAAATGTAAGGGATCAGGAGGAAATTAACCCCGATTTTATCAGCAAAATTTATTTTGGATTATTTGGAATTTACAAAAAAGATTGCATAATGACCAAGAGCGGATTGGCCATAGACCTTACAGGAAAATTTCCCGGTGGGCCAATACCCAGGGGGCCGCCTGAGCCCTCCTCCCGGCCGGCCAGTGGAAGTTTTTGGGGATGTATTTTGTGCTGTTGGCAGTATTTTTTGATGGACTGTTGTATTTGGCTGTTGGGGCGGTATATTGTGCCACAATATGATATTGCTGGCCCTGCCTTCCATCAGTTTGGACCCGACTACAAAACGGGTCCACTTTTAGTGTTTTTTCCAGGGCCACTTTAAGTTCCCAGTCCGCTCCTGATAATGATGCACAGTTGGGGCAAAATTATCTCCTTTTTATTCTTATCAGTTGTTTCCAGGTTTAGTGTTCCTTTAACATGCATGGCCAAAAGTGCAAAGTAAACCAGATTAGAACAGGAGCATGAGCTCAGGACTGACTCCCAGATGATTCAATGTGTAAATTCATTCAGCTCCATCCATGAAGCATAGTATCCTGAGGATAGGTTATCAGTATTACAAAAATGGATAACCCCTTTAAGTACCTACCAATACAGAATGAAGACTCCATGGACTTAGTGAATGAATTTATACACAAACGTCTGGATATTTCAAAAGGAAGAGCAATTACACAAATCAACAAGATCAACAACCCCCCTCTATCTGATTTTAACCTGATAGTGACACCGATAAAACACGCACTCTACATATATAATTGTAAAAATGAAGATACTTTATTATGATGCACAATTAAAATGTAGTATTTTGATATACTAAACTGCACACACAAGTAATACAGACCAAGTATGGCGCCTCAAAACAGCCCCAACTTGTGTTTTGCGTTGTGCTTTCTCAAGGGGTAGAGGGTCTGTATTACTTGTGTGTGCAGCTTAGTATATCACATGGATGTATGTCCTGCTTCACTTGATTATATCTTGCTGCCCTTATTGTGTCATTTTTGGCCACGTATTTGGTGCCTCATCCATAGAGTGTGTCAATACTGTCTTATATTCATTTTTTAATTGTAAATCATAATAAAGTATCCTTAATCTTTACAATTATATATGTAGAGTGCATTCTTAATCGGTGTCGCTAGTTTGGTATATGCATCTGCATTGTTTCCAGTGGGCCCTATGTTTATGGGTGTTCAGTTTAGGCCTCATGCACACGACCGTATGTGTTTTGCGGTCCGCAAACCGCGGATCCGCAAGACACGGAAGCTGCTCCGCGTTCCTTTCCACAACAGAACGGAACGCAGCCCATTGTAGAAATGCCTATTCTTGTCCGCAAAACGGACAAGAATAGGACATGCTCTATTTTTGCGGGGCCAAGGAACGGAGCAACGGATGCGGACAGCACACGGAGTGCTGCATACAGTCGTGTGCATGAGGCCTTAACCTAAGAGCGACCAAGCCCGGTACATGTACTGTACTGCAATCTAGCAAGAGCAGATCGGGTCCCGGCTTTCAGTGACAACCATGGACCCTGAGGAGAAGACAGAAGTGGTTTATTACAGCTTCTACCTTCTCCTTTGCTCGGTGCATAGCGCTCAGTGAATAGAGGAAGTGGCTATGCCTCGGCTATGTTTCGGGTATAGCAGAGCTACAGGGTCTTAGCAGATATGAGCTCTGCTTATGTCAAATGCCCTCACAGGGGTCTGTTTTCCCTTGTAAATGAGGCTCTTTGGGATGCCCTAGTTACAGCGGAAAAACTGCAAAGTACTAAAAAAAGTGTCTTTTAGTGACCTCTTAGAGCAGGGGTCAGCAATGTTCTCCAGCTGTTGTGAAATTACAATTCCCATCATGCTCCATTCATTTCTATGATAGTTCTTAGAAGAGCAGAACCAGTATGCATGCTGGGAGTTGTAGTTTCACAAGAGCTGGAGTGCCGGAGGTTGCCTACCGCCTGCCCCAGAGTAACATATTATGTGCCAGAAATAAATTAAAGATAAGTAAAAAATATGATAAGCTATATGTACACTATTCATATCATATATTAAAACGACTGACACAAAATACAGAACTAATTTTCATAATGTTTTCATTATATTTAAAAAATAAGGAGCTTATCATGAAAAAAATGACTTTTTTCCCCAAATAGAACTAAAAAAAGAAAAAAGTCTCTTAAAACCATATTGATGAAAAAGCTGTAAGTGTCACGTAAAAAAAACTTGAAAATGTTTTTTGGCAGTCCAACAAATAAAAAAAAAATAGGACTATTAAACATCCATGTGCTCTAAATCACAAAAAAGTGTCTGGTCATTAGGGGGGTTGTCCCATCTGAGAAAATGGGCGCATATTGCTAGTATGTGCCCCCATTGTCTGGGACCTGCACCTATATTGAGAACGGAGCCCCGCAAGGTGGTGGCTGGAGGACTCTGGTCCGGCCACCACTAAGCGCTCTTCCCGTAGAAGTTAATGGGAGCTTACCGCGCATTACCGGCCACCGCTCCCATTCACTTCTATGGGCCCGACGGAAATAACTGAGCCATCACTCGGCTATTTTTGGCGGCCCCAGAGAAATAAATGGAGGGTGGCTGTGCACGCGGAGTTCACCCTCCACCAGGGCTACATTTAGGAGATAGATGCGGATCCCAGCGGTGATCAGACAATGGGGGCATATTGCTCAGATGAGAAGGGGTTAACGAGGTTACCCCTCCTAAGTATTTTCCACCTATCCACGGTGTAGGTGATAAATATTGGAATGTGGGGGTCCGACTGCTGGTACCGAATGTGATCTAGAAAATAAAGGGTCCCCAAGTCAATTCTATGGAACCGATGTAGGCAACATTCAGTCAGTCCCATAAAAATTAATGGAGGGGTGGACTGTGTCGGACTGAGGTTCCTTGGTTGCACCAGAGGAAATTATTCTTGAGGCTAATAGGATTTAAAATCATGGAATAATTTGGTCTAAATGGCAAAAGATGCTCAAGACCCCAAATGCTGTTGCGCATTTCTACCTGGGGGAGCAAATCCTGCACATGTGATCCGTTGCTAACAGCAATCCCCAGCAAAAAATGCATACAATAGAGGATGCCCGCAATGGACCACATGTAAGACAAATGTGCGGATATGGCTATAAGAACAGAAAATCGCTGAAAATTGTGCACTACAATGGTAAATGCAACTGACAATATATGGCTAGACCCTCACGCTGATATTAAAAATGAGACAGTTCGCCAAAATATTCTTATATCAAGAACATAACGGAGCCCGCGCACCCCGTCAAGGTCTCCGACTCTCAATGTGGCACAGGACCTAATGCTAACCTACCTATGCCGTATGGAAAATTTATGATAGGTGCATAAAGTCTGACACAGCTCCCAGTTTCCTCCAGCGTGAAATCACACATACAATGGGAGCAGGGAGGAGGCTGTGAGTCCCACCTATAACGGGCTCATGTGACGCAGGCTGCCCAGGTGCACCTGACTGTTACCCATAGATCAAAATCAAGGCACATTCAAACCTGAGGTTGCCCCACCTCCAGGCATACATATACAGACAAAAATCACAGAATAAAGTGGTCTAAATGGCAAAAGATGCTCAAGACCCCAAATGCTGTTGTTGCGCATTTCTACCCAGGGAAGCAAATCCTGTCCATGTGATTCATTGCTAACAGCAATCCCCAGCAAAAATGCATACAATGGAGGATGCCAGCAGCGGACCACATGTACCACAAAAACATCCTGCACAGGTCTTAAAAGCAGAAAATACTGAAGATCCCACATGCTGTGACACATTTTTAACCGGGGGAGCAAAACCTGCACATGTGATCTGTTGCTAACAGCAATCCCCAGCAAAAAATGCATACAATGGAGGATGCCCTCAACGGACCACATGTAGGACAAATGTGCAGATGGGGCTATAGAAACAGAAAATCACTGAAATTGGTGCACTACAAAGGTAAATGCAATTGAGAATATATGGCTAAACCCTCACGCTGATATTAAAATTTAGACAGTTCACCAATATATTCTTATAACTAGGAGCTGTTGGCTGTGGGACTTTCTGCACCTATCATAAACTGTTCACATTGCCACATTGAGAGACCTCAACGGGGTGCGCGGGCTCCGGTATGTTCTTGAAATAAGAATATATTGGCGAACTGTCTCATTTTTAATATCAGCATGAGGGTTTAGCCATATATTGTCAATTGCATTTACCATTGCAGTGCACCAATTTCAGGGGTAATAGGATTTGAATCAAAGACATACTGTAGAACCTCGAGACATATGATAATCTTCAAAGACAGCTTCAAATGTTTTTTCTCCTGAACCTTTGGGTCCTGCTATTGCATCAGAGCCTGGACGCTCGGGAGGATCCTCTGTTACTTTGGTTAGCCAGTCCAACCCTTATTGGCACCCCACATTCTGGGGGTTGCTGAAGGTCCCAGTGGTTGGACCTACCACGAATAGGCACTTTTTTTAAGTGGCCTACATGGGCTGTAGCTGTTCATGGGCCATGTATAAAACCTCCATGCTATTGCATTGTCTACCATGTATCTGTAGATGTAGTTGGTCCACGGTTGTATCATGACGACAATCACGGAGCTTGAACTGGCTATATTACAAAGCGTGAGCACCTGCCGTCCCCTCTCCAATAAACTGTATTTACATTAATCCCGGAGTGCCCCTTTAAGTGGTGTTACATTGTCTCACTGCATCAGTTGGAACTCGTTACTTGAAATTGAATGACTGGTTAAATATAATTCACGGCTGGTTGGAAATACTGGTTAAAAGTCGTGTTCAGAATAAAGGCGATGACAAGACGCAACATACGCCGTCAGAATCCGCAGCCTACAAAGGAGCGGTTAATAAGCTATAATTATTCAGTGGTCAGATGACAGACAAGCAGATACAAGGCCCCTGCAGTAACTTGAGCATGTCCATATTGTTACCGGACTATATAATATTACTATACAATGTGGCGGGTGCACAGAACTGATACAGCCTGAATACAGGACTCCCGCTGCTACAATAGACATAAAGGAAAGGGACTTCCCAGTAATAAAAATAATCCCCCTCACTCAGCGCCCCCGGGGGATTACACAAAAATGAGACACCAGGACAAGCAGGGAAGGAAAGCCCTTTGTATCACAGCCCTCGCAGTGCAGATACTATAAGCCCCAGAATGAGAAGGTGTCCATTACACACAGCAACAAAACCAGGCGGCGATACCTATCATAGTGGCCTAGAGGTAAAAACGTATTTGGAGGAAAATGTCTGACAGGTGAGAATTATTTCTGCCGTCATGATGCTGGGAATCTGTGAAATATGTTAATGTTGAGGAAAAATGCTACCTGGTGATCCACAGTGGGGGAGATTTATCAAAACTGGTGTAAAGTAGTACTGGCTTAGTTGCCCATAGCAACCAATCAGATTGATCCTCTCATGTTCCAAAAGAGCTCTGAAAAATTAAAGGTGGAATCTGATTGGTTGCTATGGGCAACTAATTCAGTTCTACTTTACACCAGTTTTGATAACTCTCCCCCATACTATTAACCCCTTAATCCACCGTGACATACCTGTATGGCGTGGACTGCAGTGCATTAAGTCACTGAGACATACAGGTTCGTCATGACTGCAAATTGTCTCCATATCTATGTATATGGTGACCGCGCTGAGATGCCAGCTGTTACACACAGCCAGGGATCTCAGCTAACCGGTCTGGGACCAATGAGGGTCGGTGATCTCTCTGAGACCGCTGCATGGAAGTGGTTAACAGAGGGAGGGTTCTCCCTCTCCCATTGGGCCGCTTCGCTGCCATGGTAGCGTCCTGATAGTTGAGGGGTTAACAGAGTGAGGGAGCTCCCCTTCCTATTGGGCCACTGCGCTTACAAAGGCATCCAGCCTTGCCATGTACCCTAAGCCGGACAGGTCCTGCCAGAGGCTGAATCTTAATCAGGCTTAGTGTCAATACACTGCAATAGACTGGATCTTCAAGAACCAAGTGGGTCTGGGTACAAAATTGTTAAAAAAAAGTGGAAAAGTATATCAGCACATTTATAACTGGTTAAAAATTAATAAAAATAGCATACACTACACATGACTTGTATCGCCGCATCCGTAACGACCTGATCTATAAAAGGATCATGTTACTTTTCCCACACGGTAAACGCCACAAAAAAAAAAGAAAAGCTATGATGGAATTGCAATTTTGCCCACCTCACTACCCCCAAAAAATTGTATAAAAAGTGATAAAAAAGTCATATGTACCCCAAAATGGTACTGATAAAAAACTTCAGCCCGTCCCGCAAAAAACAAGCCCTCACCGACTAGGTTGGCGGAAAAATAAAAATGTTATGAATGTTGGTATGTGAAGGTGCAAAATATAACTTATTTTTAATAAAAATGATTTTGCACTGAAAAATTTGTAAAACACGAGAAACACTATATAAATGAGGTATCACCATAACTGTATCAACCCACAGCATAAAGTTATCATATAATATATATGCCATATGGAAAACCCAATAAAAAAGCTAAACACTGTCGGAATTGCAATTTTTTCCCCTCAGTTCCCAAAAAATGCCCCCTGTCCTGTCCTTATGGATGTTATTTTTCATAAAAAAAAATCTTACGATGAAAAACTAGTAAAACATGAAAAAAATTATATAAACGTGATATCACCATAACCGCATCGACCCACAGCATAAAGTTATCATATAATGTATACCGCATGGAGAACCCCATAAAAAATAAAAATTAAACACACTGACAAAATTGCAATTTTTGCCCACCTCTCCTGCCAAAAAATAGTCTAAAAAGTGATCAAAAAGTCACATGTACCCCCAAATGGTCAATGAATGCCTTAAGGGGTGTAGTTTCCAAAATGGGATCATTTTTAGAAGTTTCCTTTCTAAGGGTACCTCAGGGTCTCTTCGAATGTGACATGGCATCCAGAAACCATCCCTGCAAAATCTGCCTTCTACAAGCCATATGGTGTTTTTTCCCTTTTGAGCCCTGCGGTGTGCCCATACAGTGTTTTTTCTTTGGCCACATATGGGGTGCTGTCGTATTCAGGAGAAAATGGATAACAAATAGTGGGGTGTATTTTCTCCTGTTACCCCTTGTTAACATGAAACATTTGGCCCTAAAGGGACATTTTCTTGTCAAATATGTCATTTTTCATATTCACAACCAAGTGTTTCCTTTTTCTATGCTCACAACCCCCCTTGAAATATTCCTTCGTGGGTGTACTGTCACACTTTGGTGTGGGAGGGAAACAGCACACCGAGCATAGGAAGGAAGGGGGAAACAGGGAATCAGGATTGAGAACTATGGAAGAAAGATGCAGACCTCCTAGTGAAAACCCTAACCAAAATCCTGACTGACTACCAGTATGAATAGACCCCAAAGGTAGGTGAGTTCATACACAAGAATACCTAGAGTCCTATCTAGCTCTATAGAACCCTGGTACTAATGGCAGCGACGAGACTAATTGTTCCTCCAAAAGGAAGGACGAACAGGAGTCTACTTCAGGCCTAAGACAAACAATAGGGAAATACAACACACAGAACCCAAACAAAATACAAAAGGGAAAGGAAAGACTTAACTTCAAAGAGGCTATGGAAGCACCAGGAACTCAGCCGAGATCCAACCACAAACAATCCACAGGCACAGAAGCTATAAACCGCACAGCATAGTGGGAGAAGCAACTATAAATAAGGAAGGTTAAATGACCACATAAGCAACACCTGGATGCAAGGGGTGTGGCCATTACCACAAACAACACAGACACCTATTGATCCACAAGGAAAACCTGTCAGATCAAACCACGTGTTGGCAGTCTCACAGATCTCCTCCCACTCACTTTCGCCAGAACGTCCATATGTCTCGATATGTCCGTGACATGTACTTTCCAACATGGGTGACTTTTTGGGTGTTTTCACTGTAGGGGTGCATCAGAATGCCTTTAAATGCAACGTGGGCCAAAAAAATTATTCCAGCAAAATTTTGAAATGCCTCCTCTATATTCCTAAAATTCATGTGGGTCACATAAAGAGTTAACACTGTTTCGAAAATCCGTTTTGAAAAATTTGAACAGTGTCATTTCTAAAATGGGGTTATTTATGGGTCATTTCTATTATATGATCCCCACAAAGTGACTTCAAAACTGACTTTGGAAATTTTCCTAAAAATTTTAAAATTTGCTTCTAAACATCTAAACCTTCTAAGGTCCTAAAAGAATAAAATGTAATTTACAAAATAATACCAACATAGAATAGACATATGGGAAATGTTAAGTAATAACTATTGTATGAGGTATCACTATCTATCTTAAAAGCAGAGCATTTCAAATTTAAAAAATTGCTAATTTTTCCCAAATTTTGGATTTTTAATTTTATCGACTACCACTAACATAAAGTATGACGTGTCATGAAAAAACTGTCATAGAACCGGTTTTATAAGTAGAAGCGTTCTAAAGTAATTACCACATAAAGTCACACATGCAGGAGCGGATTGGGAACTTAAAGTGGCCCTGGAAAAAAAAATAAAAGTGGCCCCATGTTGTAGGTTTGTCCAAATTGACAGAAGACAGGACAAAACAAATAGGCAGGGACAGCAGAAGTAGCCAGGGCCTACAACACCGTAGTGCAGCCCAAAATACTGCCCCACCAGAACTAAATACCACAGGACAGCACAAAATACTGCCGCCCGAACCACAGTATTCAACGGTATCACCATCACGGTAATACAGTTGAGTTCAGGAGGGCACCTGTGACGGTTGAGATTTAGATCATTATTGCAACCATCAAGAAGGCTTGTGTGGCCCCCAGGGCATCGGCCCATTGGGAAATTTTCCTGTAGACTCTATGGCCAATCCACCTTTGGACACATGTCAGATTTCCAAAATTTGTCTGGTTCTTGAGGTGAAAAGTGGTTCTGTACTGAAGGGGTTAGGGCCTCATTCAGATGTCCGTGATGACATCTGTGACAAGATGGTCAGTGGTTCCTCCTTGATGTTGTTCGTAAAGGATCTGTGTTTGGTTTGTGTGTCGTTGTTTCGCCCTCTGTGTGTCATCCGTCTTCCATGTGCACTGCTGTCCCAAACTTGCTGAGACTGTCCCATAATCCATATATCCATGTATGCAAATGAGCCTCTACGAGCCGTTACATGTAGAGGCTCTGCTCTCTCTGCATCTGCCACGCCCTTTCCACTTTGATTGACAGGGCCAGGTGTGATTAAGTTTTCTCTGCCTGGTCTTGTCAATCAAAGTGGAGAGGGCGCGGAAGTTGCAGAGAGAGCAGAGCCTCTAGGTGTAATGGTAACGCCCCCGTTGCTCCTAGAGGCTCATTTGCATATATTAACCCCTTAAGGACGAAGGGCGTACATGTACGCCCTTCGTCCGCACTTTAAAGATGGCGCCCGCTCCCGCACGGAGCGGGCGCCCGAGCTGCGGGTAAAAGCTTGATTCATCAAGCTGACACCCGCAGCTCATGTCCGCGACCGGCAGCGATGCCGATCGCGGACATTTAACCCTCAGATGCCGTGGTCAATCCTGACCACGGCATCTGATCAGCATAAACCGAAAGTTTCACTTTCGGTTTTGCTCGGCTCCCTGATGGCCACAAGGGGAGCCGGAGCATGCATTTAGTACCCTAGGTTTCTGTGAATGAAACCTAGGGTACTACACAGTATTCCTATGGAGCCTATGACTGTAATAGGCTCCATAGGAAATATGTGATTTTCTCATATATTCCAATGCTATTGCATTGGAATATATGAGAATAACAATCTGATGATTGCATCTTATAGTTCCCTATGGGAACTATAAGAAAGTGGTAAAAAAAAAAAAAAAGTTTAAAAAATAAAAATTAAATAAAAAAATATAAAAATTCAAATCACCCCCTTTCCCCAAAATGAAAATAAAATAAATACAAAAATAAAAAAATTACACATAATGGGTGTCGTAATGTGCAAAACGCCCATACTATAATAGTATTAAAAATATTCACCATACGGTAAACATAAAAACGGAAGAAAGCGTCCAAATGGCTAATTCGCCATTTTTGGACGCTTCATTTCCTAAAAATAAATGAATAAAAAGTGATCAAAACATCATACGCACCCCATAATGGTATCAATTAAAAGTTCAGATTGCCCCGCAAAAAATGAGCCCCTACACTGCTCCGTACGCATAATTACAAAAAGTTATAGGGGTCAAAACATGGCGACAAAAAATAAAATAAAAAATTCCCACTTTTAATTTTTTTCACTATCAAAACGCAAGAAAAACTATACATATTAGGTATTGCCGGATTCGTACTGACCTGAAGAATAAAATTAACCAGTCAGTTTTATCGCAAATCGAACGTTGTAATTTAAAAACCCGTAAAACTGTGGTGAAATTGCTTTTTTTTTGCAATTTCACCCCATTTGGAATTTTTTTCCCGTTTCCCACTACATCACATGCAAAAATAAATGGTAGCGTTAAAAAGTACAACTTGTCCCGCAAAAAATAAGCCATCATATGGCTATGTGAGCGGAAATATAAAAATGTTATGGCTTTTGGAAGGCAGGGAGCGCAAAACAAAAACGCAAAAATCCCAAAACCCCCGGTCCTTAAGGGGTTAAAGCATAATTTTTCTCAGCAGTGCAGGCACATCTGAACATGGGACCAACACAGATGCCTTCAGCTGTAACAGGTCAGCCGGTGTCATAGGGACAAACAGATTTTCAAGTATTGTTGTTTTATGGGGGATGCAAGTATTTACTAAAATACAGAGGTCAGGAGAGTTGGGGGTCCTCTTTAAAAGTCCATACTAGGCATTTAGGCTTTCCAAAAGACAATGTCATAACATCTCATGCGTATGAGCCTCTCATTCTATTTAAATAGGATTTGTCCGCTCTTCTGACATGTCCGTTTTGGTAAATAATTGTACTCCCCATAATATAAAAATCCAAACATAAAAATCCATCTTTTCTTTCAACTATGCTTTGTTCTGTTCCTCCGTTCTTCCTCCTAGAAATGAATTAATACATTGACAACAGGGTGTTACATTGTGAGCGCTAATGTGAATACATTTTCTTTGTGATGCTAATTTGCATGAACATTAAGCCGGCAAATCTGGAACGTAATTCATTACTGGAAACTGCAGCTTTTCTTCACATCTGAAGTGGTAAAGAAAAAGACCACGTGAAGCATGAGAGAGCTGAGCCGCTGGACTGGGCACAGGCTGCATGTCTTCAGGCACCATGTCCAGAGAGCAGTCAGGCATGTGGAGCCCAAGTCACCTCTGACACTGCTGAAATGAAAAGGTGGAATTATCACTCAGTGGCTATTATACACGTGATTAAAGAGCGTTCCCATTCTGCTCTATGTAAACAGGGCGACTGCTGCCATCACTTTTCTATGTCTCTCCATTGTAATATTGTATGGAAAACTCTATCTATTATCTATCTATCTATCTATCTATCTATCTATCTATCTATTATTTCCTATCTATCTCCTATCTATCTATCTATCTATCTATCTATCTATCTATCTATCTATCTCATATCTATCTATCTATCTATCTATCTCATATCTATCTATCTATCTATCTATCTATCTATCTATCTATCTATCTATCTATCTACAGTCTGTTCCAGAGGCTCTGAGTAAACAATTTTAAGATACTGGCCAGTCATTTATTATCTAGAAATACGTCTGTACTAGGTGTATTTCTGGTGCAGATTTCGAAGCAACTGTAAGTTACGACGTATTCTGCGATGTTTCCCCGCTCACGCCAAGTCTAAAAAAGTGTGTGAGGTGTGGGGAGGGAGGGGGATGGCCGGTAGGCCCTTCTCATTCATCATTTTCTACGCCTGTTTTCGGGCTTATCCACATAAACGTATTTCCTTTCTGTGTTTTGTTAAATTTTTTTTACAGACCATATGTGGAACCATTCATTTTAATGGGTCCGCAAAAAACAGAAGGTACTCCATGTGCATTACGTTTCTGTATGTCCGTCCCGCAAAAAAATAGTACATGTCCTATTATTGTCTGCGTTACGGACAAGGATAGGACTAGGGGCCAGCTGTTCCGTTCTGCAAAATATGGAATGCACATGGACGTTGTCTGTATTTTTTGCGGATCCGTGTTTTGAGGACTGCAAAATACATACGGTCGTGTGAATGAGGCCTTAGGCGTAGAAAATGGTCTAACTGTAAGCCAGCAAGGAACCTGTCTTACATTTAGACTGATGCTGGGTGCCGGCGCCTCGTCTTCATAACTTGGGCGGATCCACCGCCAGATATAGGGGTTATTAAGACCAGTGTCTAAAACGCCGGTCTTAATAAATGACCCCCTTTATGTGAAGATCCCAACTCTGGCTAGTACTAGAAGTTTCCTTCAGGTGCCTGGAAGTCCAGAAGAGGAACAAAAAGACCCACTGAGATTGAGATTGGTAAATATATTGGGCTCCGTTGTGGGATTTCATCTAGTCTCAGGTCTTGTAATTAAAGGGGCTATGTGACTTCTGGGGGGAAGAAAAAAAACAACAACAGCAATTGGTATAAATAAAAATTAAACAGTGACACTACTCACCTCGAGCTCAGGTGTCCGACAGTCCACCAGTTGGGTGTCTCGTGGCACATATACACTGGCCGATTATTGATCTGTCTGGACGAACATTTTTTCCTGATAATCTGCTGGTGTTTTTAAGAATATTCAGAAGAGTCTCCCTCCACACGTTACATGGATTTTCTGGAATTACTCTAGTTTTAAACAGATATACTCACATACAGTGCTGTGAGAAAGTATTTGCCCCCTACAGATTTATTTTGTTTTTGCACAATTGTCCCACTTAAATGTTTCAGATTATCAAACAAAAATGTAGATCAAAGATAACCTGAGTAAATACAAAAATGGTGATGGACCATGTGATTGGACCATGTGATGTGACATCATCACAGGTCCTTTAGCTGGTAGCTAAATGATTGAAGAAGAGAGAAGAGATCGGCAACTACGCGATCAAGTGGATAAGGTGAGTTCATTTTTTTATTTTTAACCCCTCCATCCACATTTTACTAAGCATTCTGTATTGAGAATGCTATTATTTTCCATTATAACCATGTTATAGGGGAAAATAACAAAATCTACACTATTACTAGTACTCAACCCGAAACTGGACTTCAGTGATCAAGTCCGGATTCGAGTCTGGGTACCAAACATGCCGATTTTTCCCACGCGCGTGCAAAACGCATTAAAACGCTTTGCACTCGCACCGAAAAATCGCGCATTTTCCTGCAACGCACCTGCCTCTGATCCGGGCGTCAAACGTGACAACCGTGTGAAAGAGGCCTAACTTTAGATGTTGTTCTGGCTTCTTATGTGACATCCTGAGTCATCGATGCGCTCTTGGAGTAATTTTGGTAGGCCAGAGACTCCTGGGGAGGTTCACCACTGTTTCATGTTTTCTCCGTTTGTGGAGTTACTGGAGTCCCAAAGCAGTAGAAATGGCTTTGTAACCTTTTCCAGCCTGAAAGATGTCAGTGACTTTTTTTCTCATCTGCTCTTGAATTACTTCAGATTGGGGCATGATGTGTTGCTTTTTCAGATATTTTAGCATGCTTCGTGTTCTCAGATTCTTGATTCTATAGGTCTGGCAGTAATCAAGCCTGAGTGTGGCTATTGAAATTAAACTCAGCTTTCAAAAATTGTGGTTAATCACAGTTAATTCATTGGGGGGTGGGGGGGGGGGTCGTATTTTTTCACATAGGGAGAGCTTTCTTTTTTCCCTTAATAAATGAAATGATCATTTAAAAACTGGTCAGGTTATCTTTGTCTGATATTCAAATTTGTTTGATAATCTGAAACATTTAAGCGTGACATATGTGCAAAAACAAAAGAAATCTGTAAGGGAGCAAATACTTTTTCACAGCACAGTAGTTGCTAACCTCATGTACATCTTCCCCGTGCTTTTTTCAGTTTGGACTCTCCTGACCTATTTTCACCATGTAAACCATGTTTCCATCCTGTATGTAGCACTTCCTGTTCCTGTATCCAACCAAACCCATGATGCATTTCTTCTTCCTCTGCCAAAGCTTTAGCACCGCCCCTAACAATGCCCAGCTAGTTATAGCTCCTCCCACCCAGTTAGTTATATAGACACTGCCCTATCACTGCCCCTGTTGCTGCTGTGACACACCTATAGACTTGACATCACAGGAAATATGAAAGCTGCATGGACATGATCATGTGAACACAGCCCAGGACAGGAGCAATAAAGGTAAAAGAAATACATTACAAAATTACAGCTACTTTCATAACTCATTATTTTTATAGGATATTGATGCAAACCAGAAAATGTCTTCAAAGTGCTTGGAGTACCTAAACAGTTGGCTCATGTTGCTCGAGACAGTGTTCTTATATGTTTTTCTTCTGAATACAGCAAAAATTGTCGTTTTCACTGCTCCTGCTGCATGCTCATCTTTTAGTCATTACCATTATCATCAATGCAGGACTTTTTGCTAACATCATTCGGTAGATAAGCAGTAAGTAAGAAACTAATAGAATAGAGCATGAATACAGAATCAGACTTCACAGGGTTTGTTTGTAGTCTGTTACCATGGAAACATAGATATTCATAGATGCTGTAGAGAAAAAAAATCGATAGAACATTTTTAATCAAGGCTCAGTTTCATGCTGTCCTACCACAGGAAGCATATGCAGCTACCAGACTTCACAGGCGCACATGAGTGTGGATGGCCGGATAGGTGTAGTAGTCATACTCCTGGTTTTCTGAAGCTCCCTTTGCTGGAGTGCAGTGATGGGAAAGGCGCACCAGTTCTTTCATTCGAGGCAGACCCTGGTTATTAGGATCTCCTGCCTTATGGTGGTTGAGGTGCCCTTGATGTTACTATTTTACAGTGCGAAGCAGGGTCCCAGTGTCATGACGCCAGCACCTTGTGATGCAAATGTAGTGTGGTATAATGATGAGAACGGTGTTGGTATAACAAGTCCACAGTACTATACTGAACCCGGTCAGCAGGTGATCCACACAAGCACTATTCACATTAAATGCAGTCTTTACAGTTGTATCAAGTAGTCCCCAAAGGTTGTATATGGAGGCTAGCTTCACTCTCTCTCAACCAGGCTGGTCAATATCTCCTTTACCAGACCTAAAGGGATGAACTTTCTCTATCAGTATGTGATATCCACAGTATCCTCACAGGAATACAGTCTATAAACAGGGGGCCCTCCTGCCCTTTGGTTATGGGGGGCAGCTTGTAGCTTACAGTGTTCCCAACACAGGCAGAGGAGGCTATAGCCAGATTAGCAGCTAAACCTTCTATAGAGCTTTTCCCTTCTGATGGCTGGCACATATGTTGCTTGTGGACTGTAGGGCAATGGAATCTCCCTACAGGAGCTGCTCTGAAGTGTTCACTCCTCAGCAGTCACCCATTAACTCCAGAATCTTCCTCCTAGAGAGGAAGGGTGGAGTAAGCCCTGACTAGCCTCATGGGACCTCCAGCTCCCTATACAACCTTATGGTATTTGTAGTACATGCACATAATACATGAAATACAATGATATGAACAGGTTCAGTGCTGTGTCCTGAAACAGCTTCACGCTCCCTCATTCTAAAGAACTACATTTTACTCTGAAATACTGTGGCATTTCAGAGAAAACATAGGGCGTCATTTATGACCAGATATAGGCCACTTTTGTGGCGTATATCTGGCGTAGATTCTGTAGCACGCCATGGTGTGGAAGAATCTGCTACTTTTCCCTGCTCATGCCATGTCTAAAAAAGTGGGCATGAGCAAGAGGATGGAATGGCAGGCCTGTCTCATTTATCACTTTCTACGCCTGGTTTAGGTGTAGAAAACTGTATAAAAATAAGACAGCAAGAAAGTTGTCTTACATTTAGAATCGGCAGTGGATATGCCAAAGTTATGTACAGGCCGGGGTCTCTTCATAACTTCAGCGATCCACCGCCAGACATAGGGCTTATTAGGACCAGCGTCTCAAACACCGGTTTTAATAAATGTGCCCCATTGTTTTAAAAATGGTATGGGGAAAGGTGCCCGCTGGGCAGCTCACCTTCTGGCTTCTCCAAACTTGGAAAGGATGAGAGATCTGTCCCTCAAAGAAGAGATCTGTCAGTCAAGTGGTGAGCCAGCTAGTGGAAATCTCTCCCTGTGTTTTTTGTACCTGCTGTGGCATTTCAGGGTAAGAGTATGTCTACACGTCTGTGTCACGCCCAAGTATCGCGGTGTAGCAAGGCAGTCATAGGAATTAACTGGCTCGCAGTCCGACCCGTATGACTGAAAATTGTCTATTCCTGTGTTGTGTTTCGCTGCGAAATTTACATTCCACAAAATGATACCTATCAAAGATAAGGGCCTAAATTAACACCAAAAAATAAACCACAGGTGCTAAAAATCTATAACCCCTATATGGGAAAACCCAAGCACAAATCTACAATATAGTATTGTAGTATTCCAAAATATATCTTTATTAGCGTTATAAAATGACATGATAAAAGACATAAATGAATGACAATGACGGACACAAACCACAAGAGTGTGCCAGAATATGGTCAGATGTAAATATACATGAGATAAAAGGAAGTAGATTCAAAGGGTGGGTGTATCACAACAGTCTAACCATATGGCTCACCCTCCTAGAAGTTAAAAAAGTTACACAATCCACAGCATGGAAAATACAGCTTCCTCAGGGGAGATGGAAATATTGAACAAGCTGCCCCTCTATATACCCAGTATTAACCAATAAACGAGTTAATCACACCTGATGTGCATCATATTAATCACGAAGGCATACCTCATCACACATCGCCGCCCTCCACCGTCTCCAGAGTGCGTCAGCATACAGGCCCAGGGGCGTAGCTAACGGCTCATGGGCCCTGGTGCAAGAGTTCAGCTTGGGCCCCCCTTCCCTCAGTGCTTTGTGTGTCTTCTTATGCGGCACAAGGGTTTTTGGGCCCCCTAAGGCTCCTGGTCCCGGTAGCGACTGCTACCTCTGCACCCCCTATAGCTACGCCCATGTGCAGGCCGACGCATTGGTCAGCTGATACATCATGTGACCAACAACTCACGTGATGCATACTCCGGAAGTGCAGTACCACTCCGTACATCACCAATAGTAATGACATCAAATAGATATTTCAATGCCTCCCATTACAAACATTAAAATAAATGACATTACAATAAATAAAGCTGTTTCACCAAAACAGGCTCAGGCACTCCATCATTTGCAACGTCGGATCACAATGTGACACGCCCACACCGATCGCCTGATCAGGTGGAGGCGTGGCACAGAGCGCAAACCCCATAAGTAAAACATAAAGCGCCATCTTAAATATGGGTAAATGCCATGGATATCCGCCTACACCCAGTGCCAAACCAAAGTGCACAAATAAAGAAAACAGAGAGTGAAAGGGTGCGGAAAAAAAGAGACACACAGAAAAACACAAAACATGCCATGCCAGAGAAAAGATTATTGAGGAATGACATGATTGAAGATATTTAAATATAAAATATAATATGCCAAATTAACAAATATGTGAAAACATTTTTTATATATATGTTATATATGTGTAAGCTGAAAACAAGTGTGTTGTGAATGAAGAGAAAGTGAGGTTATAAGGCCATTAGATTATTATTATTAATATATTGATATTAGTTTTTATTATTTTCAAAGCAAATAAATATAATCAAATATCAGTGTACACAAAAAAGCTCGTTGAATCAGTATAAAAAATGTGTGAATTCATTAGATGATGAAAGTGCATGAAAGTCCTATATCAATCAGAATCACGATCAAATGCAGTGACTTAAAAAATGGTTCAGACCAGTGAGAAGATTTGGTGGACAGATGCGGAGATAGTATAGCCGCTTTTTACGGGGATCCATAAGAATTTACTGCTGCTTAATTACAGCGTCTGGATTCCAGTACCAATAGGACGCTCTGCCCCGTCACGTGGGATGCCACAGAGAGACGGATGGACCACATGGGACGCCGCGCAGGTTCTGGCAGCTCAAAGGTAACAGAACTTCAAGACGACAGAGGACTGAATACAAACCGCTACGGCTGGAGCACACGGGGAGCGGTAAAGTACAGAATATCTGACTGTTATGGTTAAATTGCACCGTCTTAAATGCGCAGGCTGGATAGCCTGTGATATTTGAATGCCACCATGCCTAATCCATTTATACTGCTTATGTGACCAGAAACCCCGAGGTTGAAATATAGCCTGAGATCATATACCAGATAACTTTTAAAGTGGGGATTCTAAGGAATATTAGTATCCATTATTTTAACATTTATGCGAGATTGGAGGATTGATGTATCCAAATCTTACAACTAATCCATAAAGGAGTGAACAGCTCGAGCGTGACATCAGTACCCAGCATTTTTTATATTCACGAGAAGCTGCAGCAACGACACACTCAAACTGTACAATTAATCCACAAAGGAGTGACCATTGTGTGTAATATTGATCCATCCAAATACGGCATTGGTGTGACATGATCGAATTCAAGCTTGTAGATTGATTTTATGTATGATTTTTAGTATTAATGTTTATGATCAATACATTTTTACATTTTTAGATAATAGTGGCCAATATATCACAGGTGTTAAGTGCCCCTCTAATCCTCTTTTTTTTTTTTACCAGTGAATAAAAAATGAATGAAATAAAATCATGAATAATTGTGTAAATTGAATAAAAAAATGTGAATTCAGTGCAAGAAAGTCCTATATGAATCAATGTCATGATCAAATGCAGTGACTGATAAAAAATGAAATAAATTTATAATAATTGTGGTGTAATAAATAAAATAAATAAAATACATTAAATGTGAATTCATGAGGAAAAAAAATAAAACATTTCTGGTATATATTGAGGTGCCATCCTAGAACCAAAAATCCAACCGGGTCTGTAAGATCCAAAGCCAAATAATCAGATATCACAAGAGGCCTATAGAACCAAACAACAAGTACAATAATCAAAGCCCAAATCCAGTCCTATAATAAAATATATAGTCCTATAATAAAATAAGAGGCCAAATTGACCTTAATCACAGTTCAATCCACATGAGTGAAACCCTCCATTCCAAGAGGCCAGTCATGTCCAATCCTCTATGACGATGGATCTGCAGGTGCTGGATAGGGCTACACATTAAAAATAAAAATAAAAATAAAAAACGATCTGTTGCTCCAGGATGTAGAAACTGGGTCATATCTGTTAAAAGAAAATAACAACCAACATAAAACTCAACAGATAAAAGTTTAAAAACTAGGGGCAAAGCCCACAATAGAACCATAATCAGGATAGCCTTATGCAAATAGCCTAAGGAAAAATATCTAACGAAGGAGAAAAACGAGTTGCACTATAAATCAAAGCGAGAGCCTATAGGTATAAGGGAAAGCTCACATTTTTGTTTAAGCCTGCAGGCATCACTGTACTGAGGGTGTAAATCCATTTAGTCTCTCTTTGTGATAATAGTCTTTTCCAATTGACCCCCCAACCCCCGTCATGAGATAAGGACTTGATCAATCCCAATGAATCTTAAAACTCATCCTCAGGCTACATGCACACGACAGTTGTTTTTTGCATTTGAAAACTGTGCGTCCGCAAAAAAACGGATGTGGCATCCGTTTTTTTTAGAGGATCCGTTTATTTCCACAGATCCCTTGTAATAAATGCCTATCCTTGTCGGCAAATTTGAAAAAAGTCGGACATGCACTATTTTTGTTGCTGAAGGGAAACAGGGACAACGGACGCAGAACAAAAACGGATGAACTATCAGCATTTTTTTGCTGACCCAATGAAATGAATGGGTCCCCATCCTATGCGCAAAAAAAAAAAAACTGAACGGACGCAGAGAAAAAAAACTGTCTTGTGCATGTAGCCTTAGGCTACTTTCACACTTGCGGCATAGGGATCCGGCAAGCAGTTTCGTCGCTGGAACTGCCTGCCGGATCCGGCAATCTGTGTTGAAACGGACAGCATTTGTAGACGGATCCGGATCCGTCTCACAAATGCATTGCAATACCGTAAATCACCCCAAAAAATCTGCAACTTTGTAAAAATATGCACCTGCGGATTTACGCCGCGTATGAAGGCAACCTAACAGGCCCATGCTGTACATCCAGATGTCTCTGATTCCATATGGAGGCCAACAGAGGATTAGTATGGAAAAAATCGTTGCATACTCCAGTATGGGGGCATTGTACCCCATAATATCGACATGTGCTGTGTGGACTAATCCCGGTAATCTTATGTTACATGAACTGCTTATCGAATAACCGAAGAAATGTAATAAACATGTCCATGTTGTGACATTTCCCCTGTCCACTCTGTGCCCAAACCAACAAAATCTCCTCGATAAAATATTCTTTAATGGACTCCTTTCTGCAGAATTTAGGGACTACATTTTCATTTCACCGCGGGCATGTGGATTTCTTCGAAAAGGCTTCCAAGCAAATTGCTTGGATAATGTATCTGGGAAACTGGAGGATGAATGAAATCCCCTTCACCGCTGATTAGTCCATTTGGATCTGAGCTCTTTGTGCGCCTTTACAGAACAGTTAAGGTCTTGCCTTTCCACATCTCCTAATAATACGTATCACATCACGGAGTCATGGAATATAGTGTTTCATAAATCGAGTACAATAAGTAGGAACTAACTGTACAGGAATCATTTCAAGCTTATGGTTTCTTAATGAAAAGACTGGATGTCGGCGAGTGGTCTGTGTGATCTTAACCAGAACCTTTTCCAAATAAACATTTCTAATCATCTACAAAATGCATTCAATTGTCATTACTTAACTGCAATACCCGCATTACCACTAGCTGGCGCTGTATAGATTTCTGGATTCTGTGAAGTTTGCAGTGTTATCTGTAATTATTATATTATCACCGTTATAGGTATTTATTATACTGTAGACGACTCGTGTGCCACCAGGATATTATCCTTCACATTTAACGTTGTTTGAATCTTTCATGTTAGAAGTGCTCAGCTGTCTGATGAATGCCACAATGTAGACTTGCTAGTCTCAGTATATTAACCCCCCTTATCTCAAAGAATGCCTTCTCCAATGATGCCAGCATATTGCTTCCACACTAGGGCAAAAACACCTACACGATACTGGCAACTAGCAGATATCCAAGGACGGACTGCCCATAAACCCTACAGGGAAATTTCCCAAGGCCTCCTTGTGGCCACCAGCAGGGGCGTAGCAATAGGGGATATGGCTGCATTGGTGCCTGACCTCTGAAGGGGCCCACCCAGGAGGAGGACTAAAAGATTTTAATGTCGGAGCCCCCTCAACAGTATTACACAATGACATTATATACAGTGACATGACATACAGTATATATGTGTAGAAAACAGATGGAGCCTGGCCTGGTCTGAGAGAGCATTCTCGACTAGTCACAGGTCGAGCGGTGCACAGGAGGAGGGAGTTGCGAAGAAATTTCATGGTCGGGGTGGGGGGCATTAAAAAATTTGCTGTGGGGCCCAGTCATTTCTAGTTATGCCACTGTCCACCGGCCAGGTATATAAAGATATTATGCTCTCAATATTCCCTCCTGAATTCAACTGTATTGCTATCCTCACTACACTATGGTACTTGGTTCTGATGAGGCAGTATTTTCTGCTGCACTTTGGTATTATGTTCTGCAGGGGTGGTGTTTTGTTCTGCACTATGGTATTCCTGGCCCGCTTACTTCTGTTGTCTCTGCCTACATCTGTTGGCCCTGCCTTCTGTCAATTTGGAATGACTTACAACCTGAGGTTGTAGGTCATTCTACACACCCTGCCTTGCACCCTTACAACCATATAACATCACAGGAACCCCAGCTATTACATCACAGGCACCCCAGCTACTATCACAGGCACCCCAGCTACTAAGGTGTGCCCTGAGGGAAGAAAGGGTGCCTCCTTCGTGCGCTACATTGGCCCTAGGGAGCAAAAGTGAGAGGATAGCCACTGTGATAGACTGTCTAATAACAGGAGCCATTACCACTTCCATCCTCCTCTCCGGCTCCTCACGGGATACTGCAAAATACCCATACATTGTTCCAGCCTCATAGCAGTGATCAGAAAATAATCGCAATGAGTACCAACAGGCTAGCTATTGGTAAGCCAGTGCACAAGACATTTCCTTTTTACTCCCCACACCAGAAGGAGCATTTACACCAGGGCTGTTCTTAAGAGCATACAAAGTGTGCAATCACACAGGAAGCATCACGTGTCCATAATGAAGGGGCACCACTTTCTCTGAAAGCCTGGACTCCCAAGAGCTTGTGTGCTCAATCTCACCCTTGGCGCCCAAACCTAAGGAACTATTATCCATAGGGGTATTCACCATCATCATGAAGTGATGACATTTTGCCATCACTTTATGATTGATGGAGGTCTGACCTTTGGGACCCCCATAATCTTCTAATTTAGAGCTGTGGCCCCTTCAATGTTTTCCCCTGCCCAGCAGCCCTCCTGGCCACAGGGATCTGCAGCATGGCCTTTGGTCAATAATATAACATATTCCCTTACAGTGGCATGTTCACTGTTATTATCTCGTCTTGTAAGGCCTATGTCGTTCTAGAGACTCCTTACAACAGATTATCTCCTCAACCAGTCAGCCATAGTATTTACACAGCAAGCATGAATGGTTGACTAAACGTGGACTAAACCAAAGAGGACAGAGCCCACATCAGTAGATCACACTTCACACTTTTAGTCTTAGATGTGGAGACACAAAGGTTTCATATTGGTTAATACTGGAACACACAACACTCAGATTTCCATAGAAGTGTATGAGGACTAAGTTATTCCGTTCCCATCTGTTGGAATGTTAGGCTACATTCACACTGTCTGGTGGCTGTTTTTTCAAGAATACATTCACATGACGGTGAAAAATGGGCGTTAAAAAGGGCAAAACGTTCCGTTTTTTTTCACTGATGCCTTTCTGTGAAACAGAAACATGCCCCTTTTTTTGATGGCCGTTAGTCATAGCCTACTGAAAAAACAGGGGTGTAAAAAACCCCACAGACTACTATTGTTCTTAAAATGGTCACATGACACCCGTTTTTCACTGTTATGTGAATGTAGCCTAATGGGGTGCACCACCAATGAGCACCAGGTAGGGGCAAGAGGGGGACAGCAGAAGGGCCATGGGCAATTAGCGCTTTCACTGTGGCAAGGGGTTAGGTTAAGAAATTGGCAGGGGGTGCACCGTTTCAGTTTAGGTGCACCCCTGGTGTCACATGACTATTTTAAGAACAATGGTAGTCTACGGGGTTGTTCACATGGGCATTTTTTTGATGAGCTATGATCAACGGCCATCAAAAAAATAGGACATGCCCTATTTTCTCCATTTTCATGGACTGACAGCCCCCATACAATTCAAGGGAACCATTTTTGATGGCTGTTTCTCAGAAAGGCATCAGTGAAAAAAACAGACCATTTTGCCATTTTTAACTGCCTTTTTTTTTTCACTGTTGTGTGACTGTAGCCCTACTCAAGGGTCAAGTCGCATGACTCAAACTGCGCAGTAGTTACATCGTGGAGTCCGAAACACACAAGTTATTGCATAACCCTGGATTAGGGGGCATTCACACGGTTGCATCTGGCCATGTGCATCCTGCATTTTGCGGGTCAGCACCTCCTCAAAATGGACAAGAATAGGACATGTACTACTTTTTAAGGGGCCAGGGAACGGACATATGGATGTAGACAGCACACAGTGTGCTGCCCGTATCTTTTGCTGCCTCATTTTAATGAATGGCTCCTCATCTGATCTGCCAAAACATGCTGATTGGGTGCAGACCAAAAATACAGTCATGTGAATATCTTCTTAAATGGGTTGTACAGGGCTATTAAAACATGCCTGCTATACGTAGGTAACACCTACAGTATGTCCATAGGTTGTGTCTGGTGTTGCAACTTAGTTCTATTGAAGTGAATTGGCTTGTGAACCTGTGGAAAGTTGTGGCACTGTTTTTGAAAGAAAGCAGCTATGGTTTTCTAAGGCCTCGTCCACATTTCCGTTTTTCAATGACGTGTGCTGTCCGCATTTTCCATGGACAGCACACATACCCATTTGTCTGTTCACACATCAGTATTTTTTTTACTGATGGTGGGTCAGTAAATAAAAAATGCACTACTGTGATGCAGACCAAACACACCCATTGAAGTCTATGGGTCCATTAAAATCATGGACGCAAAATGGATGGTATCCGTGTTGCATCTGTGTTGTGTCCGGAAATCAATTTTCAGCTGAGCAGTGTCTGTGGATTACGGATGACACACAGAGGGTAAAAAAGGACACACGGACCAAACACGGATCCTTCACGCACATCTTCATGCGGACGTCAAACTGACATGGAAATGTGGATGACGCCTAATTTTGTGCAAGTCATAAGCGCGTTAGTGTTTTTAGATCTACTTGTGTGTGATGTCACTGCTCTGCATAGGCGTATTCATTTGTTTCGCTCCGTGACCAGCGTAAAGCCTTCACCCCTACAGCTAAGCCAGTGTTTGCCCATGCCAGCCTACATCTGGTTGCATATCTCGTATGGAGACCATAGATGCCAGACCACCGCTCCAAAACCAAAACAAGAACTTGTGATGGCAGTCCTCAGGAAGCCTCGGCTCCTCAGCGCCTGCCGGATTATCACTGTAAATCGCCTCCTCCTGGAACATTTTGTTTGCTTGTTTTTCTCACGTTACCATTAATAAGACCACCACAGGAGCAATGAGTGATGCTCACCAACATTGTCCCCTCTCTATACGGCCTTGACAAAACCTTTCATCGTTGTCATTATCACTGGAGAGAAGGGAGAGTAATTGCTGAATTATATCAGAGGGAAACCAGAGGAAACATCACTTTCACTGACATTGCTTAAATTACTGCTACCTCTAGGCTGGAGTAACGTGATCCTTATCTGAGGAAAGTGCATCCTGAATGAGATAAAGAGGACTCGCAGAGGTAGATACAAATCTAGCGGGTAACGGGTTTCACCTCTTCACTGCTGACAGGAGCTTGCAGTCATTATTGCCACATACAAAGTTACCTCTTTACTTCTCCATCAATACACCATCTTTTTTTTCTAAAGCGACATGGACCTGAAGGCTGACATTTCCACAGGCTCAGCCGCGATTTCCCATACATATATGGGATGAGACGTCTTGACGTTGAAGGTGGAAATTTTTGCTGCAGTGTAACCAAAGATCTGTTTATTATTATTTATTATTAGAGCGCCATTCATTCCTTAGCGCTGTACATATGATAAGCGGTGCACATACATAATACAGACAATTACACTAAGCATAAGCAAGACGCTTTACAGACTGGTACAGAAGGAGAAAGGGCCCTGCCCACCAGAGCTTACAATCTACATGGTATGGGGGAAGAAGACAGTAGGTGAGGGTGAAGCTGGTCATGGCGGTATAGAGGCAGCAGTGTCACCTGTTGTAGGCTTGTCTGAAGAGGTGGGTTTTCAGGTTTCTTTTGAAGGATTCCACTGTAGGTGAGAGTCTGATATGTTGGGGTAGCGAGTTCCAGAGTATAGGGGATGCACGGGAGAAATCCTGGAGGCGAGTGTGGGGGATGCACGGGAGAAATCTTGAAGGCGATTGTGGGAAGAGGTGATAAGAGGAGGAGAGAAGGAGGTCCTGTGAGGATCGGAGATTGTGTGTGGGGATGTATCGGGAAAGTAGCTCAGAGATGTAGGGAGGGGACAGGTTGTGGACGGCCTTGTATGTGTGGGTTAGTATTTTGAACTGAATTCAATGGGCAATAGGGAGCCAGTGGGGGGATTGGCAGAGGGGAGATGCAGAGGAGTAAAGGGGTGAGAGGTGGATTAGTCGGGCAGCAGTTTTGAGGATAGATTGGAGGGGTGCGAGAGTGCTAGATGGGAGGCCACAGAGGAGAATGTTGCAGTAGTCTAGGCGGGAGATGATGAGGGCATGTACAATCAAAGTTGAGGAAAGCTAGGATGCGGGAGATGTTTTTGAGTTGGAGGCGGCAGATGGTGGAAAGGGCTTGGATGTGCGGTCGGAAGGAGAGGGCAGAATCCAAGGTCACTCCAAGGCAGTTGACCGTTGAGAGTGTGCAGCCATTGATCGTGATAGATAGGTCTGTTGGGGGGGTTGAGCAAGATGGGAGAAAGATGATGAATTCTGTTTTATCCATGTTATCTGATATTCTCATTGTGAGGGTATTTTTATGTAATTGGCTGTTTCTCCAAGGGAAGGCATCCACGTCAATTCAAACGTTAGGCCTTGCTCGCATTTCTGTTTTTCACTGATGTGTGCTATTATGCATTTTCATGGACGGCACAAGTACCCATTGATCTTAATATGTCTGTTCATATGTCTGTGTCATATCAGTTTATTTTTTTACTGACAGTGGATCAGTGAAAAAATGTACTACTTAGGTCCTTGATGCAGACTAAACGTGCCCATTGAAATCGATAGGTCTGTGAAAAATCACATGTTTGGTCTGTTTTTCATTGACCACTGATAGGAAATGCTCTGGAAATTAAGTTTCATCCTAGCAGTGTCAGTGGAATACGGATTACACACGGAGGGCAAAAAAACAAGACACAGACCAAACACGGATTCTTCACGGACATCTTCTTGGATGGATTTTTTAACGGACATCAAACGGGTACGTCAGTGATTTCTATCAGTTATTGTGAGCCAAAACCAGGTGCGGGTCAAAAACACAGAACAGGAGCGATCTTTCCATTATACCTTCTTCCTGTGTAGCCTCCACACCTGGTTTTGGCTCACAATCACTGTTGGAAATCAAATACTGGCTATGTGAAAGCAGACTTCTACTTAGGCTACTTTCACATTAGCGTTTTCAATTTCGCTATTGAAATCCGTCATAGGATCTCAATAGCGGAAGAAAATGCTTCAGTTTTGTCCCCATTTATTCTCAATGGGCACAAAACTGAACTATATGAAACGGAATGCACCAAAATGCATTCCATTCCGTTTGTTTACGCTCCCATCGCGGACAGAATAACGCTGCAAGCAGAGTTTTTCTGTCCGCGATGTGGTGGGGGGCCACAGAACGGAGCAACAGATGTGGACAGCACACGGAGTGTTGTCTGCATCTTTTGCGGCTCCATTGAAATGAATGGGTCTGCACACGAGCCGCAAAAAATGCGGCTTGGATGCGGAACCAAACCACGATCGTGTGCAAGAGGCCTAATAAAGCCAGGGCAGGCATTCTGGCGAACTGTGGATTTAGCAGGTGGTCCACCATTACTGAGATGACTGAAACTTAAAGGGGCTATCCAGGACTTTGAAATTGATGACCAATTTTCAGGAAAGACCATCAATATCAACCCCAATGATCAGCTGTTACCGTGTAACTCCAAAAACAGACGTTAGTGTGGGAACTACACAGCTCCATCCATTGTATAGTGGACAGGTCTGCCCCTGTTCACTAAACTCTTAAAATCCTGGATAATCCCTTTAGGGGCAGAGTTTTTTGCAGGCCCAATTTCGCAAAAAGCCATCTAGCTGTTGCAAGGTGATTGCCTCCCATAAATTTCCTCATGCCATAAATTGTAGCCTCTCATTAAAAACCATTGGAGGTTGTCTGTGGGTGGACACCCAGCTACTTTTTGGTGGAGAATTAGCACCAAATTGAGCATGCAAGAAACTTTGTGTGAAAAGTCCCTTACGGCTGCCATATACATCAGGGTATTGTCCACCAAACCCTTAAGAACGGCGTTATCAGCTGACAATCTAATGTGTATGGGGAGCTCCTGACTCTCCCATGAGAGATGATGTTGGACAGAAGGATTAGACAAAGTGAATTTTTTCTCCTAATCTTTTGGTTGTCCATGAAACTAAGCCACCACCAGAAGTGTCTGGTGGTGGCTTTCTCCTCTCTCCTTGTTGACAACACATGCATGCATTGCTTGGCCAAACCGAATATGTATGTCTATAGGGAATTTAAGAGTGAGTCAGGAGAAATAGCCATTAGCCTAACCATAATTCAGCCAGCAGCTATTAACTGTATATGGCCATCTTTAGAGTTGTCAAGTCTAGACAGCCCCTGTTCATATGAATGGTCTCTTGGTCTTCTGCTCAGCAGCTAGGGTTGTCCATACTGAACCTTATGGAGCCTGATGTGACAAAGATTTGTTGCATCAGAAATTGAGTTCACCAGAGAACTCTCTAGTTACCCTGATGGGGCCTTATCAACATGTTAGTAACCGTGTGGAGTTCACGTCCCTAAGAAAACAAAGCTTATTTTAAAGTGGTTGTCCAAAGGATCGATCATCAGTTAGAAAAAGGCGGAAAACCCCTTTAAACTGCATACCTCCCAACTTTTTGGATGGTCAAAGAGGGATCCATGGTGGTGGTAACAGTCAACTAATTTTGGAGTCATCATCTTTATGGTTTCCGTGGGGAAAATGATAAATCTTGAACTATCAACTTCATCGTTCTCCTTTCTCTGAATTCCACTTATGTTTAAACAAGATGCAACCAATGATATTAATATGCACAATGGACCTTCCCTCTCACTTCGCATTGAAGTTCTCCACTATAGGTTATCAGTGGTCCAAGTGCCTTTCTGAACTCAACACTGATAGAAAAGCCCCACAGTGGGGCTCACTTCGATATAGTCAATTTAATAAGAATCCAGTTAACCTATCATTATGTTTTTTGAGAATGGGAGGCAACTGGAAAACCAAAGGCAAACACTTGTAAACAAGGGGAAACCATATAGGGAGTCATTTACGAACAATGTTACACCACTGTTTGGTATTAAAAAAAAAAAAAAATCCCGCTTTTTTGACTTTTTAAATGCCTGTGTAACAATATTGTGTCACACAGACATTTTTCACCATCCTCGCAACCTGGGAGTGCTGGGGGGTGGCAGGTGCCAGGCTGGAATTTTAGCTCCGGCAAAGTTACTCTCATTTACAACTAAAAACATCGTCCAGATGTGATCAAACAATTCTTTCTGGAGGTGGACTCATCCTCTGTGGGAGCTGGAGCCATTCTTACTCAGTAAACAGGTCCTGACCTAGGATCATTGCTCCAAAATCACTAGCCATCCTGGTCCCCCCAAGAGGGCAAATCTAATTACTGGCTATTACTGGTGTACTAAATTATCTAAAGACATGCAAGATTTTGTTTCCTTCTGCTCTACCTGTGCTCAGAACAAGTCTTTTATGCAAAAACCTGCTGGCCTGCTGCACCTTGCCTGTGCCTAATGTCCTGTGGTGGCATATTGCCAAGGATTTTACAACCGATCTGCCTTCCTCTTCTGAGTACATGGTAATCTGGGTGGTGGCTAGTCGGCACTCAAAGGTGACTCACTTCATGCCTGGCCAAGCTGTTTACGAAGTACATTTTTTGGCTACACGGGTTGTCCTTACAAATCGTGTCTGATTGAGGGGTCCAGTTTACTTCTAAATTTTGGAAGACCATTTGCAAGCTGTTGGATGTCAAATTGGACTTTTCCCTCAGCCTATCTTCTGCAATCCACTGGTTTAGTGCAGCGTATCAATCAGATCCTGGTCAACTATCTGCGGCACTTCACTTCGGCACGACATGGTCTCATACAGCTACTGTAGAAGAAAAAATAAATAAAATAATGAAATTTCGTTGTTAGGATAGGCAAAAAGTACTGTAAAAAAAAAATCACTATGTCATTAAAGGGCATCTGTCAGCAGATTTGTACCTATGACACTGACCTGTTACATGTGCGCTCGGCAGCTGAAGACATCTGTGTTGGTCCCATGTTCAGATGTGCCCGCATTGCTGAGAAAAATGATGTTTTACTATATATGCAAATGAGCCTCTGGGAGCAACAGGGGCGTTACCATTACACCTAGAGGCTCAGCTCTCCCTGCAACTGTTGCACCCTCTCCACTTGAGCCAGGCAGTATAAACATTATACTGCCTGGCCCTGTTAATCAAAGTGGAGGGAGTGTGGATGTTTATGCACAAATTATGTTAATGCTACCATGGCAACCCCAGAGCAAGCACGATCTTTCCATTGCTGCAACATTTAGGAGCTTAGGGGGAGTATGTTTATATCTTTTTAATTTCAAAACTAGGGAGCTATATTTTTAGATGCACAAAAGCCTCTCTAGAGATCATATTTTCATCCTGTTTTCCAGACATAGTTTGCAGTTTTACAACAAGCCTCAGTATCCAGAGTTACACAAGCAATTAGCTCCAGAATGATTCATTGCCATTAAGCACCAGTAAGCTCTACCCTTTCATTCTAGTTGGATAATTCAATTATCGGTACCCTTCCCGGCCATAGTAACACTCAGGAATGAAGGATAACTATAACAGGATTACAAAGGCAGCGTTGCAGCGAAGCTATTATAGGAGAGCTGTATGAATAAGACAAGAGGTGGCTCAGCGGAAAGGCCGGGAAATAGGGGCACGTCATCCTTTATGGTACTGAGGGATTATAGGAAACTGATGCTGACATCATGACCGACTTTTCTCTAGTAGAAAAGTATGTCTTTCAGGAATGTAGAGAATATAGACTGTGTCCGTTTGCAATCAATGCAGTGCTACTTTATGCATTTCTAGATACTCTGCTTTTTATGGGGCTAGTTTAGTGGTTTATGATCCTGTGGGGAATGTGGGGTAAAATAAGGATACCCATTATAAGATTGTAAAGTTCTGTTTTTTATGAGGGGTCACATATATAAACTTTCCTTCTACTGTGCAATTCAACCTCTGGCTGCTCACTGGCTGTTTCCATACCCTCACTATTAAGGATCACTGTCTATAATGAATGGGGTTGGCACTGCTGCTGTGGATCACACGACAGATTAGGCCTCTTGGACCTTTACTGGTGGTGCTCTGCAGATCAGTATAGAGCCCATTATCCAAGTCCAAGAAGATATTTTGTAGCACTCATGAGTAGTTTTCAAATGGGTTTTCTAGAATTACTATGGCTTTTAACAGATATTCTCATCTAGCTGCTCACCTCATGTACATCTTCCCCGTGCTTTCTTCCCCACACTCTTCTGGCCTATTTTCACCATGTAAACTAATCACTCAGGCTTGTTTCCATCCTGTATGTAGCACTTCTTGTTGCTGTATCCAACCAAACCCATGATGCACTTCTTCCTCTACAACAGCTCCAGCCCTGCCCCTAATTGTCCAGGTAGTTTATAGCCCCTCCCACCCAGCTAGTTACATAGCCACTGCCCTACTACTGCCCCTAACAACGCCCAGATAGTTTATAGCTCCTCCCACCCAGCCAGTGGTGTAGCTTGGGTTGCCAGCACCCAGGGCGAACCAAGTATTTCCTGCAGTCCTATGTAACCCCACAGATAAAACAGTTATAACTCTCTGACTACAGATAATGTAGTAGATGGGTGTGAGCCCCCAGAATTCAGAACACGCACAGTCGAGCTGCTACAGTGTATCCACCCCCCATCACTACAGAACATACAGGGTAATACAGCGCCACATACCTCTTACATCCAGTGACGTCTCCTTTGATGTAGATGTTCTCTGACCTCATCTTCTCCTTTAAGACCTTCAGACCAGACCAACATTTTTCTGCCATTTCTCGTCTCTGCAGTTGGACAAAAAAAATTTAGTTTACTACTTTTCCATCATCCTCCCATCTTCTGGACAAACCATCCTACTACCCCAATACTGTGCTGCTGTGTTCCATAATACTATACTACAGAAATAGGTAAACCCCCTGATAAATACTAGTACCACACAGATAATGCCCCCTCAATAATTATTGGCACACAGTGCCCTTTAGTAACTGCGCCCAGCAAATAGTGCCCCTGACAATAATGGTGTAAACATAACATCCCCCAAAAATATTTGTGGTAAGCCGATATTGAGCCAGGGAGCACCCACAGTAATAGTGCTCCCAAAAGTTCCACTAATAGTAATAATTCTCTGCTAGAGCACACGTGGTAGTAATAGTGCTCCTAGAGGGCTCCCAACATGTCCCCACTGTGCCCCAGAAGTATATACTACATTTGGCCCCCATTCAGACTGTATATATTTAATTTGGCCCCCATTCAGACTATATATACTTTATTTGGCCCCAATCCAGACTATATATATTTAATTTGGCTCCCATTCAGACTTTATATACATTAGCGGCAGAGGAGTCAGTCAGGTTATTCTGGCGGTTGAACAGCCTGTTGGATCCGTCCTGCTGCTACATTATGTGTGCCCCCGGACTACCGCTCCGTCCCCATTGACTATAATGGTGGTGGTGGTGGAGTTTCGGTGGCAGCACAGCAGTGCACAGAGAGAGGCTGCCAGAACTCCGCCACTGCCCCCATTATAGTCAATGGGGACGGAGCAACAGTCTGGCGGGGGCACACTTGAAGTAGCGGCAGGACGGATCCGACAGGCTGTTCACCCGCTGCAAAAGCCTGCCAGGCTGCCCTGCGCTAATCTGAAAGTAGCCTAAAACTTCTAAAACAGTGACTGATACTTGTCTGGAGACTGGACCTGAGATGCAGGGGAAACTGATAACCAAACAGCAGCTATGTAGTGAAGTGCCATGAGAGCCAGGCAGGCCAAGCACATGGCACTGGCAGTCAGGGTGCGGGTGAAGGATGACCTGAGACAGTACTGCCTCTAGGATGCCATCTACCCATCTCTGCTGTCCATATACCAGGCACAGGGTAGGCCTGGTATATGGACAGCAGAGATGGGCAAATGGCATCCTAGAGGAAGTACTGTCTCAGGGCCTTACACCACAGACCAAACCAGCAGCACCTGACTGAGCACCATGACTGCCAGTCTAGTTGAGTGCCACCTGCTTGGCCTGTCTCTTGGTACAATATGGTACTACCCTAACTGTATTATTTATTACCTGCCTGGCCTTATTGTCAGCCAGCCTGAGTCTGCCCACAGTCCACTAGTGACCACCCACCCCCCACAACTAACACCAGGGACGGGATACCTCCTTGAGACAGTCTAACTGATGATGATATCGGCTCTCTGACAGACACAGTACTTGTCTGTCTTGGCGTTGGCGGGCACTCGCACTCTGGCACGGCGGGCGGGCAGCAGCTCCCTGGACAGTCTCCTCTGACTGAAGCAGCCATACGCGCGGCAATCTCCCTCTCTTGTTGCTGCCTGGCTCAGCACTGCCTTTCCTGACCGCACTACGGGGCGGGCTCGGGCTGCCCTGGGACTCATCAGGGCGCGCACAGAGCAGACGTGGACAGACTCATTTATTTGAAGTTATGTAAAAAAAAAAAATTCACAGTGGCCAGCCAGCGCCCCCCTACAGTGTGGAGCCCGGGGCAACGACCCCCCAACCCCCCCAAGCCCCCCCCCCACGCTACTCCCCTGCACCCAGCTAGTTACAAAGAGCCTCCCCCATCACTGCCCCTAACACCCAGCTAGTTTATAGCTCCTCCCACCCAGCTAGCTACATAGCCACTCCCCTATCACCGCCCATAACACTGATAGTTTATAGCCCCTCCCACCCAGCCAGTTACATAGCCACTCCTCTATCACTGCCTCTAACAACACCCAGCTAGTTTATAGCTTCTCCCACCCAGCTAGTTACATAGACACTCCCCTATCACTGCCCCTAACAACACCCGGCTAGTTTATAGCTCCTCCCACCCAGCTAGTTACATAGACACTCCCCTATCACTGCCCCTAACAACACCCTGCTAGTTTATAGCTCCTCCCACCCAGCTAGTTACATAGACACTCCCCTATCACTGCCCCTAACAACACCCAGCTAGTTTATAGCTCCTCCCATCCAGCTAGTTACATAGACACTGCCCTATCACTGCCCCTAACAACACCCAGCTAGTTTATAGCTCCTCCCACCCAGCTAGTTACATAGACACTCCCCTATCACTGCCCCTAACAACACCCGGCTAGTTTATAGCTCCTCCCATCCAGCTAGTTACATAGACGCTCCCCTATCACTGCCCCTAACAACACCCGGCTAGTTTATAGCTCCTCCCACTCAGCTAGTTACATAGACACTCCCCTATCACTGCCCCTAACAACACCCAGCTAGTTTATAGCTCCTCCCACTCAGCTAGTTACATAGACACTCCCCTATCACTGCCCCTAACAACACCCAGCTAGTTTATAGCTCCTCCCACTCAGCTAGTTACATAGACACTCCCTCATCACTGCCCCTAACAACACCCGGCTAGTTTATAGCTCCTCCTACCAAGCTAGTTTATGTCTCCCCACCTTCCCAGAGCCATAACTTTTTTACTTTTCTGTTCACATAGCCATATGAGGACTTGTTTTTTTTTTTTTTTTGTGGGATGATTCTTTTTACTGGCACCATGTAATTTACCATATCATGTATTGATCTTGTATTAGGCGAAACTTTCTTTGTGGGTGAAGTACAAAAAACTGCAATTCCACCATTTGTTTTCATGGTGTTCACTGTGCATTAAAGCTGTGGGATTACAGCAATAACACATTTATATAGTTTTTCTTATGCTTTAGTACTTTTAAAATGTATTACAGACTTTGAAAAAATGTTTTTTTTTTAAGTGAAAGCTATAGTTTTTTAATTGTTGCCACTATTTTTTTAACACTTTGTATCAACTTTTTTTTAAAGAAGATGAGGTGACCAAAAATCAGCGTTTCTAAATAAATAAATAAATAATTTTAGATTTGAATAGATCAGAGAGTTTTGAGTGTGGTGACGCCAATAATATTTATTTGTTTATTGTTTATTTGTAGATTTCTGTGTAGGCAGCACGGTGGCTCAGTGGTTAGCAGGTCACCAGTGCTCAGGTCTTAGGTACAGATCCAACCAAGGACAACATCTGCATGGAGTTTCTATGTTCTCTCCGTGTTTGCATGGGGTTTCCTCCGGGTTCTCCAGTTTCCTCCCACAATCTAAAGACCGATAGGGATATGGAAATTAGATAGTGAGCTCCAATGGAGACAGCAAGCAATGATAATGTTCGTAAAGACTGCAAAATATGTCAGCGTTAGAGTGAGTTTTTATATATATTGTGGGGAATTGCTCTGGTAGACAGGCTTGCGGACGCAGTATAGAGGCAAGGTATACAGTTCTCTGGGTAAAGCAGAAGTGTTTTATTCACACTCGGCAAAACAGAAACAGTCTTTAGTGCTTGTTCACACAAGGCAAAACAGAAACAGTCTTTAGTGCTTGTTCACACAAGGTAAAACACCCGGCAAAAACATAAGTCCCACAGCAAGGTCACCTGAGTGGTCGGTGTTAGTTCACACCTGGCAGTTAGGTCGGCCACGCAAAGTTTCCACCAGCGGCTTCCAGGTAGACTGCACGCCTGTTTGCAGACTCTTGCTCTCAGCCCTGAGAGCTCCACAGCAACACCAGCAGCTTCCAGGATAATCACCTCCCACCTGCTGAGGTGGCTGCCTTTTAAAGGCCCGGAAAAAGTCCGGCCTGGACCGTGGGGAATAGTCTCCCACCCAGCACTTGACTATTCCCAATAAGAGCCGGCCCGGATCGGCTTTGTAGCCATACTAAATATCAATGTGTCAAGCAGCACTAGCTGCTGCTGACACAAAAATCCGGCTCTTATCTCACCGAGGCCAGGAACCTCGGTGACACGTACCTCCGTCGACAGCGGAACCTTGCGCCCTCTTACATACCCCCCTTTGTTCAGCCCTGAGGGGTGAACACACATGAGACAGTGGACGCGGGACAGGGCATCCGCGTTACCCTGCAAGCGGCCTGCCCGGTGTTCTACTGAGAACTTGAAGTTCTGTAAGGACAGGAACCACCTGGTGACCCGAGCATTCCTCTCCTTGGCCTGGCTCATCCACTTGAGAGGGAATGGTCGGTCACCAGACGGAACTTCCTCCTAACAAGTAATAGCGGAGAGACTCGAGTGCCCACTTGATAGCCAGGCACTCCCTCTCCACTATACTATACCTGGTCTCGGCTGGGTTGAGCTTACGGCTCAGGAAGACAACGGGATGTTCTTCGCCGTTGACTTCCTGAGACAGTACAGCGCCGAGGCCTACCTCCGAGGCATCCGTCTGTACTATGAACTCCCTGTTGAAGTCGGGTGTCACCAAAACCGGGGACCCACACAGGGCCGACTTCAATGCAGAGAAAGCCTCTTCTGCCTTCTCACTCCAGTGAACCTTTCCGGACTTCCGTCCCTTCAACAGGTCTGTCAATGGTGCTGCTATCGTGGCAAAGTGGGACACAAACCTCATGTAGTACCCTACAATCCCCAGGAACGATTTTACCTGCCTGGTGGTGACCGGTCGGGGCCAATTACGTATTGCCTCGATCTTATTTACCTGAGGTTTGATGAGTCCCCGCCCAATGACATACCCCAGATACTTGGTCTCTTCTAACCCAATGGCACACTTTTTTGGATTAGCGGTTAGTCCAGCTTTTCTAAGGGCATCCACTACCGCCTGTACTTTGGGCAAATGGCTTTCCCAGTCGGTGCTGTGGATGACTACATCATCTAAGTAGGCCGAGGCGTACCGGCGATGAGGTCGCAGCACAATGTCCATTAACCTTTGGAAAGTGGCAGGGGCGCCATGCAGGCCAAAGGGTAATACCTTGTAATGATACAGGCCCTGCGAGGTAACAAAAGCAGTTTTTCCTTGGCCGACTCCGTTAAGGGTACCTGCCAGTACCCTTTAGTGAGGTCTAGCACAGAAAAATAACGGGCTTGCCCTAAATTCTCAACAAGCTCGTCTACCCGGGGCATGGGATACGCATCAAACTTGGACACTTCATTTAACTTGCGAAAATCGTTGCAGAACCATAGCGTCCCATCTGGCTTAGGTATTAGGACTATGGGACTGGCCCATTCACTTTTCGACTCCTCAATGACATCAAGCTTCAACATTAATTGCACTTCCTCCGCGATGGCCCGTCGCCGAGCCTCGGGTACCCGGTATGGTTTTAACCGGATCTTGGCCTGAGGCTCCGTGGCGATATCATGTTGGATGAGGAAGTGCGGCCAGGAGGTCCGAGAACACATCCGTGTTCCGACTGATGAACTCCCTTACTTCCTGAACTTGTTTGGAAGACAGGCTGTCTGCAATTTTACCGTGGTTACTGCTTCACAGGCCTCAAACTGTGGGGCTGGACCCTTTTCACCTAGAAGCCCTGGACGGGGGCTGTTGTCGGACGAGTCCCTATCTTTCCACGGCTTTAGTAAATTCACATGGTACACCTGCTCCGGCTTGCGCCGCCTGGCTGGTGTACTTTGTAATTACTTCCCCTACCTTCTCGATTACCTCATAGGGGCCCTGCCACCTAGCTAGGAACTTGCTGTCAAGGGTGGGTACCAGAACCAAAACCCGATCTCCCGGATTGAAGTCCCGTACCCGAGCCTGACGATTATACACCCTACTCTGGGCTTGTTGCGCTGCCTCCATATGCTCCCGGACCAGCGGCAACACCCTTTCCATCCGTTCCTGCATCTGGGTGACATACTCAATGACACTTTTGTGGGGGACGGGTTGTTGTTCCCATGCTTCCTTGGCGATGTCTAACAGGCCCCGAGGGTGTCGGCCATAAAGCAGTTCGAAGGGCGAGAACCCAGTAGAGGCCTGGGGCACCTCTCGCACTGCGAACATGAGATAGGGCAGAAGCAGGTCCCAGTCCCTCCCATCTCTAGACACCACCCTTTTTAACATATTTTTAACGTTTGGTTAAACCTTTCGACGAGACCATCCGTTTGCGGATGGTAAGCGAGACGTCCGCAACTGTTTAATACGCAGCAATTTACACAGTTCCCTCATAACCTTGGACATAAAGGGGTCCCTTGGTCTGTCAGAACCTCCTTAGGCAGGCCCACCCGGGAAAACATTTCCATTAACTCCTTAGCTATGAGCTTAGCTGATGTATGTCGCAGGGGCACCGCCTCCGGATACCGAGTGGCGTAATCGAGAACGACCAGAATGTGTTGGTGGCCCCTAGCGGACTTCGGTATGGGCCCTATTAGATCCATAGCGATTCGCTCAAACGGTACCTCTATGATTGGTAGAGGTACCAGAGGACTACGGAAATGTGGCTGGGGGCTATTTACCTGACAGGTTGGACAGGACTTACAATAATTTTCTACCTCTTTGAAAACACTGGGCCAATAAAACCGCTGCAGTATGCGGTCCTGGGTTTTCTGCCATCCCAGGTGTCCCCCAAGAACATGTTGGTGGGCAAGCTCCATAACGAGCTTGCGGTGCGCCGTGGGCACCACCAACTGTTCAATATTCTCACCCAGATTTGGTTCACCCGATACAACATTTCCTGGTGAACAACAAAGCGGGAAGCATTAACTCCGCCCCAGGTTTTTGGGGTTTACCATCAATTACCACAACGTTCTCCCAGGCCCTGGCTAGGGTTTGGTCCCGGTGTTGTGCGGTCCCAAAATTTTCTCCGGAGACGTTGAGGTCTGCCAATTCCGGTCCCGGTGGCAAGCCCTCCACGTCTCCCACCATTACACTTAGTGGGGTTGTCTCCCCCTCTATCACAGAATTAGTGGTCACCCCTACCGCTGGTGTCTCTGCTTCGGGGTCCTCAGGTTCGGGACCCGGACATTTTCTTCCCCACAAGTAGGCAACCCGTTCCTCCACAAAGACCAGAACAGGGAAAGTCCCTCCCCAATATTGCGGCATAAGGGAGCCGTCTCCCCACTCCCACGACATGTGGCACCTCTTTCCCACCCACCGTCAGGGTAACCTTAGTAGTGGGATACTCCCGGCGATCCCCATGTATACAGACAATGGTAAGGGTTCGCCCTTCTGGGAGTTTTTCTGTTACCAACGACTCATGGACCAGAGTTACCAGGCTCCCAGAGTCCAGCAGGGCCTGCACGGAGTGTCCATTAACCATGATGTCACACATCGGAGGGGTGTCCGCGGCCAGCAGGGGTCAGCTATATACACTGGTTGGGCAAAAGAGAGGACCGGCGAGCGAACCCGCAGTCCATGGGTTCGGATGCCCTAGGGCAGTTAGCGGCCACATGTCCCCAGTCCTGACAATGCCAACACCTGACCCCCGCAGCCTCCCTCCTCCCCAGGAGTATTCCTCCCACGGACTGGAGATACACTCCCCTCCTTATGAGGTAGGATCCCTTTTCCAGGATCCCGGGTCGGCAACTGGGGCTGACGTGACTTCGGTAGTACAGCAGAGTCCTTCAACAAATCCTGAGTGGCCATATACCTCTCCACCAGGCTAACCAGTTGTTCCAGGTTGCCTGGATCGCCTTGTCCCACCCAGCGCTGTATGGCTCTCGGAAGAGTGCGCACAAACCTGTCGACCACGACCCTTTCAACCATCTGAGAAGGGCTCAACAGTTCAGGCTGGAGCCATTTTTTACTAGGTGAAGTAAGTCATAGGCTTGTGACCGGACGGGTCGGGACTCGGAAAACACCCACTGACACACTCTGTGCGCTCGCACATAGGTGTTTACTCCCAACCTGGCCAACACCTCACCTTTTAGCCTCTCATAGTCCTTTGCCTCCTCACAGCTGAGGTCAAAATAGGCCTTTTGTGCGTCCCCCACCAGAAAAGGCGCCACCACCTCAGCCCATTGCTCCAATGGCAGCCTCTCTTGCTCGGCGGTTCTTTCAAACACCATCAGGAATGCCTCTATATCGTCTTCTGGACCCATTTTCCTGAGGGCAGATCGGACTTTGTCCCTGGAGTTAGACACAGTCGGGGCTGTCGTGGTTGCAACTCCTGGCTGGGACGTTCGCACCGACTCCTACAAGGCTATCAGCTGCTGCATGAGGAGATTATGTGTGCACAGCAGCAGACGAACAGCCTCCTCATGTCTTTTTTGCTGTAGCTCATTAGCCTGTTGCTGCTGTAAAAGTAGCTGATTGGTCTCCCTCTGCTGCACGTTAGCCTCCATGAGAGCTTTCACAGCAGCCTCCATGTTGCCAGAAACCACAAAAGTTGCAGGCCTGATATATGACATGCAGTCCAACACAGCAAAAACAAAAACTTTCGGCGTTCACGCCAGCCTCACTGCGCATGCCCGCATCCGACACCAAATGTGGGGAATTGCTCTGGTAGACAGGCTTGCGGACGCAGTATAGAGGCAAGGTATACAGTTCTCTGGGTAAAGCAGAAGTGTTTTATTCACACTCGGCAAAACAGAAACAGTCTTTAGTGCTTGTTCACACAAGGCAAAACAGAAACAGTCTTTAGTGCTTGTTCACACAAGGTAAAACACCCGGCAAAAACATAAGTCCCACAGCAAGGTCACCTGAGTGGTCGGTGTTAGTTCACACCTGGCAGTTAGGTCGGCCACGCAAAGTTTCCACCAGCGGCTTCCAGGTAGACTGCACGCCTGTTTGCAGACTCTTGCTCTCAGCCCTGAGAGCTCCACAGCAACACCAGCAGCTTCCAGGATAATCACCTCCCACCTGCTGAGGTGGCTGCCTTTTAAAGGCCCGGAAAAAGTCCGGCCTGGACCGTGGGGAATAGTCTCCCACCCAGCACTTGACTATTCCCAATAAGAGCCGGCCCGGATCGGCTTTGTAGCCATACTAAATATCAATGTGTCAAGCAGCACTAGCTGCTGCTGACACAAAAAATCCGGCTCTTATCTCACCGAGGCCAGGAACCTCGGTGACACGTACCTCCCGTCGACGACGGAACCTTGCGCCCTCTTACAATATATATATATATTAAAAAAAGTCTTGCTTTTTTAACTTGCTTTGTTATTTTAAGACTTCCCGGAGCACTTGAGCATGCGATTGTTTGATCTCTCATACCATGGGTCAGCATACTTCGGCAATCCAGCTGTTGTGAAACTGCGACCCCCACTATACTCCATTCACTTACGTGGAAGGTCTGAGAACAGCCAAATAAGTCTACATGCTGGGAGTTGTAGTTTCACAACAGATGGAGTGCCAGAGGTTGCAGAGCCCCTTCTCATACCATAGAGTGGAGGATGAAGAACTGTCCGTTTGGTCACAGTCAGATGTTTGGACAACATGGGGCACACGTTCACACCAGATCTTCAAGCAAGTAATGGTTTATTTAGAGACAACGCGTTTCAGGGTTTGCGTGAACCCCTTTGTCAAGTCTGAAATTGCAGCAAACTAAAATATGCGCTGGATGTGTTCCAACGGATTTTCTGCTGATTTCGCTTTTGAAGAGCGGCTGGGAGCTTGGTGCGGTCTGGTTGCCTGCACGTGGAGAACCGGTGGAGTGGCTCCCAGCCAAGGTGACAGGACAAAATTAGGCAGCACCAACTGTAGATCTTCATTGACCTCTACTTATATTGGGATTGCACCGAAGCAAGTGCAATCCCGATAGGTAAGCGCATCAATTACCAAGATTCATATTAAAAAGAGCACTCACTTTGTCCACCTAACTTAAGAGCGCCAATCTCCACACTTTTTTTTGGCCATTACTTGCTCATACCATAGATTGTAATACTTGCATTATAGTCTTTGGCGATTGTGACATCTCCCGATTAAGCCTTGCCATAAGGAGGTTGTCTCATGTGGATTGGGGATAACTGTTTTATTGGTGGGGCTCAGATCTCTGGGGTGGGGCTCCACTGATCACTAGAATGGGGGCCCCTTGCTCCCCATGTGAATGGAGCAGCAGACACGCATGTGTGTCTGCCACTTCATTAAACTCTGCGGAGCTGCTGGAGATAGCCGAGCGCTTGTACTTGTGTCCGATCCAAACCCCACCAATCAGACACTTATCCCATATCCTGTGGACAGCGGATAAGTTGTTGTCATGGAACAACCCCTTTAATTGCAAGATTCTAATGGCAGGCCTGGGAGCCTTCAGTGTGCCCCGACAACCCATTTGCGCCCGCCAATTTTGCTGTGGTGGGGGTCAGAGGGAGCTCCCACCCCATGACAAACTGGTCAAATGTTGTGATTGACCGTGTCATGTGAGGGGTTAAGAGTAAACCTAGGGCTCCAAATTGTGCCAAACTGTGACACATTTCAGGGCAATTCACACCAGGATCTAAGTGCACTCACTTTAGTAAATGTGGGCCAGTATGCATTAAGCTCTTAAGCTCCCTCTAGTGGTGACTGCAGGCAACCAGAATGTTATCTTTTAACTCTTTAGGGAAATTTATTAAAGAGGTTAGACAACATTATAATCAGACATCACAGAGGGGCTGACCCTGCAGTGGTGATCATACTTACTTAGTGCCCATTTCTAGGTTCAGTCTATATTGTTCCATGGACATCTCATCATATCTCTGGTGCGTTGATCTCAACATCGGGGGGACTGTGACAATTGCAGCCAATGGCTGACCGCAGCAGTGATCTGCCGTCCTTGCATTATAACAAATTCTGCTTGTCCACTCTGTGAGGTCTGATATAATGACTGGTGTCTTAAACTGAAGTGCTTTGGAGTAAAGTGCGGCAAATTTACTAAGTGGTACACACCTCTTACCAATAAGGCACATTTTGGTTATCCAAAATCTACAACGGCTATGTGCAAATGTAGATTTCTGCCCCTATTTATGCTCTTATTTGCACCACTTTGTTGGAAAGCCCCTACCTGGTTGACACCCATCTTTCTCTTGCCTTTTCAAAAGTGGCCAGGGATGAAAAAAAGTAAAAGTGAGATATGTCATAATTTTCAATTACAGCTTGTTTTACACCACAAAATTGGTGCAAATTCCTCCTTTATGGCTAAGCATCGGATTTGGAGCTCAACCTCTATTATAAAATAGCCCTAAATGTTCAGACTAACATGATATAGTATCATAGTATCATGCACGGGCACCAAGCTATTTACCCAGCTGTCAGATCAGACACCCCCTGATCTGATTGTTTATACTGTGGGTAGGCCATCACTTGGCCATAAAGGCATTATCTCTTAATTAATTCAAAAAATGAAAATCAGACACCATGTAGTACATGACAATCTCTCTAACAAAGCTAGAACACCCGCGTACCTCACATGGATCCGGGGATCTATCTATTATCTAACTATTATCTAATAGTTAGATAATAGATAGGTCTATAATAGATAATAGGTCTGATTGGACAGATATTATGTTGGTATGATAAGGGAAAGATGTCACAGCAGTACAGTGATGGCAGAAAGGCGATGCCTCCTGCTTCTGAGTAAAATGCATCTATCTGTGCAGCTGAAACAGGTAATAATATGGATTAAAAAAACATTAGGGAAGCCCAATCATAACTGTTCCTTCACAGTTATAATTGTACAGCCATTATGCAAACCTTTTTTTTTTAAACTCTGGTACGCTTTTTCTTATCATATACGGCAGCGATTATATTACAACTCCCAGCATGATAGATAAGGAATACACCCTTCCCAGTAAATGATTAAAGGGGCATTTCCATCTCAGACAATGGGGGCATTTTGCTAGGATATGCCCCCTTTGTCTGACAAGTGCGGGTCCCACCTCTGGGACCCACACCTACATCAAGAATCGATCCCTGAAAGTTGTGGATGGCACATTGCTCATATACAGCTGTCCTCCACTCATTTCTATGGGGCCGCCGAAAATAGCCGAGCTCTGGCTCAGATATTTTAGTAGGCCCAATAGAAATGAGTGGGAGCGGTGGTGCTCTCCCATTCACTTCTATAGGGAAAGCACTTGCCGGTTGCCGGACCCGGGAAAACCTGGGGTCCTCCGGTGACCACCTTCCCTGCTCCATTCTCAGTGTAGGTCCGGGTCCCAGAGGATGGACCCGCACCGATCAGACAATGGGAGCATATCCTAGCGATATGCCCCCATTGTCTGAGATGGGAATACCCCTTTAAGACTATTAAAAATGACCATAGATACTTACACACAAGCACTCCAGTTGCGGCTTTATGCTTTTTACGGCCACAATTCTTAATGTTGGAATAATTTACAGTAGAGTGCATTCTCCCATATATAGTTAAATCAGAGATTAGCCCCGTTTGCATATTTACTTATATTGGCCCATTACATAGGAAGCGTTTGTTGTTCTACATTTGTTTGATTGAAGTTTCTATGAGCCATTAATACGCGGTAATGAGCCACTACTACAGTGTTTAGGTAACTAATGATAGTTTTTGCCTGACTTAAATGTTTACCAAGGCAGGATGCTAAATACTGTGACGGGTTACCACATCATTAACAATGTATTATTGCCTATTCACTGTAATGAAAGTTAATGCTTTGCTAATGACTCATTAACTACCTCTCACATTATTAAGCAGGCAGTTATCAAGTGTACCTGAGACAATAACTGCAGCACAATGCATGGGTTGTCAGGACACAATGGGCAGAATATGCAGGCGGCCCGGGAATCCTCGGCGTCATTGTTGCATTGCTGTTTTTTATGATAGGAATGCTTCTTTCTCTTGTTTTCCTCCATGCTTCTCTTCCCTCCTTTGCTTTGATCAGGGGTGCATTAAACACAAGGACGGTGAATTCCTCAGTGTCACATGTAACATATGCATTCTGTATAGCTGCTAGCTGTACAAAGCAGGCGCCACTCTTCTCACTCTGCATGATTCACCCCTAGAAGGTATTTATCTCAAGGCAAAATCTTCAGCCTCTCTGTCTATATATCTTCATAATTACTTTCTGCTAGTGAAACCATAGTCTGGGGAAATACACTTGTACATTACATTTCTGTAAGTAAAAAACACTTCCCTATACTTTATGCATTGTATATCGAGCTGTTAAAGGGGTTATTCTATAATTAAAGGAGTTGTCCCATCTCAGACAATGGGGGCATCTCGCTAGGATATGCCCCCATTATCTGATAGGTGCGGGTCCCACTGCTGGGACCCGCACCTATATCAAAAACGGAGCCCCGAAAGTAACCGCCCTCCATTCATTTTCTATGGGGCCGGCGAATATAGCCGAGTGCTGGCTCGGCTATTTCCTTCGGCCCCATAGAAATGAATGGGATCATGGGCCGCGCATGCGCGGTACGCTCCCATTCACTTCTATGGGCTCAGAGCTTGGTGGTGGACGGACCCCGGGAAATCTGGGGTCCTCCAGTCACAGCCCTCCCCACTCTGTTCTTGATGTAGGTGCGGGCCTACCTACATCACATGCGCAGTGTGCCCTCCACAACTTTCAGGGATCAATTCTCGATGTAGGACCCGCACCTATCAGACAATGGGGGCATATCCTAGCAATATGCCGCCATTGTCTTAGATGGGAATACCCCTTTAATGTAAAAAATGAAGATCAGGCATCATATAGTACATGACATTGTCTTTCTAACAAAATGAGCCTCAAGTGGAGCCAGAGATTTCCACGTCAATTGCTCCTATTGGTATATTAGTTTCTACTCAGGCTGGCAGCTTAAGGGCATATTCTTTCTTAATGAGTATGTCTTTTTTGCTGCAGCTCTCTACCTATCACAATTCAGGGAGCATGTCCTTTATGCTGCAACTATCTCTCCATCATAATTTGGGGGTGTCCTTTCTGCTACAGGTCTCTTCCTATCACAGTTTAAGCGGCGTGTCCTTTCTCAGGTGACATACGCTTTTTGCTGCAGCTCTCTCACTGAAACTGTCACAGCTTCTAACAGTATATACGGCTGGTAGCAGGTATGGAACATGTGTGTCCACGTCAGCGATGTTACTGAGGTGGACATAGAAATAAAGAACAAACAGCAGGTGGCACTATACAAATACATGTTATTGAAAAATACTGCAGCTATACAACATTTTTAATTACATGCAATTACAAAAAATATTCAGATCTCAGAACTGGTTTGAAAAATGTAAAAAATCTTTTGTGGGACAATCATAATTCTAATGTCTATTCTTAGTGATATCTACATGGGCTTATTCACACCACAATATTCATGAAAGGTATATGTTGGGAGGATTTCCTGATTAGTGTTGAGCGAACAGTTCGAGAATAGTTCGGGTTCGTACCGAACTTTGGGGTGTCCGTGACACGGACCCGAACCCGGACATTTTCAAAAAAGTTCGGGTTCGAGTTCGGAGTTCGGCATGTTCTCTCGGCGCATTTTGAAAGTACTATATAGCAGAATAGTACAGGCTTAAAGCTGAAATCGCATTGCGATTACAACTTTGAGCTACCGATCACCATGGGAAGTTGAAATCGCAATGCGATTATTAGAACTCAAATAAATCGCATCACACTACACGTTCTAATTGCATTCGACTTTAACTTTACTGTTTGGTTTTGTATCGCGATAATACAAAATTTGAATAATCGTGTGCGTGCTGTTCTAGCATGCAGTGCTATTCGTATCCCACTATTAAGTTCTAATCGCATTCGATGTTAACTTATGCATTTTTTTTTTTTTTGCCAGGCATCAAATAGAATGCGATGCCTGTCAAAAAAAAAGCATAAGTTAAAATCGAATGCGATTAGAACTTAAGAGTGGGATACGAATAGCACTAGTGTTGTGTTGTTGAGCGCACATTTCGAGAATAGTTCCGGTCCATACAGAATTTTGGGGTGTTCGTGACACGACCCGAACCCGAACATTTTCATAAAAATTCGGGTTCGGTTTTGTAGTTCGTCATTTTTTGTGGCGCATTTTGAAAGGCTGCAAAGCAGCCAATCAACATGCATCATACTACTTGCCCTAAGATGCCATCGCAGCCATGCCTACTATTGGCAAGGCTGTGATTGGCCAAGTGCAGCATGTGACTCAGCCTCTTTATAAGCTTGTGCGCACGTCGGGACGTGCTCACTCCCGATGTGAATAGAACAGGGATAGATGCAGCTGCTGTGAGGGCGAGATAGGCAGGGAATAATCGAGGAAAAAACCTGAGAAGAAGTGAATGATCTAAACCTGTGCATCAGAACAACTCAGCTGAGCTGTTCACTGAAAGTTTATTTTTTTACACTGGCCAGATCGATTTTTACCGGCACATGTAACTGGGCTGACCGGCGGCGGCCATTTTGGGACCTGTGGTGGGCCAGCCTGCTGCCACAGAGTCCAAAGAAAAGCTCCAAAGAATTGAAAAATCTACTCCTGTGACACAGAACAACAGCGATTCAGCTGCTCAGTCAAAGTCAATTTTTTTCTGGCTGGGCAGACCATTTTCTGGCACATGTTACTGGGCTGATAGGCGGCGGCCATTTTGGGACTTGTGGTGCTACAGCAAAAGCTGCCACAGCGCCCATTAATCTCATGTAATAGTCGATTTTTTCATAGATATACTACATCAGGGGTTTGGCTGTGCTTGTGTCACCCCTACCAACTGCCAATATATTTAATATATCAGTGGTGAAACTGAAAGTAACCCACTTGGATAGCAAATCCCATGAATGTGCTGTTCCAGCTAGGCTAGCCAGTGTCACTACAGCCAGGTCCAATACTGTCAGCCAGAAATTTTTTTTTTTTTTTTGCCAGAAATATAAATTAAAAAAATCTTTCCCTGTAACAAACATAATTCTGGTGTTAGACCAGAAGAAGCATCTTCAGTAAATAATACTGTAAAAGGTTTAGGCAATAATTCTCCCAGTGTGGGCAATTTATGTACCAAAGCGAGCATTTTAAAAATTCGGTGTTCTGAAATACCAGCAGTCCTCTTGTAATTAATACCAGAAAAAGGCATTATAGTGTCCAGTGTTGTCATTTTGGTTCCAAAAAGGCCAATTTAATCAATCTGGTGTTGGTGACACCCGAAATAGTACGCCGCACGTTGTTACTCCTGTAAAAAGGAAATACTTCTCCCACTGTGGGAATTCATTTAACATAAGTAGCATTTAAAAAATTCTGGTGTCCAATTTGCAGCAGTCTTCTTGTAATTAATACCAGAAAAAGGCATTATAGTGTCCAGTGTTGTCATTTTGGTTCCAAAAAGGCCAATTTAATCAATCTGGTGTTGGTGACACCCGAAATAGTACGGCGCACGTTGTTACTCCTGTAAAAAGGAAATAGTTCTCCCACTGTGGGAATTCATTTAACCCCTTAGTGACCACCCATACGTGTTTTTACGGCGGTCACTAAGGGGCCTTAGGCTGGGCTGCCGCGTTTTTACGGCGGCCCAGTCTAAGCGCTGCACGGGTCCCCCGTGCAGCGGGGAGCGCGGGCCCGGCTCTCACATGAGAGCCGCGACCCTGCTCTAACAGCCCGGGCCGGCAGGAGTGCCAATACGGGCTGTTTGACCCTACATGCCGGGCGCAATGGCGCCTGCGCATGTAAAGGGTTGACAGAGGGAGCGAACTCCCTCTGTCACCCATCAGCACCCCGCAGATGCGATCGCAGGGTGCTGATGGGCTGGAAGCTCACCTTCCTTCCGGCAGGGCCCTGAGCCTGCCCTGAAGTATCCACCAGCAGGCTATGCCTCTCTGGCGTAGCCTGCTGGTCAAAGGTAGAATTGCACTGCATTTAAAATGTAATGCATTATAGATATAATGCATTACATTTTAAAAGCAATCAAAATACTGTATATTATAGTCCTCATGTGGGACTATTAAGTAGTAAAAAATTAGAAAAAAATACACATTTATTAAATAAAAAACTCCATGAAATATAAAAATATGCTTTTTTTCCATTGAAAATACGCTTTTCAATGAAAAAATTGCAAAAAAATTATCCCCACATGTTTGGTATTGCCGCGTCCGTAACAACCGGCACTACATAAATATTACATAAATTATCCCCTATAGTACACGCCGTTAAAAATAAATAAAAAAAGCCCGAATTTCTAATTTATTCTTAATTTTCACAGAAAAAACGAAATAACAAGCGATCAAAAGCGGAATTTACTAAAAATTATACCAATGAAAAATAGAAGTCGTCCCGCAAAAATCAAGCCCTCACACAACTCCATAGAAAAAAAATTAAAAAGTTATGGGTCCTGGGAAGTGGCAATGCAAAATCTTTTTTTGTTAAAAAAGGGGTTTTATTGAAAAAAAGTAGTAAAACTTAAAAAAAATATAAGTATTTGGTATCCCTGTAATCGTACTGACCCAGGGAATGAAAATATTATGTTACTTTTACCGAATAATGAACATCGTAAAATTTATAATGTACAAACGCAGTGGCAGTAGTACTATTTTTCCCCTTCTCCCTCCCAGAAAGAGTTAATAAAAGTTAATAACATAGTTATGTGTACCCCAAAATGGCGCTATTAAAAACTACAACTTGTCCCGCAAAAAACAAGCCCTCATACTGCTATATAGACGGAAAAATAAAAAAGTTATAGCTCTGGGAACGAGACCATGAAAAAAGGACGAAAAACGCTTGGTCATAAAGTAGCATTTAAAAAATTCTGGTGTCCAATTTGCAACAGTCCTCTTGTAATTAATACCAGAAAAAGGCATTATAGTGTCCAGTGTTGTCATTTTGGTTCCAAAAAGGCCAATTTAATCAATCTGGTGTTGGTGACACCCGAAATAGTACGCCGCACGTTGTTACTCCTGTAAAAGGAAATAGTTCTCCCACTGTGGGAATTCATTTAACATAAGTAGCATTTAAAAAATTCTGGTGTCCAATTTGCAGCAGTCCTCTTGTAATTAATACCAGAAAAAGGCATTATAGTGTCCAGTGTTGTCATTTTGGTTCCAAAAGGCCAATTTAATCAATCTGGTGTTGGTGACACCCGAAATAGTAGGCCGCACGTTGTTACTCCTGTAAAAGGAAATAGTTCTCCCACTGTGGGAATTCATTTAACATAAGTAGCATTTAAAAAATTCTGGTGTCCAATTTGCAGCAGTCTTCTTGTAATTAATACCAGAAAAAGGCATTATAGTGTCCAGTGTTGTCATTTTGGTTCCAAAAGGCCAATTTAATCAATCTGGTGTTGGTGACACCCGAAATAGTAGGCCGCACGTTGTTACTCCTGTAAAAGGAAATAGTTCTCCCACTGTGGGAATTCATTTAACATAAGTAGCATTTAAAAATTCTGGTGTCCAATTTGCAGCAGTCCTCTTGTAATTAATACCAGAAAAAGGCATTATAGTGTCCAGTGTTGTCATTTTGGTTCCAAAAGGCCAATTTAATCAATCTGGTGTTGGTGACACCCGAAATAGTAGGCCGCACGTTGTTACTCCTGTAAAAGGAAATAGTTCTCCCACTGTGGGAATTCATTTAACATAAGTAGCATTTAAAAAATTCTGGTGTCCAATTTGCAGCAGTCCTCTTGTAATTAATACCAGAAAAAGGCATTATAGTGTCCAGTGTTGTCATTTTGGTTCCAAAAAGGCCAATTTAATCAATCTGGTGTTGGTGACACCGAAATAGTACGCCGCACGTTGTTACTCCTGTAAAAGGAAATAGTTCTCCCACTGTGGGAATTCATTTAACATAAGTAGCATTTAAAAATTCTGGTGTCCAATTTGCAGCAGTCTTCTTGTAATTAATACCGGAAAAAGGAATTACGGTATATCTTCCAGTGTGTGAATTTTGGGGCTAAAAATAATATATTTTATTGTGGTGCGAGTTGAATCGCAACAATGAGAAAACATTCTATTAAGGGACGAGGACGCGGTCGTGGTGGGGTCCGTGGAGTCTCTGTTGCTGGCAGAGGACGTGGCCGTTCGGCCTCAGGCGCACAAAGTAGTGAACCAACTCCCTCAAGTAGCCGGCAGAATTTACAGCGATATTTGGTGGGGCCCAATGCCGTTATGAGGATGGTAAGGCCTGAGCAGGTACAGGCATTAGTCGATTGGGTGGCCGACAGTGCTTCCAGCACGTTCACCACATTGTCTTCCGCCCAGTCTTCTGCGGAAGCGCACAGGTGGCACCGGAAAACCAAGCCCATCAGTCTGTCACATCACCCCCATGCATATCAGGGAAACTGTCCGAGCCTCAAGTTATGCAGCAGTCTCTTCTTCTGTTTGAAGACTCTGCTGGCAGGGGTTCCCAGGGGCGTCCACCTAGCCCTTCCCTAGCGGTGGAAGACATACCATGCACTGACGCACAACCACTTATGTATCCAGATGATGAGGACATGGGAATACCACCACAGCAGAGTGACCGAGTGTCTGATGATGACGAAACACAGGTGCCCACTGCCGCGTCTTATTGCAGTGTGCAGACTGAACAGGAGGAGGTCAGGGAGGAAGACTGGGTGGAAGACGATGCAGAGGACGATGAGGTCTTAGACCCCACATGGACTGAAGGTCGTGCCGCTGACTTAAATAGTTCAGAGGAAGAGGCAGTGGTGAGACCGAGACAACAGCGAAGCCAAAGAGGGAGCAGGGGGCAAAAGCAGAACACCCGCCGTCCCGAGAGTTCGCCTGCTATTGGCCAGTGCCAACAGGGACCCAGCACCCCAAAGGCATCTTCAAGGAGTTCCCTGGCATGGCACTTCTTCAAACAATGTGCTGAGGACAAGACCAGAGTGGTTTGCACGCTGTGCCATCAGACCCTGAGGCGAGGCATTAACGTTCTTAACCTGAGCACCACCTGCATGATCAGGCATCTACATGCAAAGCATGAACTGCAGTGGAGTGCACACCTCAAAAACAAATGAACCCGCTCAGGCTCCCCTGCTCCCTCTACCGCTGCTGCCTCGGCTTCCGCCTCGAGAGGAATGTTGCCACCTGCCGAGCAGCAAACAGAGGATGTGCCACCGACACCACCACCACCACCGCCACCGTCACCTTGCGTCTCCACTATTTCACACAGCAGCGTTCAGCTCTCCATCTCTCAAACCTTTGAGAGGAAGCGCAAATTCCCACCTAGTCACCCTCGAGTCCTTGGCCTGAATGCCAGCATTTCTAAACTACTGGCCTTTGAAATGCTGTCATTCCGGCTGGTGGACACAGACAGCTTCAAACAGCTGATGGCCATGGCTGTCCCCCAGTATGTGGTTCCCAGCCGCCACTACTTCTCCAAGACAGCCGTGCCTTCCCTGCACATGCAAGTGTCCGATAAAATCAAGTGTGCACTGCGCAACGCCATTTGTGCCAAGGTCCACCTAACCACAGATACGTGGACCAGTAAGCACGGCCAAGGACGCTATATCTCACTAACTGCACACTGGGTGAATGTAGTGGCGGCTGGGCCCCAGGCGGAGAGTTCCTTGGCGCACGTCCTTCCGCCACCTAGGATCGCAGGGCATCATTCTCTGCCTCCTGTAGCCTCCTCCTCCTACTCGGCTTTCTCCTCCTCCTCTGCTTCCACCAGCTCCTCCTGTCAGCCACACACCTTCACCACCAACTTCAGCACAGCCCGGGGTAAACGTCAGCAGGCCATTCTGAAACTCTTATGTTTGGGGGACAGGCCCCACACCGCGCAGGAGTTGTGGCGGGGTATTGAACAACAGACGGACGAGTGGTTGCTGCCGGTGGGCCTCAAGCCAGGCCTGGTGGTATGCGATAATGGGCGAAATCTCGTGGCAGCTCTGGGACTAGCCGGTTTGACGCACATCCCTTGCCTGGCGCATGTGCTGAATTTGGTGGTGCAGAGGTTCATTCACCACTACCCCAACATGTCAGAGCTGCTGCATAAAGTGCGGGCCGTCTGTGCGCGCTTCCGGCGTTCACATCCTGCCGCTGCTCGCCTGTCTGCGCTACAGCGGAACTTCGGCCTTCCCGCTCACCGCCTCATATGCGACGTGCCCACCCGGTGGAACTCCACCTTGCACATGCTGGAGAGACTGTGCGAGCAGCAGCAGGCCATAGTGGAGTTTCAGCTGCAGCACGCTCGCGTCAGTCGTACTGCGGAACGGCACCACTTCACCACCAATGATTGGGCCTCCATGCGAGACCTGTGTGCCCTGCTGCACTGCTTTGAGTACTCCACCAAAATGGCCAGTGGCGATGACACTGTTATCAGCGTTACAATACCAATTCTATGTCTCCTAGAGAAAACGCTTAGGGCAATGATGGAAGAGGAGGTGGCCCAGGTGGAGGAGGAGGAGGAGGAGGAGGCTCGTTTCTAAGACTTTCAGGCCAGTCTGTTAGAAGTAGCTCAGAGGGAGGTTTTTTGAAGCAGCAGAGGGCAGGTTCACAAGTCGCCAGCCAAGGCACTCTAATGGAGGACGAGGAGGATGAGGAGGAGGTGGAGGAGGACGAGGATGAAGCAGGTTCACAGCAGGGTGGCAGCCCACACAGCTCAGGCCCATCACTAGTGCGTGGCTGGGGGATACGGTGGACGATGACGATACGCCTCCCACAGAGGACAGCTTGTCCTTACCTCTGGGGAGCCTGGCACACATGAGCGATTACATGCTGCAGTGCCTGCGCAACGACAGCAGAGTTGCCCACATTTTAACGTGTGCTGACTACTGGGTGGCCACCCTGCTGGATCCCCAGTACAAAGACAATGTGCCCACTTTACTTCCTGCACTGGAGCGTGATAGGAAGATGCGCGAGTACAAGCGCACGCTGGTAGACGCGCTCCTGAGAGCATTCCCAACTGTCACAGGGGAACAGGTGGAAGGCCAAGGCCAAGGCAGAGGAGGAGCTAGAGGTCGCCCACGCAGCAGTATCACGGCCAGCTCCTCTGAGGGCAGGGTTAGCATGGCAGAAATGTGGACAAGTTTTGTCTCCACGCCACAGCTAACTGCCCCACCACCTGATACGGAACGTGTTAGCAGGAGGCAGCATTTCACTAACATGGTTGAACAGTATGTCTGCACACCCCTCCACGTACTGACGGACGGTTCGGCCCCATTCAACTTCTGGGTTTCAAAATTGTCCACGTGGCCAGAGTTAGCATGTTATGCCTTGGAGGTGCTTTCCTGCCCGGCGGCCAGCGTTTTATCAGAACGCGTATTCAGCACGGCGGGGGCGTCATTACTGACAAGCGCAGCCGCCTGTCCACAGCCAATGTGGACAAGCTGACGTTCATAAAGATGAACCAGGCATGGATCCCACAGGACCTGTCCCTCCCTTGTGCAGAGTAGTCCTTAATAACTGCCTAAAACATGTCTTGTTGTACTACGGGCCACTTCTTTATTTAATACAAATTTTATGTAACCCACAGTTGAATGAAACTCTCCTCTGTCTGGGCGCCGGGGCCTAACTAGATGAAAGTGGCCTGTTAAACTATCGGGTGACATAAAGCCATAACCTCTGCCATGCTACCTCTGTCCTCTGTCTGGGTGCTGAGGCCTAAGTCAAATAAAGCGGTCTTCTGCTGTGCTGGGGATATGAAGCTAATCTCTGACCTCTCTCCTCTGTCTGGGTCCAAAGGCCTAAGTCACTGAAAGAGGCCTTCTCCTGTGGTGTGTGATATGATGCCTGAATATGTGCTGTGGGGCCTCTCTCCTCTGTCTGGGTGAAGGGGTCAAAGTAACTAAATGGTGGCCTACTCCTGTGGTGGTTGATATGATGCCTGATTCTCTGCTGTGGAACCTCTCTCCTCTGTCTGGGTGAAGGGGTCAAAGTAACTAAATGGTGGCCTACTCCTGTGGTGGTTGATATGATGCCTGAATATGTGCTGTGGAGCCTCTCTCCTCTGTCTGGGTGAAGGGGTCAAAGTAACTAAATGGTGGCCTACTCCTGTGGTGGTTGATATGATGCCTGATTCTCTGCTGTGGGGCCTCTCTCCTCTGTCTGGGTGAAGGGGTCAAAGTAACTAAATGGTGGCCTACTCCTGTGGTGGTTGATATGATGCCTGAATATGTGCTGTGGGGCCTCTCTCCTCTGTCTGGGTGAAGGGGTCAAAGTAACTAAATGGTGGCCTACTCCTGTGGTGGTTGATATGATGCCTGATTCTCTGCTGTGGGGCCTCTCTCCTCTGTCTGGGTGAAGGGGTCAAAGTAACTAAATGGTGGCCTACTCCTGTGGTGGTTGATATGATGCCTGATTCTCTGCTGTGGGGCCTCTCTCCTCTGTCTGGGTGAAGGGGTCAAAGTAACTAAATGGTGGCCTACTCCTGTGGTGGTTGATATGATGCCTGATTCTCTGCTGTGGGGCCTCTCTCCTCTGTCTGGGTGAAGGGGTCAAAGTAACAAAATGGTGGCCTACTCCTGTGGTGGTTGATATGATGCCTGAATCTCTGCTGTGGGGCCTCTCTCCTCTGTCTGGGTGAAGGGGTCAAAGTAACTAAATGGTGGCCTACTCCTGTGGTGGTTGATATGATGCCTGATTCTCTGCTGTGGAACCTCTCTCCTCTGTCTGGGTGAAGGGGTCAAAGTAACAAAATGGTGGCCTACTCCTGTGGTGGTTGATATGATGCCTGATTCTCTGCTGTGGGACCTCTCTCCTTTGTCTGGGTGCTGGGGTCGAAATAATAGTAAGTGACCTTCTCCATTGGTGGGTGACTTGAAGCCTGATTCTGTGCTATGGGACCTCACTCCAATTAATATTGTTTAATTTTTATTTATTTTATGTTAACTCATCATTTCCCTATCTACATTTGTTTGCAGGGGATTTACTCTACATTTTGCTGCCTTTTGCAGCCCTCTAGCCCTTTCCGGGTGTGTTTTACAGCCTTACCAAAAACCTTACCAGATCTAGCACATAAACCAGTTGAACTTGAAACCCTTGAAAGATTACAGTAATGAAAAATAATTATTAATATGGGCAACACTATCTGTACCCTTTGTTTCCAATCAAACAAAACGCAATAAATTTGATTTAACATTATAGTTTTATAAAATAATCTTTAACAAAATAGAATTATTTTTTAACATAAATATATAAATAACCAAAAAATTAGGGTAATTTTTTAAATTTTCTCTGCTCCTCCAGCAGATCATCGATGTCCTTAAGATGAGCCTCCTCCATGGCTCGCATTTGGTGGGAGAACTGCATCTTGAGCTGCCTCATCTTCCTTGTTTGCTGCTCCCTGAACTGCTGCATTCGCAGCTGGTGCTTCCTTCGCATTGTTTTTATTTTTTTAACATGATGTTGTCAGCTGTAAAATAAATGAAATAAAATTTGGAAATGTACATTAAAAATACAATCATTAATTGTTATATAAAGCTGAGATGATATTTTTTCTTGAAAATCACTGGTTAGACCACACATGGAGTACTGTGTACAGTTCTGGGCTCCTGTGAACAAGACAGACATAGCAGAGCTGGAGAGGGTTCAGAGGAGGGCAACTAAAGTAATAACTGGAATGAGGGATCTACAGTACCGTAAAAGGTTATCAAAATTAGGGTTATTCACTTTAGAAAAAGACGACTGAGGGGAGATCTAATAACTATGTATAAATATATCAGGGGTCAGTACAGAGATCTGTCCCATCATCTATTTATCCCCAGGACTGTGACTGTGACGAGGGGACATCCTCTGCGTCTGGAGGAAAGAAGGTTTGTACACAAACATAGAAAAGGATTCTTCACTGTAAGAGCAGTGAGACTATGGAACTCTCTGCCTGAGGAGGTGGTGATGGTGAGTACAATAAAGGAATTCAAGAGGGGACTGGATTTATTTCTGGAGTGTAATAATATTACAGGCTATAGCTACTAGAGAGGGGTCGTTGATCCAGGGAGTTATTCTGATTGCCTGATTGGAGTCGGGAAGGAATTTTTTCCCTTATGTGAGGAAAATTGGCTTCTGCCTCACAGGGTTTTTTTGCCTTCCTCTGGATCAACTTGTAGGAAACAGGCCGAACTGGATGGACAAATGTCTTTTTTCGGTCTTATATACTATGTTACTATGTAAATCTGTTATATATTGGTTTAGGTAGGATTAATAATAGTTCCTTTTAGTTTTGGGTTATTGACTTAGTAGTTACGTTAATGGTTTTGATGTTGATCAATTACTTTTTAGTGTTTATTTTTATATTACTGTTATGTGTTGTACTTTATTTGTTGCCTGTTTTATTATATTTTCTTCATTTAAAAAAATAATATAGTTTGTTAAAATATATTCTTAGAAAAATTTATATATTGCATGCTTGTTATATCGTACTTCCAAAAATGGATGTGGCAGTTAGATACGTTATGGAAATCAGTACTCCCACCCGTAACATTAGCTTTCTGGGACACTGAATAAATAAAAATATCCACATCATCCATTTACCTTCTTGTCGGGGGTAGTGACCATCTCCTCTTCTGCCTCCTCAGAGTCATCACCCTCCTCCACTGCAGCAGGTGGGCTATGGGCCTGATAGCCTGATGGCCCTGCCTCTTCCTGCTCCTCCTCGTCCGAGTGGTCTGTCTCCTCCTCCACCTCCACCGCCTTCTTCTTTTTAGAGAGCTTGGCTCTCACTTTGGGAAGCGGAGCATCTGTAATGATGATGATGACCAAATTTTTAAAAATGCCAAGATAAACAAGTAAAGCCAAATTACAGTTAAGGGTACACAAATTAATCTATGGTAGTGTCTGGATGGCATAATAATTAACTACACCTATCTTTCTTCTCCTTTTGGCTTAGATCAAGTGTAGTATCATCAGTGTCTGCCTTGACCTGCCGGACCAGGACCCTGTGGGTACCCCCTGCACTCTGCCTTTGAGCATCGTTGATTAAGTTCAGCTTCAACTCACTGCTGCTATTGGGTGGTGGGGCCACTCCCCAGGGAACAAGAGTGATTCGAGTCTATGACTTCATTTGGGCATGTGGCCTAATTGTCCTGATCGATGCTTGTTGTCTACACTCGTCCAGACGTGCGAGGAGTTTGGACAAGCTTCAGGGGCCAAAGTCAACTGTGTAAAGTCAAAAACATATGTGGCCCAGAAAGAGGTCTCATATTGCCACTTTTAGCACCCTTTCCCATCAGTTCAACACCACTGTACTAAGTGATTTATTGTAAAGGGTTAAAAATACTTATTTCTCTCACCAACATATTGTGTTATCTATCTGCTCAGTTATGCAAATAAGTATTGTACCTGGAAGAGATTTATCTCGGATCTTAGTGATCAGATCCATCCTGTGGCGCTTCAGATCTGACCACTTTTTAGAATCGCATCCTTCCGATGAGTGCACCCATTCTTCTGCCACAGATGGAAAGCAATTCTCCGCACTATGGCCTGCTTTTCGCCCCTTGACCTTCTGCGGTCGTACCTCTTCTCCAACATTTCCTGCAAGATAACAATTAAATCATGTAATCCCACAGTTCTAAAATACAATTATTAGTTATCATAGTCATAAGAACCATCAAAAATAACATTTAATATCAAAACAGTCAAAGAGTAGAACATCACCATCCCTTTAAAAGTGACTTGAACATTGCCGCCCCTTTAAAAGTGACTTGAACACTGCAGCCCCTTTAAAAGTGACTTGAACATCACCATCCCTTTAAAACTGACTTGAACATCGCCATCCCTTTAAAAGTGACTTGAACATTGCGATCCCTTTAAAAGTGACTTGAATATTGCCGCCCCTTTAAAAGTCACTTGAACATCGCCATCCCTTTAGAAGTGACTTGAACATCGTCATCCCTTTAAAAGTGACTTGAACATTGCCACCCCTTTAACAGTGTCTTTCACTAATCACTCATGTAGTTGTGCAGTCTGCTAAAGCCTGTGATGAGTTTATGTCACCAAGCAGTAGGACATGTGACAGTGTAAGGCAGTTATGAGATCAGTGAAGGCCTGCAGGCTTCTTGGCTAATAAAAATCATTAATAAATAAGTTTAAATCACATTACTGAATTACACACTAACTAAGTTCAATTACTTACAGTTATTAAGAAATCCAGCTCTTCTTTAGAGAAATTACTTTTCGCCATAATCGCTGGGACAGTCACCAATCTCCACTCTCGTCTCTCTCGATCCGATCCGAGGTAACGCACACATGTACAGACGCACGTACACGATTCTTGAATAGTTGTATTATCGCGATAATAAAACTAACAGTGTAAAGTTGACTGTATTGCTCTAAGTTATATTCGCGTACGAATGTAACTTCTATTACAGCACACCATACTAAAACTGACTAAGAGACAGCTTTAAGTTCTATTCGAAAGCGATTATGCGATTATTATATATCTGCTTAATCGCATTGCCGTTTCAACTTAGCATTGCTAAATAATTCCATCCATATTGGTTAACTTACTGTTACTGACTCAGTAAGTTAACGATATGGATGGAATTATTTAGCAATGCTAAGTTGAAATCGCAATGCGATTAAGCAAATATATAAGAATCGCTTTGCGATTTCAACTTAATTCTCAGATCCGACAGTACATTCTACTGGAGGAGGCGTTGCCATGGTGATCGTTAGCTCAAAGTTGTAATCGCAATGCATTTATTGCGGTATATTATCCCTCTGGGTGTCTTTTACAGGTTAATTTTTATTTATTTTATGTTAACTCATCATTTCCCTATCTACATTTGTTTGCAGGGGATTTACCTACATTTTGCTGCCTTTTGCAGCCCTCTAGCCCTTTCCGGGAGTCTTTTACAGGCTTTTTAGTGCCCAAAAGTTCGGGTCCCCATTGACTTCTATGGGGTTCGGGATGAAGTTCGGGTTGAGTTCGGATCACGAACCCGGACATTTTCCGGAAGTTCGGCCGAACCTCTCGAACCCGAACATTCAGGTGTTCGCTCAACTCTAGTTACCATAAAATGTCAAATCTTGCTAAATTACTATAGAGATTTGTGATCCTCTATAAAACCTAAATACACCACAAATATTTTGTATTAAGCCATCATCTTAGTAAAGGTGAATAGTAAATTCTTGCTCTTCACATAAATCTACAACTAGCTGATGTTTACAGGAATTTGATTGCTGGACTTTGAGGGTCTTATTTCATTTAACTTTCATCTAAATTCCAGAAGGGGGTAAACCTTTAATCTCCTGTTATCAGTCCTGTCTGTGACCTGGTTCAGAAACTATCTGTAGTAATCTAAGGGCAGTGTCCTCCCAACATTTTAATCCTTGATCTTTATTGACAGAACAATTTGTAGTCCCATAGAAATTACTTCTAAACAATCCAGAGACACTCCTCTAGCAGAGGAACAACAGAGGTCAAACCTCAATCACCCTCCTCCGTTCCTTCCCATTGACCTCTGTGTACACTGCACACAAGATGGACCCATGGCCTCACATCATAGACTGTGCCAGTAATAGAGTTAGTGGTTTAGATATAGGCTTGGAAGTCATGACGTATCGGGGGTCCTTCCATTCACCTCACCACAGGGGCAGCTGTAATGGTGACTATATTGGTCATCACCTAACTTTCTGTGGAAGAAGTATAATGAAGACACATGAGATTTGCTATAATTTAGGTCAAAAACTACATCAGCCTAAGTTTATGGTGCATGAGATGCCAAAGATGTAACTAATTGGTACTTAAGATGCATCTACCTCTTAGTAAATTAGGTGCATCCTATTCCAGTGCATATGTGAATGCCAGTCTTAAAAAAAATGTCCTCCACTATATCACTTAGTTCTATCATTTGAGTTCTTATATTGATCAGTCCCCTCCTTAGTTGTCCGTTGTTCAGAGTGCTTTATTGTTCACATCTGTGTTGGAGGTTCCCTTAAGGACCTTTGTCGCAGATTATATAAAAATATGGGACAAATTAGCAGAACATGCTGTGCTGTTTTGTCTGATTAAATGTAGGGTTACATGACGGAAACCTGGCAGACTTCATAATAGTCCATACATCAGGCGCCGTTTGTGTCTGTCCTGTAATAGAACCAATATTTCAATTATTTTCATTAATTTGCCTTACGGTGGGGCAGAGCAATGGAAATAAAGAACGCCTATGTGAACATTATTTTGAAGCCATATTATTATTATTTATTATTTAAGCACCATTCATTCCATGGCGCTGTATATATGATAAGGGGAGCACATACTACAGACAAGTACAATAAGCATGAACAAGACGAGTTACAGACTGGTACAGAAGGAGAGAGAGCCCTGCCCGTGAGGGCTTACAATATTTCAGAAATTAGAACTTGGGGAACGTTGAGTCTCCGAATGGTTTGGAGTTTACACTTTGAGCATGTTATTTATCTGTAGAAGGCTGAAATAGGATTAACCCCAGAAGGCATTGGTGTTCTGATATAGTGTAGGGAACACCCTACCCAACAAGTCACCCTAAACCAAGCCACAAATTTCTAATTCTGCATTTAAACCTCATGGAAACCACATTTTCAAATTCATATATGATACTTGATTCTCCTCTGGACAAAGCACTTAAGGGGTCACTTACTAAGACCGGTGTTTTATACGCTGGTCTAAATAACCCCTATAGCTGGCGGCAAGTCCCCTGAAGTTATGAAGAGGCGCAAGCCTCCACATAACTTCAGCGTATCCAGCGCCAGTCTGAATGTAAGCCAGCTTCTTTGCTGTCTTACATTTAGACCATTTTCTAAGCCTAAAACAGGCGTAGAAGATGATAAAAAGAGACGGGCCTGCTGGCCAGGCCCCTTCCACGCCCACGTTTGTAGACCCGGCGTGAGCGAGAAAAAGTCACAGATTGAAGTGCAAATAACCCTTGCTCCACAGTCTGCACAAGAAATACGCCTAATACCGTATAGACATATTTCTGGATAGTAAATGACCCCCTTAGTCCTCCACTCTAATCTGGTTTTATTGATTGTAGCGCCATAAAGGACAGTGCCTTTAGGTTACTATTGTGAACCCGTTTAAAGTGTCTGTTGGTGAATGTTTAATAAACCCTATTCTGATAATGTCTACAGTACTGAACAAAAGTTTTGGACATGTGTGGATAAAATGCTTTCAAAAATAGAAGTCTTAATAGTTAATTTATTCTGCAGCAGGACAACAACCTCAAACACCCAGCTAACGTAATTAAGAATGATCTTCAGCATAAAGAAGAACAAGTCGTCCTGAAAGTGATGATATTGTCCTCAAAAAGGCCTGATCTCAACATCATCCAGTCTTCTACATGAAGAGATAGAAGGATTTGAGTGAGCCTACATGCACAGAAGATCTGTGGTTAGTTCTCCAAGATGTTTGGAAGAACCTCCTTGACGAGTTCCTTCAAAAACTGTGTGCAAGTCTACCTAGAAGAATTAATGCTGTTTTGAAGGCAAAGTTGGTCACACCGAATATTGATTGGATTTAGATTTCTCTCTTGTTCTTTCACTTAACTGATGAAAATAAAATATTTGGAAGTATTCTTACTCTGCAGAATTTTTCCGACACCTGCCTAAACTATTTGCACAGTTCAGTGAATGTTCAGATATCCATATCTTCAAAGTTCTGGATGTCTTCCCACTATACTGGGCATTGAACTACGTATATATCACTCCATGTAAGCACTTCATCAATTTAATATTTGTATTGGTTGACAGATAAATGTTCATGGACCAACCTTTTTCATTCACATGGTGTCATTTTGCACAATAATATGACCACTAGGGGTCATTCTACACAAAGTTATGGCTTCCCTTGGGAATGTAAAATTCCAAGTAAGGTACGGAATGAGAACGGAAAAGATCACATAGAGACCAAATCACTTCTACATGTCAAAGTGATACAGTTACCTTGGAAAGTGCAAGCGTCTTGTGAGCTTTTGACAGATCTAATCCTGCATGCATCTTATCAATGATCAAACCTGTACTTTGCAGCAGCTTTTAGAAACACTTTCAAAAGTTATTAATAGTTTCAAATTGCATCAATATGGTTTCCTGCGCTCTGGAGGCCCCTTTGTTCCTTACAATCGCTAATAGAAAGTTAACAGCAATACTTTAATTGCTTTCACTTTTTGGATACACACTAGGAGTCATTAAGCTTTAGAAATCTCCTTTCTCAGAGATACCATCTCCTGCCCGGAGGAATGGGAATTAAGACAGTATTTACTGGACTTAAAGTTAATTTTATTGCATATCATATTCGCCATCTGCCTCGGGCTGAAATATTAGGGGATTTATTTTAAAAAAATCGAAATATTGGAAGACTGTAATAAACCTATTGTTTGAATGGATTCTGGAAACAATTGCTTGCTGCCTAAAAGCATGGATGGATGCATTTCATGCAATTTACTGGTAGTGTTTTCTCTCTACAAATACCAGGTGGGAATGACCATGGTACCTAATAACACCCCACACCATGACTCTTGGTCCTGTTTGTCTCCACATTATGCATGATGGCAGTAGGCGCTCTTCAGCTTTTCGGTGAACTCTTATACGGCAATTATTAGTACCATGACAGAACCTGCATTCATCACTGAGCACTATTTTGCCATTGATGATCCCATCAAAGTTTTGAGGAGGAGGGCTGGAGAGCGCCTACAGCCATCATGCATAGTGCAGAGACCGACAAGCACAACACCAGGTGTCATTGTGTGGGGAACCTTTAGCCACCATAGCTATTCTTATCTGGTATTCGTGGAGGAAATGTTGACCGGTCTTCGGTATGTCCAAGACATTGTGGAACCAGTCTTACTGCCTACCCACACAACGCCAACACTACACAATGTGCTCTTCAAGGTATTCAGCAGCTCCCCTGGCCAGCTTGGTTACCAGATCTCTCCCCCATCAAGAAGGTCTGGGACTGGATGGGGTCATGGATCTCCAATGCACAGCAGCCAACCACTACCTTGGCTGCAATACTGCAAGGAGCAGTATGTTGAAAGAGCATGGAATGATATATCACAGGAGGATATCCAGCATCTGTGTGAGCATTGCCATACCAGAGTGGCAGCCTGTATTGTAGCAAAGGAGATGCCACCCAGTATTAATGTGACCGTGCCTCAACATATACCCTGCTGCAGAGCCCAAAGGCTACACCACTTTGGTTATGTAATCACTGTAGTAGCAGTATAACTACTACTACCCCAACATTTCTGCGCATACATCTACATGCTTGTCTGCTGCTACTGCTGGCACTACTATTGCTGCCACTATTACCTCTACACATCTTACACCTTCCATATCCACACTGTACTGCTGCTTCTCCAAAATAAAAGGGAGAATTTTCCAGGCTTGCTCAACTTCAGAACAAGTCAGTGGTTCTTATGACATTAACATTTGTGTGTATAAACAGGGGGAAGGCATCTCCTGCCATTAAGGATGCTTGTTCCTAACAAGTCACAGTTTTTTCTGAAAACACCTTGCATGTTTAAACAGCATCTCCCCCAAAAGGGACACTTTGGGTAAGGTTTCTAAGCAATAAGCATAACAATTTCTACGATGGTGTGTTTTGAAGCCCGCCGTTCGTTAACACCACCAACCATGTGTTCACATGTTTGTGTCAGTGTCACTCTGAAATTATTTGGTATTGCTCTCATTACGTTGAGGACGGGGTGGGAAGATCAAAAATTTATTAAAAAAGTAATAAAAAAAAGAGAGAGACAACATAAAAAATAGTCCTAGGAGACCTGAATGTCACATACAAATTTTCGCACCAATTAGAGAACATTTGATTCATGTAGAGTCACTTCGGCCACAAATCAATTTTTTTTAAAAAATGTGACAAATCTGATGCAAAACGAATTTCAAAAGTTACTCGTCTGCGTCTCTAATTTCATCCATCCACGTGAGGCTGTCCTTGTGACAAGAGGTATAGTCCATTGTATGTTCTCTCTTAATCTCAAGGTTTCATCAGTTTTGTGAAGTCTTCTAGCTGAACATACGATGATGAAGTAATCTCACACTTTAGAGTTTATATTCATTTTCTTAATATACTGTATTTAATTAGATATTAGGCAATCATTAGCTCGAAAATTACCTCTGGCTCATTGTGCCTGTATAGGGTCTGTATCTTCCCGTGTCAGTGCTGAATGATGGATTGCTTAGTGCTATCACACACCTAAGCTTTTTAATAACCTTTAAAGAGACAGTGCATTGTTATTTAACCCTCCCACTAGTTACTCGAAATTGCCATGTAAATGGCTTTTCCAAGACTCATACTGATCTTTGTAATCTTTGCATGACATCTGTCAGACAATTTGACCACAGACAGTGTATATTCTTTGTTCTATTGCTGTGGTTGTCACCTGCCTTGGGGCGCATTGTCCTGTGTTGTAAAGACCTGCAGGGAGATCCAGCAGAAGTGGATCTTGAAATAAATGTAAATTTCATAAAAAATTAATTTACTTCACCAAATTCTTTTCTATTTATTCTGTTAGTGATTAAATATTTTTGTAAGTCTGTTGTCAGGAATTAGATTTTAAAGAAAATCTGTCACCGTGCCACCTACAGCTGCATTCACAATACTGCAGGCTTCAGGGCTGAAATCTTCCACAATGCCTTGCTTTCTCAAGGTTTGTACAGACCTTGCTCTGGTGATTGCATTTTGGGAAATTTACTTAGTAAAGTTAACCCCAATTACGTTATGAAAAAGTTCATTCATCAAGTGAAAGCATAATTGATGGAGACTCCAAAAATATTGTTTCTGGGCAGCAGATTGTCCTGTGTTAACGGGGATCTGCTGTTCAGAGACAATGCTGGGGATGGGCGATTGCAGTAGCGATTGCTCCTACCCATACGGTGGAGCTAATTGCTACATATAAATGCAGTTCTCACCTCCGCTCACGATCAGGCAGTTATTGGGAACAAAACATGAATTCCCGATAATTGCCTGTTCATTCAGCCAGTGCAAAGTGGTCACTAGGGCCCCTACCTCTGCTCATGATCAGGAAATGATCAGGAATGAATGGTCTATTCTTAATAATTGTCTTGTCAATCGGCCCGTGTAGAAAATCTTTACTGTTCTATCATAGAAGCTCAGCTAAGCTGTTAGGGTATATATATCGAACAGAATAGCAACCAGAAGAATTTTTTATACAGCTCTGGAGTCTTTAAGGGGTCCTCTCGCTTCAGCAAATGGCATTTATCATGTAGAGAAAGTTAATACAAGCCACTTACTAATGTAATGTGATTGTCCATATGGCTTCCTTTGCTGGCTGGATTCATTTTTCCATCACATTATACACTGATTACAACCACCCTGCAATCCAGTAGCGGAGGCTGTGCTTGTACACTATAGGAAAAAGCACCAGCCTATGTGTGCTCCCACGGTCCCGGCCACCACAAGCAAGCACGACCACCACTGCTGGATTACAGGGTGGTTGTAATCATGGAAATGAGCAGTATATAGTGTGATGGAAAAATAAATCCTGCCAGCAAAAGAAGGCAATATGGACAATCAAAATACAGTAGTAAGTGCCTTGTAAGTCGATACATACGGGGGATGGTTGCTATATATTTTTTTTAGTGCTTGCTGCCTGACTGCTTTTTATCTCAGCTCAGTTAGGACAGAGTTAGGACAGAGCTGTGATCTGTGACTACAGTTTAGCTACAGTGCCTACAGAGTGTTTGAGGTGGTCTGAGACAAACCTTTAGGCCCCTTGCAGGCGAGTGAGTACTCCGCACGGGTGAAATGCGTGATGCGAACGCATTGAGCCCGTACGGAATCCGGACCCATTCTGTGTACATGAGCGTTGGTTTTCACGCTTCACTTGTGCGTTGCGTGAAAATCACAGCATGTTCTATATTCAGCGATTTTCACGCAACTCTAGCCCCAAAGAAGTGAATGGGGCTGTGTGAAAATCGCATCGCATCCGCAAGCAAGTGCGGATGCGATGCATTTTTCGCGGATGGTTGCTATGAGCATTCAGTTTTTTATCACGCGCGTGCAAAACGCATTAAATCTCATTGCACCAGCGCAGAAAAAACTGAACAACCGAACGCAATCGGAGACAAAATTGACTGAACTTGCTTGCAAAATCGCGCAGTTTTAACTGAACGCATCCAAGCCTAATCCGCTCACGCTTGTCTGCAAGGGACCTTAGTCATATCATTGGTTCAGGCTCGAGCAGAGCAGCAGCCGGAGCCAATATTCAGACCTGGGGGGGCTCTAGACTACCGGAATAACGGAATATAAATAGCAGGTACCCCCCCCCCCCCCCGTAGATATTGTCTTATATATCATTTTTTAGCTTGTAACTGGGGGGTTGGTTTAACTTTTTATGTAGATTTAATCTATATATAAACTGCAAAATGGTACTCAATGGTGAATATCCCCTCTAATATCTTTTTATTCTCCAGTTCAGTGTGCTTAGGTATAGGTAAAGGAAGCCTCATAATTACATTTATCATAAACCTCTTTTTCATTACAAAAATTCAATTTAGTTAAAGAGGACCTGTCTCCTCTCCTGACATGTCTGTTCTAATAGCTTCATGCATACCCCATGTAATAACAAATCTGGATCATCTCTTCTTATGTCTGTATGTTGTATCATTCCTCTATTATTTCTACTAGAAGTTATGAATGAATTGCTAGCAGTCTGCAGTAAGGGTACAGAGGGGAGGTAACCAGTTGGTTTTAGACTGTGTGTCCCTGCACAGTCTAAAAATGGCAGCACTGATTGGACAAAGTCACAAGGTGCAGGGACACCCTCCAACTGGTTACCTCCCATCTGTACCCTTACTGCAGACTGCTAGCAATTCATTCATAACTTCTAGTAGAAATAATAAATGCATGACACAACATAGAGCCATAAGAATAATATAGTAATAATATTTATTTATATAGAGCCACCATATTCCTCAGTGCTTAACAAATTCATAGGGTTCATGTACAAAACAAACATATACAACTGAAACACTAGGAGTCAGGGCCCTGCTCGCAAGAGCTTACAATCTATGAGGAATTGGGGGGTGACACATAAGGTAGTTGATTGTGATAACTAAGTAGGAGAATAGGAATAGATGTTCCAGAATTGTTATTACATGAGGAATGCATGAAGCTATTAAAACAGACATGTCAGGAGCGGAGACAGGTCCTCTTTAAGCATATTGTCCTATCTCATCCAGAAATAAAACTTTAACCTAAACATAAGTAAGAAATTAAGTTATTACAGCTAAACAAGCTAATAAAATACACTTGTAGCACGTGGGCTTGAAGGTTGATTGCTCTGTTTGGTTCTAGTTTTGCTGGTTTGTGAGCTGATTTGTGATCCTCCTGCCAGCGTTATAAGCCGGGCAGGCTATTTGTGATATATTCACTAAATAATAATCTGATCCACTCACCCATAGCTGTTATTATCTAATAAATGATTAATTGCTAATTGCAACTAGAGATGAGCGAATCAAATCCCACGAAGACAGGATAAATTTGATTAGCCTAGAAGCCGAATTTCCTCTTGCATCGTGTCAGCGAATCAATTTAACCTGAAATAGTATAAAAAAACAAAAAATTTAAAACTTACCTCCTCCATTTGCTGTGTTAATTTTACACTCAGATGCCGCGATCATGTATGAATGTGGCATCTGAGGGGTACAATGACGGGGGCGGTGCTATCACCGCTCCCTGTCATTGCACCCGCTACTAACAAAAAAAATGAGCTTCGTGACTAAGTAATTCTTAATTTCGTAATTTTTGTGTGAAATTCGGCAAATCAGTCGAATCAAACTTTTAAGAAATTTGCTCATCTCTAATTGCAAACTAAATGAGAAGTGATGATGTAAATACATTATTAGCAGTTCACAAACTGCAGTTCTCTACTTGCACACAAGGGGGAGATTTAGAATTTTGCATATTTATTTCATCCACCAATATTTTGAACACCCTGCAGGTTACTAGTGAGTATCTAATGTATAGCATATAGCATAGAAGATGTAGTTCCTTGTGAGACAGGTACGGGGAACGTGTATTAAAGGGGTATTGCACTTTTAGCAAACAAAACTTATTTTTTTGTATAATAATAAATGATACAAGTTTCCAATACACTTTCTTTATCATGCTTTATGGTTTTCAAGATTTCTTCTTGCTGAAATCTAATAAAAACCTTCAATGTTTATTCACGGTGGATAGAATCTGTCTTGGTCATGTGACGGACACAGGAATGCAGGGTATTACAGTTATCAGAGTTGTCTGTCCATCACAGAACCAGTAAGAAATGAAGGTTCCTACTAACAGCAAAGAGAGATATTAAAAAAGAAAATGAAGAATTGATACAGAAAATATCCTGGAAAATTGTATAACTTTTCAGTACACAAGAATAAGAATACAACAATTCTATGTTTTATGTTTACGAGCCGCATATCAGACATAACAGGAATCAAATATACCGTAGAAGTGTGACTAACCATTGCCTTTCTTTTCACATATCCTCACTGCTAGGGGTAAATGCTTCACCCCCTGGGGTGAGGATGGGAAAATCAAAAACACTACAGTACACTGCAAATATAAAGTGCCGCTCTGCTTCATCCTTGTCAATCGTTAGCAGTGCTTGGTAATTCTGCTGCTTAGGGATTTCCCTCACTCTGTTCCTACCTGCCGAGTTGAATTTACCCCCTGTTTGGACCCGAAGAAGGGAACATTTTGTAAAACTGGACCAAACATAAAGCTTTCGCTAGGGGAAACATTATCAGTGTCCGCATGTAAAATAGCGCTATCTGTCCTGTTCCTGTGATGGACATACAGATGTATGCAGGAGCGGACTGGCCATAGACCCTACAGGGAAATTTCCAGGTGGGCCGATGCCCAGAAGGCCACTTAAACCCTCCTTTTGGCCAAAAGCCAGGCACATAAACATCTAATGCTCTCAGCATTAATCAATTTAGGCAGTATTTTGTGCTGCACTGTGGTATCTGGGGCCACTTTTAGTTTTTTCTTTCCAGGGCCACTTTGAGTTCCCAGTCCTCCCCTGGATGTACGCCTTGTTTCCATTACAGTACAGTTATCAGCTTCTGTCTCTCCATCACATCACCAAGACAGATTTTTACCACCTGAGCAAGGAAGGTTTCAAATGAAGGGCTGCAAGCAGAGATCTTGAAAACCTTGAGGATATAGAAGCTATATTGGGAAAATGTATGAATATTGATTATGCAATGATCAGTATCCCATCCCAGAGGTGAGTCTAAAACATTTCAGCTAGCTAACTAGAACCATGCTCTTTACTGACCTAGGGAAATGACTAGAGATGAACGAATCAAAGTTGACAAAGTGGAATTTGATTCGAATTTAAGGAAAAATTTCGATTTGCACCGAATCAGAATTTCTTCACGCTTTGTGGTAACGGATCACATTCACCTAAAATGGCTGCTGCACGTGTTAGGACATGGAGCAGGGAACTCTGGGAACGAGGGATCACCCACAATGCCATGCATGCAGCCAATCAGCAGCCAGCCCTGTGATGTCACAGCCCTATAAATAGCCTCAGCCATCTTGGATTCTGCCATTTTCCAGTGTACTTAGTGCAGGGAGAGACGTCAGCAAGCGCTAGGGACAGTGCTAGAAAAGACTTGAAAACTTATATTTTGCTGTATAGAAGTTCAGGGAAAGGATAGGGAGGAATCATTCCCCAGCATTGAAGCAGAACAAGGTTCAGTAGGGGAGGTTACAGCCTTGGTAATAGGAACAATCCTATTACACCTTGCTGCACTGACTGCGGATGTCAATTGCCATTATACAGCTCTGCAATTCCAGCAAACCGTTATTGGGGTGCAGGTGCTGTTTGATACAGCCATTTACAGGGTTTATTGCAAGGAAATATTTCTACATCTTATTTGCCATTGTGCGGTGCAGTTACATGTTCTAAAGCATTTTTTGGCTTGTATAAGTGGGAAAAAAGGGCTTATTAGCCGTTTTGTGGTGAAGTGCCAAAATTACAGCCCCTTTTGGCAAGTATTAGTGGCAAAAGAAAGCCCTTTTTGGCGTGTAGTAGTGGCAAAAAAAAATATATTATTTGCCGTTTAGCGGTGCAGTTATATGTTCTAAAGCCTTTTGCGGAGTGTATAACTGGCAAGTGGAAAAAAATAAGGGCAGCAACCACCCCCACCTCAGCCGAAGGGAGCAGTCTGTCCTTCCCATCATATGCTGGTCCTGATGCTCCTGCTCCTTCTCCTACTCCTCATGGGTCATTCCGTCAGCAATCGATCACCGAAGCGATTGCCAAGAGACAACAGTATGCGTGCACTTATCCAACGGCGCAGAAGCTGAATGTGCTCCTGGCCAAGTTGCTGGTGCTGGAGTCCCTCCCTTTCCAAGTGGTGGACTCTGCACCTTTCATAGAACTGATGGCTTGTGCCGAGCAAAGTGGAGAGTCCCAAGCCATCATTTCTCTGCCAAAAAGGCAGTACCAGCCCTGCACACGTGTGTAGAACAGAAGGTGGGCCAGTCCTTGAGCCTGTCGGTGTCTTCCAAAGTGCATGGCAGCCCCATCGTGTGGTGCTGTAACTACGGTCAGGGACAATACATGTCCTTTGCAGCCCACTGAGTGAATGTGATTCCTGCACAGCAACACCAGCAACTTGGCCAGGTGACGCCGCTTCCGCCTCCGCGTTCTCACTCCGTTAGTCCTGCGACAATGTTTGCCTCTGCCTCCTCATCCTCAACTGTGTCTTCAGCCTCCCCTAAAGGGACAATTCACAGTGCCCCTCCAGCATACCACATGTGCAGGGCACGGTGGTGTCATGTTGTTTTGCACCCCGTTCGCCTGGGCGAATGGAGTCACACAGAGGAGGAACTGCTCCGTGTCCTTCATCAAGAAATCGAATCCTGGCTTTCTCCGCCACAACTCAAAATCGGAACCATACTGACCGACAATGATAAGAACATGGTGTCGGCGCTGCGTGAAAGAGGGCTGAGCCATGTGCCCTGCATGGCACATGTGTTCAATCTGGTTGTCAAGCAGTTCCTAAAGTCTTCCACCCATCTGCAAGACATCCTAAAAATGGCCAGGAAACGTTGCATGCACTTCAGCCACTCATACACTGTAAAGCACACCCTCCTTGAGCTGCAGCGGTAGAACGGTGTCCCCCAACATAGGCTGATATGCGACATATGCTGGACCTACTGTACGAACAGAGAAAGGCCATTAACGGCTTCTTGATGATCCAAGCGGACGTTATTTGTCAGTCGCCAGGACTATGGGATGAACAATGTCATTCCACTGCTTCATGACCTGGAACAGATGCTGGTAACTCTGGCTGGTCAGGGGACTGGAGACATGGCACCTAGATCTCACGGCCACATGAGACTTGTGGGGGCTGAACTGGAGGAGGACATTGGCACACAAACAATGTGAAGCGAAATGGGTGGTTTTTCTACACAGGTGACAGAAGAGGAGGAGCAGGAGCAGCCAGAGGAGCTATCGAGGTGATGAGGAAGATGAGGCAGAGGACCCAGACACATCATGGAAGTATGCAGTGGAGATGGAGGCAGGGAGTCCCTCTGAGTCACTTGCACCAATGGCCCGATGCATGCTCACTTGCTTGTGTAGTGACAGCCGAATTGTCACCATTTGGCAGAGGGATGACTTCTGGCTCTCCACCTTGTTGGACCCCTCGTTACCAGTCCAAAATGGGGGCCTTTTTTTACATTTTTACACCCGCTGAGAGGGAGGACAAACTAAACTACTATTGAGACATCCTATGTAGTCAGTTGGCCTTTGCCGATCTGCGCCATCGTCAATCCTCTCACATGTCTGACCGGTGGGGCCGTCTGCGCTCACTTTCCTCTGCCATGGCTGCTGTGGCAGGGTGAGGGGGTAGGAGCAGTTCTAGCTCCATCAGCAGCAACTTTAGTCGCTGATGAGCAGCTTTCTTCACCCACCTACTCACCAGCAGCAGCTAGATCTGGAGCAGGACCTGGGCAGCCAAACTGGATTTGTGGCTGCAACAAGGCAGAGTTTGCCCTGAAAAGCTGTACTGCCCGGCCAGTAGTGTGGCATCAGAGCGGGCTTTTAGTGTGGCGGGGGCCATAGTTACCCCAAGAAGAACTCGCCTGTCCACCCAAAATGTGGAGAGACTGACCTTTGTCAAGATGAATCAGACGTGGATCAGCCAGGATTTCCACCCACCAATGCCGGATGCATCACACTAGATCATCCATGGTGCCACACCAATACTTTGACAAAAGAGATCGGTTTCTTCTGGCTACCTGCCTCAGCTACTATTCTGATGCTGCCACCTGCCTGATGCCACACATCTGAAGCCAAGCACTCCTCCTTTCACCCACCATATTCAGCTGATACAGGTATTGCCACCCACTTCACCACTCTGTCACCGGCCACTCTGTGGTCTCCTGATGCTGCTGCTGCCACCTCCACACTATGTCATCTTGCGACTCCGTGGTCTTCTGATGCTGTTTCAATCTCCATACTATGTCACCTTGCCACTCTGTGGTCTTCTGATGCTACTGCCACCTTCACACTATGTCATCTTGCGACTCTGTGGTCTCTGTCATTGTGCCACCCTGTGGCCTCCTCCTAATGCTGCTGCCGGCACCTCCACAATCTGTCATTTTGCCACTCTGTGGCCTCCTGATAATGCTTCTGCCACCTCCACACTCTGTCATTGTGCCACCCTGTGGCCTCCTTCTGATGCTGTTGCCGCCACCTACACACACTGTCATTGTGCCACTCTGTGGCCTCCTGATGCTGCCGCCACCACCACACTGTCATTTTGCCACCCTGTGGCCTCCTCCTGATGCTGCTGCTTCTGACACCTCCACACTCTGTGATTGTGCCACTCTGTGGCCTCCTGATGCTGCCGCCACCACCACACTGTTATTTTGCAACCCTGTGGCTTCATCCTGATGCTTCCGCCACCTCCACACTCTGTCATTGTGCCACTCTGTGGCCTCCCAATGCTGCTGCTGCCGCCACCTCTGCACTCTGTCATTGTGCCACTCTGTGGCCTCCTCCTGATGCAGCTGCACCTCCAGACTGTCATTGGGACACTTTGTGGTCTCCTCATGCTGCTTTCACCTCACGACTATGTCATAAGGCCACTCTGTGTATATCTCATGCTGTTCCCACCCTCGCCACTTCATGACTGGGCCACTATTTTGCATTTTGGCCTGGCTGACATCATCATTTATTTAACCGTTCTTCTGATCTGTCAGAAGGATGCAAAAATGAGACACACAATAGATCCTGTCTATTTAATAGCTGTAAGGCCTGCATTACATGGTCCATATTTTGCATCAGAATTGGTTTATGATTTGGTAGCCAAAAGCAGGAGTGGGTACAAAACACAGAAGACATGCAAATATTCAATTCCCGTGTCATCCCTGTTTTGGATCCACTTCAGTTTTTTTGGGGCTTTAGCAATAGTGATAGATTACTGACCAAATGCTGACCGAGTGAAGGTCGGATGCTCCACAGACAAGATCCGTTTTTTGGGGATTATTGTTCTGACTGATCAGAGGAAGGGCAAAATAATCAGTGACATCAACACTAACTTACTGCTGACACCCGCTCCACTCTGTCGGGGGGGCTCTACTTGTATAAGCGTTTAATAGAACAGGTTCTGTAGGGTCTTCTTGACGCTAACATTGACCTGTAAGGCTGAGTTCACAATTGAGTTATTTGGTCAGTTTTGGCCCCGTGACTGCCCAAATAAGTGAAGTGTGCAGTGATTCTAAGAGCGACGCCTATCATCTACATGTCACACTGACTCACAGTATTGTTTCGCTACCACAGCAGACTCCCTATGCATGTTATTGCAAGGCACAGTGTTCTACACCACTATACCGGCTCTCTGCAGCCAGGAAATAGCCGTTTTTTAAGATGATTCGCCGCTAATAAATTCGGATCGAACCAAATGTTTTCAAAAAATTCGGCGAATCGGCTGAATCGAATTTTTAAGAAATTCGTTCATCTCTAGAAATGATCCCAAAAACAATGATCGATAGATGGGTTGCTCTAGCTTTTGGAGTTGTCTCTGGTTTGACTGAATTTAGTTAATGTTACAATAGCAGCTCATGGCTGCCGCTGTCCTGTGCCCATGGGCACTGGCTTTTTGTGTATGTTATGGCCATTATGTAATTATGGCCATTGTTCATGTAAATCTCTTCTGTTGCAGTACTGCAAGGGTTAACCTTCTCTTGCTCTGCAGCTGCTGTAAGCCTGGTCAAAATTTCTAATAAGCATCTGCTATATTGCTCTGCTGCTGTACTCACGTCCTTGCCTGAGCATTATCTTCTCTACAGACCTCATTAGGTCTCTCTAGCTTGCTAGGGCATGTAAAAGAGCTATTATCCCTTTGCCTGTGTACTGACTGCTGCTTATTTCCTGGTTACTGATCCTGAGCTCCCTGCCCTAAGCTTTGAATTGTTTCACAGATTCCCATGATCTCTGCCAGCCCTGACCTCTGCCTGTTTCCTGACTACATATTTTGCCTGATCACTCTGTGCCACACACCATTGTCTTTGATCCCCATGGGTCAGCAGCAATCAACCACAATAGGACTATTCTAATAAGTAGCAGTCTGATGGCTCCCCTGCAGCGAAGGCTAGATCCCTATAAGTGAAAGGCTAAAAGCCAGGAGACCCACAGGATAGCACCCTCAGGACTAGGTTAAAGTCAAACCCACAAGTCAACACATACAAGGCCGTCCACAACTGGTCCCCTCCCTATATCTTTGAGCTACTTTCCCGATACATCCCCACACGCAATCTTCGATCCTCACAGGACCTCCTTCTCTCCTCTCCTCTTATCACCTCTTCCCACACTTGCCTCCAAGATTTCTCCCGTGCATCCCCTACACTCTGGAACTCGCTACCCCATCATATCAGACTCTCACCTACAGTGGAATCCTTCAAAAGAAACCTGAAAACCCACCTCTTCAGACAAACCTACGACCAGTGACACTGCTGCCTCTATACCGCCATGACCAGCTTCACCCTCGCCTACTGTCTCCTTCCCCCATACCATGGAGATTGTAAGCCCTCACGGGCAGGGCCCTGTCTCCTTCTGTACCAGTCTGTAACTCGTCTCGTTCATGCTTAAGGCAATTGCCTGTATTATATATGTGCACCGCTTATGATATGTACAGCGTTATGGAATGAATGGCGCTCTAAAAATAAATAATAATAATAATAATAATAAACCAGTTGTTTGGCACCAATGAGTCCAATTATGGGCCCACTGTTCTGTAACAGCCAATCTGCCTGAAAATAAATCTCCATACATCATCTGGGTCTCTGCAATGAAAACCAACACCGACAATACATAACATTTATTTGCAAAAACTGGAATGCCATTTTAAATACTCTGCATGCTGACCTCTTTTTCTACAGGACCAAGATTTAACTTCAGTTTTTTGTGGTCGTCTATAAGAGATTTCACTGTAACCTGATTTTGAAGGTATATCTTCATTTACACAGCTAATTTTATAAACCTAACTTCAGAGTGTTATCATCTTCTAATATACTGTCACCTCAACACAATTATGACTTCCATCAGAGATGATGAAATGCTACTACGAAGCACAAGTAATTCATTTCACAATAGTGCAGAGAAAATTATGGTTCATTAGTCAGATGGCAGCATTCTGAATTGTTGGACTTGTGTAATCTTGTTTTCTCTTCAGTTGCCTTCCCAGAATTGTATTGTCATTACTGCTAAGCCTCGGAAATTTAATCCAACAGCCATCATCAATCTAATGCCATGGAATTATTCCCTGTATAATGGCCAGAGTGCGTTGTGCCTTTCACTCTTACACATTTATGATTGGTAATTTGTGAAGATTACTTTTAAACAATTAATTATTTAAGGAGGAATCTGTGACTTCAGGGATGTAACTACGGAATATGGGGTCACGCCTAAGAGATAGTGGTCACGCCTAAGCAATGGAACCTAATGGGGTTTAAAGGGCCTATGTGTCTCATATAAGAAGACATTGGTATTATAAATGACATGTAACAGTTGTCAATCATTATCAATTTTGCATTGAGCACCAAGAGATTCAGCAATCTCAGTTTCTGTAGACCAGGTCCGCTTCCAGGTTCCAAATCAGATAGGCTTTATGGAAGGAAAGTGAGTATAGGCTGGTTAATCACCCATAGGTGGAGTAGATCAAGGACATGCTAAAGCAAGATTTTGCATTAATTCTGGTTGAGAGTTGAGAGGTGGCCATCAAGTATTTTCCATCACAAATAGAATTTTTAAGTAGGATTTGTCAGAAGAGGGAACTTAAAATTCTGTTCATGTCTGAATAAATTTGAACCAAATGGAAAGTGCTCTGATTGCCTGGAAAACTCTCCCTCTCTCTATCCCTCCCACCCTCTCTCTAATTCTCCCTCTCTACTTCCCTCTCTCTCATTCCCCCTCCCTCCCTCTCTCTCTGCCTCTCTCTCTCAGTCTCCCTCCCTCTCCCACTCTCTTTCTCCCTTTCTCTCCCTCTCCATCTTTTCTCTCTCTGTTTCTCCAACTCCCACTTTTTCTCCCCCTCCCTTTCTCTCTCTCTCTCTCTCTCGCTCTGATTTTCCCAAATTGATTTACACAAAAATCTGAATTTTTGGGTCAAATTTCTTAAATTTTTTAATCAATTTTTCATCTCTATTTTTTGCTCTCCCAACATGTCTATTTTGTTAAATTCTTGTATTTCCTATGTAATCAAAATTCCGGAGCATCTTTGCTCCTTTTGTACTTTTATTGTTGTGTCCAAAAGGGTTGTTCTTACTGCAGCAGATCAGATAAAATCTGAAGAAATCTGCAGCAGCAAGTCTGTACCAAATCATGGGGATCTGGCTGCGGTGGTAACATTTCGACATGGCATAGCTGGAAACAGGGAGACAAAAACGTGTTGGGAACCATGGAAATGTCAGGACGGGAGTATCAGGAGGCTGGAAGGTTAGTCTACAGCATTTTTATTTTATTTTAAACTTTTACACAGGTAATAAGCAGCAAAATTTGCAACAATTGGGTTTTGTTGCAGATTATGATTTCCCCATTGAACTGTACGGAGTGAGCCTGGGAACCAGTGATCTGTACATGCGGACTGCATGATAACTTGGTTCCCCATAGTAAAAGAACAAAAAAATAAAAAGCAAATAACTGAATATAAGATGTAAAAAATTAAATAAATATGTAAATAAAAATGGGAAAAAAAATGAAAAAAGTATAAAAATAAAGCCTTCAATCTAAGCAAATACACACCACTCCAAACCCCCTGCCCACCACCTTACACACCGATATCAGATATTCATAATGACACAAGCCCCTACTTCATCAGGTGCTCAGGCATCAATATGTTCCTGTCATGCAGAATGTTTGTTACCCCCAAACACAACTTACCCCCTGCCACCAATTTTTGCCTGTCCTATCCTAACTCTATCGGCTTTTCCTTATTACAAAATTACTATACTTGGATGTATTACCCGTGTCCAGAGGATGCAGAGTTATAGTAGAGAGATACATTTACTATTAAGATATGGTGTTAACACTATAGTGTTAGTAGCCTTCACACAACGTTCCCATATAGGGCATCGCAAAACACAGGAGATTTATAGGATTAATCTTCAAAGGGGTTTCTCAGGCTCCTAATATTGATGACCTATCCTCACGGTAGGTTATTAATATCCGTGGGGCCTGACAACCTGCACCTTCACCGTTCAGCTTTTCCTTGCAACCTCAGATGTTTGAACTAGTACTTTAAATGGAGCAGGAAGCAGACAGCGCCGTTCAAAGTGTAGTGGCCATGTTGGGTTACGGCAGCTCCTCTCCTATTGAAGTGAATGGGAGCTGAGCTGCAGTTACCCGTCATGGTCACTACACTTTGAACAGCGCTGTCTGCTTCCTGTTCCATTCAAAGTGCTAGTTTCAGCATCGGGGGCTGCAAGGAAAAGCTGATTAAGGGCATGTAGTACATTAAGCCCTCTCTGATCGGATATTGATGACCTATTTTGAGAATACATAATCAATTTCAGGAGCCTTGAAAACTCCTTGAAATTGAGTAGGGAAAAAAATAATAAAGAAAACTGTATTTTATGACCATTTTTTGCTAACCAAGACCTACCAAATTACTTTTAGGTGAAATTTTGCTCTGTACATGAAGGGTCAAATCTTCCCTGGTCCTGAAAGGATCAATATAGATACTTTATCTCCTTGTGGATGAGGATATCGCTTTATGAGGGTATCATGCACTTGAGAAGAAAGACCTAAAGAACCCCAGAGGCAATGAAGTCTTAAGACGCCACGGATCTATTTCTCCCTTTCTCCTGTGATGACATTATTTTAATGGGAGTTGACAGTAGATAAGTCAATTATTTGAATGGAATGAAATCTTACTTTCTGAGCAGACTGGTATGCAATGCAATCCCCTACGAGATTGTGTATATAACACGGACATATGTTATAATGTAAAGACGCCTTGTACTCCTCAACAAAACCTGATACAGTTATTCCTGCTCTTCAAAAGGCTCTTGTGTTGGTTTAATAATGATCAGTCCCAAGGTTAGAGTCTAGACATTGTAATATTGCTAATCACAATAACGTGAACCTACGCTAATGTTAGATAGTCATGATGGTTCTAGAAGTAAATTGCAGCCAAGATCAAAAGAAACAGTAGGAGAACCCTATTTTTAGTCCCGCCTGTCTACTTTTCTTTGACATAAAGATATTTGACTCACATGGCTCCAGGCCACAACCAGTTGCCCCTTGCCGAGCTCTAAGATCAATGTCCTGTAGATAGCAGCCAGTAATTATGTTCAGGTCTCCAACGAATTTCATTTCAATGGTGATTATAATTAAAAATACTGAAAAAAAAATTCCAACCTTTAGAGCAGACTTTAGACTGAACCGATCATTTTCTCATCAATGATGCACTGATTTGATTATTTGGTCTACATCACTTAAATTATTGGTATGTTTATAGCCCCATTACCTGTATAGGATATATATATATATTTTTTTTACAAAGTGGTTCACTTTATAGGAAATGTCTACTAAGACCTTTTTGTTTATACAAAAAAAATATATATATTACCATGCTACAATTCCCAGTCTTGGGCACCAAGAGAGTTTGTCCTGCCCCTGTTGTATGTGGCCAGCATTAGACAAGCACAACGTTAATTATATGTAGAGACAAGTTTTTAGACAGGGTACAAATAGTTTTCCACCAACGTGACCGATATTAACCAGTTCAAATTCTAAGGGCTCATTCACACGACCGTATGACCAATTTTGCGGAACAGCTGCCGACCCATTCATTTTAATGGGGCTGCCAAAGATGTGGATAGTACTCTGTGCGCTGTCCACATCTGTTGTTCCCTTCCGTGGCCCAGCAAAAAAGATAGAACATGTCCTTGTCTTGTCCGTTTTGCGGAAAAGAATAGGTATTTCTATACTGAGCCACCCTTTTCGTTGCGAAACGCACCAGGGCGGCATCCGTGTTTTGCGGATCCGCAATTTGTGGACTCCAAAACATAGTGCGGTCATCTGAATGAGCCCGAAACTTTGGCCAATTGTCTACCAGACCCTGTAAATATTGGATAAATAATGGATAATATGTATCGGTGACTGCCCCTTGGCATCCCATAGAGCTTAATAGGATCTTTTGGTCCCCGCAGCATCATTTTGTCCTTGCTAGTAGTGCTATTATTTGGTCACTATATGGCTATAACTTAAAAGTACTCTATATGCGTTCATGGCGGAGGAAATTATTTGGGTGGGACTAAGGCTAATACAGGACACACATTCACGGAGAAAGCATTGTCTGAACCCAATTGAAGCTGCATTTCCACAAGCCAATAATCGTCCAGATTATTGGGAAGGACCGTTCCTGTGAAAGGTGGTTCCCAACAATCTGTCTGTGTAAATGTGCTGCCGATAACACGATGAACGAGTGAAACGCTCATTCTTCGGGTGATCCTGTTGTTCATGCAGGCGCCACCGATCATGGCTTCTGGGTAGCAGATCACTTGGTCCCGACAGAGATCTGCTGCCCAGAAACCATGATTCTGTATGAGGACGAGGGATCGCAAAAGTGACGGCCTGCTCTTCCCAATACAGTGAAGGAGATCTCTTCATGAAAATACGAGGTCTCCTTTACTGACCGAGCATCTGACTGTCGGGAAGGAATGTTTCCTTCTCGACAATCCGCTGCAGAATCATCCCGTGTAAATACAGCTTTAAGATGACATAGTTAATCAGATTTAAATCTAATCAAATGTAATCAGAGATAAGGCCTTGATTATAAACAAGCCCAAAGAGTTTGATAATGTAACATACCATACGTAGGAATGGTTCCTGTGGTTCTCTGACTGTTGTGTCAAGATCCAGCACCTGTACTTCCACAACAGCCCATGTCCAGTTTAGTGATTTCAGCCATAACTTTTGGAGGCTTGTGGGACTGTTTTTGGAATGTAAGAGGCTGCTGGATTTGTTTCTTGAGCCCAAGATATCTAATTAAACTAGTATACCATGCAAAAATACAAGTATTAACTCATGATGAATGTCAAAAATAAAAATCAGACATCATGAAGTACAAGACAAGTGCTTTCTAACAAAGTGAGAACCAGCCCTGTATCTCACATTTGTTTCAATCTGACAGCTCAGGGGGCATGTCCTTTCTTGGGGGCCTTGTGCTTTCTGCTGCATCTCTTTCCCTATCACAGCTTAGGGGGCTTGTCCTTTCTGCTGCAGCTCTTTCCCCGTAACTGTCCCAGCTTCTAACAGTAGATCCTGCTGGTGGCAGTTGAAGGCTGGAACGGAGTATGTGCGACCACCTCAGTGATGGTACTGAGGTGGACAGAGAAATAATAAATAACAAACAGTAGGTGATGCTATACAGATTTTATGTGGCTATACTACATTTTTAATTCAACGCAATTACAAAAGTATTCCGATGCAGGTGTTGGTTTGAAAAATGTAGGATATTGTTCATGGGACAAGCCCTTTAAAAAGCACTGGGTGACGCATTTAGTTTCTTTAATTTGATCTGTCGATTAAAAAGCCAATACTATGTTTGTCTTTTTTTTATTTAATAAAGCTTAAAAAAGTTTTTTTAGGTGGCATATTGGAAACACACACTTCCTTCCTGTAGAAAGTGCCCCCGGGTGTGCATGCTTAATGGCAGCTGTAAAAGGTAATTGACAGAGAAATGTCATAGACTTAAAGGGAATCTGTCAGCTCTGAAACAATGTCTAGACTAGAGTAAGCGGTGTATAGTGTAAGTGAGGCTGAGCCCGGTTATGTAATTTTTATCTTCATACTCACTTGCATTCTGACGCTGTGCTCCCACAAACCAGCAGTAAAATGTATTGAGAGGACTCTTGAGCTCACACACCTAATGGAGAGGACTCAAAGAGGAGTCCTCTCAATGCATTTTACTGCTGGTTTACAGGAGCACAGCGTCAGAATTAGTCTTGATCGCGAATATTCTAGTCGCAAATTTTTATCACGAATATTGGCTCTTCGAGAATTCTCGAATATCTAGAATATAGTGCTATATATTCGTAATCGCGAATATTCTAGATTTTTTTTCATCAGTACCCATGATTCCTCACTGCTTCTTGCTTGTGGGCCACTGAGAAGGCTGCAATATCTTTGACTTTAGTAGTAGTGTTGATTGCGAATTTTCTGATTGACGATTTTCGCAATCAAGAAAATAATGAATGTAGAACATGAAATCTCGAATTTGCGAATTTATGGCGAATATTTGCCCAAAAACTTGCGAAATATCGTGAATTTGAATATTGTCAATGCCGCTTATCACTAGTCAGAATGCAAGAGAGTATTAAAGGGTTTCTGTCATCGCGTTTTGACATTATAAGCTGTCTGACATTAGCTATGTGCTAATGTCAGAGCAGCTTGATAATGTCTTTTTTATAAAAATCCGATTTATATTCAGGCTAAAAAACGTACTTTTATAATATGTAAATTAGCCTCTAGGAGCAGGGGGGGCGTTGCCCTGCTCCTAGAAGCTCCGTGCGGCAACCTGCTGGCACGCCCCTTCTTACTTTGAGTGACAGTGCCGGGCAGCGATCCTCCGGCACTGTCTCCTTGTGAATCCACGCCTGCACGGCCGCTCTGTATTCGGCGCAGGCGCGGTGAGCAGAGGACAGCAGGCACCAGTGTCCTCTGCTCACCGCGCCTGCGCCGAATACAGAGCGGCCGTGCAGATTCCCTTTAAGTGGATCATACACTTTAGCTCTATGAACCCAATATTTTTGAAGGGTTTAGCTAAACATCTAATGTGTATGGCATTCTCCCAACTTTGATGCTAAGTGAGATAACAGTGGTGCATATTGGACTTCAGGTGCCTACTCTTTTTGATCTTGGGGAGATAAGCCGCCGTCAGAGATTTTTCCGATACAACCGTGTGTGAATAAACACCGGCAGGCACCTGTCCCCAATAAGCAACAATTTTTGGAACATTTTTTTAATTTTTAAAAGCATATATCTTATAGCAGAGTGTTTTGGAACAGGATATTTGTTAACACCATCAACCTTGCGTTTACCCATAGCTCTATATGTCTATTATTCGCTACTCGCTCATTGAGAGAGGAAAGACAGAGAGAGAAAGAAAAAAAAGAAAAAGAAAAAAGAGAAAAAGATGAGAGAAAGACAAGTCCAACTGAAACACATTCGATTTGGGTACAGTTTCGTTAGAATCAGATTCAAAACAAATTTGAAGAAATTAACTTTTGTCTAAGTCAACTTTCACCCTAGCGTTTTTTGCCGATCCGTCATGGATCTGCAAAAATGCTTCCGTTACAATAATACAACCGCATGCATCCGTCATGAACGGATTCGGTTGTATTATGTATTCTATAGCCATGACATGAACATCATTGAAAGTCAATAGGGGACGGATCCGTTTTCTATTGTGTCAGAGAAAACGGATCCGTCCCCATTGACTTACAATGTGTGTCAGGACGTATCCATTGTGCACCGCACCGCATCGCAAACAGAAAAACGCTGCTTGCACCGTTATTCTGTCCGTAATGGGAGCGCAACCAAACGGAACGGAATGCATTCTGGTGCACTCCGTTTCGTTCAGTTTCATTTTGTCTTCATTGACAATGAATGGGGACAAAACTGAAGCGTTTTCATCCGCTATTGAGATCCTATGACGGATCTCAATAGCGGAATTGAAAACGTTAATGTGAAAGTAGCCTAATTTAAGGTACCTTTTCTCCACAATGAAGCAATGATATCTAAGGCTACTTTCACACTTGCGTTGTTGTTTTCCGGTATTGAGATTTGGCAGGGGATCTCAATACCAGAAAAAAGTTTCCGTTTAGTCCGCATGCATTCTGAATTAAAACAGATCCGTTCCGGCAGCATTCCTTTTTGTGACTGGACACAAAACCACTGCAAGCTGCGGTCCGGTTATAAAAACGAAAAAAAAAATAAATAAATGGCACTGAAAACAATGTAAGTCTATGGTGACTAATCCGTTTTTTATGGAGCCTAAAAAACCGGACCCATCACCCATTGACTTTCAATGTATTTAGTGACGGATCTGATTTCACACAACCGCCTCCTAACAGAATGGATGCATCCCGATGTGCAAAATCAAAACGGATCCGTTTAATTCCGGTATTAAGATCCTTTGCCGGATCTCAATACCGGAATTAACAACGCAAGTGTGAAAGGCATCACTGCATTCAGCTGAGCTCGGCGTACAAGGCATAGTGCCTGCCTTATTAGTGAATTTTAGACTCTCTTTGAGAGGTTATTGACTTGATTTTCTTAAAATTCTTGATTTTTTTTTTCTAAAACTGTAACAATGTGTATGTTTGATCAGCCAAATATATTGTTAAGCAATTATACCAATTCTCGTTAAAACAGCCATAGGTCACGCTGATTATAGGCTCCATCAAACATGCTAAACATGCATTTCTACTTCCTGCTTTATTATGAGGATCTGCGTTGATACTCACGTATTACATAAGTAAACTGTAAAATTAAAGAGAACGCTTTCCTCCACAGCTGCTTTGAAGCATCTCAGGAAATATTAATGTTTTCCTGAAAAGGAGCATTATTCTCCATGTCTAAGTTGACCTCTTTTTTAAGTGGAACCATTAGTTTTTATTAATGGGACTAATGCTTCGCATTGAGCCTAAATTACAATGGGAAAGGAGATGCTTAAGGGTAACTGGGTGATGAAAGCAGACATTAATACACAAAACTTGAAGCTGCTGTTTCCTATTTATGATATCGTGTGCACATGTAAGTCATATTTAAGCTATAAACGGTGGCGCCTAGGGAGCATAGACTAGAGTTGCCTTAAGAAAGCAAAGGTCTCCAGATGGCTTAGCATTAGTGAACTTTTATAGAGAAGGGAAATTAATAAAACCTTCCAATAAGTAACCAAATGGTATAAATCACAGATGGACAATCTACTACTTACCAGTTGTGGCTACGCTCTATCACTCATCCACCACTGATATACTTCTTTTCGTACATTCCCTTCAGGATATTGGCCGCTGCAGATATTAACTTGCTAAAGCATTAAAAATAACTTTTTGAATTTTTTGCCTTTGTTCCCATTTATGTCCCAATAGTTTTCCAGTTTTTTTTTTTTTTTTTTGGAAGGCTACTTGATTTTTGTTTCAGTAGAAAAGAAATAATGTTTCTTTTAAAAAATGTACTAGGGGCAACACACAGCATCTTCCTGCATTGTCTGTACACTGTATAGACAGCGCAATGGGTGATGTATGCTTTATGGCAACTGCAATCGATAGAAATTGACTAACAAGACTAAGCCTGACTTAGGGTACTTTCACACTAGCGTTGGTGCGGATCCGTCTGTTTATTTGCACAGACGGATCCGCACCTCTAATGGAAACGTTTGTATCCGTTCAGAACGGATCCGTTTGCATTAGCTTTAAAGAAAAATGACAAAGTCCAAAACGGATCAGTTTTGAATTACATTGAAAGTCAATGGGGAACGGATCCGTTTTCAAATGCATCATATTGTGTCACTGACAACGGATCCGTCCCCATTGACTTACATTGTAAAAAAAACGGATCCGTTAGGCTCCGCCTCTTCAGACGGACACCAAAATGCTGCATGCTGCGTTTTGGTGTCCGCCTCCAAAACGGAGCCTAACTGATGCATTCTGAACGGATCCTTATCCATCCAGAATGCATTGGGGCTTAACTGATCCGTTTTGGACCGTTTGTGAGAGCCCTGAAATGGATCTCACAAACGGAATCCAAAACGCTAGTGTGAAAGTACCCTAACAAGACTGGTGAACTGGAATTAGTGATGTGTGAGGAGGACTATGACATAGTGGGGATAACTGAGACATGGCTGGATGAAAGCTATGACTGGGCAGTTAATGTACAGGGTTGCAGTCTGTTTAGAAAGGATCACCAAAACCGGAGAGGGGGAGGGGTCTGCCTTTATGTAAAGTCCTATGTAAAGCCAACAGTCCGAGAAGATGTAAGTGAGGGATATGAACATGTGGAGTCACTGTGGGTGGAAGTACATGGAGCAAAAAACAATAATAAGATACTGATTGGAGTGTATTATAAACCACCTAATATACCAGAGTCCACAGAAAATCTATTACTAAACGAAATAGACGAGGCGGCAAATCATAATGAAGTCATTATTATGGCGGACTTCAACTACCCAGATATAGACTGGGAAACTGAAAGCTGTACATCCCAAAAAGGAAACAGGTTCTTGGCAATAGCCAAAGACAATTACCTTTCCCAACTGGTTCAGGACCCGACTAGAGGGACGGCCATACTGGACTTAGTATTAACCAATAGACCTGATAGAACAACAGATGTGCAGGTTGGGGGACACCTGGGAAATAGTGACCATAAAGTAATAACCTTCTAATTATCCTTTAAACGAGAGTTTCTAAAGGGTGGAACAAAAATACCAAACTTCAAAAAAGCTAAATTTAGCCAACTAAGCGAGGCCATAGGCCTAACTAACTGGGAAAAAGTCCTCAAAAATAAAAATACAGCCTCAAAATGGGAGATTTTTAAAAGCATTGTAACATCTAATTGTGAGAGGTACATACCGTATGGGAATAAAAGTCTAAGAAACAATAAGAAACCAATGTGGATAAATAGAACCATAAAGAAAGCAATAAATGACCAAAAGAAAGCATATAAATCACTAAAACAGGAGGGGAGTCAGGAAGCACTGATAAACTATAAGGAAAAAAATAGAATATGTATAAAAAATAATAAAAATTGCCAAACTAGAGACCGAGAGATTAATTGCCAAAGAGAGTAAAACTAACCCTAAAATGTTCTTCAATTATATAAATGGTAAAAAATATTAATCTGAAGGAGTCGGCCCTCTACATAGCAATGGGGGGGTGTGTGTGTGTGTGTGTGTGGGGGGGGGGGTTGCAGAGAGCGACGAGGATAAAGCAAAAATATTAAATATTTTTTTTCTCCACTATATTCACTGAGGAAAATGAACTGTCAGATGAAATGTAGAATGTAAAAGTAAATCCCCCATTAAAAGTGTCCTTTCTGACCCAAGAAGAAGTACAACAGCGACTTAAAAAGATTAAAATAGACAAATCGCCAGGACCGGATGGCATACACCCCCGTATCCTAAGGGAATTAAGCGATGTCATAGCCAGACCATTATTTCTGATATTTACAGACTCTATACTGACAGGGAATGTTCCACAGGATTGGCGCATAGCAAATGTGGTGCCAATATTAAAAAAGGGTCCAAAAACAGAGCCTGGAAATTATGGGCCGGTAAGTTTAACATCTGTTGTTGGTAAACTGTTTGAAGGTTTTCTGAGAGATGCTATCTTGGAGTATCTCAATGAAAATAAGAAAATAACGCCATATCAGCATGGCTTCATGAGGGATCGGTCATGCCAAACAAATTTAATCAGTTTCTATGAGGAGGTAAGTTCTAGACTTGACAGCGTCGAGTCAATGGATGTCGTATATCTGGACTTCTCCAAAGCATTTAACACTGTACGACATAAAAGGTTAGTATAAAAAATGAGGATGCTCGGACTGGGAGAAAATGTCTGTATGTGGGTAAGTAACTGGCTGAGTTATAGAAAACAGAGGGTGGTTATTAACAGTACACACTCAGATTGGGTCACTGTCAGTAGTGGGGTACCTCAGGGGTCAGTTCTGGGCCCTAGTCTCTTCAATATATTTATTAATGATCTTGTAGAAGGCTTGCACAGTAAAATATCAATTTTTGCAGATGACACTAAACAGGGATGCTCAACCTGCGGCCCTCCAGCTATTGTAAAACTACAACTTCCACCATGCCCTTCTGTAGGATGATAGCTGTAGGCTGTCTTGGAATTATGGGAGTTGTAGTTTTGCAACAGCTGGAGGCCGCAGGTTGAGCATGCCTGGTGTAAAGTAATTAACACGGAAGAGGACAGTTTTCTGCTACAGAGGGATCTGGATAGATTGGAGGCTTGGGCAGAGAAATGGCAGAAAAGGTTTAACACTGACAAATGTAAAGTTATGCACATGGAAAGGAATAATGCAAGTCACCCGTACATACTAAATGGTAAAACACTCGGTAACACTGACATGGAAAAGGATCTAGGAATTTTAATAAACAGCAAACTAAGCTGTAAAAACCAGTGTCAGGCAGCTGCTGCCAAGGCCAATAAGATAATGGATTGCATCAAAAGTGGCATAGACGCCCGTGGTGAGAACATAGTCCTACCACTTTACAAATCACTAGTCAGACCACACATGGAGGACTGTGTACAGTTCTGGGCTCCTGTGAACAAGGCGGACATAGCAGAGCTAGAGAGGGTTCAGAGGAGGGCAACTAAAGTAATAACTGGAATGGGGCAACTACAGTACCCTGAAAGATTATCAAAATTAGGGTTATTTACTTTAGAAAAAAGACGACTGAGGGGAGATCTAATAACTATGTATAAATATATCAGGGGTCAGTACAGAGATCTCTCCCATCATCTATTTATCCCCAGGACTGTGACTGTGATGAGGGGACATCCTCTGCGTCTGGAGGAAAGAAGGTTTGTACACAAACATAGAAGAGGATTCTTTACGGTAAGAGCAGTGAGACTATAGAAGTCTCTGCCTGAGGAGGTAGTGATGGTGAGTACAATAAAGGAATTCAAGACCTGGATGTATTTCTGGAGTGTAATAATATTACAGGCTATAGCTACTAGAGGGTCGTTGATCCAGGGAGTTATTCTGATTGCCTGAATGGAGTCGGGAAGAAATTTTTCCCCTTAAGTGGGGAAAATTGGCTTCTGCCTCACAGGTCTTTTTTGCCTTCCTCTGGATCAAGTCGTAGGAAACAGGCCAAAGTGGATGGACAAATGTCTTTTTTCGGTCTTATATACTATGTTACTATGTAAATTAAAGGGGTTATCCCATGACTAATGTAAAAAATGAAAATCAAACATCATTTAGTACATGACAATCTCTTTCTAACAAAGCTAGAACCAATCCTGTACCTAAAATGGATCCATAAATCTCCCCATTCACTGCTCTGATAGATTTATATCAAGCTGACAGCTCAAGGGCAGGGTCTTTTCTGCTGCAGCTCAGGGGTGTGTCCATGCTCTCCCTATCACAGCTCAGGAGGCAGTTGAAGGATGGAACTGAGCATGTGCGGCCATCTCAGTGAGCCAGACAAAGAAATAAAAGAGAAACAAACAGCAGGTGGCGCTATACAGATACATTTTATTAAATAACTCATGCAAAATTTTTAATTACTTGCAATTACAAAAGAATTCACATCCAGGTTTGAAAAATAGAATATTTTTTTGTGGGACAACCCTTTTAATTAAAAAAGGAATATATTAGATTAATACAGTTTCCAAGAAGTGATGAAATACAGCCCCCTCCTCCAGATACCTGAGAGAGATGGAGCAGATGCATACAGGGAGTGTATCTATTTAGTCAGGGGTGAACTTTGCTGGCCACAAAAGGTTGACTGAAAAAATTTACTAAGGCTCCATTCACACATCTGTAAGTGTTTTGCGGATCCGCAAAACACGGACACCCGCCATGTGCACATGGCCTCCATTATAATAGAAAATGCCTATTCTTGTCCGTTATTGCGGACAAGGATAGGACATGTTCTATTTTTTTGCAGAAACTGAAGTGTGGATGCGGAAGTACAGATCCGGAAATGCGGATGCGGACAGTACATAGTGTGCTGTCTGCATCCATTCCGGCCCCATTGAAAATGAATGGGTCTGCACCCGTTCCGCAAAATTGTGGAACGAATGCTGACCTATTTTGCGGACGTGTGAATGGACCCTAAAAGGGCAGACATACCAGCTGGGAAACCAGTTCAGCTGAATAGAGGCCAAGGGAGGGGACCTTCCTATCAGTAGATCAGTAGCAGGCATAACCAGGCTACACTGCTAAACTGAGATTAGGGCTTAACAGGCCAATAGGGGTGGAGTTTACCAGTGTGTTGTGGAAGGAAGGGAGGAGCTTAGCAATGTGTTGTGGGCAGATGGGGACTTCCAATCGTAACTTCATAAATGCCAAATCCTGTTCTGTGTACAGTGTTGTTATACTTCCTAGGCCTGCTGTGGTATTAGCTGTTAGGCCTTATTCACACGTCCGTAGTGTTTTGCGGATCCGCAAGTTTGAACGTATCCAGTTCAGTCACATTCTTAGGCTTGCGTGCTGCAACTGCTTTCTTTAAGTCCCACCAGAGGTTCTCAATCGGATTTAAGTCTGGTGACTGCGATGGCCACTTCAAAATGTTCCAGCCTTTAATCTGCAACCATGCTCTAGTGGACTTGGAGGTATGCTTGGGATCATTGTCCTGTTGAAAGGTCCAACGTCTTCCAAGCCTCAGTCCCCAATGCAAGACATATGGACTAAGCCCTCATTCTTGATAAAAACTTGAGACACTTGGTCAATACATTTTGATCAAAATACATCTAAGCCCACCTACAGGCGACAAGGTGGTCTCAGTTCAGGCGGGTGAACTGAGACCACCTTGTTGCCGGTAGGTGGGCTTAGATGTATTTTGATTAAAATGTATTGACCAAGTGTCTCAGTTTTTATCAAGAGTGAGGGCTTAGTCCATATGTCTTGCATCTATTTTTATAGTGCATTATTTTCTGTTATTATGTTAATGTAGCCATATACATCCGCACATTTAATACCATATCATGCAGGATGGTTTATATATAGTTTTTTTCTGCAATCACACTTAGGAACCCAAATTAGCTCATGCTGAGCAGCCCCTGCTGGTCGCAAGGAATGTTAGGTTGTGTTCACAGGATAGCTGCTAGTGCAGTGTGTCCCTGAGGAGACAGCACAGAGGATGGGAGTGGTAGTGACCCTGATAATGATGTGTCACGGTGTACCGATTCAGGCCATCACTCCCTGAGGTTGGTGCAGTACAGGAAGGGCACCCTTTGCTCCCTCAGGACACTTGCTGTAGCAGTGGGCTCCCTGCCTTATAGTATTTCGGCGGTGCCCTTGATGTTGTGTGAATGCAAGGCAGGGCACACGATGGGAATGCAATGGCCAGTGTGCGGTGTTGAGAAAGTCAGAGAAAAGGCCAGGTTGAACTTAACAAAAGTTTATCTTTACAGTGTGAACAATAGGAGTTGAAGTACATCCATTATTTGTATAGAGTGCAAATTCTCTTTCAAGATGTCCACGCATGAGCTAAACAGATGCCACATGATTACTATTTTTTTGCTACAGTCTCTAGTGTCTTCAAGTTGCACAACGGGGCTCAGTTCTAATAAAACCACTGGCCATAATTGTACCTGAAGTGTGCAGGGTGTCTAAACTAATTATCCCTCCACAGCAGGGTCTGAAATACTGTAAGCTGATCACCTTGCTAAAATGTTGTAGCCTCTGTGTCCTCTCAGGTACATAGGGTGTCTTAAATTGTTTCCCTTTTGCAGCAGCAACTTCAGTAATGCTTTAAGCTGGTTATCTTGCTGACTCTCTTTCTCTGTAGCTATGCAAATTCTCCAAAATTGTCCCTCTCTGTGATGGTAGCAGAGGACACATGGGGATCTGTTAGTTCTTCTGAAAGCTGAATGTCTGAGAAGAGGAGCACAAAGGGAGTCATTTACTAAGCTAAAATACACCTATCTGCGACTTTGCCCTGCTCACGCCTGCTCTAAAATTGTGGGCGTGGCATGAGTGGAGTTGGGGTTGGGCCAGCAGGCCCATCCCATTCACCATTTTCTACACCTGCTTTAGGCATAGAAAAAGATCTAAATGTAAGACAGCAAGGAAGTTGTCTTACATTTTGAACTGGCGCTACATGCACCAAAGTTATAGAGGGGCCTGCGTCTCTTCATAGCTTTGGTGGATCCACACCTGGTTAGGGCTTTAACAAGACTGGCGTCTAAAATGCTGGTTTTAATAAATGTGCCCCATAATATCTGCTCTCAGCATCCTCCAGCTAAACTACCTCCTGCCTCTCTGGCTCCATGTCAGGAGCTAGAACAGGTGAGCTTGTCACAGCTCTCAGTGTGCGCTGTTTTCTGCCTGTTTGTCTGGCTTCTGGAGCAGAAACTGTCAAAGATGTGAAATCATACTATATCTGTCTTGTAACTGGATGTTATACTTTATATGCTACATGTATGGGATTGTTACTTGAATACCTGGGCTGCGTCCCAGAACACTACCCCTTTTTGCACTATTGTTAAAATTATTAAAACTATTGTGGTAAAGTGTATGGTAAAGTTCTGGAAGGGGTGTATATCCCACCCAGGTTCCTCAACTGGATGAGGTAAGTAAAATCCAGGAAGATGGCGCTGGCTTCAGCTAACGTAGTTGCTGGAACTATTTTTTGTGAAACTTCAAGGCCTAGATTTTATTTGGACTGGGAAGGTAGGGTTGGTAGTGGGACCTCCCCAGTCCGTCCCCATTCCGGGGCATGTTTTCCCTAGTCCAGCTGGGATCGTTAGGGGGAAATAAAAGCACATCCCAGGCTTTCAGTCTGAGAAGGAGTAATGCCTGGAAAATACCTGGCTAGGGAAGCCTGATTCTCCAAGTGTGACCTGTGCTCAATAGGTGAGCTAGAAACGAATTTGTATTATCTAGAGCCCAGACGGGCAGGAGTTTATTTAGTTTGGTTTATGTTTTGGTGATGCTGGAACCTCATCTTACCCAATGAGTTATAACTGGGTTCACCTGTAATTGCCGAAGTGCCATAAAATAAAGCATCGTTTGGACTTTAATCCTATTGTCTGCGAAGGAATCTGTCATCGCCGCCCTGCTTGAGAGAGCAATCACTTACAATATATACATATGTGTGTGTACCCAGTGTGACTGCTACCTCTGTTCACATGTAACTATGCTCCTGGTTTTGTACAATAACATAACATGTGTTGTTAAAGACTGAATTTTATGAATTGTAGTACTGAGACCAAGGAAACTCATCAGCCTGTGATTTACTGACAGCGTAGACAAGATACAGTTTGTACTGAACAACTTCAATGGTCTATTGTGAGAACGCACAGAGAAAAATACTAGAGACCACACAGCTTTAGTGAGTAACAGTTTAGTACTGATATCACTTGGGTGGAGAATGTAGCTTGGCGTCTGCTCCCTGTGCTTGGTTTCACAACTGCTGGCACTGTGTACAAACATGCTTGTAATCAATCATATACATAAGGGGAGAATTAGATAAATCTACAGAAGGAGATAATTTGTCTTTGTAGGGAAAAAGAAAATCATGAATAGATAACGACTATTCATAACTGGACTAACTAACCATATAGTTTTATCCA